>JAVUPR010000314.1:16502500-17702500 GCA_036785695.1 Gentiana straminea
GACATTGTGATATTAACTGCATGTGTAATGTGTAGATGGAAAGTGATGTTGGTTAGTGAAATGTATCTTGTTGGAGACAATTTGTGATTTTTGTGTTAATACATTTGAGTAATATATGCGAAAGTGGAAAAATTCATAAAAAATGTATACGACTATATGCTGCTAATGTATATTACTTGAAGCTAACATAACATTTTGAATGCGAAAGGATGACACAGTATAGATGCACTATGAATGGGATCATAACACTATTCAAGGAAGTTAGAAATTCAATAACAGAAGTACACCATGAGCAGATGAGAAGAACACCGTTCAGACATTTGTTCAACGCAATTGACGAACAACAAGTGTATTCAGTACGGAAGAAAGATAAGATTCTAGATGATGTGTTGGAAGCTTATGATAAGAGTGTGAGCGCATTCAAATTTGGAAGGGGTTATTACAAGCCCACAAGAATGGATGTGAAGCTAATCTTTGGAATTGAGGATGGAAATGCAGATATGGGCAACATAAAAGAACATGGGAAAAATGCTTCTGAGTTTGGGCCAGGATTTTCGGCAACATTCCGAGAATATCTATTAGTGTGGTTAAGGAGAAAGTGCGAGAACTGGTGATTAACTAAGATGAGACGTCAGTTGCAGACACAGGCAGACAATATTCTTCCTGAATACAGGATCGTATATCGCATGGGGTTATCAACACTACGTAGATAATTTTGTTAGGATGAACTGTTTTGATTGATCAGAGCAGATTCAAAAATATCTCATGGATAGACTGAATGGGAAATGGGATCATCCAACCTAAGTGAAGGGCTAATATAGTAATGTAGTAAGTAATTTATAAAACAATATCATGAATGTGAATTGACATCATTATATTCCAATGCAGTATTGGTTTTGCGAGCGGTCAACAAAAGTTAAGGACATATTTGCGAGTGAAAATACTGAAATGATAGCAACAGTGGAAAACGGGAACCAATCAGTTTCGAGAAAAGGGATACCAAGAGTAACCAAGTGGAAGCTGACAGACCCCGAGAACGTGATTACGAAGAATGAGTTGCAGATACTACAAGACAACGAAGTAAGTGCATAAAAATAACATATACTTACATACACATTTATTGGAGAATATGTGATATATTATTAAAGTGAATGTATGAGCATAATATGAGGAGAAGTACATGTGGAATATGAAAGTGTCTGCGGGTTTAAGTTCCACATTATTGTAACATGATGCGTATGACATTGGTTATCTGTTTTACAGTTCAATGCAGAAGAATTGAAGCCAACAATGGAAGAACCGATGATAATCAAATACTTGACAAAATCACTGAAACCAGACGATTATTTGATTGTTGACGACTCTGATGTCGAGGATATGATAACTCAACAAAAATCTATCGTACCGACTCCGAAACAAAACACAAAAAGAGTGGAAGAGGCTAATTCAAGAAAGAGAATGAGTGGAGATGAAGACAATGACACTCCATAAGCAAGTAGGAAAGTGGGTAAAGAAAAAGGCGAGGAATCTAAAATCCCGGCAGATGTCGAATGGGATGGCCCTTCCTTTTCCTTGTTTCTAACTCAAGAATTGCACGGGAAGAGCCTGAAAAGGTAAAAGATAAATGTGAAAGATTATTTGGCCAAAAAATATTAAATTATGTGCTTGTAACAGTGAATAATGGTTGTGAATTTGTAGATTAAAGATGAAGCACTAATGAACATTGAAGGTTTGAATGTGGAGATGAATTAGGCAATGGTGAATATCAGTAATACGAGCGAAGTACAACAAGATGTGCCGCAAACTGAGGAGATATGCAAAAGAGTAAGTTCACAGGTTAGGAAATGCAAACAGATTATACAATCCATTGTTAACTATTTATATATGAGCAGTGAAACTTTGTACTGGATATAAAAGTTAATGAATTTTGTAGCATGAAGAGAACCTGAATGGATCTCCAAACAAAGAGAAGGACAAACGCATCGAAGAAGAAAAGATGGACATAGCAAGGCTTGAGGCAAAAGTCGTCCAGCTAAAAAGAGAGAACGTTGGACTAATGATGAAAGTGAAGGCTTTAGACATGGAGACGGCTCAAGCAAAAATTATTGCTGACGAGAAAGTATCCCAAAATACAGCAATGTTGGAGGATATGAACGATCTGAGGCAAACAAGGAAACGATTGGTTGAATCTCTTAGCGCTGCGAAGAAAAAAATTAAAGAGCTTGAGAACAAGGAAAAAAGATTAGAGGAGTACGCAACAAAATTGCATGAAAGAGTGGACACTCTTGAAAAGGAAGTGCAAAAATCTGAAAAGGTGGATGCGCAAGAATCGGGTGCTATGGAGTCAGAAACAACACTACTTCAGTCAATAGAAGAAAGAATTTTGGAGTTAGAAAACCAAGGAAGGACTGATGGAAAAAAAATCAAAGAGATGCAAGGAACAATGGAAGAACAATCTGGAATGATTGAAATATTAAAAGAAACAGTGGTCGAACGTGGCAGGCAGCTTCAGGCGCAGCTGAAACAAATAGAAGAGATCAAGGAAGAGCTCGATAGACCAAAAAAAGGAGCAAATAGGGACGCAGTACATGCGCATACAGAAAGATATGGAGAAAGCGTACAAGACGGAAAAAGAACTATTGAGCAAAGTTCATTAGCAAAAAGAGTGAAGGAAGGGAGATTAAGAAAAAGAATTGAAGATCAAGAATTTGAGTATCGACTAGATAAGAAAGTTCAGACGAGGGTGCAAAGAGATCTTCAGCTTTTTTTCCTTAGATCGTATACACAAGGCAGAAGACAGATTTACAGCATATTTTCCACTTTGATTTCCACTGATGTAATTATTTATGGGGCAGGGGCTTTATTGGGAGTGCATAGAGCGAGTACTCTTCCCTATGTGATGGATTTTCCTACTCGGGTTTGCCACACGCGGGGTTTAAGGAGGCCTACGCTTTACGCACTCTATCACGTAAATTTAGGGCGGGCCGGGATATGACAATGACCTTTGTAGCTCTTTATTTCACTCAATATAAATAAAGTTGCTTTAAAAATAAAAAAAATAAAAAAATAAAAGTTTCGGTATTATTGTATAAACTTAAATATGGTTTGTGTAAGCTACTTTTTACCTGTGTTTATGCTTAATGGTACGTAGTGAGTGTTGGAGATCGATGTGATTGCACTACATGATATATTTTATATTGTACCTTTTCATATTTTAGGAAGTATTTTTGAAGTTGCATCGAACTCGTATTGGTTGATTTGGCCAGTGTTTTACCACCAGATCGATCGACAGAGTAACTTTAATAATAAGAATTCCAACTGCACAAAAAAACAGTAGCCTTAAGTGTCACATGGTCTAGGAGTATATGTGTAACAAAAGCTTTTTGAGGCTGTCCACTTAAAACAAACAGGACTAAACCAAAATGCTAAGACCAAACCTGCACCGTCTTTGTTGCTATATACACAATATTCTTCCTATACTTGGCATAATCTTATACGAATGAAACACTTGAAGAAAACACAAAAAATTAAAGCAGACGACGGAAAATGAAGACATATTTGTAGTGGAAATGGTAAGGGAAAACCACAAGCAGGGCCGGCCCTCCAGTGAGGCGGAGGAGGCAGTGTAGTGGTCTTAGGCCTAACGGTACCGGCGGCCGAACATTACACGTTTCACACTATAGAAAAAAAATCCGTGTAGATCCAACCTAATATAAAGGCCCAAAAAAATTTACTCGATTCGATAAAGGCCCAAAAACATTTAGGTCCAAAATATGCCCGGGCCGGCCCTGACCACAAGAATTGAAAGTGACTTTCAAACGATTGCTTGTGCCTTTGAGTTTTACTGTTGCCTTTGTTCAATTCCTGTGAAAATACAAACTGTTGCCTGAGAAGAACTGAAGCGTAAATACAGTGAACACACAACTACATTACATAGTAGCTGCATGAAGTGAAGAAAAAGCTTATTTAGCAGCAACATGAAAACGAAAATCGGATTAGTCGACTAAATGTGTGAAAATAATAAAGCTTAAAATGAATAACAATCCAAGAAGATGTTAATAAAGAAAATGAAAGTAGATAGAATTCTACAACAGAAACAGTACCACAGAACATTAGTAATAGTTGAGTCACATACATATGTCATACCCATAAAGGTAACAAGAAACAGAAAAAAAAAAACACTACAGCTGAGTTGCTGCCATACAAGTAGTCCTATTATGATTGGTTTTGTTGCCACAGCGGCTGCACTTCAGTGGTCGTGTAGACTCGCCCTTGAAGGAATACATTTCTTACGGGGTCGTCCCGGTTGTCGTCTAGAGAAAGGAGGTAACACTAAAGGTGCAGCAGGGACGTCAAAACGTTGATCATCAGCTGGAATTGGATATCTCGGATGCGCGTACGAGTCGGCGGTGGATTTCTCTGACCATCAACATCAGTATCTTTTTATGATGAAAAACTATTGGAATGTGTGTCCATCTTCCCTCGATTGTTTTCATTGATGAAATATTAAATTTATTCAATGAATGTCCAAAACATAATTTTTTATTTATCCCTATGATTTTGAGGTAGAATCATGTGTAAGTTTCTGTTTCACTATATATATATATATATATATATATATATATATATATGAGTTAGATGTGTATTTTGACGGGTGAAAAATAGATATCCGTACTCTAAAATTTTGCTCACGATATGTTTTGAAAAATCAAATTCATACCAAGAATGCACTACCCTAATGGGTATGACATGATGGATATCCACCGGGTGGATTGAATATTTATGTTCCCAGTTCTAATAGCCATGTCTACTATGGAGATGATATAGTTTTGATTTATTATTCTAACACACTTTGTGACTATTGAACCGGAACAAAATTATTGTATAATTGAATTGTTACATTGTCCATATGATGCGAACGCTCTACTTTTTTTCCAGTCAATAAAGCGTATATTGTTATAGCATAACTAATGTGTAGTTTACATAAAGATGAAGGTTAAGTTTGACGATTAGTTGTTGTGGTACACTTGTCATCTCCTTTTTAGTTTGTTAGATTGTTGGAGATATATATTGTACTCCTCATGCTCTTTGATGAATAGAATGGATTTGTTATTCTCTTAAAATCTATCTTGGTATCCGAGCCAATCATGGCCGACACAAATCCTCCGGACATCGAGAGCCAAACTCTGGAGAGCTCTGTTCTTCCACCTTTATCAACTATTCAAGCTTCAACCACATCTATTGGATCGATCTGCAACCAAATCCAAGCTCAAGGGACTCATGATTGGCCAGCTAAGGTATCTTTTTCTTCATTGCTTTGTACACAACCACCTTCTGCCATTATTACCACCATTCAACCATCCAATCTTCACAGTCCACTTTAATCCGATTCGAATGTAACTTTCTTAAACCTCAATCGAACCAGTTTGCCCCCTCTTGCCATTCTTCATGACTCCTACTCTAACTCTCAGCTCTGTCCGACCAGTTAACACCAATCCTTTTGGTGGTCATCTAGTTCAGACATGCATACTGAAGCTTGAAAATTATCACTTCTGGAAGTCTACAATCTTACCTATAGTCAGAGGTCATCGGTTGAATGGCTATCTACAAGGAACAAAAGCTTGTCCACAACAGATCAACTCAACATCTCTGTATGGATCTTCTCCAAATCCAGCCGCCTTTGATGATTGGATGGAAACAAATCAAATTATGTGGGTTGGTTGACGACATCTATGACTAAACATGCTTTTGTGAAAGTTGTAGGATGTTGTAATTCTCATGAGTCATGTAGCACTTTGGAAATTCTCTTCTATAACAAATCTAAGGCTAGAATGCTTAAGTATAAGAGAGCCTTAACTAGAACTGATAAAGGTACAAAGTCTATAGTTGATTACTTAGCCTTAATGAAATCTTACTCAAATGGACTAACAACCGTTGGTTATCCATCCTATATCGAATTCTGAACTTATCCTAGCAGCTCTTGGTGGTCAGGGAAAGGACTATGAATTTGTCATAGTCAACATAACTTCTAGGATTGGATCTCTATCTTGTCAAGAAGTTCAATCTCAGCATGTGAATTATGAACGGCTTCTTGCCAGATTTAATCTCTTTACCATTTTGGATATCGCTGCTCAATCTGCTAATATGGATTGATGTAAGTCAACTAGATTATACATTTTACGATGTTTTATCCTCATTTCTCATGTGTTTATTGGTTTTTTCATATCATTTCGAGCAATTATTGTGATGATTTGAAATCTTTTGAGTACATAGTAAATATTATAAAAGGCACACTTTTGTTGATTATCTTGGCCCTATTGGCCTAATTTTGTTATCGGAATTATGCGTGGTAGTCTTGTGTTTTTGTCTTGCAGCACTGACTACCGAAGCTCGGCAGTCTGGATTTTGGAGTGTCAAAGCGTGGATTTGATCGTGATTCGATTCGATGCTTAAAAGAGCGATAACTCACTTTTTGAAGATGTTGGCTTTTGCCAGCAGGTCTTTGGCTTCTTCCAAGTCTAGACATAGTTCAAACTGAAGATTTTGCACTATTGGCGTCCGCCAATACCATCTTGAGGCCTGCCAACTTTGAAGATCATATCCAACTCTTGTGTTGTTATCTCTTCCTATTTGTATTGTATTGCATGTTTGTGTTGGAGTAGATACCTAACACTTGCACACACACACACACACACACACACACACACACACACACACACACTTAGTTGAGTCCGAAAGGAGATTCTTTGTGTGAGAAAAGAGATAGGAAGACCGAAAGGTAAAACCGACTTTGAGTGGAACTCGGTTCTTGTTTGGGGTTTATAGTTCACCTATGAAAAATAGCTTTATCATGTTGATTTATTAGATCTAGAGTTTCTTTAGACCAATGAGGAGACATAGAGCACTTACAGACACTCGTATGAGGGGTGATTGCTAGATTAGAGGTTTGCACCGGTTACACACACTTGAGCACTATTAGAAGGTTGGAAGTTTATTCATTCCCATGATTCTAGTAGAGATATTACTTGATCATTGCATTGTCTTGGCTAGGCCTTATATCATTTGATAATCATTTTATTGTTCTAGTTTAGTGATTAAGCATTTAGGTTGATCTAATCCCTTTAATTTCGTGTTAATTGTTGACTTGGACCAAGATAATATAGTTAATCGATACTTAACCTCATAATCCTCGTGGGATACGACATTGACTCTACTTACTAGACTACAATTGACTCAGTATACTTGCCGGCGATTTTGGACACCTAGAAAAGTTCAATCATGGATTCTCAATGGAATTGTGGTACTGAATTTATTATTAGACCTAATTCATCTTATGGTAATCCAGAATTTGGAAGAGGCAAAGGTTTTAGGGGTTCTAGAGGTGGCAGAAGAGGTGGTATTGTTTTCCAGGTTTGGGGAAGATCTAGACACATAGCAGCTAATGGCTACCTCATTTATGATTCATCCTATATTGGATACCTTCCAAATAGCATCATTTCTCAGTTTCAGAATGCAGGACCCATACCTAACTCTTCTTATGTGACTTCTGCTGATACATTTTTAGATCCCAATTGGTACACATACTGTAATACCCTACTCCTGACTTCAGTAACAAGACTATAATTTCCAAAAATAATCCAATACATTTTTAAATTTACATATATTCACTAAGTGTTTTCATTATAAAATTACAACAAATGAAATACTACAATTGTAATTAACATAATTTGCATGGAATGTTCTAAATCCAAGTCCATGTCATCGCTTTCATCCTCATTACATCTCCGTCGATCCATTACCTGATTTATTTATAGAGAAAAAACAAATCAAAACAAAACAAAACAAAACAAAGAAACAAAGAAAACGAGTCGTAAGCAAAAACCCTCGTACGAGCCGTGTGTGAGAGTGTTAAAAATAATTGTTGTAAATATACATATATATATTTTCTAGAAAACTTGTTCCATTATTTACGCAGTAAATTACTTGTTTAAAGTTGGTATCAAGTTCAAGTCAAACATATTCATTCGAGATTCGTCAATTCATCAAGTTTCCTTACTAGACATCGTTACAGCTGATACGATTGTCTCTACCTTATGACTCCCATTTCACCACCTTATATCCACAACAAGTAATTTTTATAGTGAAGTCCGTCCTTCCGACACCCAATATATCTCCTGGAGCTTCCGGAGGGTCCACTTACCTCGGACCCCACAACCGCGGTCACTGGCCTAATGCACAGCTAACCCGACTATGAAATCCCCAGCGGGCCCATCGAGCGAGTACGATAACGAAAACGAGAACCATGCCGCCGAAGTGGGAACTAGCCATGCCGCCGAAGCGGGAAATGTACAAGTACGATATACCATACCGCGCGTAGCGGTTAGTACGGTACCATGCCACCAAGATAGGACATGCAATGTCATTTGTATAATGTTTGTTTCATTAAGTTATTATCGATAAAGCGAGATAATTCATGAATCATTTTTAACAAGATACATATTATATATCTATAACAATAATATATGCAATTAAAATAGTTTGATAAAAACACACTTTTGACTTTTATAGAAAATAAAATTAAACTCACCTTCTGTCCATTCGTCTTACTCCATTGTGAAGTTAAAAATTGAATGTACACATTTTTCCACCACGCTATTATAATGACTAAAATCCAGTCTCATTCAAATACACACATAATCTTTTATATATATATATATTTATATATATATATATATATATATATATATATACACACACACACAAACACACACTCCTTTGGTAATATATCCGAAAAACATGCCACCAAAATATATTTTACCCAAATCTAAATCATAAAATTTCCATGTGCTCAGCAACACCAATGAATTCATGCATATTTTCAAACCCAACAATATGAATCGTATTTTAGAAAATATAATAAGTATTTACACAACCACATTGATATAGTAGGCTCACTTCTTTCCACCTCTGCAAATTTCCTGGGTGTACACTGTACACACATATATAGTCTATATGGAGTCCATGCATGGTAATAGAAAATTAGAAATGACAAAAGAAACGGACATGGCTGAATTAATCATGTCATAACCTATGTAAGTAAATGTCATCTATTGTTCTAATTAAAATATAAACCATTTCACAACTTTGATAATTTAATACTACATGCAACAACAAACATAATAACATAAAAATAAAAATTCTTCCGGAAAGTAACATTGTCCCTTTAAAAAGTCTTGTAACGATATTACACACAAATAGAACTATTAGTAAATTAATTTTTAATAAAATATTCAGACTTTCCTTGTTATAAATTTGAGTTACTAAAATTCTCACATTTCCAATTTGACTCTTATATACTTTCATTATATATATATTTTTTTCAATCAACGCATATAGACACACTTACCAAACATATGTATTTTTAAACCATTAACATCATAAGCAAATATGGTTCAAAAAATAAGCTTTACAAATCAATGTTAAATATAGTTATGCTGACATTAAATTTATGTGTGTAGATGTGTATATTTTGATTTGATGATAATAAATATGATGACCGGTATTTAGAAGCACTAAAAAATTATCTCGGGTATACCCAACTCAAAAGTCGAGGTGTTACACATACAATGGATCAACCGGACACATTGCCTCTGATCTCAATATTCTTCATCTCTTTTCAAGGTATGAGGGTTATGATACTTTGACAATGGGTAATAGTGAGTCTCTCACAATTGCTAATATTGGTCTATATACTCTCCCGATAAGTTTAACTCTATTCCATCTCTTAACAATATCATACATGTTCCTGCTATAACCAGAAATCTCTTTGGTGTATCAAACTAATTTCTGATAATCGTGTCTATCTTGAATTTCATTCGAATACTTGTTTTGTGAAGTATCTAGCTACATGGAGAATCACACTGGAAGGAACTCTTAATAATCGTTTATATCAGTTGCATATTCCCCCAACTTGAGCTCTCTTCAATCCAACGCATCAAAGGACCAGTCTGCTCCTCAACTTTTTTTTGCTCAGTTATTTAAAGTACCATTCATCATCAGTTCAAAAAATTTAGGTCATGAGACTTTAGTCGATGTTCTTTCATATAATTGTACTGCTAATGTTTGGCATATGAGATTAGGGCATCCCTCTAAGAGGGTCGTGAAACAATTTCTGAGGTCATGTAATGTGTCTTTGAAATCAAATGAAAACATGTGTTTTGTGAAGCATGTCGTTTCGGCAAGCAACATGCCCTTCCTTATCCTGTTTCGTTTAGTAAAAAAATGTTCCTTTAGAATTAATACATTCTGATTTGTGGGGACTTTCCCATGTGCATTCCATTTCTAGTTAGGTTTATTACATTCATTTTATGGATGATTTTACTAGATATACTTGGATATTTCACTTGAAACTTAAGTTTGATGCTCTTGCAGCTTTCATACAGTTTAAGAAACAAGTTGAAAATCAGTTTAACATGAAAATTAGGTGTCTACAGATAGACCGGGGAGGTAAGTTTATATCATTTGACAAGTATATATTAAAAGAGTTTGGCATTGAATTTAAACATCCTTGTCCATATGCCCATGCTTAAAATGAGAAAGCAGAAAGGAAACATAGGTCTATTGTAAGAAATGGGATTGACCTTGTTGTCTCATGCATCTATGCCCCTTAGATTTTGGTGGGAAAGTTTCCTTAATTTTGTTAGATTGCTCATTTATTTACCCACATCTGTTCTTGATCACAAGTCTCATTTTCAATGTCAATCTGAGAAGGTTCCTCATTATAGAATGCTTAAAGTTTTTGGTTCTGCTAGTTATCCAAACCTCGGACCTTATCGAAACAAAAAGTTTCAGTTTTATAGTCAAAGATGTGTTCATTTGGGAATTAGTCCTCGCCACAAAGAGTATATGTGTCTAGTTCCTACTAGAATAGTTTTTGTCTCTAAAGATAACATCTTTGATGAATAAACCTTTCCTTATCAAAAGACTCAAGATAGTCATGTAGGAAATCAATCACATGATACAAATCTTTTATCTAGTCCTAGTGTTAGCTTTCATCGCAATCCCTCACTTCTTACTAATCTGCTTTATGTGATTCTTCGCAATACTCATATCGAAATTCCCTATTTTCTCCAGCTGATCACTCACCTTGTCACACAACTGTTCACTCACCTGGTCACACAACTGATCACTCATCTGGTCACATTGCTGATCACTCATATGGTCACATTGTTGATCACTCACTTGTTCTTATAGTTTCCTCTCATGTCTTTTCTCGCATTCCTCAACACCCTCCAAATTTGGGTCTGCTCTTCTTACTTCTTCTGATGCCATCTCCAATGCTACAACCTCTGTTACTAATTATCCTTTTTTGCAAACTAGAGCCAAAAATGGCATCTTCAAGCCAAAGACCTTTTCTTACATTGCCACATCTAATCCTTCTTCTCGCTCACATGAACCTACTAAGGTCTTAGAGTTTCTCAAAGATCTTAAATGGTAAAGGGCTATGGAGGAAATGTATAGTGCCTTTATGAGAAATCATACAAGTGAATTGGTTCTTAAATCCAATGCTCACAACTTAGTTTATAATAGATGAGTGTTCAAATTAAAATTAAATCCTAATGGTACAATCTACAAACACAAAGCTAAGTTGGTGGCCAAATATTTCCATGAAACACCAAGGATAGATTATTCAGAAACCTTCAGTCCAGGTGTTAGAGCTTCTACTATTAGAATCATACTTCCCCTTGTTGTAGCCCTAAATTGGCCATTTAAGCAAGTGGATATCAATAATGCCTTTCTTAATGAGACTTTTCATGAATCCGTGTTCATGAAAAAATCAGATGTTTTTGAATCTTGTCAGACTTGACTATGTGTGTCACTTAAATAAGACAATCTATGTCTTAAACATGCACCTTGAGATTAGTTTCAGGAGCTGAAGCAACAAATGTTGACTCGGAAATTTAAACAATCTAAAGATGGTCTGTCCTTATTTAGTTTTCATTTGAATAAGTTGTTGTATGTGCGTTGATGACATTCTGATTACAGGTAATGATCCTATCAAGATTAAGCAATTTATTAGTTCCTTGAATTCCATATCTGCTCTCAAAAATCTTGGGGATCTTCATCATTTTCAGGGGATTCAGGCTATCAGGGATCAGTCTGTGTTGTATTTATCTCAACATGTCTATGCACGGCAACTGTTGACTAGTTTAGGGTTTGACAAATTGAAACATTGTCCAACACCTATGGTTGTCACTCAAAAGACATCACTATCCACTACTCCTATGATTAATCCTACTTTATACAGAAGCACAAGTGGAGCATTACAATATTTGACTTTTTCCAGACCTGGTTTGGCTTTTGCTTTGAATTCTCTAAGCCATCATATGCAATCACCAACCATGTGTCACCGACAACTTGTCGAACATTTGCTCGGGTATATTAAGGGTACTTTGTATTATGTCTTGTATTTCAAACCTTCACAACCTCTACACTTTGAAGGATTTAGTGATGCATATTGAGGTTGTGATAAAACCGACATGAGATCGGTGGTTTCTTATTGCATTTATCTAGCTGGCTCTTTGGTGTCTTGATCATCTAGGAAACAACAAGTTGTATCCAGGTCTAGTACAAAATCTGTTTATAGAGCTTTGGCTAATGCTACAACATAGACACAATGGTTATTGAATGTTATGTCTGAACTTCGTGTCAGACCTATAGCCAAACCTATTCTACGGTGTGATAACTTGGGTACTGGATCCTTATCTCACAATCCAGTTCTTCATTCAAAGGTGAAACATATTGAACTTGATGTCCATTTTGTCAGAGACAAAGTTATGCAAGGAGTAATGGTTGTGCAACATGTTCCTTCTTTCGAACAAGTTGCTGACATTTTAACTAAACCCTTGGCTTCGATTATGTCAATTATTTTAGATACAAACTTAATGTGGTATGTACCCCATTTAGTTTGAGGGGTGATGTTAGAGAATAAGGACTAATGTGTAGTTTACATAAAGATGAGGGTTAAGTTTAATGATTAGTTGTGGTGGTACACTTGGCATCACCTTATTTAGTTTGTTAGATTGTTGGAGATATATATTGTCCTCATGTTTCTCTTTAATGAATAGAATTAATTTGTTATTTTGTTAAAATCTATCGTATAATTAAACTTGTTTTAGGAAACGTTCCGGTTATTGAATCAAATGCTTAGATGTGCTCTAATACCATAACAAAACTCTCTAATATAATCAAAAGAAAGCAAAGTAAATGGAGAAGAAGGCTTCTTCATATTGTACAAAATGTTAAAATGAAATTACGTACATTAATTGTTGTAATATTTGGTTTCGAGTGACGTCTAGTGCACATACAATCTCCGATACGAAGCACAAATAAGTAAAGATACCCGTAATAGATCTCCCGAACATGTAACGGTCTTCATATATAGTATACACTAAAACAAGTAACTATATATATATATACCAGCATATTACAATACTCTGAGTCGAATATATATACCGGCATATATATACACTAGAAGACTACTTCTCAACATGTAAAGTAAAACAAGGAAATTCAATATACAACTACTCAACAAAATAAAATTCAGAAATAGCTAGGAATACCATTAGTTGCAGCAACAAATTAAAGAAAGACTAAGAAATTAAATTTAAACTGAAAATGACGAGAGAGAGAAAATACGGCAGGCAAGACGAATGTAAGGCCAAAGGAACAGTAGAGAGCACATGAGATGTTGAAGTTTAGTTTTAATGAGGAGCACAGTAAGTTAGATCACATGAAAGGTTGTAAGTACAATTGAACAGTATCATTCATAATGTCGGCACCAATACGTGCCTGCAGAAGCACAAGCCCTTTACACAATTGTACTCAAGAGCAAAGCCCCGATTTAAGACGAACGAGTCTTCCTCCAACCCCGAATGTATAGTTTGGTTAATTCGGAATGTTGTGTAAATGCAGGAGGAGGTAGAGCTTTCATAAGGCAGTCTGCTATTTGATCTGTAGATGGCACATAATTTGGCTAATACTTGGTTTGTAACAAAATAGATATCCACTTTAATATGTTTAGTCATGACATGGTAGACAAGATTATGAGGTAGAGAATTCGCATAAGTGTTATCACACCAAGCCTTAGGTGTACCATGTATCTGTAATTCCAAATCTGTCATAAGTTGCTTAATCCGCTGTATTTTAGTTGATAGATATGTCAAAACACGGTATTTAGATTCAGTGTTGGATCTAGACACTATTGTTTCTTTTCGGGCACTAACCCTTTGGTGGTAAAAATAAACTATGAGAATCATAGGTCCCATAAGAAATGTTTTAGATTGAGAAGTTCATTTCGGGAGCTCCAGGAGATATGGGAGTCACTGAAAAATACACATCATCCACCAATTAATCTTCTATCAAATGAGTTGACTCCCCATCAACATCAGTAAATCATATTATGCTTTAAATCGAATGAAGGTTTAAAGTGCAGACTAAGATTTAAGGTCTCACTCATATATCTCAGAAATCTCTTAAGAGCTAACCAATGATCAGAATAGAGTTTTTGCATGAATTGACTAAGATAGTTAATTAGCAACTAAAGTAATATATGGTCCTGTAATGGGATTTATTAAATGTGTCATACAAATCAACCTTAAATGTCAGATACAATAGAAAGATTGGTGTAGGGCAGTTTCTGATAATTAGTGGGCCCGGGGCAAGATTTAATTAAAGGCTTCTTTTAATTATGTGACATAATGTTTTCTGTTTTGTGTTTCTGTTTTGTGGTTTCTCATAAACAATTGTTGTCTTCCTTATAAGAATTTTTTTTTTTGTTGTTAAAAATGACATTTCATCAGTGAAAGTGAAATGAAAGTGAATTACGTTGGTTTTGTGCTGAAAATCAACGTAATTCATTTTCAAATTCACTGATAAAATGTCTTTTTTGACAAAAATCCTTTTTTATAGTCTTTTTTGTCTGACATCTTTCATATTGTGTCATTTAGGACCTTTATCCAAAATAAATAAATAAATAAATAAAAACAACTACAAAGACAACTTTATTAAAAAAAATGTTTATAATAATATACATACATAGTTTTTGAATATAATTAGAGAGTTATACTGATAATTTGACACCCAAAATTGAGTGAGTCCATATACCTTGTTTTAATGTGGGTCCGCCCCTGCGGCCGGTACGATATGTTATATTACTGTCATCTACTAAAACAAGGTTGCATGATTTTTATTACTTTTAAAAATGTGTTTTTTTTTCTTGTGCTTTTATTTAAATTCAAAACATGGTTGTGAATTTATCATATTTCCGGGTAGATAACTTATTTACAACTTTCAGATGAACAGCCATACGAATGTGAAGAGGAGGGTTTTGACTTATGAGTGTCTTGCCCTCTATTTCAGTTGACTTTTCTTGGGTTCGAGGTGTTTATGTTAATACTGTACTACATTGTCCATGATCATAGTGAGATGAGTGTTGTGCCAAATAACGAGGTAGTAGATATAAATAATATTTTTTTATTTATTACGAAAACGAAAGGTTCACATACACCCTATTTTTGCCCCTAACGAGACTCAAACATTTGTTTCGTGTCATGTTATAACCTAGTGAAACCACTAGGCCGATACTTTATGTTGTCGGGAGAGTGTGTAATATGATACAGATTAAGAAAATAATTAACATGCCTGAAATATAGTATAAAATAACTAAGTTGTCCTTTTATTTTTTAATACATACACACCCAATAAATGTTGATTAATTTTTTGTTAATTGGGGTAGTATATTGCGAATGTGTATATGCATGGGTAATAGTAAAAAAAATTGAATTTTGGAGTTTTTATCATTGTGAATGTCTTTCTTATTAGAGATGTAAATACTTTGTTTATATATTATAACTAAATTGAGGGGTGAAGGTGAAAAAGTGTATTACTCCATCCGTTCCGAAATAATTGAGACTGTTGTCATTTGTTTCAAAATAACTGAGTATGTTATATTTTCAATACAACATTTATTGTGTTTTTTCTACATCTACCTTATTTATTAAGAAGTGAGATGATAAATATAACATTGTAATAATTATAGACTAAGGTTTTTTAGTCATTTTGGAATTCAAATTAAAGAATTAACTCATATTCTTAATATGCCCGTTTTCGGTAACTCCCTCAGTCATTTCAGAACGGAGGGAGTATGATATTTTATTTTACAAATTTTATTATGGGACAAAAATTTAGGGGGGAGGGGCCATAAGGACAAAAATTAACAAAAATGGGTCTGGAAGGACATTTTCCATTTTCAAAGATTATAAAGGACAAAAACAAATTTTTTGGACAAAAATACCCATTCACAGTAACATTCATCCAGATGCAACAACATTCGCGTTTTAGGTGTTTTTGGAACCAAACTAAACCCTAATTGGGAAGGGGAACCCCAAATGGGGATTTGAGGACCTTAAGATCGTGCACATTTGTGAAAAAAATGGGAGAAAATTCTCAAAAAAAAAGAAAAAAAAAAAAGGGTAGCCGTTGTCGTGTAGTTAGAGTAATGGCGGCGGCAGCCGTTGCCGTCCAACATTTTTTGGGAATCCCAGTGAAATATCAAACTCTAAATTAAGTATTGCAATTGGGAAATAGCAGACAATAATTTCTGTTCTAAAATTATAGAAGCTTTCCCTGTACATTGGCCTTTTGTCTTCTACAATTATATATAAAATAAAGGGTATTTCGGTAAGCCAGATTCCGATTTGTCCTAATTAATCAGTAGTGTCTTGGAAACTCGATATTTAAATAAATTTGTCCTTCTCAGCAAAAAACTACAAAAAATTATCTATGTTGTAATGGCACATGGATACTAGTGGGAATGATGCGATAGCATATGAATGCTCTTTTGATATACTAGTTCTCTTTCCGTTTTTTTTTCACTGTTACATTTGGAAACTGAACTTTTTCATATTTATCTGTCGATCATATTAGAATATCAATATAACATTTATTATTTTTTCCACTTTTACCCGACTTTTAATACTACCTATATCCCATAAAAAATGTCCATTTTTTAAAAATGAATGTCCCATAAAAAGTATTCAACACACCTCTATCATAACATTTAATGTTTATATATTCATTTCATATTCCAAAAGACATTTATTATTTTATGTGATAGGGTATATATATTCATCTCTACTTAAAATACAACATTTGCTCATTACAAATGGGGGAAAATAATGTTCACACCAGGGTTCGATCTCATTACCTCTACCTTTGATACCGTTGTTAGGATCAAGCGCTTATCGTTCTACTAAAACTAATTGGTTTTAGTACAACGGTAAGCACTTGATCTTAACATGGTATCGGAGCCAGAGGTCATGAGATCGAACCCTGGTATTAACATTATTTTCCCTCATTTATAATGTGCAAGTGTTGGGTTGGCTTAGTTGGCCTTTGTGAGCCTAGTTGGCTCAGGCTTGTTGTGTGCCTAGTTGGAACATTATTTAAAAATAAATTGTACAAGTGTAGGACATATTCCCTAAACTTGAGGGGGTGTTGGGACAGATTATCCACACTCTTGAATGAAAAATTATGCAAGTGTTGGATAAATTGCCAACACTTGAGGAGGGTGTTGGGAAATTTTGCCCACACTCTCACTCTATAAAGAAATAAAGTAGCACATTTACTATCACCAATTGTTTTAGTAGAACGTTAAGCGTTTGATTCTAACAGTATGCACCAGAAAAAATGGGCATTTTTTATGAGACGGAAGTAGTACAACACAATTAAGTAATATTTACATTTTCAATTTTATAAATGAAAAACTAACCAAAAAAAAAAATTCATTTTCCCAAGCTAGAGAGAATTTCAACAATCATGAAAAATGGTTGTTGTACGTGGAATGACAAAAAAATCGATTGACTAACACAATTTCCTAAATAAATTATTAATACTAATGAGAATAGAAAGGGTCTTTTAAATGAATGAAATAAAATATTTAAATGTTAATGGAAGGATAAGTTTGTCATTTTACAACATATTTCAGACATATTAATTATTATTTTTAATCTGTATGAATACATCAAAAGCGACTGATAAATAAAAACGGAGGGAGTATGTAGTATGAGCTTGTAGCAACGGAGACATATTCTCCTCAGTTTCCGCATTTAATTTGACACAAGTACGCTAATAAAACTTTATAATTCAAGAATTTTTTTTATAATTTTTAGGTTATTGACGAATGATCCGGATCTGAAAATATCTTAATTTTTTTTGGAGGAGTAAAAGGTTCTTTCTTATATTACTCGGTGTTCATCTTACAAAGACGATTACATGAGATTGGAGAGAAGAACCCCAATCTTTACATCCAACTAGACTGAGGCATTCTCTAGCTAATAAATGGGCACGTAAATTATCTTGCCTTTTGACAAAGGAGAAAGATAAAGAAATAAAAACAGACATTATTTTCCGGCAATCCTCAATGATAGTGCCTACATACGACAAGTCTTCAGTGCGATCCTTGAGGCGGTGGTGTATAAGGTAGGAGTCCCTTCTAAAATAATACTCCCTCCGTTTTTATATATATGTCGTAGAGAGAAGAATCACACGGATTAAGAAAGTAATTAATATGTGTATTGAAAATGTATTTTTTTATTGGAGATGTAAATGTTTTGTTGGTAAAGGAGTTTTTAGTATTGGAATTGTGTTTTTTTATTGGAGATGTAAATATTTTGTTGGTAAAGAAAGAAAAAATAATAAATTGCGTATGGAAATGTAAAATGACAGATAAATAAAAAAAATGACAAAAACTGAAATGTGACAGATAAAAAAAAACGGAGAGAGCATTGAAATAGCCCCAAGTAAAAGCAAAGATTAGAGAAAATATTTTAAATTTTTTGGTTACGCATTTTAACAACATACTATAAATAGTAGCGGATAAACACATATACAAATAGCACGCTTTAAGGCACTTGAAGTACATATTGTAAAAATTGTTGAAAAAATTGTATTTAAGAAATTTCAATATTCGACTTTAAGAAAAAAAAAAAAAACTACAATAGATACTATATTTTTTTTCGTAAAATATAGATACTGCTTTACATATACATCATTCTTTTAAATTCAATAAAATTTCTTTATATCTACCACATCAATTCATATGCTGTAAAATAAAGTATTTAATGTATAACATTTTCGATCGAGATTATGTTTACGCGAAATGTATTATTTCATGCTGTAAATTAATTAGAGAATTTTTAAAATATCTAATTCAAGTGCTCTTACTATCGAAACACATTACCTATCAGAGCAAGTTTGTTAAACCGCGATATGCACAAATTTAAGGATGGTACTCAACCAAATTAAATTCCATTTGGTGTCAAACTAATAGGATTGAAAAAATTTATGATATACCCCTATCTATTTATTAAAATAAAAAAAATAACCCACCAATCAGATTGTTTCAATCCTATGACATAGTGTATGGTTCATTTTCTTGATCCACGACCACCATGAAATCTTGTCATATTCGGTTTAAATTGTTATCCTAATTCGGTGTGCATTAAATCAAAATGGTACCGCAAGATAAAGCAGGGAATGGGACTTTTGTACAGCAAACCAGAGCATTAACCTTGTCCTCCGTTACAAATCATTTACATTTCCATACATGCATGTTACATGCTGCTATTAATATTTACTAGATATATAAAGGCAGTCCTTTAAAATAGGCTTGAACGTCATTCATTGTCTCAGGTGAAAAATCACTTATTTCAGTCCACTGTGCATGAATTTGAACAATCAATTGAATTTTAGGTCCTATTATTGGATGTTTTCTGAAATATTTATATAAATATTTTCATAGTTTACTGGCAGAATAGTACGTCAAAGTCCATCCACCTTAGAGGCCATTAACAGTGAATGATGCTCATTATTATTTTTACTGAGTGTTAGGAAAAACGAATCTGCGTGATATCCATTAATAACATAAAATAAATAACGAAATAAAAAGAGAAAAAACTGGAAATAAATAACGAAATAAAAAGAGAAAAAACTGGTTCGGTTAATATGACGTACATCCGTGGGCAGAAGGAAACAACTATCACTATAGTTAAAAAAAATTAAAACTTTTCTAAAGCTTAAATATTGGGCTGGAGCAGTATAGTTTATCCAAAAAAAAAAATATATAGTTTATCAAAAGTGATGCATCTTAAAAGAAAAACCAAAAGACTACTAAACGGTCACATAAGTCAGCTACCTCACGATTACTGGCCGATGTGGGACTTTTCCCGCAACCTAACAATAAAAATGCTGTTTATTTTGTTAAGATGTAACACTACCTACATTAATGTCTCTTATCAAATTTACATATTCTAAAATTACGTTTTACGATTATCAAAATCTTCAGTTGCGATGAAACAAAATCAAAATCTTTATATAACACATAATTCAAGGATGGGAGATTCATAAATTACGCCACACAGGGAGCAGTGACGGATCCAAAAAGTATTTTCAACGGGGTCATCGGATCGTAAAACTATATTTTTGATTCAAAAATTTGATACAGTGGGATCACCTGGAGCCTAAAATTACTTTTTTCCAACAAAACGACACTTTTTAACACCAAAATTCACGTGACCCCACCCTGATACACATGTATCCGCCCCTGCATGGAGGGGAGGAGTATTAATTTTTTATGTTGAGTTATATGAATCTTCACATTAAAAATCAGGTCATTTGTAGATTTATTTTAACAACAATAAAGTGTTTTTTTTTATAAATAATTCAGCTAGAAGCTGAACAAAATTACATAGGTACAATTTAATAGCACGTACCTCAAAAGACTTTAGCATCAAGGAGCATAAAAAGCAAAAACACAGCAGCTTCGAGACCATGATTAAAGAACCAAATGAGATATTCTTACTTCAGCGAAAAGGCGTTAATCGGATCAACAATCCACTCACTCCAAGCACCTTTGACACGAGTATTCCTCACTTTAATCCAATTGAAGCTAATGACATGGATGTCTTGAAAACTTTATCCGGATTAGCCGACTTCTCATTGGAAACAATGTCATTCTTTCTACGCCATGTGCACCAAAGAGTAGTTCGCTTAAGAGCCTCCCAAATCCAATTTTCATTCGCAGATACTTTCTACGATATGCAATACTAATTCTGTAGAAAGAATATATATATATATATATATATATATATATATATATATATATATATATATATATATATATATATATATATATATATATATATACACATATATATATATAGGGAATCATAAAACTCGTGGAATCTTTCTAGGGGCAACCTTAAAACTCATAGATTCTTTAATTCTACATTATTTATAATTCCGTAGAAAGTATCTACGGGATCCTTGTTTCGCCTCGTAGATAACGAATACAAATGTTTCTACGTGATAATGCCTTTATATATCATGTAGATACTTTGATGTGATCGAAGATGAGACGTTTTGGCTTGGAGTCAATTTGTCCCACATTGTTTCCGTGGCAGATTTTAATAGACTTTTATTATTATTTGTTAGGTTTTATTTTTATTTTTTATTTCTATTTTTTATTTTTGTCCCACATCGGTTAGGATTTGTTTTATTTCTTTTATTGTAGCATATAAAAAGGCGTTAGTTGTACTTTGTAATCAGACAAATTTTGATTAATATATATTTTATTGGAAACTTTAAGCTTTTGTGAGTTTTCTCACGTTAGTGTTTGGTGGATTCCAAACGGGACTTATCGAGGTTGTGAACGAGCTTTGTGGGTGTCCATTTATACCAAAGTTTTTGGCTACGGGTTAGCCAAGGGTCGTGGTGCTCGTTTTATTAGTGTATTTAGTCAAATTCTCGGACATTTTCGGATCTGATTCGGTTATGGATCACATCATACTTTATACGGAATTCTGTAATACCGTAGAAAGTATCTACGAGTATTAATCTCGCCCCGTAGATAATATGTTTAGCAATATTCTACGCGAATTATATGTATCCCGTAGATACATTCTACAGAATGTATTCATTATGTAGAATGCATCTACGAATGATATGATTTTCAAAAGTGAAGACGTATATAACCAAAAAAAAATGCTCTTCCCTTGATGGCTTGATTTTCCGAATCTTCCTTCAATGAAAGTACCAGGATTTTGTATTCATGTGGGCTAGTAAAGCATGTTACGATGTTCGGGTAGACAAGATTATAATGATTTCATATTTTAGGCCGGATTATATAGAGTGATTTAGTACAAAATTGTTTTTAATTACGAGGCGGGCTTAGCCCCCATACTTCTAAAATTTAGGAACGTCTTTGACATCATTTGAATCAAAATTTACCTTTTGAAATTTAGAATGGAACATTTTTAAATTTTTGTTACCCATGATTTTATGTGAATGCTACATATTTAAATATTACCACTTCACCTATTTTAAAAGATATTAATGTAAATGTTGTTGCAAGTGAAACTTATGCTCCCAATGAAATATTTCTAATAATGGCCATACAAATGGAGTACAAGAAACACGTATAGAGAGAGAGGGCCTTCTATTTTCAACTTGGACCACAAGAACTGTAGAAGGCTGTTCATATCATGTTTTGATCGTCATATATCCCTGTGCTCGATCCCCCTACTGTGTACTTAAAGCTGTTTAGAATAATGCATGATAGAGTTATTTTCGAAAATCAACATAAAGTCTACTTTCAAGACAAGGACGTTTACAATTATTTTAAAAAAAATATTTATGTCCCTCGACCTTTTGAAAAAAATAATATATTACAATTATTTTTTAGGTATACTATGTTGACGAGCGTAACAAAAAAAAATCAATGGATTTTGATTAGACTTTCTTTCACTGAATTCGACTATAAATTTAGGTCTTACCGTTTTTTTACTTGAGTAAAACATAAAAATCGACCTAAAATACACTTTTATAACAGAAACGGGGCCCTAAAATTGTTAATTTTAGCGTAGGTCCTAGACCGTGGCCTTGTTGGTCTGCTCCAAGGGACGATCATGTTTCAAAATCATCATGTGGTTGTGTTGAAGTAAAGAAGGCAAGCACAAACGGTTTTTTGGTTCCAAGGAGCAATAGGTCGAACACCTTGGTGTGCAAGTCGGTTGGAGCGGTTATAACAGAATTGAACTTCAACAAGCTGCTATAAATGCTTGATAGGAGCATCATTAGAAGTTAGAAGTTGAAATCAATTCTTGTAAACATCGATTATAGCTTAGATTGATCTTTGTCATTTTCCCGCCAATTTCCAGTTTCAAATTGTTAAAGATGATCTTCATCTTCTTGACTTTAATTCTGTAAATTCATTTTAATTTTTCAGTTTCTTGTTCTGGTTTATATGAGTTTTAACATGGTATCAGAGAGAACTGCTTTCCGTTGATTCTTCTTCGTGTTTCAATTTCATTTTCTGAGATTTTCTTCTCGATTTCATAATTGATGGCAAATCCTGAGAATTCTGTAACAAATCTTGATAATCCAAGTCTGATTATCGTTCGTCCTTTACTCAAAGGTGCAGAGAATTACAACCATTGGAAAAGAGCTATGACAAAAGTGTTGTCGTCTCGAGAAAGATTGAATCTCATAGATGGTACTTCTACCATGCCTGAAGTCACTGATGCAGCGTATGCTGGGTGGATGCAGATTAATGATCTGGTGCATTCTTGGTTGATAAACTCCATGGTTCCATCGGTTGCTGAAAGTGTTATGTACTTCGATACTGCGAAAGAAATCTGGCAAGATCTACAGGATAGATTTGGTCGAGGTAATGCATACAAAGTCTCAAATCTTGAGGAAGAATTTGAGAAAACAAAGCAAGGTAATCTTTCGAATAACAGATTATTACACCAAATTAAAGTCTCTTTGGGATCAATACTTGGTGTTAAAGCCTATTCCTCCTTGTGTTTGTCCCGCTTTGCAAATTATCGAGAATATTATGATAATGCCTATACCACACGGTTTGTAAAAGGCTTGAATGGAAATTTTGGTACCGTAAAATCCTGGTTCTTATGACCATGCCCTTACCCGATGTGAAAACTCGCTTTTGTAATGGCTCTCAATCATGAGCAGCAATTGGATTACAATCTAGGTCAAGGTTCTGTTGTTATGGCATCTCAATCAGAAAATAAATTTCAAGAGTCCAATAGTTCCAATGCTGTGATAAATCCTAGATTCCAAGGGCAAGGCAGGGGCCAAGGTAGAGGTACAGGGAATTCTAGTGGTTATGGTAATTCTAGTGGTTATGGTAATCTTGGTGGTTATGGAAGAGGACAAGGAAAGAGGCCTCAGTGTACTTTTTGTGGAAAAGAGGGGCATACAGTTGAAAAGTGTTATAAGAAGTATGGTTTTCCCCCAAAATTTGGAAGAGGAGGAGGTCCCGTCGCTAATCATGTCTCTGCAGATCATGGTTGTACAGATGATCAACCAGCTTTTCCTGAATCAGTTCAAGCAGCTCAGTCAGATTCTGGGAATTCTTCTAGTTCAATAACTCAGTCCCAATATGATCATTTACTTTCTTTGATCCAGGGTTTGCAAACAAACAACAGTCACTGTAATTCTGTTGTCTTGGCATCTGGACAAGCCTCACAAGGATCAGGTAACAGTGATAGTAGGTTCCACTGGATTATGGATTCAGGAGCTACTGATCACATAACATTCTCTATATAGAATCTGTTTGATGTTAAAACTGCTAATAATCTTTCAGTTAAATTGCCAAATGGTCATTCTGTTTCAGTAACTCACATTGGAAAAGTGAAGCTAAATGACTATTTGACTCTTCAAGATGTTTTTTGCATTCCAACATTTCAGTATAATCTGATTTCTATTAGAAAACTAACAAACCGATTGTAATATCTTTGGTATCTTGTTATCCCGATCGTTGTATTGTGCGGGACCGCCTACATATGAAGAAGATTGGTATAGCTGAACATAGAAATGGTCTTTACATACTGCCTATGAAGTCTCAAACATCTGTGCAAGCTGTTTCAAATGCAGTCTGTCAAACTTGCAATAAAGCTGATACTCTACTGTGGCACAATAGACTAGGGCACCCTTCTATTGAAAGAATGAAAGTCTTAACTAATATAGATCAAAGTATCAAAGTTCCTAGTCATAATAGTGTTGTATGTCCTTTGGCTAAAGAGAAGCATCTTAAGTTTCCTGTTAGCACATCATACTCTTTGAATTGTTTTGATTTGATACATGTTGATATTTGGGGCCCTAATAGAGTTCCAACTGTTGATGGTCACTATTATTTTCTGTCCATTGTTGATGATTGCAGTAGATACACATGGCTATTCTTGATGAAATGTAAATCTGATGTTAATGCTTTGTTACAGCAGTTCTGCAATTTTGTGCAAACTCAATTTGATAGATGTATTACTAATTGAAAGAAAACATCAACATATTCTCAATGTTGCAAGGGCATTGAGAATACAATCCTGTTTACCTATTGAATATTGGGGTGATTGTGTTTTGCATGCTACTTATTTGATAAACATAATACCTACACCTCTTCTTGAGAATAAAACCCCTTATCATATTCTGTACAATAAGCCTCCTACCTATGACAATCTTAGAGTGTTTGGATGTTTATGTTTTGTGTCTACAGTTGTCCAATGTAGAGGGAAGTTTGATTCCAGAACCAGTAAGTCAGTTTTCATAGGTTTTGAGGACCACATGAAGGGCTATAAAGTCTTAAACCGCAAAACGAAGTATTTCGTATCAAGAAATGTGGTTTTCCATGAAACATCTTTTCCTTTTTGTGAATCTGATATTGATGCTCTTGATAGTGAACTGGTATTACCACTTCCTATTTCTGAGCCACCTGCTATACATACACCTGTTACTAATACATAATCACCTTCACATGTTGAATCTCAAGATCAACAAAATGAGGAACATGTTCAACCTCAAAGGAGATCAACTAGGGCAAAAAAAAATAATCATTCACCTGTTAATGATTATGTCTACACAAATCCAGCCCTGAGATCTTCTCCACACACTTTGAATCATGTTGTTTCTTATGCTAACCTATCTCATAATTATCGTGGCATTGTTAGCAAGCATTAATGCGAAACGAGAACTCGCTACATATCAGTACTGCTACTCGATCCAAAGCGGCAACAAGCAATGGATAAAGAATTAAAGGCTTTGAAGGACACCAACACTTGGACACTTGTTGATTTACGTATCAAGCCTATTGGTTGTAAGTGGGTGTATAGAATTAAAAGAAAAGCTGATGGAAGCATAGAAAGATACAAGGCCAGGCTTGTAGCAAAGGGCTACACACAGACTGAAGGAATTGACTTTTTAGAGACATTCTCTCCTGTAGCCATACAAACAACTATCGGGCTGTTCATGACTATAGCTGCTATAAAAAGGTGGAATCTTCACCAAATGGATGTGAATAATGCTTTTTTGCATGGAGATTTGGATGAGATAGTCTATATGAAGGCACCACAAGGTCTACAAACTAATGGCAAAGTCTGCAAGTTAAACAGGTCTCTATATGGCCTCAGGCAAGCAAGTAGACAGTGGAATGCGAAATTGACACAAAAACTTCTTGATCATGGCTACAAACAATCATTAAATGACCATAGTCTGTTCACAAAAGGCACAGGCTCTGAATTTGTTGCACTACTTGTTTATGTAGATGATATTGTAGTAGGCAGTCTTAGCATGAAGGCAATACAGGATCTGAAGACCCTTCTGCATGATGCATTCACTATCAAGGATCTTGGTGAGCTTAGGTATTTTCTAGGCTTTGAAGTTGCAAGAAGCAAATCTGGGATAGTCATAAATCAAAGGAAATATTGTTTAGATTTGTTAAGGGAGTTTGGATTTCTGGAATCCAAACCTGCATCTACACCAATGGATTCTACTCGAAATCGACCGAAGTTCAAGCACCAAAGACTTCGCAAACAAAGAATACGAACTCTTGTTGGCAACCGCTCTATTTAGGAAACACAAGGCCCGACATAGCATTTGCTACTCAACAAGTTAAGTCAATTCTTAGACAATCCAAATGAGGCTCACATGAAAGCTGCACACAGACTTCTAAGATATTTAAAATCAGCTCCAGGAAAGGGTTTATTTTTTCCTAGTAATGGATCAATGCAACTAAGAGCTTTCAGTGATTCTGATTGGGCAACCTGTACAAAAACAAGGAGATCCATAACAGGCTATTTGATCTATCTGGACAATGCTTTGGTTTCATGGAAGTCTAAAAAACAACCAACTGTGTCTAGGAGTTCTAGTGAAACAGAATACAGAGCTTTAGCATTTACAGCTTGTGAGATTCAGTGGCTTATCTACTTACTAAAGGATTTTCAAATTGAACACACAGGGACCGGTCCCTTTATCTTTCGTGACGGTTCTAGTGCCCTTCATATTGTTGAAAATCCTGTATTTCATGAAAGGACCAAGCACATAGACATTGACTGCCATTTTGTGAGAGAAAAATACATGGCAAAAGTCCTTAAACCATTACCTATCCACACTGCTCAACAACCAGCAGATCTACTTACAAAACCAGTCACACCACAGGTGTTCAACACACTCATTCCAGCACTACCTCTTAAAGACCTATTTGAACCAACAAGATAGTAAGCACAAACGGTTTTTTGGCAAGCTGTTCATGGATTACTCCCTTCCAGCTTGAGGGGGGTGTTGAAGTAAAGAAGGCAAGCACAAACGGTTTTTTGGTTCCAAGGAGCAATAGGTCGAACACCTTGGTGTGCAAGTCGGTTGGAGCGGTTATAACAGAATTGAACTTCAACAAGCTGCTATAAATGCTTGATAGGAGCATCATTAGAAGTTAGAAGTTGAAATCAAGTCTTGTAAACATCGATTATAGCTTAGATTGATCTTTGTCATTTTCCCGCCAATTTCCAGTTTCAAATTGTTAAAGATGATCTTCATCTTCTTGACTTTAATTCTGTAAATTCATTTTAATTTTTCAGTTTCTTGTTCTGGTTTATATGAGTTTTAACAGGTTGTGGTGTTTCCATATTTTTTAAATTCGATCTCTTACAATTTAATAATGTGTGATGAAACAATGATGAAGTAGACCTTTTGTTTCGTAGAATATTAAGTGTATCTATACCATTATCTTACGGTTTACTTCTATAGTTAAGTTAGACTAAGTAGAAGTCTTGGGAGTGTTTTCTCACACCTATTTACACATTAATATGATTGAATTCGAATCCACATGTTGGATAGTTTTTAGAATCATTATCGGTTTAATAAAAACTTATATAATTTTAATTTTAAAGGGATCTTTATTTATAAACAAAAACTTTGTACAAAGAGTTCAATCAACGCATCAAAATGCTATACAATGAAATTAGAACTTAATAAAAGAAAGGACTACGTCTGCCAGGCTAATCTGAGCTCGCGAGCTTTTCGAACCGCTTGGGATAGGAACACCTCTATCGGGGGCTTCTGCTTATATAATTGATATTTCCTGACTGAAATTTAACAATAAAAACTTATAGAATTGATATTTCTTGACTGAAATTTAACAAAGTAATCAACATTTTGCCAAAATTGGTTAGAATCGATTCGGAAGAATAATGAAAAGATAAAATTGAAAAGAAAAAACAATATAGTGTTAAGTTTTTTTTATAGCAGTCAAAAGTTCGACTTGAAAAAAATCTTACCACACCATATTTTTGATAATTAATATTGATTAGAACCTAATTTTAAACATAATTTGATTAGTTTACTGAATGTATTTCACTCGGAAAATATTAAATACGCTTTCCAGCCGGTATTAAGTCTAAAAGAATAGGAAATTAGGGATAAAAACACAATCGAAATATTTTTAAGTAACATGACAGCTACATATTTTTTATAGGGAGAAGGACAACTGGATAATTTTTATAGCGAGAAATGACAAACAAATGAATTCCGAAAATCGGTGAATCTCCACGGTGAATCCCGAAATCGGTGAATTTCGACGGTGAATCCCGAAAATCGGTGACTTTCGACAATGAATTTTGAAAATTAGTGAATTTCGACAGTGAATTTCGGCAGTGAATTTAAACAGTGAATTTCGACAGTGAATTTCGGCAGTGAATTTAAACAGTGAATTTCGAACACAAGTGAATTTCGACAGTGGATAAATAGTTTTGTCCTTTATGCAAAAGTTTCAAAAGACTGTCCTTCTACTCAATTGATGAAATATTTCTGCTCTTCTCCCTCATTCCCCCCTAAAAGAAATCCAACATTTGACTCAGATTCGGTCCGAATGAAACATATTCCTAACTCTTAGTCGGTCAAAGCAGCCCCGTTTAATAATAATCATCATCATTTGTTGTTAAAAAAATTAAATTAAATAAAACTCAAAAAACTGGTGTTAAACCATCGATTAAACGGTTAATCCGTTAGATTATGAAACGACATAAGCCGTTATGGTATATCGGAGTTATATGTTGAATTACCATCTCTTCCAAAAACTTAAGCTAGTAGGGAGGTAGATAATTAATATTTTATATACTTCAACACGCACCCTCAAGTCTGGGCCTATTACATTTTTAGAGAGGTCCAACACTTGTTTTTTTTTCTCTTGTTTGGGTGATCGTGCTTGGAGCAGGGTTTGAACTCTCGGTCTGATACCATGTTTAGAGGTGGCCAAAAAAACCGTGAACCGTGAACCGGACCGGCGGTTCGAGGACCGGCGGTTCGGGAGACCGGCGGTTCGGGAGACCGGCGGTTCACCGGTTTAGGGACAGTTCGGGTATTCCTGGAACCGGAACCGGCGGTTCAACCGGCCCGGCCGGAACCGGACCCGGACCGGCTCCAACGGCTAGATTTCAAAAGGCTCCTTTTTTTTTATTTTTCAACCATTTCAAAAAATCCTATAAATTCCCCATTCATTTTCCAAATTCTTTACACCTACTCTTCTCTCAATTCTACACTTCTACTTCTCTAATCTCAAACTCATTTCTTTGTTTGTAATCAAGTTGTTTAGTTGTTTGATAACGTTGAAATTATCACGGTTGTTCAACGGTGTTTATGTGATGGATATCTGGCTATTAAAAGTGTATTAAAGTGGTGTGTTTGCCGGTGGTGCTCGGCGGTGCTTGAGGATTCCGACGGTGGTGCTTAATAAGAGAGGAGACAGTGGACAAATTGGCTTTGCCTTGTGTTTTATATATCGATCGTCCCTTGAATGGGTTACACGATGCCCTATTTATAGGGGAGCCACCGACTAAAACTCGGCTTATTTACAAATGAGGACATATAGTACAAATAGATATTTATCTACAGTAGCGGGCTCGTAGCGGAGCCAATAGGTTGCGTTCCGGATGACCTCGCCGATCCTTGTATCTTTTATATCATTGTCTTGCCAAACTAGAGGTAGTTCTTCCTCTAAGTGTTATGGGCGAGATCACTGGCGAACCTATTTATCAAATGGGATCGCGTGTCGGCCCCTTAATCCTTCTTGTCGCCGCATAGAGTTAAGGGCTTGGAATGGATCCGAAGGCTCGCGGTCCCAATTTGGCTTGCGAGCTCGCGGACAATAATGGCCGGTGACCTCATCCACTATTTTTGGTGGTCGGTCAGACCCGAATAAGGATCCAAGGACCGAATCACGATTTAGGCATATCATTGATAAAAACTCATTTCTTTGTTTGTAATCATTTCGTTGAAAAAATAACATAATTTACATATAAGAAAAATAACACAATATAACTCACGTAATATTTAATAAAACAACATTTGTAATCAACTTATACTTAAACCGACTAAAAAAACTATAAGAAACTATAAAATATTATAAAAAAAACTATTAAAAAACTATAAGAACCTATAAAAAAACAATAAAAGACTAAAAAAACTATAAGAAGTACGTTCGTTTTGGTTTTTTTATATGAGTCGTGCCTCCGACACGATTACTTATAAAAAATACGTAGTCAATCGAATTTCCGGTACAAGCGTTAAAAAAATAACATAATTTACATATAAAAAATAACACATTATTAATATTATTTTAAAACCGAATAAAAAACTATATATTACATTCGCTTTGGTTATTTTATACTACATTCAAATTTAATTATAGTAATTTGGTTATTATAGTAATTTTTAAAACCGTGATCTGAACCGTGATCTAAACTGTGATCTGAACCGGAAAGAAACCGTGTGAATCGTGAACCGTTGAACCGCCAGTTCTGTGAGCCGGCGGTTCACTTGAACCGCTGGTTCCAAAACCGGCATGAACCGGAAAAAAAACGGCGGTTCGGTCCGTTCCAGTTTGGTTGCTTCATTTGGCCATCTCTAATCATGTTAAACTACCATCTCTCCTAAAAGCTTATGCTGGTGGGAGGTAGATAATTAACATTTTATATACTTCAACATTATACCAAGTGGATGGATGAGATGTATCCATATCATCCACTTTCACACAACAGAGGTGTGTAGGTATGAGCCGATGATGGATAAATCACAACTATTCAATTGGTATAACTATCAAATAACTAATGCACCATAACTCTTCTCGCCAGCGATGAGCTCGTTAACAGAAAAAATGAACCGGAATACCATTGGTTTAAAATTAGATAACATGCCGATTTTAACAAATCGACCATCTCTAAACCGTTGTAAAGGGTGGTAAAGTAGCTAGGGACAGCCTCGTACATTGACAACCCGACCAACGGTCGACTAACCGATGCAAATTGCCGGGAAGGATCGAAAACTTTGTAGCATTTTGTTTCTCCCAAGAATAACAACAGATTTTATCAATGCTTTTGTTTCTGTATGAAAACATCAAATGCCCATGCAATCTCTTTCTACTAACTATAATATAGCTTGTTTGCCGTGGTAAAATTCCCAAGAAAAACAGCTAACCCTAATTTCCTCGCCTTGTCTTCTTAATTCACCTGTTCCTAAGCTTAGTTTTTTTGTTAATACCAGTATACTTAAGAAAACGTTTGATAAAATTCAATGTCTCATTCCACTTTGGGATATACTACCTCCGTCCCAAAAATATATCGGTTTTGGGCAACCGAAACTCGCCTTTTGTGCGGCTCATATAATTTTAGATTCCATACTACCTCCGTCCCAAAATATATATAAGTCATCATACAATTTTAGATTTGTCTCATAATATAAATCATTTTATATTAGCAATGCAACATTTATTTCAATTTTCTCTATCTTATTCATAATTTATTATCAATCCAACCACTTTTTACTACTTAACAACTATTGCATTAATGATAGTCAATGGACATTTTGACATTAAACTTCAAATTTATGATAATCACTTTCTTAATCTGTGTGAAAAATCTCTAGAATGACTTATATTTTGGGACGGATGTGGTATACGGGATCTGATTTCTCGTGTAATATCCCACATTGGGAATGTGAGAGAAACATAACCTTCATATACGGGTGAGACATAATGGAATTGGTATCTCGGGTTTACCATTTTAGACCAATCGAGGACAACGGGTCTAAGTAGTTACCGGATCCATTATAGATCAAGTAGCGCTTCCAGTCCGTGTTGTGGGGCGTTTCAGTCCGTGTTAAAGCCAACTACTTGACGGAACTATGTGTCACATTGTGAGATCGAGGCAATGGGGGCAATGTCTAGTTACCTCTAATAATGACATGGTCCTGGCTAAGACGCAAGTTCCTTATAAGAGGAGGGTAGGGACAAGGTCCATTGCGAGAGGCGGTGGGGGGGAGGAGCTCTTGTTACTTTTGGTAGGTACAAGATCCTGCGAGGGTTCCTTCTTCTTGAGGGGGAGAATGTAATAAGTGTGACCTCTAGTTACCTTTGGTTGAGACAAGATCCCAGCGAGGACCCATTTTCTTGAGGGGAAGAATGTAATATGGGTGACCTAGCTAGTTACCTTTGGTAGGTACAAAATCCTGGCTAGGACTCATCTTCTTTATAAGAGGGGGAGAATGTAATATCGCATATTAAAAATATGAGAGAAACATCACCTTCATTGGAAATACGAGTTACCTTTACTAGGGACAAAGATCATGGCGAGGACAATTATATCTTCCTTAGAGGGGGAGAAAAGAAATAGCACTACTACAAAAAAGCATAAAGATCACGGTTATTAAGTGTGATATATTTACATTAGTCACGGATTGCAAAGTGTGGCATATTGAGGTGTGACATAAAGTACTTTAACTCAATCACAGTTACAAACTGTGATCTATTATAATAATTATCACACTTAAAACTCGTGATCTATTATAGTTGGTATCACACTTAAAAACCGTAATCTATTATAATTTCATCACATTTAAAAACTGTGATCTGTTATAGTTGTTATCATAGTTAAAAACCGTGATCTATTATAGTTGTTATCACACTTAAAAACCGAGATCTATTACAATTAAAACACATTTAAAAACTGTGATCTATTTTAGTTGTTATCACACCTAAAAACCGTGATCTATTATAATTTAAATCACACCAATAACAGTGTTTTTTTTTTCAAAAACAATATATAAGCACACATATTTTTTTGTCTTTGTTAGGACTCGAACCCGGATACTCCAGATTAACGAGCCACACTTATTACCACTAGACCGATGTTTTCTTTCTTCTAATTTTCGCCACACTAAACTAAAATCTCATTATAAAATACCATATTATTTTAATCACAGTCAAAAACTGTGATTGATTGATTTTTTGTCTCATTTTTCCTAAAAACCGTGATAATAAAAATTGTGATATATTTTAGTTGTTATCACACTTAAAAACCGAGATTTACTATAATTTCAACACATTTAAAAGCGTGATCTATTTTAGTTGTTATCACATTTAAAAAGCGTGATCTATTATAGTTGTTATCACACTTAAAAACCGAGATCTATTATAATTTCAACACATTTAAAAACGCGTGATCTATTTTAGTAGTTGTTATCACACTTAAAAACCGAGATATATTATAATTTCAATCACACCTAAAAAAGTGTGATCATTCTTTTTTTTTCAAAAACGAAATAAACGCACACATATCTTTTGTTGCCACTGGGACTCGAACCCGGATACTCTGGATTAAGGAACCACACTAATTACCACTGGGCTGATACCTACTATATTATCATTTTCGACCACACTAATCTAAGATATGATTATAAAATATCATATTATTTTAATCACAGTTAAAAACCGTGATTGATTAATGTTCTTGTCTCGCTTTTTTCTTAAAAACCGTGATAATAAAAACTATGATCTATTTTAGTTGTTATCACACTTAAAAACCGAGATCTATTATAATTCAACACATTTAAAAACTGTGATTTATTTTAGTTGTTATCACACTTAAAAATCGTGATCTATTATAGTTGTTCTCACACTTAAAAACCGAGATCGATTATAATTTCAACACATTTAAAAACCGTGATCTATTTTAGTAGTTGTTATCACACTTAAAAGCTGAGATCTATTATTATTTCAATCACATCTAAAAAAGTGTGATCATTCCTTTTTTTTCACACCTAATAACCGTGATAAAAATTTAAGTGTGATATATATACATTTTACTTGTCTCGGTTATTTTAAAAGTGTGATCATTATCTTTAGATAAGTGTGATCTATATCTCTTTTCTTATTAGTGGATATAATTTGTCTCACTTTTTCTATAATTGTGACAAAAATATCATGAATTCAGTCACAGGTTGAAAATGAGATTAATTGATATAATTTATCTCGCTTTATCAATAACCGTGACAAAAATATCATATCAATTTAGTCACAGATTAAAAGTGTGATAGTTTGGTATAATTTATCTCATTTTTTCAATAACTGTGATAAAAATATCATATCAATTCTGTCACTGTTTTAGATGTGAGATTGATATATATAATTTATCTCACTTTTTAGAAACCGTGACAGAAATATCATATCAATTCAGTCACAGTTTAATAATGAGATTGATTGATATAATTTATCTCGGTTTTTCAATAACTGTGACAGAAAAATCATATCAGTTAAGTCACACTTCAAAAATGAGATTGATTAATATAACTTATCTCAGTTTTTCAATAAGTGTGATAGAAAGCTGTAAGTGTGATATATATTTTTTTGTTGTCTCGGTTTTATTGAAACTGTGATTGTTTTCATATCTTAAGTGTGACCTATGTCCTATTTTGTAGTAGTGTAGTTACAATGAAAATGTGAGAGAAACATCAAATTCATATAAGGGTAAAACATAATGAAAGGACATCATGTCTCGTAATTTCCTGATCCATTTTAACCCATATATCGTTATTAGACTCGGGGTTATGTGCATTACATCTCCCAAATGAAAATTTATGAAAGGGGATTTATTTTATTATTTAGGAAATGTTGTTTCGACTGCATTTATTTCTATAAGATTTATAATACTCCCTCCGTTTTTTAAGTGTCATTTTTCAAAATTTTTTTTGTTTTTATTTATCTATTATTTTATAATACCAATACAATATTTATTATTTTTTTTCACCTTTACCCTTCATTTTAATTACCCAAATTTTGATACAATTTCCCAAGCAAAAGGAATGAAGGAAATTTTGTTATTTTACCTTGTTTTTCAGACACATTAATTACATTCTTATTCTGTGTGAATCTTTTCTACACGACAGATAAAAAAAACCGAGGGTGTATTTACATACGTTGTATTGATGCAATGGAAGTTAAAAGTGAAAATTTGATTTATGTATTACTCCCTCCGTTCTAAAATAACTGATGTAGTTGCCAAAAACACGCATATTAAAGATGTGGTTTAATTCTTTAATTTGAATGTCAAAATGACTAATAAAACCTTAGTGTATAATTAATGCAATGATGTATTTATTCTCTCACCCCTTAATGAATAAGGGTAGATGTAAGAAAAATACAATAAATGTTACATTGAAAATTTAACAACCTCAATTATTTAAGAACAAATCTTTTGAAGCAACTGCTTAAGTTACTTCGGAACGGAGGGAGTAATTTAATTTTGTGTATATATGTGCGTACAAACAAGTGATTTATAAGAAATTAATATAAGGCAAATGTTAAGGAATGACAACTTCAATTGTGTATCTTGCATAACTCGTGTTACAATACATCAATAGATTTGGTGTACGTTTTAATACATTTGACAACAAGGTGCGGTGCATGCAATTTGCATTCAACTTTCTTTTAAATTAAATTTTTTATTCTTGTTTTTTTACCTTTGTCATTTTATGTACTTTTTACTGTTGGAAAAAGGAAGGTGTTGGGCATTCGAGTCCCGAGATGTTTCCCTCACGTACTGCAGTTTTCTCCATTCTACTTTGTTTACTATTTGCATTTGGAGGGACTTTAGAAACGTTGAGACACATATGTCCTAGTGACTTCGACTTCGAGTACATGTATAAAATGTGGCATGTCCTTTAAAAAATTTACTCTTTTTCTTTTTTTTTAACGACAATGTTATATTGAAGTAAGAAAGGACTTATCTCAGAAAACGGTAGATAATCAACGCTGAATAGAGTTTTACAAAAGGAGAGAAAGACTTAAAAGTTAAAACTCAAAAAAAAAAGAAAAACAAACAAAAAACAAACAAACTATAACCAAACCTCAAACTCGAACAACGCTCCACACCGTGTGTCTTCCTCGGTTAATCCCTCACACAAAGTGCTTACTTTTGCCTTGATCCTTCTACCCACAGGACCTACACCTCCCGTCATGTCCGGTTTGTCGAAGACCGTTTTCCTTTTGCCCACCCCACCACCACCCCCTCTCCTCTCCCTGATCCAAATCCCTGGAATGGTGCTCTCCCCACTCCTCCTGTCCCTCCACCTAGCCCTCCACCAGTTGCGTCTCCCCATCCGCCTCCTTCCCTTCCTCTCTCCTCTCTCCTCCCAAGAACCCGCCCCTACTCCTACCCAAGGCATAATAAGCCACTACAAGCACGGGATCCGCAAACCGGTCACTAAGCTTAACCTACATGCCCAAGCCGTGACTGCTACTGAACCACGAACCGTCAAGAAGGCCCTCCGTGACCCCGCATGGTTTTCTGCAATGACTGATGAATATAATGCCTTAATTCGGAACGACACTTGGGAACTTGTTCCACGGGAGCCCTCATTTAATATTGTTGACTGTAAATGGATTTTTCGTGTTAAACCTCATGTAGATGGATCTATTGACATGTATAAGGCTCGTCTAATGGCAAAAGGCTTCACCCAGTGCCCTGGTATCGATTATTATGACATATTTAGCCCATTCATCAAGCCCACCACTGTCCGTATTTTGCTCTCCCTTGAGCTTGCTCATAAATGAACTTTAAGACAACTTGACGTCAACAATGCCTTCCTCCAAGGCACTCTTACCGAAACTAGTTTACATGGCTCAGCCTCACGGGTTCATTAATCCTACTAATTCTACTCATGTCTGCAAGTTAAAGAAAGCAATCTATGGTCTCAAACAAGCTCCCCGTGCCTGGTATGAGGAACTTAAGGCGTTCCTCCTGCGCATTGGTTTTCTTAATTCCACTACTGACACCATTCTCTTTACTTATTGGGCTGATGGTTGCATCATTTATATTCTGTTCTATGTGGAAGATTTAGTCATCACTGGCACTAATTCTTCTATGGTTGAGAGCTTTATTCAGTCTCTCTCCTCTCGGTTTTCCGTCAAAGATCTTTGCAAGCTTACTTACTTTCTTGGGGTCGAAGTCACCCCCAAATCTGCCGACTTGTTGCTCTCTCAGCGTCGCTATATATATGATATTTTGTCCAAATATAACATGCTTGAGGCCAAACCCTCTTCCACACCCATGCAAAGTGATACCACTGAGCTCCTTGATTCATCTGCCGTTGTACTCTCTGATCCTGCCGCCTACCTGGTCTTTTATTGGGAGTCTTCAATATCTTTAGTTTACCAATCCGGATGTCTCCTTTGCTGTCAATAAGCTTGCTCAATTTATGCATCAGCCTACTGAGACTTATTGGGACTTTGCTAAAAGGCTCCTTCACTACCTAGCCGGCACGACCGAGGTTGGTCTTCAGCTTTACCATCATTTGCCCTTGGCTCTACATGTCTACTCTGACGCTGACTGGGTGGAAACAAACATGATTATTCATCTACGGGGGCGTATCTTGTTTATCTGGGCCGGAATCTTATTTCATGGAGTTCCAAGAAACAACCAACCATTGATAGGTCCTCCATTGAAGCTGAGTACAAGTCTGTTGCCAACACTGCTGCTGAACTAAACTGGGTCACCTTCATACTTCATGATCTTCACCTTCCCACGGACACGTACCTGTGATTTATTGTGATAATATTGGCGCCACTCATCTCATCTCCAACCCTGTTTTTCATTCTCGGATGAAACATGTTGCTATTGACTTTCACTTCATCCGCGAGCAGGTTCGGGCAGGCAAGCTTCGTGTAACTCATGTATCTACAGCTGGTCAACTTGTTGATCTCCTTACGAAGCCCTTGGACCGCCGGCCTTTCCACACTTGTGTATCCAAGCTTGGCCTTCATCACCCTCGTCCAGCTTGCGGGGGCGTAATAAGACACTAGTGTGGACGTGAAGTGTGAATACATTTATATAGAATATCTCGTATATATTCTTTCTTCAAATAGCTTATACTAATTTATTATGATTGATCTATATGAGTGTGTATATTGTATCCCTTGTACTCAAACTTAATAAAATCCATTCTCATTCTTCCCATTACACTGTTACTACCTACTCGTGTCCTAAATTATAAATCACCTTACGAAATTCTTCACCACCGCCCTCTCGACTACTCTTTCTTCGCGTTTTTAGGTGTGCTCTTGTTGGCCCAATCTCCATCCCCACAACAATCACAAAACCGACTTCCGGCCCAAAACTTATGTTTTCCACATCCCCACACATCACGGTTACAAATGTCTTGACATTTCCACATGACATATTTATATTTCTCGACATGTTGTCTTCGATGAAAAACACCTTAACTAACACTTCACCTCACCACTCATCTTCTGAAGACACTCCAAACCTGACATCCTCACCCACCCTCCTTGAAGTACACCCCTCTCTCAACCCACTCGGCCGACTCTCTTGACTCACCTCCCATTTATAGTGTTCCTCCTTCATCTTCCCCATCCCCTTCTCCACCCACCTCTCCACCTCCTAAATCTGATACATATCCAAATGAATCACCTCATCCGCACCCCATGACAACTCGCTCCCGCACATATACTCCCAAACCCAAAGCTCTACCTCTTGACATTGTTGCTCTCTTGACTGATGCCTCATCCACTGAGCAGCCTAAGCCTAAAAATTTCACTTAAGCCTTTAAATCTCGTGTTTGGCGTGATGCCATGAGAGATGAAGTAAAATCTTTAATCTCTAACGATATCTGGGATTTAGTCCATCCACTCGTCAAATGAATATTATTGGAAATAAATGAGTTTATCGAATCAAGTGCCATGCATATGGTCGACTTGAATGCTATAAGGCTCGTTTGATTGGAAAGGGTTATCATCAACATGAAGGTCTTGATTACCTCGACACTTTCAGTCCGGTAATCAAGTATGTTACTATCTGCTTACTTCTCTCTCTTGCCACTACCAATCACTGGGCCATCCGACAGATTGTCATTCTAAATACTTTTCTCCATGAATATCTTAACGAAACAATCTACATGCAGCAACCTCACGAAACAGTCCATAATTCTACATAATTCTAAAAAGATTCTCATGATTGACCAAATCCTTGATTGTAGCTCTGCCTTGTAATTGCACTCTACTTAAAGGGAAAACATAAGCAATGTAAATCAACATAGAATTAATATAAATGATTTGTTCTTACAGTTAACGAGAAACAACCACTAAACCAACTTACTGCCCACCAACCTACAAATCACCTAAAGAACAAAAGGAAAAAAAAAAACAACAACAACAACAAAAAAAAAAGTGACCGATCGTCATTCTAGGGCCGAAAGCAACCCTCGACGAAAAACACTCAAAAATAACTCTTATGCGGATTATGTTTGACAAGGATTGAAGATTATATATATATGTAATCTTAATCCTTATCAAACAAAAAACGTGTGCCACATCGGCTCTGAAAGATGCGGTGGACCGCAACAATAGTTTTAGTGTCGTGATAGTCTGAACAACACGTACAACGATGTGAATTGCTCTGTTCTGCATTTTCTTCATCGACCACGGTATTTGAAAGTGAAAAATGGCCTCTATTTAACTAGCTCGCAAAGCCTATTTCATTCTGGAAACTAAAAACAACCTCATCAAGTGCATTATTAATCATATAACCAGCATCAACATTATCGTGAGGATGTTTCAGAGCTTTAAACAATTCGAAATTAACAATTTCAACATTGACTCTTAAAATCAATTTTTTTTAACATCAATGAAAGTTCTCTCATTAGCTGAAAAATGCCTACCTAAAATCAAAGGAACTTCATAGTCTTTTTTCTATATCAATGACAACAAAATCAACTAAAAAAATGAATTTGTCCACTTTAATTAGGACATCCTCAACTACCCCGCGTTAATATTAAACTAACATGTCAGCAAGCTTTAAAGTATTTGAGGTTTTCTATCACCTTCTCAAACTCATATTTTTTAAACACAGAATATTGTTAGCACCAACATCACATAAACATTTCTTTAAACACACACGAGATAATCTATCAGATTTATTTGATTCGTCCAATTTCTTTTTTCAGCAATCAATTTCTGAATTAATTGATGGCCTAGTCTCTAGGGGTGAAAAAAAAAATCACAACCCGACCCAATCCGAACTACTTTAACCTAACTCAACCTACAATTGCGGATTAAAAATGAATTTGGATAGATTATGGTTTTAATATATTTTGACCCGCATTTCATTGGTTGAGTATGGGATGTATTATAAAAAACATATTTGAACTCAACTCAATCCATATATATATATATATATATATATATATATATATATATATATATATATATATATATATATGGCGACAAACTAGAATTACTAAACCATGAAAAGTGAAATGCTTTTTTAACTTTTTTAACTTTTAAGATAGACTTTTAAACAAACCACTACTTCCTGTTGGAAAATTGATGGTTAAAATGGAATATTTTAAATGATATGTCATATTGGGCCTATTGGGCTTAAGTGTGTGAATGGAAAGTGTTATGGAAAGGAAAAATAGGAAGAAGCTATTTCTCCCACATTGGTTGGAAGAAGGGAAAAGAGTCAATATTTATATGATGTTGTTTTAGTGTAGTTGGAATAAGAAACCAACTTTATACACGATCTCGCGCGCGCGGGGGGGGGGGGGGGTGCAAATCCAATCCGGATTTACCCTTGGGCTTGTGCATGCCCGCGTGTCTTGCGTACACGAATGCAGCTCGATTCGAAGGTTCTCAGTCTCTCTCGTACACGAATGCAGCTCGATTCGAAGGTTCTCAGTCCGAGAGACTGAGAACCTGTCCTTGTTAACCGTTTTATCCTGGGAGACTAACGTTCCATTGAAGCTCAAGCACTCGACGGTGAGGGGACGAATTAGTCTTAAGATTGTTGCGCTCTATGTAGTAAACTGGGCACAATCTGATTACATTGACTAGAAAACGAATAAGCAAAATTACAACAATCACTGAGGTGCATCATTGTAAATAACGTGTGTGCAACCGTATGATTATTTAAAAGTTCAACTGTCATAGTTAACGGGATTTAATAGTGGTGTTGATGACTATTAAAATGAATGTAAAGGTTTTAACTAAACCTAGATAATAAGTAGAATATTGATATTCTACAAACCGTTTAATGACAATGAAGATAATGAGGCTCTGATGCTTTTAAATGTTATAAGAATGAAGGTGGGAAACAACTTAGCATACGGATTTAACTATCCATAGTGACTGTGGTGGTGGATATGATGTACCATTTCACGAGTCTTGCTGAGGCGCCGGCATCATTCATCAAACAACTACACCATATACACATGACACACCGCCACGTGGTATTGCCGAACGCAAGAACTCAACTCTTAATGAGCTGATGAATGCTATGTTGTTAAGTTCAGGTTTAACTCAGAACTTGTGGGGGACGCTATTCTCTCGGTGAATTTCATTCTTAATAAAATCCCTTCTAAGAAGAAGGATGAAACCCCATATGAATTGTGGAAATGTTGCAAACATTTCTACAAAATCATAAAAATGTGGGGGTGTGTGGTTAAGGTTGAAGTACTTAAACCTAAAAAAAAAAAAAAGATGATAGGATCTACAAACCTTTGATTGTATATTCATTGGATATGCACACAATAGTAGTGCTTATCGGTTTCTTGTGTATAAATCAGATAACCCTGAAATACACAAAAATACGATAATGGAATCAAGAAATGCATCATTCTTTGAGAATGTATTCCCGGCTAAAACAAATGAACCTAGTTCATTAAAACGTGTTCATGTTCAGGATTACCCTTCTGAACAAGTGAATGAGGAAGAACCAACTGAGGTTGAGCCAAGAAGAAGTAAAAGGTCGAGGACTGAAAAATCTTTTGGTGAAGATTTTATCACTTATATGATAGAGACAGATCCTCAAAGCTTTAAAGAAGCGACAACTTCTTCTGAAGGTCCAATGTGGAAAGAAGCAATAAATAGTGGAATAGACTCTATATTGCAAAATCATACTTGGGAGTTAGTTGATCTACCTCCAGGATGTAAGCCACTAGGATCAAAATGGATCTTTAAGAGGAAAATGAAACCCGATGGATCTATTGATAAATATAAGGCCGTACTAGTAATAAAAGGTTATAGTCAAAAAGAAGGTCTTGATTATTTTGACACACATTCTCCAAAGTTGACGAGAATAACTTCGATTAGGATGGTACTTGCTATAGCCGTTTTGCGTAATTTTAAGTACATCAAATGGATGTGAAAACCGCTTTCTTAAATGGAGATTTAGAAGAAGAAATCTACATGGAACAACCTGAGGGTTTTTCTAGTCCAGGACAAGATAAGAAAGTTTGTAAATTGGTTAAGTCATTATATGGCTTAAAACAAGCACCAAAACAATGGCATCAAAAGTTTGATCATGTTATGCTTGAAAAAGGGTTCAAAACCAATGAATGTGATAAATGTATTTACATGAAAGAAACAAAAGATGGCTATGTCATCTTATGTCTTTATGTGGATGACATGCTGATAGTTAGTAGTAATGATAAGATGATCAAATCTACCAAAGATATGTTAAACGCCAGATTTGAAATGAAAGATATGGGTTTATCAGAGATGATATTGGGAATTAGAATTACAAGAAATTCTAATGGTCTCATTTTGAGTCAATCTAATTATACTGATAAAATCCTGAAAAAATTCAATAAAGATGACTCAAATGAAGCTAGAACTCCAATTGATCAAAGTCAACCTTTGTTCAAAAATAAAGGTGAGGGTGTATCTCAATTAGAGTACGCAAGGATCATTGGAAGTCTAATGTACTTAATGAGTTGTACTAGACCGGATATCGCTTACGCTGTTGGCAAGCTAAGTAGATATACTAGTAATCCGAGTCATGAACATTGGAAAGCTATAGTGAGGTTACCGAGATACTTAAGATATACTCGTAAGTATGGCCTTCACTATACAAGAGAACCAATTGTTATAGAAGGATATACTGATGCAAATTGGATTTCAGATTCAAAGGATTCAAAATCAACAAGTGGCTTTGTATTCACGTTATGCGGTGGAGCCGTGTCTTGGAAATCTTCCAAACAAACCGTGATAACCAGATCCACAATGGAATCTGAGTTTGTGGCATTGGATAAGTGTGGGGAAGAGGCAGAATGGTTGCATCAATTCCTAGAGGATATTCCTCAATGGCCGAAGCCAGTGCCAGGAATATGTATTCACTGTGACAGTCAATCGCGATTGGAAGAGCACGAGAACATAATGTATAATGGTAAGTCTAGGCACATACGCCGAAGACATAATTCCATTAGACAACTACTCTCAATCGGTACGATTACCTTAGACTATGTTAAGTCGAGGATAATCTTGCGGATCCGCTAACCAAAGGGTTAAAAAGAGAGGTAGTTGCTAAATCATCAAGAGGAATGGGACTAAAGCCCATGGAATAAAACTTTTGCGAAGGAAAACCCAACCTTGTAGATTGGAGATCCCAAGATCTTGGTTCAATGGGAAAACCTAATTGCCGAAGTAAAGTCACTGTGGGGGGTAACCCTCAAGCTCATTCCTAAGATGAAGAAACAGTGAGATTGAACAAGGATAAGCTCACAGAAGAGCTTTTAATGATTTGTGTAAGAAGAATATTTTGAGAAAATTTTGAATTACAGAATCACCTATGTAAGAGAGAAGAGGGGCCGCTTCAAAGGGAATTGTATAGGGCGCAATTCTTAGAAACTCTTGCAGAACCAGGCAGATGTCCACGGCCAAAATGGACATAACCGCAAGAACCTATGTTGCTAGGTAAATGCAGTGTGGTTGATATGTCATCATTTACATCAACGGCAGAATAGTTCAAGGACATCGCGTCTACTAGTCAGCCAGTAAAGTAAACATATTTAATCAAGGGAAGGTTCAAAGGGTCACACCTACCTATCCTATGCATTCATCTACCGATGAACTCTCCATGTCATTCTTAGAGCCTTTGCTAGGGTTTTACACAATTTCCATTCATGTGGGGGATTGTTGGAAAATTGATGGTTAAAATGGAATATTTAAATGATATGTCATATTGGGCCTATTGGGCTTAAGTGTGTGAATGGAAAGTGTTATGGAAAGGAAAAATAGGAAGAAGCTATTTCTCCCACATTGGTTGGAAGAAGGGAAAAGAGTCAATATTTATATGATGTTGTTTTAGTGTAGTTGGAATAAGTAACCAACTTTATACACGATCTCGCGCGCGCAGGGGGTGGTGCAAATCCAATCCGGATTTACCCTTGGGCTTGTGCATGCCTGCGTACACGAATGCAGCTCGATTCGAAGGTTCTCAGTCCGAGTCAGGTTTTGCATTAATTTTATTTTTCAATGCTGAATCAACCTTGAATGCTGCTGCTAAGATGACTGTTCCAATCCAACTGAGGCGTGTGACTTTCCAGTTCCAACGTGAATGCTGAGACCTTCCAGTTCTGCTACACTTATGACATTAAATACAGATGATGAGACTGTTCATTCCATATTCCATCAGTTTTTCTACTCTCCTCTACTAGAGCCAGCCTATATATACAGCCACAAATACAACAGAAAAAGGGACTGAAAAACCAGAAGCTGATACTGCGTATTTCCTCCTCCTTCTACCCTTCTTATGAAAATAGAGAGTTCAAGCAAATAGTTCTTACACAAGGAAGGTGTTGTTTAGGGTCAAATTATAGTGATTTTCACATATGTTTTATATATCAATTTCCCTCGTATTTGGATTATTTTCATAGGAATCGAGCTTATAATTGATTAATTGAGTAAATGAGGTTTTTAATGGTTAAATATGAAAACGTATTGATTTATGTGCTTAAATGATTATTTTATGTTATTTTGGAATTATGTTATGTTTTGGTATGTTTTCCTATTGTTGTAGATACTCAATTATGTTGGAAAAGGTGATCCTAAAAGGCTAAATTCGAGATGGAAGAGGATCAATTAAAGATATGGAAGAATAAAAGAGATAAGGAAAGAAATCAATCAAGATAAAGATGGAAAAATCAAGAAATTCGATGTCAAGGCAATGCGAACGAGCGTCCGCATCCCGTCCATTCCAGACGGGCGTTTGATAAAGTGAACGAGCGTTCGTAATTGTAATTCACATACAGAGAGTTCAGACGCTAGGTGAACTGGCGTCCATCCTCCGTCCAAGCATCCTGGACGGGCGTCCATGTATTCAAACGAGCGTCCACCGCCGACTTTGAGCCAGCCGACTTAAAACTCTATTTAAACAGCCATCGCCCCAACCCTAAATCATCCATGTTTTTCTTCACATCAAAAAGAAAGCTCAGCCGCATCTTGGAGAGTTGAAGGCCGGTCACCCGAGCCTTGTGCTCGGGTGAACCGAGGTTAGATTAGGAGTAGTTTAGATGCTTTTCGTTTTAGTTCTTGGATCCTTCAATGTATGAGACTATGTGAGTTCTTCTTGATTTATTCAATTCAGTTTTTCTTCATGAGTTTAGTTCTTTTTGTATCTTTTCTATGTGTTTACGATGCCATGAGAATAGATTGGAAGATTTGTTTTCTATTGATGTTTATAATACGGAAGTTGCATAAACGTTAGATCACCATAGAAAGATAGGATTCTTAATCGTTAATGATGACAAGTTAATCGATTAATTATCTAGGTTGTTAGATTCTAAAATACGAGAGTTAACCTGAATCTACACCGAGTGTTGTATGGAAATCAGCTTCAACTTACGAGAGAGTAGAGATTGATAAATTGGATTTACTAAGGAATTAGGAATCCGTAGCTTGAGAAATAAATTCACTAAGGAATTAGGGGTTTATGTCTCGTGAAAAGGTGAAACCACAAACTGAATTAGAATCATGAGACTAACTAGAATTGAAATCACTTAGGTTTGTACTTTGGTTGTTCCCATGTTTCTTAGGTTAGATTTATTTTGATTGTTCTTTTATGTTTTTCTGTTTTTATGCTTTTGCTTTTCGTTTATTTTGTTTTTCTTGAGTAGCAATTGGTAGGATTAATAAGATTAGATTCTACATACCTTTTCCCTGTGGATCGACCCCTTACTCATTACGCTTTACTAGCAACAACCCGATGTTTTGGTCGGTTAGGAGTTAGTTTTGCATGATAGTTAGGGTTTATAAATTTTCTTTTGTTTAATGATGCAAAATCTCCGCAACAAAAGTGGCGCCGTTGCCGGGGAATCGGTGTCATGTTGAATCTAGTTTTGTTAATTTCTCGATTTTGTTACGTTTTTTTTAATTTTTCGTTTTCAATAAAAGTAGCGTGAAATAAATCGAGAGTTTTTATTTTTGCCGTGTTTCGATAACCGTTGGGTTAAGAATGTGCAAAAAGTTTTTTACTCGATTTGTGAAACGTGAAATATATGTTTGTTTGTATCTAGTCTAACCCTCTGTGCTTTAATTTGATGTGGCTGCTCTGTGATATTTGATGTATGATCTTTTAAGAAATTAGGGTTTGCTGTGTTCCCTGCGTTTTCTATGCAAATTCGACTGTTGGACGAGCGTTCAGGTAAGTGAACGCCCGTCCAGTCCCTAACGTGCAGGTAAACGAGCGTTTGGAATTATGGGACGTTCGTCCATTCCAGAATTTTCAATCCTGCTCTGATTTGAAGAATCAGACGGGCGTCTGTAATTCTAAACGCCCGTCCGGTCGGTTTTCAAGGCAGACGAGCGTCTGCAAGGTGGAACGCCCGTCCAGTTCTGAACGCTAAGTGAACGTTCGTCCGGGGTTCAGTCCAGGTTCTAAATTTCTTGATTTTATTTTCAATGCTTTTATTTGATGTGGATTTTTCATTAGAGCTTCTGTGGCTATTTCAATTTACGTAGATGTCTTGAACTTATATGTTTTTACCTTTCCATCTATGAATCCATGTTAGATAATTGATCAATTCCTTATATATGATTCATCTAGGCATGTTATAGTGACTGTCGGTTCTCGTAAGCTATAACTGTTCTTATGGTTAATTAGTAGCTAATGTCGGTTCCCGTATGCTACATACCGCTCCGATGAATCTTTTAAGCTTTTAAGACTTACGTGCTTCCTTTGTTTTTATAGTTCATATGGGTAGCTACCGTCGGTTTTCCGTATGCTACGTCCTTTCTCCATATGAGTTACACTCGTTTAGATAGATGATCGTTGGTTTCCATAAGTCTATCACTTTCGATAAGTCTTAAGGCGCGTCGGCACTAGTGACAGCACTGTCGTTTATCGTAACCTGTCATTATGTGGTAGACGTTTATATATATGTTATGTTGCAATTAGTGGGCTAGTTTTCTTTCTTTTATTTTCTTTTATTTTTGCATATCATTTAGATGCATATCATTTAGTTGCATGTCATCTAGTTGCATTGTTTTTCTATTTTTCTTTTATTTTTCTTGAGCGTAGTTAACTGTCGGTTTCCGTAATACTACCTCGTTTTCTTTATTTTTAGTTTCGCATAGGCCGTAGTCACCGTAGGTTGTCCTCTCAACTTGCTCGGCCCTGAGCCGTCGTAATTTATTTTTATTTATTTTATTTTTAGGATTGCATATCATGTAGGCTGCATTGTAGTATATTTTCATGTAGTTGCACCTAGCCTACTACTTTGTAATATTTCATGTATATGTATTCCATCTTTATATGAGCTTAAATTTGAAATATCTCTGTATCTCCTTTTCCATGTGCTTTATATATGTAATCTTTTCTTTTTCCCCGTAGACTCTTTTTGCACTGATCAAGTATGCAGGATATTTTCTTCCTAGCTATTGTGCACTTTCACGATGTATTCAGTTTACCTGTGATGCTCCACGCTTCATCGAGCTATGCAAGCAATCCCGGTTCTTGTTGGTTCCTCCGTAATTGCCCAAAGCATCCAATCGCCTAAGTTCTCTATTTGTTTTATTTCGTACAACTTGAGGACAAGTTGCAATCTAAGTGTGGGGGAGGGGATAGATGATTTATGTATCTACTTTCATTTGCTCATATTAGTTATAATTTTCTATGAAAAGTGCAAAATTTTCAAAATTTTTGTTAAGTCCCGAGTAGACAAAGGCATATCTTTGCTTGAGTTTATATCATTTTTGCTATATTCTGTATATTTAGTAATTTTAGTTGTTTCACCCGACATTCTTTTTCACATGCCATAGTAAATGATGAGCTAAATGTTGAAAGCCTACCCCATTTTAGTTGGAGATTTTTGATGATTATAGCATGTTTCTTTGCTTATGTACAATTCTTGAAAAGTTTAGTAGTTTGTATTCTAGGATTAAAGTATGACATACTGTGAATATCTGTAAGTTTGAATGTGATAAGTGAAACGTGATTAAGTCTTTGCAATAGTAATAAATTGTTTACTTGAGGTGTTATGCTCAGTGGTCTGCGCTACTAGAAAATAATCTTTTCCACTGCCAGCCAGAAATCTCTAAGTAATCACTTAATTAATTGTGTGTGTCGGAAGCTGGTTTATGATTTGGAGTGCGGTAGGGCATTATCTCGAAATGTCCTATTCCACTATGATGACCAAAAGCTCACGACAGTCAGTTTATAGCTGCCTTATGATTGGAGTAAGGTAGGGGATTATCTTGAAATGTCCTATTCTGCTATGAGGGCAAAAGCTTATTCTGATGTGTGTTAGAAAAGTGTGAAAAAAAGTGAAAATATTGAGATATATTATTATGAATAAGTAACGACTTAGTTATCTTTAACCTTATACCCAGTATAAACTGAAAGATATGTTGTAGGGATTATCCTCTGAGTCTGTCAGAAATGTTTTAGATATTCTCTACTATTTCTTTTTGGGATATGTATGTTTTGTAAAGTGCCTGTTATAGTTTTTGAATATTTCTAACTTAGATGGGAAACCGGGCTAGTTTTGGTTTGAATAACTTTCAAATTGTGGAACTTAGTGGAAGTTTATTATGGCTATGCACACACTCACTTGGGTGAACTTCTAAGTTAATAAATATGCTTCATATTTGTATAGATGTTTATTTGTCTCGAGCTTGGCTTTGTTTTTCCGGGGAATCGGTACGGTTGTCTAGTTTTATTAGTTTTTCTAAGCTGTTCCGCTTTTCTTGTTTTAATTTCTTTATATTTCTTGTTTTTAGGTAGGCTTTAGTTAGGTTATTAGGGTTTTTAATCGTTTAGGTTTTGTAGTATTCTATTAGGTTTCTCCCACTTTATCTCGTTTTTATTTTCCTATCTGTTTCTGTTTTTCTGTCCTTTCTGTCCCCCGTTTTCCCTGCTGTTTTTCTGTCTCTGTTTCTGTTTTTTTTCCTGTACCAGACGGGCGTCTGCACAATCAAACGCCCGTCCGTTTTAATTCTCAACTCTGTATCATTTTTACCAAGTCAGACGAACGTCCATCAAATTTGGACGCCCGTCCTGTTCTTCAGCCTTCCGGACGAGCGTTCGGATTTCCAAACGCCCGTCTGTCCTCCTGTTTCAGTGTCTTTTCGTAGGTAGGGTTTTTGTTTCTATCTTTTCTAGTTTCCACATTAATTCGGGGACATCTGAGGTTGAATTATCTGACCCCACGTTTTTAACGATCAAATTTTTGGATAAAAGGGATCGTTTTAGCACTCTTTAGTATTTTGGCCATAACTTTCGGCTCGAGTGTCGGATTGGCGCGCAGGACCCCAATTCGGAAAGCTCGTTCCGACGCCGACGACGTGGCAGACGGCCGGAGGCCGTCCGACACCGTTTTCGAGGTCAAAATACACTGTTTTCCCTTCCATTTTGGGCTCAGAAGATTTCAACACGTTTTTAGTGTTTCCTGTTTTTCTGTTTTAAATTTTTCGTAGTTTAGGTTTCTGTTTTTGTTTCATACAATCTTCCATCTAGGATTGAGGACATGGATGAGCAAAGTAAGATCGCCATGCTGAAACAGCAGATGGCATCTCTTCAAATGTCGCTTAATCCTATGAATCCGACCCCGTCTTTTCCACGAACTCTCCCGTTCGTTCGTGGAAGATGTTGTCGACCCGGCCATGCCGTTGGCCGGTGTCGATCTCTTCCCCCCGCTGGATATCAAGTCAATTCTTTCCATAATCGGGGAATTTCGGTCCGATCACATGTCGAATTGTGACAACGTGGGACATACTGCTCGTTTCTGTCCTAATAGTGGACAGCACGCTTTCATTGACCAGAACAATCGACATTTGATAATCAATTCTCTGGCCATAGCAAATTTCAAAATCAGGGTTTCAATCCAAATCAGAATTTTTATCAAAACCCGAACTTCAGTCAGGATCAAGATATCACTTTTTCCGATCAAAATCAAAGTTGGTCTTACCAATCTTTTCCACAACACTTTCAGAACTATCCAGGCCCCTCTCAATCGGACGATCTTGAAGCTAAATTGGAGGAGCAAAGCAGGACACTCAAGAATCTTGAGAGACGGCTCAGGCAAATGGCTCAAGACCAAGGCATTGACCTAACTCCCACACTCCCTTATGGTGGAGAAGATGCCTACAACAATGATGGTGCAAGTCATGAGAATCAATTCCAATATGACCACAACTATGCACCAGCATACAATGGTGGGAGTAGTAACTATCCTTGTTCTCCGTTGGGTCAAGATCGAAGCCATTGGCAACAAGGGACGATTGATGAGCTAGAACCTGATGTGGATCGGCTTAAGTTACAAAGGTTAGAGACTCCCTTCCCTCCTGCAGGGTGTGATGATAAAGACGGTTGTCCTAGGAAAGAGCCGACATTAGAGATGGTTGAAGATGTTAATCACCTGGTGTTGGAGGATATAAAGGACACTGTGCCTGAATTAGAGATAAATCACCCGGAGGAAGTCACATTAGAGGAGCCGTTGAAGCCGCAGAGTGTTGAGGTGATTGTGGATAAGAGAATGAAGGATGAAGAAGAGGAAGAACCTGAAGATTTAGACCTTTCCTCTCCTCTCAAGAATGTTATGCATCTAGACAAGTGCACTCCTGAGATTCCTTGGTATGCTTCCATCGTAAACTACCTTCATTCCCAATATCTTGATCAAAAAATGTCTTATCAAGAGAAGAAGAAGTTCTTCTCTGATATGAAATACTTTGTTTGGGATGAGCCTTACCTCTTCAAAATCTGTAAAGATGGTTTGCTAAGGAGGTGTGTTCCAGAATCTGAGCAACGCGATATTATTGAGCAATGCCACAGTGGACCCACCGGTGGTCACTTTGGTCCTTGGAAAACCGTTGCTAAGATCTTTCAATCCGGTTTCTATTGGCCCACGATCTTTAAGGACACGGAAGCTTTCTGTAAAGCTTGCGATAGGTGTCAAAGAACCGGAACTCTGACAAGGCGTTTCGACATGCCTTTAAAACCCATCTTAGAGTGCGAAGTCTTTGATGTTTGGGGCATCGATTTTATGGGACCTTTCCCATCATCGTGTGGCAACAAATACATCTTAGTCTGCGTTGACTATGTATCGAAATGGGTGGAGGCAATAGCCACTCCTCGCAATGATCATAAAACGGTCATGCAATTCCTGAAGAAAAACATCTTTGTGAGGTTTGGATGTCCACGTGCCTTGATTAGTGATGAAGGGACACACTTTTGCAACCGACCCTTGGAAAAAGTCCTCGAGAAGTATGGTGTTCGTCACAAAACTGGCACACCATATCATCCGATGACTAGTGGTCAGGTTGAGCGAAGCAACCAGAGCTTGAAGAAGATCCTGGAAAAGACAGTTAACAGTCATAGAAAGGACTGGAGTCTAAAGTTGGATGATGTGCTATGGGCATACAGAACTGCCTATAAGACCCCCATGGGTACATCACCCTATCAGATGGTTTATGGAAAATCATGCCACTTGCCAATCGAATTAGAGCATAGAGCGTATTGGGCCATTAAATTCTTAAACTTCGATACCCAATCTTGTGGAAAACATAGATTGCAGCAGTTGCATGAGTTAGATGAGTTTAGACTCCAAGCCTACGAGAGCGCCAGGATCAGGAAGGACAGAATGAAACTCCTTCATGATGAAAAGATCAAGCAGCGAGAATTTCAAGTCGGGGAGCAAGTTTTACTGTATAATTCCAGGTTGCATCCGTTCCCGGAAAGTTAAGGACACGTTGGTCCGGCCCCTTTGAGATTCTACAAATTATTCCCGGAGGCGTTTTAGAGTTAAGAGGTCATGGTGACCAGCCGTTCAGAGTGAATGGTCAAAGGTGCAAGCATTATATTGGTCAACCCAAAGAGAAACCTTTGATTGTTCATTTCCTCGACATCCTCGGGTGTGGTACCCCTGAAGTCAACCAGTTTGATGAGTTTTCGCCCGATTTGTTTTCTGAGGGTGACGGCAGCGGTCCAGTAGAGGAAGTTCTGGCTGGGAGTTGGGATATGGAAGAGCTTAAAAGGGAGGCACGGTTAAAGAGAAGACTGAAGAAGAAGAAGAGGTCTGCAATGGAAAAAATTAAGAATGCTTGGAAAGCGGTAAAGAACCTGACCCCATGTGTTAAGTGTTGTTTCTGCAGCCACACTACGGACCGGAGCTTAAACGAGGTAGTGGCTGGTAGAAAAGTCAAATGGCCTGATCCAGGCTGAGCTTTAATGGTGTCGAGCTAACGACATAAACCAAAAGCGCTACTAGGGGGCACCCTAGATATCTGTTTTTATTTTGTTTATTTTCTTTTGTTCTTCTTTTGTGTGTCTTAGTTTAGTTTTGGTCTAGTTAGGGTATTGCGTGAATCTGCTCCGTATTTGTGGTTGACGGTTGGATGCTCTGCACTTTTCCTTGGACGGTGATTTTTCCATCTAAACGATTATCTCTTGTGTTTCATATGATATAATTCCCCCCTGTCCCCGAGATACTTTTCGTGTTTGTCAAGTGTGCAGGATAGTCTTGATAGCGTTTGTGAGTTTCAGACGGTGTCAGTTTTCCGGTGGATGGTCCACAATCTACTGATTTCTTCGAGCATTTCTGGATTGGACGTACGCCACTTCTAGCATTGCCCCATTCGAACTACAATCAGCTAAGTGTTCTTTTTATTTTTCATTCTGCACAACATGAGGACATGTTGTAATTTAAGTGTGGGGGAGGGGAATGTTTCGATATGTATCTACACATTTGCTTAATTCGTAATGTTTCTATGCAAAATGAATGAGCTAAAATTTTCGAAATTTTTCGACACTTTTGTTTTTGTTTTGTCCCGAGTAGGCAATTCGATTCAATGTTCGCTATTTTCGATAGTCATCTATGCTATATATCATATGTTTGGTAAGTTAGTTGTTTCACCTGACACTATTTTTCACGAGCCATAGTGACGATGAGCTATTTTATAAAGCTATACCCCGTTTTGGATTAGTAGTTTTTGATTTTCTTATGAGTCATGTTCTTAGTGCTACGTATATATCTTGAGATTTATGGTAGTCTGTATTTAGATCCAAAGTATGAGATACTGTGAATATCTAGAAGTTTGAATGTGATGAGTAACACGTGACTTATTGTCAAATGAAAAAGTTGAATTAAATGAATAAAAAGGGTGTGTCGAAAGCTAGTCAATGATTAGAGTGCGGTAGGGTGTACCACGTATGTCCTATGCCACTATGATGACTAAGAGCTCACGACAGTTAGGAAAAGCTGCCTTATGATTGGAGTAAGGTAGGGGATTATCTCGAAATGTCCTAGTCTGCTATGAGGGCAATAGCTTACCCTAATGTGTGTTTAAAGTGAAATGGTTAGATCAACTTAACGATTGATGTGAAATGAATATAAGACTAAGTTACCGTATATCTTATCCCCAGTAGAAACTGACAGATATGCTGTAGGGATTATCCTCTGAGTATTTCAGAAAGGCCCTAGATTCATTCGATCATATTTTTCGGGATATGTCGCGTTTGTAGGGTACATCTTATGAGTGTCATTTATTGCTAGTCCACGAGGGGGTATTAGCTAGTTTTGCTTTGAGTTTTTCAAGTTTGGGTTTAGTGGAAGTTTTCTATGGCTATGCACACACACGATGGTGAACTTCTAATTTATTGACTATGTGGTATATGTGTTGAGGTGTCTATATTCTTTCCGAGCCTTTCTCTTGTTTTGTTTTGCTCGGGACGAGCAAAGTTTAAGTGTGGGGGAGTTGTTAAGGGTGAAATTTATGATTTATATGACGTTATTCCCGTAACAATATCCTTGGTATTTTAGTACTTTTTATAGAAAAGTGTTGGTTTTATCGAATTATTGAGTAAACGAGTTTTAAATGTGTTTAAATGCAAAATCGAGATATTTACGTGATTTTATCGGTGTTTTATGTTTATCCGTATGATGTTACATTTTGCATGTTTCTATCATGTTGTTAGGTACGTTTGCATGATGAGTAAGGAGCTTAAACGATGATCACATGAAGATGGAAGAGTTGAAAGATGTTTAAGTGAAGAATCATTGAAGAAACCGGAACCAGGCACTTCATGGGAATTTTGTCCACACTTGTAGGCACTTTCAGGGAAAGTTGTCTTGATGAAAGTTGTAGAGGATTGAAATACCTTTCCAACGCATGTTGAATCACCTCATTCGGAGCCCTATAAGTGAAGTTATGAGCGAAATACTGGAGCTGGGTCCTGGACGGGCGTCCATAAAAGTAAACTGGCGTCCAGAGGAGATTTTCAGTACAGAGAGTTTAGACGCTACTCAGACCAGCGTTCATGCTCCGTTCAGAGAGGTTGGACGAGCGTCCAAGATAGTGGACGGGCGTCCACGGCACCGACTCAGCGAAACCGACCTAAAAACCTATAAATAGGCGCGATTTCTCAAACCCTAACCACCATATTTCGACCCTAAGCGGCCACAAGCCCCTTTGGGGCAGCTTTTGCTGCGTTTTTCCTCTATTATAAACAGTTTTTCTTTTACTTTTTATTCATGTTAATTGCATCATAACGATGGGCTAAGGCTAGGCGATTGAGCAAGCATGTGAAACCATCTCAACATCATCTTGCTTTCGACTTTGGATTCGTTTTGTGAGTTTTATTAAAGCTTGTATCTTTATTATGCTTTTATATTGATTATGCAATTGTATCGATGGATTGTTGCTTATTGATGTTTAACGTTGATGAGAATCGTTGTTAGACCTAGATCACCATATTAAAGATGAGACTTTTAACCTAAAAATAACGAGAGTTGATAGGTTGAATTTCTAGGTTGCTAGATTGAGAAATCTTACACCTTGGTTAGTAAAACGTCAATCTTTAAGATCGAGAGATGAGAGATTGATAGGCGGATTATCTACGAGAGTAGAAGTCCATACCTCTGGTAGGTGAACCACAACCTTACGTTCCATTGAAGCTCAAGCACTCGACGGTGAGGGGATGAATTAGTCTTAAGGAAAGTGTGTTAAACATACGGCTCGGTTTCCTTCTACTTTTAATGTTTCAAAAAATTATTTGTAATTTCCTTATTCGTTTTTTATCAATGTAATGCGCTTATATTTCAATTTATCTAAATTGTCAAAATTATTTGATCCACTTTATCTGATGCAGTTACATTTCCAATGCAAAATTTATGGTTTTTCCTTGCTTTACCCATATTTATTGCAATAGATAGATAAAAAAGAATATCACATTAAATATAACCATGGACTTTTTAGTCATTCCATTTTAAAATAAATGCATTAACTCAATTTCTTAATATGCGTATAACCTAGTATTTTTATGCACGGCAAAACGAACAATCTAAAAAGTAAAAAGGATTACAAGTCTACAAAATGAAAAACAAATTTTTAGCAATATTTTTTTTAGAACAAAACACCAATTCATAAATAAACAAAGTTCAATATTTTCTTCAATGTCTTTATAATTATGCTATATATATGCATTTATTCTATTACTTGGTTTTTAAGTGTTGAATACATTCTTCTCTCCAATAACTAAACAACTGAAGAAAGATTACCGAATCAATTAATCAACACTAAGAGCTTTAAAACCTATTGTCATACTAATCCGCACCCAATCCGCATTTAACAAAATCCGCACGTGTGGGTTGGACTTTGAATTAGGTTGAATATGTTTTAAATTTTTATAACCCGCAACATAAAGGTTGGGTATGAGTTTTTATAAAATCCGCACGACCCAAAATGTGAACCCCCTACTAGTCTCAATGTGTGAAACTAATCCTTGCATAGGCATTTGAAACATATGTTATTCTTTTTGAACAAATAATAATATTATTATTAAGGGATCTAACAAGGCGCTTTAAGGCTAAAATTACCAAATTACAAACGTTCACCTAATCTTAGGAAACAAATTGGCTATGCCAAAACATATATGAAACAAATACGAAAAGACTAGCGCCAGACAGCTATACAAGGACTAAAATATGCTAAAAGAGAGCAGACTAGTCTTACAAGTTGTCCTATCAATATTCAATGGTGATATTACTATTTGTAGCGGTGATCCAAGCGAAACTCTTACTTTGAATTTCCCCGAACAAATTGTCCACATTGAGATCTTTTGAGTTAAAAACAACTTGTTTCAAATAGCCATAACAACTTTTTAACAACAATTGATTTTTTCACCATATTGAGATGATTGACTGAATGAATCTCAATCCATAAGTAACAGTACTCTTGGAATAGAGAGTCAATCAACAATCATAAGTCAAATAGAAGAAGAAAAAGGACGGTGAGAGAGTAGATGCGAGATAACTTATTCGCCACCTTACAAATAGGGAAAACCAAACTGTCAAGAGGAATACCTCTTTTCACGATATTGGTCCGATTGGGGATACGGTTGTTGGCAACCTTCCAACTAAAGTTTTTGACCTTCGAGGGAATAGAACCATTCCACCTCCATAGGAAGATAATCGACGGATCTCTAATAGATGCAATGTCAAGAACGGTTTAAATTTAAATCGAGCCACTCAAAAGACACCATTAGAGGAAGTTTCCAATATGCAGGGTATCTGAATTACCTGCAATGGGAGATATAATTGAGAGAAAATGAACAAGGTCTGCGAACTCTCCTCACGCCCTATGTATAATTTGATGGTCCACAATACACGGGTTAGATCTAACTAAATAAACATGCATTAATTCCTTTGGGATGCCGATTACTCGAAACCTCGCTAAAAGACTACATACTACGACTTTACAGTGGTGATCTAATCAGTGTCCTATTTATTCATTCAACGTGGTTCCTTCAAAAAAAAAATTATAAAAACACGCAGTAAATTGATCAGATGCATGCAAGTACGATTAAAAGTAAAAACTAGAAATAATTTATTTCATAATGCACGATTCTCGAGATTCAACGAGCACCGCTGCAGCGGCATGGACCGTTGCACCATCAGTGGCTCAAATACCACGTCCCACACATAACGCTTAAAATATTTGAAGAAAATGTTTAGTAAAACTGAAACGAAGAAGTGCAGGAAAAAAATCCTACATCAACGTGTTAACGAAGACAATCATCAAGTTGAAGTCATGAAAGAAGGACAAACTCTAGCTAGAAAAGGAGTGATCACTCCAATGCCTTCAAAAAGTATCAACTCAAACTATCAAGGGGTCGAACTTTCAAAATCAATTTGTAGAGAAGAAGCTAAGGAGACTGTAATGTCCCGTTCCCGGATATCGAGTCCTTATCCCGAAAAAAACGTTCGGCACGTATAACATTAAATAAATATAATATTATACGTAATCCTCAACGTCGTCGGATCGAGTTAAGTAAATGAAAGCTAAAAAAACTCGGGTGAAAACCGTAAAAGTTACAAGAATTACAATGTCATCCAACTAAAAGGTAGAAAAGAGGACTTACAACAACGAAATATCTTACAAGTACGATGTCTTACCAAAGAAACAACTTAACTTACGACAAGTCTTAGAAAAGGTACAACAAGTCTTAAAATGAAACATAGTAGTAAATTAAAAAATGATAATAAGATATAACAACTTCATAGTAATCTAAGCACGGCATGACATCAAATGATCAAACATCGTCCTCCAAGTCATCACAATCCGGCTCAACCTGTATGTCTTCTCAAACAAGAAAACAACATACAAACATGCAATAAAGGTAAGAACCAACGTACTTAGTAAAAGGTAGAAGCTAATGAACAATTACACTTTATAATGAAAGGAAAACGTTTTATCATTATTACGTTATTTTTATGAACCCGACTCAATGATGACGGTTAAAATATACCTATTTATGTCATCAATTATAACCTTAAATCGGAGTTAATTATATATATTTCGTATTAAATCACTTGTTTATATGTATTATTTAATGTTAAGTGATTATTAATATGATTTTTGGTATTTAGCCGTTTTTATTATTAGAGGCCAATTTATTTGTGCGATAAATGCTGATTTTGCAGATCATGATAAATCGGGAGGATAAATATCATTCAATTCGAAATCTCAAGATAATAAGGAAGAAAATCGGAGCATTAATCAAGAGACAAATCAGATCAGCACGAAAGAATGCAGTGGGGAACAAGTTAGACAAGAAACGCGTTTAACATGTGCAAGAAGGCAGCTCGGTCGACCGAGCCACTTCATTCGGTCGACCGAGGCAGGAGGTTCGGTCACCCGAGGCTATCCAAACCGAAAACGCGTGCATATCTTCTAGATCCATCCTATGTCGGCAAAATCCTCTATATAAGCAGCAGCTACGAAATTGAAAAAGACACACCACTACAACACAAAACAATTTCTACAATTTGAGTTTTTAAGTTTTAGTTTTCTTTTCTTTTCTTTATGTTCGTTCATTGTGGATTCATTGGATTCTCCGGTTGGGGAGCGCATTAAAGAGTGGGAGTCACTCTCGTCTTCGAGGGTATGACTATTCAATTATGCAATCTTTATTCGTAGATCTGATGTATTTTATTATGGAGTAGTTTTTCTTGTATTGATTGCGTGATGTAGATTAATTTACGAACCCATGTGTTTAGGTTAGAAACGTTAAGAAGTAATCATGATTTGTACCAACACAGAACTGTGTTCGGTCGACCGAGACATGTCATTCGGTCGCCCGAGTTGCCGTCGTTCGGTCGACCGAGCGTGGTGACGTGTAGGGCAATATTATGATCGGCTTCGACTACGTCGATTCTCTCGATTTGGAATTAAAACGAGTAATTAAACCCGATCAACTTAATTATTTGTCATCATAATTTAACATGAAACCCAAAAAGTGATTGTTACTTAGGATATATATTGAATCGGCATCTAAGAAGTACGCCTTACCCTAGAATGTTGCTTAGATGAGGTTACGGTTTATACCGGCATCCCTAGTTTCGTAATTGTGTCGAAGTTATATGAGATGGAGGCATTAAAAGGCGAAGTCACGTAATGGAGGCACGATGATTTAGATGGCCTAACCGGAGCTAAATCTACCTTGGGGATGACTCCCGTAGTCATAATAATTAATCTTTAACGTTTGTTTTATCTCGTTATCATCCTAATTCACATGGGGGAGTTATAATCTACTAGCGTAATCAATACTATTTGTTTAGATAATATCAACCGTATTATCCGTGTTTTAGTAGTCTTTAGTTTGTCTTTGTGGTCTTTTGTGTCTTGTGGTTGTCACTATTTTATTTATTGCATTTAGTTGGTCATAGACCGCCCTTTCAATTTAGTTCTAATAGGATAAAGTTGTGTTTTATTTGTGCCGAGTCTCTCGTGGGATCGACCTCGACTCTATCTAGCTATACTACAATTGAACCTAGTTCTCTTGCTAGTGTGTTAGTAGCATCGAGTTAATAATTTAACTTGACCTCCATCAAGTTTTTGGCGCCGTTGCCGGGGACTCGAGTCATTAAATTAAGATATAGCTTATTTTGTTAGAACCGGATTCGTGAATATTCTATGAATAAGAGTCCGTATATTAAATGTTGTCGTAAAAAAAAAAAAAAAAAAAAAAAAGAGTTCGGTCGACCGAACCACGCCTCTCGGTCGACCGAGAATTTATTTTCTTTTCTCGTTTCGTTCGTATTAGTTTTATGATATTCTCGCTTCGTTTTATTTACGTTTTCTTTTCTCAAACTTATTTCGAGTCCGTTTTAGTTTTATTTAGTTAGTTAAAGGCCTAGCCTTTACTAGTGATTAATTGTTTTATTGTTGTTTATTATTTTATAGTACGCTACTCGGAAATCGAAGGAACCGCTTGAGCCTTATAATCCCGAAATAGAGAAATTTGCGAGAAGGAATAGGAAGTTAGCTGTGGAACTCGGCTAAACAAGGAGAAGAGGATCCAAATCTTGAGGAAAGCGAGCAAGGAGTGGAAGAAGGACATACAACCGATCAATCTGAACATTCCGAATCTGAAACAGAAATGGAAGGCAATCCAGTCAATCCAAACCAGGTACCTAATCCTGTTATTAATCCTGTTATCAATAATGCCAATAATGTGAATGCAAATGCTAATAATGAGAACCAAGCCCTAGTTCAAGGAGCGAGGCGCACTTTGCAAAGTTATGCAACGCCCACTATTGAGCAATTCATTCCCGCTATCGTAGCACCGCAAGATGCTGCGGAAGTCTATCACCCTAGGCCTAATGTAATTCAAATGGTGACCAACTATTCTACTTTTCATGGAATTCAGAACGAGGATCCCGGTGTTCACGTGACGAATTTCTTGGAAATCGTTAGCACGTTGAAACCGTAATTAATCCCGGAGGGGAACATTCGTCTTAAGCTTTTCCCTTTCACTTTGAAAGATAAAGCTAAGCAATGGCTTCTCTTTAGAGGCCGGATCTATCACTACTTGGGAACAATTGTTGCAAAAATTCATGAATAAGTATTTTCCCTTGGGAAAACCTTTAAGTTACGCCAAGACATCCTAGGATTTAAGCAACAACCTCGGGGAGAGTTTTGATCAAGCTTGGGAGCGTTTCAAGGAAGCTATGCGAGGAAGTGTCCTCATCATGACATCTCTCTTTGGCTTTTAATGCAAACTTTTTACCATGGGTTGAGAGAGACCGAGAAAATTAGAGTAGACGCCTCCAAAGAATGGAGCGTTTGTTCTTTTATCTCCCGAGGAGGCACAAGTGGAAGATGGAGCAAATAGCGATGAATAGCCAATGGGGAGGCAATGACATAGCTACCGTGAAGATGGCCGCCGACATATTTGATGATAGTGCATCTACCAAAATCTTAGAACAACTTTCTCGTTATCAACAATAAGGTAGATGGGATGCAAGAGAGGATGACAAGAGTAGAGAAAGGGCCGGAATCGAGGTAGCACCTCAAAGTGAGAATGCCGGTACCGAAGAAGCCAATTATATCGGGGGAGGGTACAGCCTAATCATAACCATCCCGGATTCCGATATAGTGACATTAATGCAGTGAGAAAGGCCTAAACCGCCTACCACTTATGTACCACAAACAAACTAAAACTTTTGGTTGGGAAGTCGCGATAGAAAACCGAGTAATGTCGTCACCGACAATACGGGACAACTTTCAAAATCTATGGCCGATTTAGCCACTAACTTTAGCCAATATTGTCGAAGACCGATGCTAAGGTGACCAATCAAGAAGCTCTAGTCCAAAACCTCACGCACCGATAGGACAACTAGCCGAGCAAGTCTCAACTAGACCTCCCGGAGGGTTGCCAAGCAACACCGAGAAGAACCCTAAGGATTTGAATGCGATCATGACAAGGAGTGGAAAAGAAGTAACTCCACCATCCCCGCAAGAGAAAGAGAAAATCACAAAGAATAAGGATGGTGAGCCAAGCAACGAGACTAATACTTCCGAGTCTTTGCCTAAGCAAAGAACGTATAAAGAACCCGCCGGCCCTAGAGTTGAACTTTACGATAACAAGTATCCAATTTTCACTGATGTCGATCCTTCAACTCTACCTTATCCTCCACCAAAGCCGAAGCCTAAGTTTGATAATAAGAGGTATAAGAAGTTCGTGGATATGTTTAGTAAGTTACAAATCAATATACCCCTAGTTGAAGCACTAGCTGAAATGCCTGAGTACACCAAGTTTTTAAAAGACGCCGTCTCAACTAAAAGGAAACTTCTAGATTTAGAGACCATATGCCTTAACGAGGAGTGCTCACCATTCTTCAACATAAGTTACCCCCAAAATGCAAAGATCCGGGAAGCTTTCTCATTCCCCGCACCATAGGTAACGTATGTTTAAACAAAGCTTTGTGTGATCTAGAGCTAGCGTGAACCCGATGCCACTATCTATTTTTCGGAAGCTAGGCATGAAAGATCTTAAGAAGACCTCAATCACACCGCAATTAGCCGACCGTTCGTCAAAGAACCGTGTGGAGTGGTTGAGGATGTGCTAGTAAGAGTTGAAAAGTTTGTATTTCCCGTCGACTTTGTGGTATTAGATATGGAAGCTAACTACGAAGTGCCCTTGATATTAGGGAGACCTTTCATGGCCACTAGTAGAACGCTAATTGATGTTTACAAAGGCGAGTTAGTGTTAAGAGTGAATGAAGAGAGAGTTGCATTCAATGTCTTCGACACTATGAAGCAACCTGATGATGGAGAGGATGCATGTTTCATGTTAGATTCCATTGATAGGATCGTTCAAGAATTTCAACAACATGAAAGTATAAAGGATTTCTTGGATGCTGTCTTAGAAGAAGAAGATGAAGTCAAGTACGTGAGTAGTGAGGAGGAGAAGATGATATGGCCAGGATGTAGTAGAGGGACCCCAAGGCCTGTAGAGGAAGTAAGTGCTGCGGAGATTGAAAGATTCTATCATAGACCAACGTGGCATAAGTACTTCGAACTCAAACTCACTGGTCAAAAGTTGAAGACCTCTTTGGAAGAACCTCCCACAAATTTGACTTTAAAACCTCTTCCTGCAAATTTGAAGTATGTATTTCTTCAAGATGAGACTTTGCCGCTAATTATATCTTCTTCCTTGACGGACTTACAAGAGGAGAAACTAATGAGAGTTCTGAGAGAGTACCGCGGAGCATTTGGATGGACCATAGCTGACGTTAAGGGCATTAGTCCTAGCGTATGTATGCACAAGATCTCCGTGGACCCTGAAAAGAAAGCGGTTGCACAACCTCAGAGGCGTTTAACCCCACAATTAAAGGAAGTGGTTAGGGATGAGGTTATAAAAATGCTAGAAATGGGAATTATATTTCCAATTGCTGATAGCGAATGGGTAAGCCCTATCCATGTAGTTCCCAAAAAGGGAGGATTGACGGTGCAAGCCAATGAGTTGAATGAGTTAATTCCTGTGAGGCTAATCACCGGTCATCGAGTATGCATAGACTTTAGGAAACTAAATGATGCGACTCGTAAGGACCATTTTCCTCTTCCCTTCATCGATCAAATGCTCGAGAGACTGAGCGGGCATGCTTTCTATTGTTTTCTTGACGGGTATTCGGGATACTATCAAATCCACATCTCGCCCGAAGATCGTGAGAAAACAACGTTTACATGCCCATACGGGACATTTGCGTATAATCGAATGCCATTTGGATTGTGTAACGCCCCGCGACATTTCAACGATGTATGATGTCATTATTTGCGGATATGGTGGAAGACTTCTTGGAAATCTTTATGGATGATTTCTCCGTGTTTGGAGACGATTTCGATTCATGTCTCACACATCTAGCACGAGTGTTGAAGAGATGTGAGGAGACGAATCTTGTGCTTAACTCGGGAGAAATGTCATTTGATGGTTACGGAAGGTATAGTACTAGGCCACCGCATATCAAAGAACGGTATGTAGGTGGATAGAGCCAAAGTTGAGGTGATCGAGAAACTACCTCCACCTACTAATCTTAAAACTTTGCGAGGTTTTTTAGGCCACGCCGGATTTTATCGTAGGTTTATCAAGGACTTTTCCTTAATCTCTAGACCTCTTACCGAATTATTGGCCAAGGATGTGCCATTCGTGTTTTCTAATGAGTGCATAAAAGCTTTCAACGAAATAAAAAGTAGATCGATTACATCGCACCCGTTTCGGTCGCACCGGATTGGGATCTTCCGTTTGAACCGATGTGTGATGCAAGTGATACCGCCGTTGGCGCCGCTTTGGGTCAAAGAAAAGATAAGATTTTTAGGCCTATTTATTATGCAAGCCGGACTTTGAATGCTGCCCAAAGAAATTACGCCACAACGGAGAAGGAACTTTTGGCCGTTATCTTTGCTTTTGACAAGTTTAGATCTTACTTAGTGGGATCTAAAGTCACTGTGTGGACTGACCATGCGGCTCTTAAGTATCTCCTAGCAAAGCAAGATTCAAAGCCTAGATTGTTGAGATGGATTCTACCGCCGCAAGAATTTGACGTAGAAATCCGAGATAAGAAAGGAAGTGAGAACGTGGTGGCCGATCATCTATCGCGCTTACAATTAGAGGATGGTGAGGAATTACCCGAGATAGAGAATCTTTTCCCGATGAACAACTTTTCTCCATCACCACCATCGGGGGACATGATGATTGTGTTGCGCTTTCTTCGCGAATAGAGGTTGTGAAGGAGAAGAAACAACCATGGTTTAGTTTGTTTGTCAATTATCTATCCGTAAAGTACCTACCACCAAATCTCACTGTCCAAGAAAGGAAAAAATTCTTTAAAGATCTTAGACACTATTATTGGGATGAGCCTTATTTGTTTAAGCTAGGATCCGATAATGTTTTTCGAAGGTGTGTGCCCGAGGAAGAGTATAATAATATCCCGAAGCATTGTCATTCTTATGAAGTTGGAGGACACTACGGGGGAGATAAACTCGCGGCTAAGGTCCTCCAATGCGGTTTTTATTGGCCGACATTGTTTAAGGATGCACACCAATATGCAAAAGCATGTCATGCTTGTCAAATGACAGAAATATTTCACGGAGGAATGAGATGCCACTTAAGAGCATCTTAGAAGTAGAACTTTTTGACGTTTGGGGAATAGATTTCGTTGGACCCTTCACTTCATCATTATCTAACCGATATATCTTAGTTGCCGTTGATTATGTATCCAAATGGGTCGAGGCCATTGCTTCCCCTACTAACGATGCTGTGGTTGTGGTTAGATTCTTGAAAAAGAATATTTTTACAAGGTTTGGGACGCCTAGTGGCGATTATAAGCGACAATGGTAGTCATTTTTGTAATAAACCTTTTGAAAGGCCGATGATTAAGTATGGGGTTCGACATAAGCTAGCAACCGCATATCACCCCCGTACTAGTGGACAGTAGAAGTCACCAATCGAGAGATAAAGCGTATCCCGGAGAAAACTCGTCAATACGACTAGGAAGGATTGGTCGTTACGTTTAGACGACGCTTTATGGGCTTATAGGATCGCATATAAAACCTCGATTGGAATGTCACCGTATAGGATTGTTTTTGGAAAGGCATGTCATCTACCCGTGGAACCGGAGCACCGGGCCGCGTGGGCAACAAGGATGCTAAATTTTGATGAGACGTTGGCCGGTGAGAAGAGGATGTTAGAATTAACTCGCCCGGAGGAGTTTCGTTTAGAGGCATACGAGAATGCCAAGATTTTCAAGGAGCGCACGAAGAAGTTCCATGACAAAAAAATTTCGGAGAGGACCTTTCAAGAGGGTGATCCGGTTCTCTTGTACAATTCGCGCTTAAGACTCTTCCCGGGTAAGTTGAAATCAAGATGGTGTGGCCCATTTCAAGTACAACAAGTCTTTCCTTCCGGAGCGGTGGAGCTATTCAATTTTAAAGACGGGTCCGCATTTGTGGTCAATGGACATCGTGTGAAGCATTATCAAGGGCTTCCGCCTGATGCTGAGGAGGAGGTTTTGTACCTCGATGACCCTGTCTATGAATAAACCATCTTGAACTGAGTCGAGCTAGCGACTATAAATTTAGAACTACTACCTATAACTATCTTTTTCGTTTTTCTTTTTAATAAAGTAGCATGCGCCTATCACGGTTTTTTTCATCTCGCCATGTTCCGAGTCTAAGTTCGGAATAAACGAGGTTTTTTCCTTGATAGCCGTCATGTGAGTTTTTATTTAGGTTTAAATCCCTTTTGGTCTTGTCCATGGCAAGATAAAGTAAAGTGGCTTAAACTCGTTTTTAGATATTTATATCTAATTACCGCCACATTCTTTTATAACTTCCATAGACATGGTATTTGACGATTTCGTGGAGCTTGTTTGCTTGTACAGATGTGTCCGTCTCTCCACGATGTGCCGATGATTACTCCGATATTGTTTCTTTACTTGGGAGCCGTTTCCGCAGCTAAGTCTTTCATCTTGAACTCTCATTTATTTTTGTCATCGAGGACAATGCCATGTTTAAGTGGGGGGCAAGGGACTTAGCTATATGTTGAAAATATATGTTGAAAAAGTCAAGAGGAACGGAATACTGAGACAATATTGAGCCAAATTTTAACTCGTACCCTTAAACTTGTGAAGTTCTTATACTTAGAATTGATAGGAAAGGAACCAAGTTGCGTGAGTACGTGGTCATATTATACTTTTGCGATAAATTGTTAGTAAACTTAAGGATATTCATGCCAACAATTGCAAGTAGTTAGGTATTGTTCAATTACTCAACATGTGAATCGCTTAGTACCGCATGAGTTATAATAATTGAAAGAAGTATGTGTACATTGCGTAGATAATTGGTTACGAGGACCTAGTGTCGATATTTGTCGACCGATGTATTCTCGATCTTCTAGCCAACAAAAGCGGAGTAATAAGCTTGGGACGTACCCGTGTTTTGACAATGCATTAAAACACCGGGCTTGTAGTAACATTACCAAAGTAGCCCCGCGCTTGTGGTAATATTCGATGATATGCTTAATCTAAGATAGGGGATACTCTATGAAAAGTTTTCTTCCTTGAGATTAGTAGTATTCGAAAAATATGCAAAATTGAAAAAAAAATTTCGAATTTTTAGAGGCTTTGAGTAGTACTCGGTCTCCAAGTCCAAAAACCCTATAGATACGCTCTTGCTTATTGTTCTAGTGCTTTAACCATTGCGAGGCATAAGAAGTATGAATGCTGATGTTGGTGAATTTTGATATGAAGTCTGCATAAGCTCTAATCTTGCTACATTTATATAAAACCAATGCACATGCACACAATCACTTCGATTCATAGCGAGTAGTGAATAATGCTTATCTTATGAGCATGACTGGTATGAGTTGACTCGGGTTTCTTGTGTAAGTATGAGATGACCAAGGAAAATGTTGTCTTGGGGAATGACTTATTGATGCTTTGTTCGGGACGAAGCAAAGTTTAAGTGGGGGGCATTTTGATGACGGTTAAAATATACCTATTTATGTCATCAATTATAACCTTAAATCGGAGTTAATTATATATATTTCGTATTAAATCACTTGTTTATATGTATTATTTAATGTTAAGTGATTATTAATATGATTTTTGGTATTTAGCCGTTTTTATTATTAAAGGCCAATTTATTTGTGCGATAAATGCCGATTTTGCGATCATGATAAATCGGGAGGATAAATGTCATTCAATCGTTGAATCTCAAGATAATAAGGAAGAAAATCGGAGCATTAATCAAGAGACAAATCGATCACGAGAAGAGTGCAAGTGGGGAACAAGTTAACAAGAAAACACGATTACACGTGCCGAGAGAGGCTCGGTCGACCGAGCCACTTCATTCGGTCGACCGAGGCATGTGGTTCGGCCACCCGAAGCTATCCAGACCGAAAACGCGTGCATATCTTCTAGATCCATCCTATGTCGGCAAAATCCTCTATATAAGCAGCAGCTACGAAATTGAGAACACACACCACTACAACACAGAACAATTTCTACAATTTGAGTTTTTAAGTTTTAGTTTTCTTTTCTTTTCTTTATGTTCGTTCATTGTGGATTCATTGGATTCTCCGGTTGGGGAGCGCATTAAAGAGTGGGAGTCACTCTCGTCTTCGAGGGTATGACTATTCAATTATGCAATCTTTATTCGTAGATCTGATGTATTTTATTATGGAGTAGTTTTTCTTGTATTGATTGCGTGATGTAGATTAATTTACGAACCCATGTGTTTAGGTTAGAAACGTTAAGAAGTAATCATGATTTGTACCAACACGTAACCGTGTTCGGTCGACCGAGACATGTCATTCGGTCGCCCGAGTGCTGTCGTTCGGTCGACCGAGCGTGGTAATGTGTAGGGCAATATTATGATCGGCTTCGACTACGTCAGATTCTCTGATTTGGAATTAAAACGAGTAATTAAACCAGATCAACTTAATTATTTGTCATCATAATTTAACATGAAACCCAAAAAGTGATTGTTACTTAGGATATAGATTGAATCGGCATCTAAGAAGTACGCCTTACCCTAGAATGTTGCTTAGATGAGGTTACGGTTTATACCGGCATCCCTAGTTTCGTAATTGTGTCAGAAGTTATATGAGATGGAGGCATTAAAAGGCGAAGTCACGTAATGGAGGCACGATGATTTAGAGGGCCTAACCGGAGCTAAATCTACCTTAGGGGATGACTCCCGTAGTCATAATAATTAATCTTTAACGTTTGTTTTATCTCGTTATCATCCTAATTCACATGGGGGAGTTATAATCTACTAGCGTAATCAATACTATTTGTTTAGATAATATCAACCGTATTATCCGTGTTTTAGTAGTCTTTAGTTTGTCTTTGTGGTCTTTTGTGTCTTGTGGTTGTCACTATTTTATTTACTGCATTTAGTTGATCGTAGACCGCCCTTTCAATTTAGTTCTAATAGGATAAAGTTGTGTTTTATTTGTGCCGAGTCTCTGTGGGATCGACCTCGACTCTATCTAGCTATACTACAATTGAACCTAGTTCTCTTGCTAGTGTGTTAGTAGGCATCGAGTTAATAATTTAACTTGACCTCAATCACTCAAACTCTCGGGTTCACTTCATGCTCACCAACATTTCGTGAGGTCCTACTTTCTTTCTAGCTTAGCTTAACTTTGTTACATCAAGTATTCAATTGCACTACGAATGGTGATACTCACCACGAAGGATCAGGTTGCAACCTACTATTGGTGCTACATTAGTAGCCACGGGCTAGTCCCGATAGTGTATGCGTTCGGCGAAGTCCCTCCGTACTTGGGGTCTTAATTAGTAACCTACGGAGTTGTTCACTTTATCTGACCACACCACACATCGCGATATTGTGTTGTGTCTTACCAAGAACCTTGATGTTTATGCTTTTAACTACACAAGTATGTATGTTATTAATTGTTAACTAGCCACCTAAGTGTTTTCAAGGCAAAGGCTCTCTTCCACTTCTACTCGCCTCACTTAGACATCTAGACATTAACAAAGCCTATCACATACACATACATTTATGGATACTAATCCATCAAAGCACAAGGCCAATCATGATCTTCCGACGGTCCCAAACTTCAACTCTTAGGAAGAATCCATTCGGTACCGGAACTAAACGCATCAAAAACTTAATCATGGCTTTGTCAAGTTTATTTAAGATTATTAGATCAAGAAATAACATTCAAAACTCAATTCGGGGTCTTAGAAACCCAAAATTGCAACATGCATTTTGGCGCGCGTGGGCCTTTTGGCGCGTGCTGAAGGACATCAGTGACCTTGCAGATCATTCTGCTCAGTGTTGGCGCGCACTGATCCAATTCATTGTGTGCTAAAATAGTCTGAACAATCTGCTTGGTTTCTGCTTTACTTTGGCGCGCACTAAAGCCATCAAGCGTGCGCTAATTGCCCTAAAACTATTCTGCCTGCTCAATGTTCCCTCTTTGCGCGCGCTAAATCCCTTTGGCTCATGCCAAAAGGTCGAAACTGATCTAAACATTAAATTTCCTGCACTTTTCGATCCCAACCCAATTCCAACAAGTATGACAACAAGGTAACACGAAAAGTAGCAGCAACTCATCACTTATTTGATACCAGACAACAACCTGACATTATAAAACAATAATCATTTAATAGGAAGACCCTCTTACTTGTGATCCGAAGCAAAAGCAAGCAATTTTAACTCAAAACAACCCCAACTCTTGATCTTCTCACTCAAAACCTAGTTGATCAACAGTAAAACCTAAATTAACTGTTATCAAAGGTTTCTAACCAAACTATTCTATCAATTAAACAACTTAGAACATCAGAATTTGATCAAATCTAAAAGATTCTAAAGCTAGGGCAAAAACGAATACCTTTAAAAACTCCAAACTTTTGTACCCAAATGATGCTCTTCTCCAGGTGATTTTGTTTCACTAATTGCTTCTGAAAACCAAGCAACTATTAAGAAGATCCTTAGGAAATTCTATTTTCTCTTTTGGTTTCTGTTTCTTTTCTCCGGAGCACAAGTTTGAACTTGAAATAAAATTCCTGACAACCTCCTTGTTAATGGGAGGGTTTTTTATTAGAAAAATAAACCTCCACATTAATTCCTTTTTTTCTTTTCTTTTTTCTTTTTAAACTTTAATCCATAAAATAATAAACATAATATTACGATTCTGTATGAAATGACACGTCGGTCCTTTCTAAAAATCGGAATATTACAGAGACAATTAGCAAAGATTTAAAAACAGAGGCCCCTAGAATAGAAAAGTCCACAAGAAGATACTCCAAACTCAAATTCAATAACAATTCAACAACACAGCATTCATAAATCACCATTACAAACACATAAGGATTTAAACCCGAAAAAGATGGACAAAGAGATTTTTAGATATTTTAAACGAGTCAGCTGGAAATATCAATGTAAAGAAAAATTATTCTTCGTATGTGGAAAATGAAACATTTATGATGGAAAAATACACATGAAAATAAGAAGGATGGAAAGGAAAATTAACCTTCACCTTCAAGATTTTGTAGTTTCATTATGATACTCGGCTCCTGAATTTATAAACAAAATCTTTTAATAAATTATTGCTTATTGAAAAAATCAGAAACCCGTAATTAAGACGCATTTCGATTCTTCAGTAATACTGACATAAAATTTAATAAGTTTGACAAACTTCTCCTAAGATTCATAAAATCAAAACTGAATATAGATATAGATAAATAGAGATTTATATATATATATAAAAGAAAAGGAACGCAACATATGATGGTTATTTTCAATCAAAGTAAACGCTTTCCCTCCTTTTTGTTGTGCTATCTTGTCTCCCCTTTTGGTCTGCTAAGGTTATTTTAACCTTGAATACATATGTTTCAAAACTCATACTTTTCTACCCATTGTATTTGTTGTTCCACCTTCTTTTAATTTGGTGATTTTGTTCAGCCTTTCACCTTTTAAACCTTTTTGCCTTTTTTTTTTTCTCTTCATTTTATCATTTTCTCTATTGTATGATTGTAATATCTCCCCTCCTATACTGCCTTCAATCCCTATACCCCACCCTCCTAACCCCCCTCCCCTCCCCCCCCTCCCCCGCCCCCCCCACACATCTTTTCAACATATAAGCTGAGGCAGACTCAAGAACTCTCATCTACCTAACTGTTCCCTTCTCCATATATTCATCATGAGTGATCCCTACAGCTACTATCCTACTAGCTACTTGAATAATGGAGGAATCTTCAATAATAATGCCAACTCTTTTACCCATTTCTCTTCTTCAATTCCATTACTTAATTATCCTAACCTCTACTCAACAAATCATACTATGAATATCCCTTCTTCTTTCTTTGATTACCATCATCTTAATCATCATCATCATCATCAGCCCTCTAATGATTCACCACCATCTCCACCTACAAGAGAAGTTCTTCCCCTCCTTGGCTCAAGCCCTGTTAGATCTTACCCTACTGAGCAAGATTCATCATCATGCACTGCCATGGATGTTGACAAGGTCAACAAAGATGGAAGCTTTCTGTTGTCTAGCTTTCTAAATGACCATTATCATGATGATGATGATGGTGATGATGATGAAGATCATCATCATAACAAGGTCACAGTTGCTTTGAATTTAGGGCTCCCTACTCCTAGCCAGATTGCTGATGCAGATTTGATCTCTACCCTATCTTCAAATGATCATGTGGTAGTGGAAGTGGATAGAGATGATGATCAATTAGAAGCACCAATTATAAATGGAATTGGGATCCCTACAAGAACACTTCATAAGGGTCAGTATTGGATCCCTACTCCTTCTCAGATTCTCATTGGTCCTACTCAATTTTCTTGCCCTCTTTGCTTCAAGACCTTCAACAGATACAACAACATGCAGGTTTGTGTTTAATTAATTAATTACTTTTTTCTTCAACCAAAATGTTTAATTTTCTCTTTCACCAGATATATTTTGTTGGTCTATAAATCTTGTTTAATTAGGTCATATATAATAATAAGTATGATGTAACAATCTATATAGTGTTAGGATTTCTCTTTTTTAATTTCTTGATGTTTGTTGATTTAAATTTTTTGGTACTAGAAAAGAAAGAATAAAGACCCATCTTTCTTCTTTATATTTTTTATTTAGCAAAGATTTAAGAGGGATTGATATGATGAGTCAATGAGCTAGTGTTGAAAATGGGACCTTAGGATTTCAGCTTTCTCCTTTATGGTATCTTTAATCAGGTGAATACATGTATATATGTCATTCAATTCTTCCATAATCCACTCCACTTTTCTGCATGATTTGTGGGTTTTGGGATCTGAATAAATCTACTTCTCTACCTTTTTTTTTTTTTTTTCAACTGTGCCACATCTTATCAGTCAGTTTTTCTCTCTCTTTTACCCTTTATTTGATTGAACAACACGACCATATTGTGCCTTTTGTCCTAGAAGTTTGTAATCTTTACACTTTGGCAATTGTGTCAATACTCTACTTTTTTCTTTTCTTTTTTTGCTCAGTCAGTAGTAGTAGTAAGTTCTTCTGGGCACATTATGTAATCTTCATCATACAGCAAAAAAGCAAAGGGATTCAGCCTCTGAATCTGACTACTCAATGACTATGCATGAGCACACACATAAGAAGCTTTCCCTACCCCTCTACCCCCTACCCCCACTCCCCCCTACCCTAAGGAAAATCTCCATTAATTGATACACATAAAACACCAACCAAGTAAAAGCCTAACTACTTGCACCAAAATTTAAAGGGTTGTAGCTAGCTTCCTTTCTTGGGAAAGTAATGTTGTTGCAGGAGGATATTCTACATATATCAGGTGAATACATTAACTATTGATTTTTTTTTATTATTATTAATTTGGGAATATTATTAGATAGGCAATGGATAAAGCTTACAGTTAAGAAAGGCAATCTTCAACTTTAAAAAAAGAAATTAAACTAAATGATAAAGATGATTTTATAATCATAGTAACATGAATTCTTTTACTATTGTATCTTATGGAAGATTCTAAACTTAATTGTAACACTCTAATTTATTCACCACTTAGGCCACCCAAAAAAAAAAAAAAGGCAAACGTTTTTCTTAAGCTTCTTAGGGTAATTAATGACAAACCTTTTAATAAAAAATAATGATCTGCACTCTTGATCATGATGGATTTACATCTGATGTAAACCTATATATCATAATTAACAGTGTAGATGATCGTTGTGTCATTGTTTATGATACAATGGTTGTACCGGTATCATTACGTATATTTCTTGTCTATGTGTTTGTACTTTCTTGATCGAATAGTCTAAATCTCTCATGCAATTAATGTTTTCACCCATAGGATTGAACAAGTCTTCTGACATAACTTGCATTCATAACAGTTACAAGTATGTCTGGATCTTTATCTTGTCCAATGAAGTGATGAAGTATAACTAATATATATATATGCTCCTCAATTGCTAATTGAATAATATTCTTAATCTAATTAATTAATCAACACAGCATAATGTGTCATTAAAGCCTGTTGTGACGTCTTAATGTCTAATGTCACAACACAATATGATATAACGGTAAGACTTCTGATAATTGAAAGGGAAATTTCACTAACAATGTAACACGGTTGTGACATTAGCATTATTTATTAGCTTCTGAGTGAATTATTAAAAGAGTATAAATCTATATATATATATATATGGACAATTGTAAAAACAGATGCATATGTGGGGGCATGGATCTCAATACAGAAAAGGGCCAGAATCACTAAGAGGAACACAGCCAACAGCCATGCTAAGGCTACCATGCTACTGCTGTGCACCAGGTTGCAGAAACAACATAGATCACCCAAGAGCTAAGCCATTGAAAGATTTCAGAACCCTTCAAACACACTACAAAAGGAAACATGGGATCAAGCCCTTCATGTGTAGGAAATGTGGCAAAGCATTTGCAGTTAGGGGTGATTGGAGAACCCATGAGAAAAACTGTGGGAAGCTTTGGTATTGTACTTGTGGCTCTGATTTCAAGCACAAAAGATCACTTAAAGACCATATCAAGGCTTTTGGGAATGGGCATGCTGCTTATGGTGTTGATTGCTTTGAAGATGAAGATGACGAACCCGAACCTGAACCCGAACCCGAACCCGCTTCCGAAATCGAACAAGACAATGAGTCCTCTCAGTGATATATATATATATATATATATATATATATATATATATATATATATATATATATATATATATATATATATATTAATCAATGTAGTGTTTGAGCTTGAATCATAAAACTGGGGCTTAATTAAAAATAAGAGATTATGATATGTATGTTCTCTATTTCTGAGAGCAAATTTTGTGAAGTTACCTCTTTAATTTTAAGCTTAATTAACCCTCTTTTGTTTTGGGCTCTCTTTCATATGTGGCATTGGTAAAAAAAAGTGCACTTACGTAGTCCTTTCAAGCAAAATTATTGGAAAATCTAAGTTTATGTAAATGCAGCTCTAAAATATTGACAAATTCCACTTGTCATAAATATTTATTTATAGCTTTTGCAATGCATGCATACATGGTAACTTGTACAAATTGAAAGGTTAATATACTAACAATTAAGTCGGTGAGAAATCTGAACTAAAACTTGCGGACGAGGAACAAAGTTTAATTTGCCCTAGCTTTCACCAACCACTACGTACAACACCAACGCCGCTGACCATCCCGTTCGCAACATGACTAGGGTGCTGCGGCTTCATTCGCAAGCCGAGCAAGGAGGTTGTCGCCGGATTCATGCATCATTTGACTGGAATTTCTCAATAAAGGCGGTGTAGAAGGCATCCCCAAACTGGAGGTGTCGGTGAAGAAGCACTTCGATCAAGTCACAATTTTTCTATGAACATTACAAAGTAATTCATGCGATACATTGATACTATTATGTGAATGAAAGCCAAAAGGATTTTCAAATTATTTAAATTGAACTAATGCATACTCATGCCTAAATTAAATAAGATCTCAAATCTAAGCACCTCTCAACCATCATCTAGTGTACTAGTAAACTTCCTTAATTTCTAGGCACAAACAACATGATAAAGAATCGTATACTACTCGTTTCAACTCTCAAATATAGATTTAACCTCTACACCTTGTTAATATTGAACTAAGAGCTACGACATCGAATAACTTAGAAAAATCACAATATTCTTAAGACAAAATAGAATTTGAGCAAGATGAGCATATTAATTTTCATAAGTGAGAGAGAGGGGGGAGAAATGAGATCGAGGTAACTAGATTTCATATATATCAAAACAAATTATGAGTTATCTCAAATATTGACTCTGAGTGAGTAGAAAAAGAAGTAGTTACGGGTCGTGAAATATCAATTGATTTGTGGCGTGTTGTGTTCTTCTTCTAAGAGATCGAAATATTGAAGATGTGTGAGTGAATGAAACCAAATGTGTAGGATATAAAATGATTTTGGTGTGAAACACATGATGAACATTTATATTATTAATAGAAGTAAAGGTTTTTATGGTGTTTAATTAATGTTGTATATAAAGTGAAGAAAAAAAATTATACAACTCAAGGCAACTCACGATCAATTTCAGTGCTTAAATGTATCGATCGCAATATATTGTTCAAATGTTTTTTTTTCCCACCAAAATGAAATTACCACATATAATGAAATTATACTTACACGCATACGGTAGGACTCGAACTCGAAACCTAATGATCCTGACATCTAAGCTTAACCACTTTGATAAGCTTTGTCGGCTTGATTGATATATGAAATAATATGCAGCAATTACTCTCTTCTATAATTTCAACTCTTGTTGTGACAAGAGAAAGACATGAGGAGTACGAGTCAAAGGAAGGCATATGAGACGTCTTATCTAATAAGCTACTCAGAAGAAGGTTTCAGAACCACAGAACAAAATATTGTAGCAGTACTCTCTCTCTCTCTCTCTTTTGTATTGATGATGGCATCACCATTCTGTCTGTCTGTCCCATGCATGTACTTTTTGTATATTCTGTCCCTATCCCATTCGGTTGTGACAAGATAACGCTTCATTTTCATTTGTTTAATTTTTCTTTCTAGGATTACAATTAAGGGTAATGCACGTGGTTTCTTTTCAAAGGAAAATACTTGTGTGAAGAGGAATTTTGAGGTGAAATGACGGGTAAAACGATAAGAACCACAGAGTTTAAAAACAGAATGAAACTGTGTGGTGTGTATGTCTCCACACCGTGTGTAGACACCACACAAGAACCTCCCCTTTTTCAAAAACAAAAATGACAAAATGTGCACGTAAAGTAAGAGAGAGTTATCGTGCAACAGTTATTAGTGAGTGATATCCAAGTGGATGGATGTTATGCATCCAACTCACCCCTACACATCTCTAGTGTGTGAAAGATGCTGAGTTGGATGCATTACATCCATACACTTGATATCACTTTTAAAATAACGTTTGCACAATAATTTCTCTCGTAAAGTAAAGGCATACATTAATTAAGGTGGATTTCATCGTTATTATGTTTGACGATAAATATATGTATTATTTTCTGTTCAAAAATTATTAAACCCTAATCACGAGGGTCTCCACTCTCCTCCCTCTCATAGGATGAGTGAAGATGTTAATCATATAATTTACTGACTCTGTGTAGTGGGTCTAGTGGCTTGTTATTATACCAAAGAACTCATCCATTTACGGGATTCGAAATTCGATACTCCATTAGGTTATGCCCCGCGGACAATCATTTTTTTTCCCTAAGACTACGGTGAGTGCAGGGGCGGATCCACGTGACCCAGGGGGGGTCACGTGACCCCACTCAATTTTTTAAAAAAAAAAAATTTTTTTTTAATATTAAAATTATGTAGTTTTGTTGTTAAAAAGTGTTGTTTTGCCGATAAAAATTGATGTTTTAGACTCTGGTGACCCCACTGAATTTTTTTTTTAGATAAAAGATGTAGTTTTAGACTCCGGTGACACCACTGAAATAAATTCCTGGATCCGCCAGTGGATGAGTGGAGTCAAATTCATCATGGCACATTATTATTTCATTCATTTTCGTCGACTAAAGTCAAGCATTAGTCTTTTTTTTTGAGGAAAAGTTAAGCATAGTTAGATGGAAATATAAGTGGAATGAAGTAGTGTATAACATATGGATGTAGAGAAATATGATCAAACAAACATGATACCGAAGCTGAGAGACCTCCGGATTTTATTTTTCTTTCGAATTTAGTTGAAAAACAAGAAATTTTATACTAGTTTGATACATAGACTAGCTTTTTTAGGCCTAGCTTTTGATTTTTGGAGACGAAAATCCATTGTAAATTTTTTTTCCGACTAAAATCCATTGTAAATTATGTTTTGTTACCCTCGTTTGGGGGGATGAGATCACCGTCATTGTGTATGCCTAATTTCGATTATTGTCTAAGTAAAAACGACGTCGTTTCGTATGTGTTTTATTTCTTGAAGAAAATAAAATAAAAATAAAAAACAAAAACCAAGAAATAAAACACACATGAAACGACGTCGTTTTTACTTAGACACCGAAATTAGACACACAAATTGGACAGGTGATCTCATCCCGTTTGGGGGTAACGAAATAAGACGATCATTTTCGGCAAGAAAAAAAAAGCCAAGCATTTATTTACGTACGAAAGTAAATTAATGTGCCTAACCAAAAAACAAAAACAAAACAAAACAAAACATGGCTTAGACTGTCGTAGAAATTTTTGATTTTAGCAACTGTGACATACAATTAGGAACGGAAGGAGTATTTGGTTTTGACTAATTTTACTAAAAACAAAAGAAAATTTTGACTAATAGGGTCTGGTAGCGCTAAGTGATACATAAAAAATACGGTCAACTGCTTAAACTGTCGTCCTCGTTTAGTCTTGCTTAGACCGTCGTCATCGTTTGATCTAAAATGGCTAACCCGAGTTGACTGGACATTTATTTCTCACACATATAATGTGATAATTCTTCTCCCACACATTCTCAATGTGAGATATCACATTCTCCTCCCCTCCTCCCCTATAAGCAACTTGCGCCATCGTCAGGATTTGTCCCTGACTCGTCCCTACCAGAGGACTCTAGATGTGCCCGACACCTGGTTCCATCTGATAATCCGCTCTGATACAAATTGTAACGCCCCCAAACCCCCGGATCTGGTTGTGATAAGTGGGCCATAAACGATTCGGTCAACAGCTCATATCATCGTCCTCGTTTGGTCTAAACGGGTTAACCCGAGTTGACTAGAAAGTCACACTTATAACGAAGTAATGCTTTTTCCACATTCCTAATGTGGGATATCACAATAAATGAACTATTTTCATTCTTGCAATTGACACGTGAAATAATTATTGATGAAACGAAGAATAAATGACAAACTTAGTAATGCTAGGTGGTGAAGGGTAATGTGGGATGGTAGGGTCCGGTAGAATGAAGTTTTTTAGGGTGATAGGCTAATGTAGGATATGGTGGGGTATGGTATTGGTGTGTCGTCAAACCATCAAATATAATTCACTTATCTTTCTATAACTAGTACATTGAATGTAGGAGCCAGGCCAACCACAAGGAACGGTGAATTTATTCATCTAAAATTTGTAAAATAAAAAGATACCTCGTTCCTAATTATATGTCGTGTTTGAGAATAACACGCAGATTAAGAAAAATGAGTACTCCAAAAAAAATATTGGAAAGATTGATAGCTTGAATGAGCCTAGAAAATTGAAAAGTAATATTGAAAAACGGAAAGAGTATTAAAATAAGTATTGGAAATATAACTACGATATATAAAAAGGAAATTTTGATTTTGACAACTGCGACGTACAATTAGGAACGGGGGGAGTATTTGGTTTTGACTAATTTTACTAAAAACAAAAGAAATTTTCCACTCTTAGAGAAAGTTTCCCTACATAATTTCCATGGGGCGAGATAAGACCAATGTGTGTGTAGGGGGCTTTTTTTTTTTAGGGGTAGAAGAGAGATTTCATTCATTGCAAATCAGCTAAGCAAGCTGAGAGTACAAAGTTGGGGGGGGGGGGGGGAATTCCCCAATTACAACGATTGGAACAATCAGAAGGTAAGGAAAATCCTAAATCGGCAAGAAGATCAGCCACTCTATTACAATCGAGATTAATGAAAGCTAGGGAGCAAGCTTCAAAATTCCGGCTAATGTTTCTGATATAAGATGCCAAGGCTTCGATGGGGGGAAGGTCTTCAGGATCTGGTCTTGAGTTCAATCTTGCAATGCAATTTAGGTTATCCGACTCTAAGATGGCTTTCCCATTCCAAATTTTTTATAGTTCATACAAGCCCAGTGAAATTGCTTTTATTTCTGCATACTCAATCGATTCAATCGGCCCCAGATTGAAGGAGAAGGCAGAAAGGATGGCACCATGGGATCCCGCAAAATGACTCCAGCAGATCCAATGTCAAATTTGATATTTGCATCAACGTTGATCTTTATGGTGTGAGAAGTTGACGGAGACCTAGTTTGTGGGTAACGGCTGGAGGTGTTTAGGGGTTGTCTCAGTTTGTTGGGCCCTTTGGTATGCCGAAAGAAGAGTATCAGCTTGGATAGAAATTCTTGCAGGTGAGGGTGGTTTCTTATCAAAGACATAGCACTGTTACGGGCAAGCCAAATAAACCAGAGGTGCATGCAAATTGAATCAGCAACTTCAGACCATTCAGTCCGGAGGAGAGTGCAAAAATCCAAGAAGGCAGTGTGGGTCAACGATGTAAGAAGGAATAAAACTGGATGGTTGTTCCATAAATTGAGCGTCCAAGGACAGGAAAAGAAGTAGTAGGACCAGGTTTCTTCGGTACTATGGCAAATTTGACAAAGGCCGTTTGTGATCTTTCTGGTTCTGAGGTTTGCTCCTATGGGAAAAAAGTTAGTGGCCAACTTCCAGATAAAGGATCGGATTTTGGGGGGGTTTGAAGCTGTCAGAGGTAAGTCCATGCCTGCTTTTGCTTGTTAGGATTTGAAGGTTCCCCTGACTTGTTTTTTTGCTCTTTGGATTTGAGGGCTACATTATATCCAGTTTTAACAGTGTAAAGACCTTTAGGGTTGAAGTGCCAAATGAGTTTGTCTTGGGTATGAGATGGATTGATGGGAATTTTTAGAATGTGTTCAATGACTAGGGGTGAAAAGTGGGATTTGAGGGTAGGAACGTTCTAGTGATTGTTGAAAATAAGTTGGTCAACATTGGTAAGGTTTTGGGTTACGGTAGGGTTGTAGGGGGTGACCATAAAGTTAGATTTGGTGGGCAACCAAGGGTCCATCCAAATATTGATGTTAGAACCAGTTCCAACACTCCACCTTAATCCATTTTTAAGAAGAGATTTCCCAGCATTGATACTCCTCCAAACATAGGAGGATAAGGACTTGGGGGTAGCTTCCAGAAAGGAGGTTTTCTTATGATATTTGAACTTCAGAATATCAACTAGCACCGAGTGAGGGTTGTAGACAATTCTCCAGCATTGTTTGGCCAGAAGAGATAAGTTGAAGATTTCCAAGTTCTTAAACCCTTGGCCTCCCATGTTTTTAGGTTTGCAGATTGAGCCCATGAAATCCAAGCAACTGATTGCTTATCGGTAGGGCTGAGCTTGGTCCGGTTTGGGTCGGTTCGGTTCGGTTTTTGCCTATAGCTGGTCGGTTTGGGTCAGGAATTTCATCCCCCAAACCGAACCGAATCACTTGGAAAACCAATGGTTCGGTTTGAACCAATTTCGGTTTGGGTTCGGTTTGGGTTCGGTTTGAACCAGTTTATCTATTAATGGTTGTTCGGTTTGGGGTTCGGTTCGGTTTGCATATATCATAAAACCCAAAAAATAAGATCGGTTTGGATTGGTTTAAAATATAATATAATATATATATAATATATGATATATATATATAATCGGTTCGGGTTCGGTTTGGATTGGTTTAAAATAAAAAACCGAAACCAAACCAATACATTTCGGTTCAGTTTGAAACCAAACCGAAAAATTCGGTTTGTATCGGTTTGGGTCAAATTGGTTTGGATCGGTTTGGTTTTCGGTTTCTCGGTTTTCCTGCTCAGCCCTACTTATCGGGATTGTGACTCCACCAGAATTTCCTGACCATTCCTAGAATCTCATTTAAGAGTTTTTTTGGTAGAAGAAAGCATTGCATGACATAAGTGGGGATTGCTTGGATCAGCTTTAATCAAGATTTCCTTACCCGCTTCAGTGAGATACATAGTCTTCCACCCATTGAGTTTTTTCTAGATTCTATCCTTTAAATACTTAAAGATATCATATTTAGATCTGCCCACAAGGAAGGGTAAGCCAAGGTACTTACCATTAGGGGATCCAATAGGGATAGAAAGCTCATGTATGATGGAATGTTGTAGGTCCCTTTCAATGTGCTTATTGAAGTAAGTATTGGATTTAAGCAAGTTCACTTTCTGTCCAGAAAGGTCTTCATAGGAGTGCAGAATTCTGGTGATTTCCTTAGCATTGGATGTGGTGGTATAAGCAAAGAGAATACAGTCGTCTGCAAAAAGAATGTGTTAAAAGTGTGGGCCTAATTTACCGAATCTGAAGGGTTGGATGGTTCCGGATAGGATGGTTTGGTTGACGAGGGCTGAGAGGCCTTCTGAACAAATGATAAAGAGGAAAGGAGATAAATGGTCTCCTTGACGAATACCTCTGGTGGGGATGAAGGAAGAGGAGGGTTGGCCATTGAGTAGGACTTTGTATGAGACAGAAGTGACACAATCCATGATCAATTTGGTGAAATGGCTAGGGTATCCCATCTTAATTAGCATACCCTCAAGATAGTTCCACTCAATTCGATTGAAGGATTTCATCATATCAAGTTTAATGGCCAGGAGGTTTTTGTTGTGGTTGGTTTTGAGGTGTAGGGTATGGAAGGCTTCAAAGGCTATGAGGGCATTGTCAGTGATATGTCTTCCATGTAGGAATGCACTTTGAGATTTGTCAATTAGAGGCTCAAAGGTTTTTTTAAGTCTGTTGGCAATGGTTTTGGCAATGATTTTGTAGATTGTGTTGCTTAGGGAGATAGGTCTAAAGTCTTTGAGGTGGTTGGGTTTTTGGATTTTCGGGATTAGGGCAATATGGGTGTCATTTTGGGCAGAGAAACTAGCACCATCATGGAGAATTTTGAGGATGAAGGGTATGAGGTCATAATGGTAAACTTGCCAATGCTTCTTGAGGAAGATGGCTTGCATGCCATCAGGGCCTGGGCTTTTCTGTCCTGGGGTCTGTTTTAAAGCATTAAGGATTTCACCTTCTGTGAATGGCTCACAAAGAAACTCAAGATCAGTGTTTTGTACAAAAAAAAGGTTTTGTTTCCTTAGGCATTATCTACAAAAAAAATATATATCTATCTTATATATATATATATATATATATATATATATACGAAGGGATTTAACCCAATTACCCGGAATTTCGACCCATTAACCGCAAATCGACCCGCTTTATACACTCTAGGAAAAAAAAATCACGCTACAAAAAAAAATGGAGCCTTTATTCGCACCACGGACAATCTACTATTATACCACTTCATACATCACACCACACCTAAAACTCTTCATCTACCTTTGCACCTCACTTAATTTTCAATTTTTTCCTTCTTTAATTACACCATAATTTTTTACCTTTACACCATATTTTTATATTATTTCCACACCAAATTTTAAAATACAATTTAATCCAACACTTTTAAAATAATAAAATAATCCAATAACTCCACTTCTTCATCCATCTCTTATTCTCCTCCAACATCACCATCCATTTCCACCATCTACAGCATCCAACACTTTAAACTTTCATCTCCCTCTTCCATTCCGCCAACCCCCCCCCCCCCCTCCCACCACCATCTGAAGCGTCTAAAAACTAAAATCCCACCCCTTTCCCCAATCTAAAACCCTAGGCATATGATTTCTACATCTTATTTGCACTAGAGTTCCGTCCTTACAATTCTTTTCTTCTCTTGAATTTCAATCTCGTAAATCAATTGAATTTGAGGAAACATGAAAGAAGAGTGATTATTGATTAGTTAGTGGATCTCCGGAAGAACAAAACCCTCACATTTGTAATGCTTGGACCGTCAGCTAAGACTACCACTCCGGTAATGTCTGGAACTTTGTAGCAAACCCATTACCAGAATCATCATCCCGTTACCAAAGTTAGCTATCAAAAGTGCCTTCTTACAAATTGATGTTTTTGGGTGATGAAAATGTCTCTCGGTACCGAAAAAGATGGAAACGGTGATGTAATTTATAGACATGAAAAGGATAAAGACGGTGGAGAGGGAAGATGGAGGATTTTGACTTTTGATGAAGATATAATTGGGGATTTTCTTGTTGTTAATTTTAATAGTATGGGGAGGAAATTATCATAATAAATTCTGGAGGTAGTAAAAAATACTTGGCACTATTTTTTTTAAGGTTAAAGGTTGTAAAAGTCTATTTTTTTACTACATGTTGCTACAGCCAAATGTAGTAACACATGTAGTAACGGGCGCGTTTTTGTCCTTCTCAACCATTATTTTTTTTTCTTGTCTTTTTTTCCCATTTTGTATCTTTTTTTGTCCTTCTGGCCTCTGGCCCTTTTTTTTTAACATTGTAAAGAAAATGTGGTGTAGAAGTAGATTTAGTAGTCTTGTGTGGGGGAAACAAGTAGATGTCATGTTTTTCATTCTAATGTGGTACAACGGTAGATTTGTTGTGGTGCGAATAAATGTCTCCAAAAAAAAACTAAAATATATTACCAAAAAAGCTATCACATATGAAACACGTTTTTTTAGAAGCAAATATCAAATACGTTCTAATTGATTTTCCATTCCTCTCTCGTTCATTCCATTTTTAAAAAAAATTTAGTGTAATCTATTTTTGCTTGAGAAATTTTGCATTCATTCCATTATTTTTTTGTCTGTGTCTTAGATTTAATAAATTTTCTTGGTTCAACGGGTATGATAATGGATGCAAATTTGATGCAGCAATGGAGAAGAGGTAGATCATGATCGGAATCGGGCTTCTTTGACAAAATTTTGAGGTAATAATGTGGATTCGTCTTTAATATAGTTTTCTATTGATTGTTCTTAAAATTAGCTCATTTGATTTCCAAACTTCGGATATTTAATTTGGATATCTGTGATGGACTACTGGTGCAATTTATCATTCTATATCTTCAAGCACAATATGGTAAATTAAATGTCAGTTATAACTGACATAAGGAATGGTGGGAGTTGAAGAAATCGATTTCCCACTGAGTGCAAGAAGTCGAATGATTTTAAATTTGGACAACCAGAAAGTGATAAATATGGTCACCATTAAAGGTAAGGGCACAATAAAATTTAAGGAAGCTGCTGGTATTCAACAATAGGGGCAAAAGTGACAACATAAGGATATTGGTTGTTTCTTAAGCCAATAGGTAGGTACACAATGAATGATTTCTTGTAGTGTCATGCTTGCTGAGCAAATAAAGTTAAGTTTTCTTTTTTTGGTTTGTTTAGGGGTTGAGTTGATTTATGTGCCTGAACATATAGTGGATAGATTCTGATGCACCTATTCATTTGAGCGTGAATATGCATAGTAGATAGCATTATCGATCACCGGTTGATGTTGAAAGATACATCTTTGTGGGTGATGGTGATGCAATAAAGTTTAAGGCTATTCAGAAACTAGATTGTTACTGAAGATTGAACATTTTCTAGACTTGGAAAAGACTTTGGACATATTAGGACATTCTTGTTCAATTAAGGATGATACCTTAGTCTTTCCAGGATTCAGATCAAATATGTTCTAATCATTTGGCTTTCAGTGATAATCTTGATACACTCTGCATTTAGTTTTCATGGCACAAATCAAATTTAACTAATGATGGTTCCTATATGGTTTGGCATTAGCATTTTTGTAAAATTTCTCGAAAGAGAATATAAAGGCTTATGTCGATGGAACATTTGGTCCCCTTGATATGTCGGATGGATTTTGTACGAGCGAGGTTGTATTAAGGGGTAACAAACCAACATAGGAGATTAGATATTTGATTGCTCTAAGTACGTCTTAGAATTGATACATATGGTCACTTGATGTCTATTCCTTACGGTATGTTGGAATGGTCAGAAATAAAGTATCACCTTCATAGACGATTATTCGCTTTTAATTACCTATATCTAATGGTAGTCACTACGGAAATTAAAGTTGGCGACTTTCATACTAAATAAATACCACTACGGCGAAGTAACCAAAACCCAATATGAAATATGGACTAGGATAACCTAGTATTCGGTGTAATCATATTGGAGGTTGTCCAACTAAGGTTAGGCCTTATAAACCAAAGGAATGAAAATTGGACTTAAGAATGGTCAACTGTTATGTGTGGTGTTTTAAGAGATCCAGGGGTTTTAAGTTCTATGGTCGTACTTCCAGTTTTTTTGTTTTTATTAGACGGGATCTGCAAGGTTCCTTGAGTATAATGAGTTTGGGAGGAAGATAAGGTATGGAATATTGTCTTTAAAGAAGAGCCTACCATGACTCTCCCTACTATGGCAGTTGGTAACAATTTGTTTTTTTCCCAAATGGGATGTATACTATTGCCAGATACGGTTTATGACAATATTCTTGAACTTCCAATAAGGCAACCTCAACATCCTCAAGAACCAATATAGGAGCAACATGAGCACATGAGGCCACATGAGAAATCATTGGCACCACAACTTAGGCACTCTACTAGAGAGATGAGGTCAACAATTCAGGATAATATTGTTTACCTCCTTGAGCATAAGGATCATGGCATCATAGAGAACGATCCGTTTACCGTTCCCCAAGCCTTGGAAAGCTCATACTCTCGTAGGTGGATTAAGGTTATGCAAAATGAGTGTTATAAAAGGCTTTCTCTCTGGTTTCATTGAAAGGCCTTTTCTAGATAATTATGGCTCTACTTGCTCATATGGATTATGAGTTACATTAGATGGATGTAAAGACAATGTTTATCAGTGGTGACATTGATTTGGTGCTGCCATAAAACTTTGCATTTGGTGACGCAAAGAATATGGTTTGCATACTAAAGAAATCCATCTTTGGACTCAAACGGTTTTCATGTCAATGGTGTGTTAGATTCATCAAATTGTTGTCTCGTTTGGTTTTTCGAGTTAAATTCGGTTGATGAATGTATCTAACATAAGTTTAGTGGGAGTAGGTTCATACCCTGGTTTTGTATGTCGATGATATTCAGTAATGATATAGATTTTGGGCGTGAAACTAAATCATTTATCTCGTTCGGTTTTGTGCTGAAAGATTTAGGAGACGCTATTTTTAGTTTTTTCGGGATCCATGTATATCAGGGTTATTATTGAGGTATTATTGGATCATTACAAACAGACTATATCGATAAAGTTTTCTTATGAGACTCGACATGATGTATTGTAAACAACATGGTACCCCTGTGTCTAAGTGAGACAAGTTTAGTCTCACTGTGCCTTTTCTAATGATATAAAGTAGGAGGAAATGAAGAAGATTCCATTTGATTTATTATTGGGAGTCTAATGTGTGCTTAGGTTTGTACATGTCTGGTTATTGTGTACATTTCATTCAGGTTGAGCAGATTCTTAAAAGATCCTGGAAAGGGTCATTTGGTTGCAGCCTATTAGGTTGTAAAGTACTTACAGAAAACAAAATATAGGATGCTCACATATCTGGAGTCAGAAAAGTTAGAGATCATTCGGTATACTGACTTAGATATTGGTGGATGTTAAGATACATTTAAATCCACATAAGGAGATGTCTTCATTTTGTCAAAAGAAGTTGTTTATCTGAAAAGTGCTAAGCAGACACTTATGACTTATTTGACTTTGGAGACAAAATTCAGGGCTTTTGAAGCCACTAGTGATGGGATATGGATGCGGAATATTATTTCAGGTTGTGAAGTTTTATTTGGTTATATAAGGACCATTAAGGATTCTTGTGATAATAATTCTACGTTGTTTTATCCCAACAAAGAACGAGGAGTTCATCGATGTCTAAGAACATTGACATAAGGTTCCTAGTTGTTAAAGATAGAGTTCAAAGTGGAAGGGTGTCTATTGAAATTGTCATGACAAACTTCATTATTGTGGATCCACTCACTAAGGGACAACGACCCAAGATGTTCTTGAGCATATTGCTCATATGGGTGTCATGTCAGTTAAGGATGCTTAGGTTTAGTGGGAGTTTGTAGTTGATAATGTTTGTTTCAATATAGACACATTTTTCGGTTATTCAGTTTAAAGTTAAGGTTAAAGTTAAAGTTACATTTGTTTCTGCTGAAATTTAAGTTTTGATGTTTCACACTTTGATCTCGATATACGGTTTTGATCTCATTAAGTTTAAGGTGGACCAGTTGGAAATATACATGTTAAGATCACATGTCATGTTATTTTCCATGCTACGCATCCACATCATGATCCATGTCATTCAACTTTACTAGCATACGTGATCATTGATGGGTCCCGTTATGATAGATGTGACGAAGGCCGCTTTGGTCCTATGTTGGTGACTTTGATGGGCGGGATTGTTATTTGATTCGTTTTGTAATGACAGCCAAGTTGAGCGCTCATTCGGTTATCTTATGACATACAATTATAAAGTTACACATATAGCCCAAGTGGGAGATTGTTGGATCATATATCCAACGTTGGGCTTATATGTGAAATAATTGTTATGTCGTAGACTGTCAATAAATGTTAGTCCGTTTTAAAGTGATCCACTACGGTTATAATTGTTGGACTGTAACGTATCGCTAGGGTGTGGACCTTTAATGTGTAGAAACTCGGAGGTAATTTCTAATTTTATGATGGGTAAAATTGGAAAGACCTAATAAATATTTTACTATATAAGGGTGGGTTATGGTCCCTAGGTCATACACTTTTCCCACTCTCTTTTGACCCCCATTATCACAAGAGAAAAATACAGAGAACACAAAGGGGTCTTCTGACAAGAAACGGGAGGTGTATAGATCTGGAAGATCGATCCTACAACATCTACAGAGTCTTCCGCTGCTATGGATTCGGGTATGTTTGTAGATTAATATCGTTCTCTGTTTCTCAATAATTTAGCATAATCGATCCGGGAATAATGTGATTCAATCACATAAGGATTGTTCTAACATCACATATTTTGAATTGATTGGCTGTAATATTCCGATTCTCGGGAAAGGACAGACGTGTCAATTTACGAGAACGAAATATTATATTTATTTCTTTTATGGATTTATATATATATATATATATATATATATATATATATATATTCAAAATATATATATGTGTGTTTATTTTGGGGACCGAATGGTAATTAAGGGAAAGTAAAGGGTTTTTATGTTATTAGACTAGTGGGAGGTTTTATTTGGAAAATAACCTTCCCACTAAGTCACAAGTTCAGAATTTTTGATTTGCAACATTGCCTGCAAGTTTGAGAGCAAGAGAAAGGCAAGAACACTTCTTCAGAATTCTAAGTGATTACTTAACGGTTTTCAGATCAAAGAAGTGCACCGGAATCGTGAGAGAACAAGGATCGTGTTGATATCAAGTTTTCAGGCTTTCTTCAAGGTATGAAAGTCGGCATTTGGGCGGTTATGATCAAGTTTGATGTTTCTTGGTTAATTCGTAGTTCTAGATGTTTAGAAACTTTGATCTTAATTGGTTTGTGAATCAATTGTGGATCAAATAGGTTTTTGAGGGAGTTTGGACAAGTGCAGCAGAGTTTCCTACAAGTTTTGCTGAGTTTTGTACTTGAAACATGTAAGAAAATCTTCTCTATTGCTTTGATTATGGTTTGGTAGAGCTAAGGTATGGTGTTGGAAGTAATACGGTGTTATAATTTGAAATAAAAGAAATTCTTACGGTTATGAGATTATAGGGAGAGAGTTAATGTTGATTGATTTCTTCTTTAATGCGTTGATTTTTTTTACTTGACTTGACTTGCCTATTTTTTTCCAGAGGTTTGGAGCAGATTTGCAAAATTCCCTTAAAAAATGAATGGATTTGTATTAAATGTGTGATTTTTTTTAAAAGAATTAAACATGTGATTTTTTCTACACTGATGAATAATATTTTTAATCTGAAATTTGAAATAAAAGAAAGACTTATGGTAGAGGGATTATAGTGAGTAATTTATGCGTTGATTAAGGAAAATTTAAATTTGAAATCTAAAATTTTGTTATGGTTGAGAGATTATAGAGACTGAGTTAATGTTGATTGATTTCTTCTTTAATGTGTTGATTTTTTTTTGCTTGACTTGACTTGCCTATTTTTTCCCGGGTTGGAGCGGATTCGATCGAGTAATTTACGGGTTTTGGTCAAATCAATTTTTTTTGGAAGAAATTAAATGTGTGATTTGGGATTAAATGTGCGATTTTATTCTTTACTTTTATGAAAATTAATGAAATCGCATTAAATGTGCGATTGAATTTTATGAAAATTCACGAGATTCTCTATAAAAATAATGAATTCGCATTAATGAATTTTATGAAAATTTGAGAGATTCTCTATTAAAATTAATGAATTCGCATTAAATGTGCGATTTTATTCTTTACTTTTGGAAGGTATTAAACGTTTGATTTTGTCTGCACTAATGAATTTGAGTTTTAATTTGAAATTTGAAATAAAAGAAATAGTTCTTATGGTTGAGAGATTGTAGGTAGTGATTTATGCGTAGATTAAGGAGGATTTTAATTTGAAATTTGAAATAAAAGAAATTGGTATGGTTGAGAGATAGGAAGTGAGTTAATGTTGATTGATTTCTTCTTTAATGTGTTGATTTTTTTTACTTGAGACCACTTGCCTATTTTATTCCCGGGTTTGGAGCGGATTCGAGATATTTCCTAAAAAAAATGAATGGATTTGCATTAAATGTGTTGATAAGAGGATTTTTGCTATCCGGTTAATCAAGTAAAAACTCGAAACCTTAGCAAAATCAACTTTCTAACCGGCAGTGGACCGGATCAATTGTAGGTAGTGCTTGAGGAGTCTGAGGTCGAACCCACAGAGATTGGCTTTGAGTACCACAGCTGACTTAGCACTCAGTTCAGGTCAACCAGAAAAATAGGTCGTTATACTATTGCATAAAAGAAAGATTATACTAATCGGATTTCTTAACGATTAAAAGAGGTACAGCCGAACTACGATCCAGCGGATTACTCTGCCCTCAAACAAACTACCCCGGGAGTGTGATCTACCTTCCTTGCCTAAACGATAAAAACCCCATATTGGAATAGAATTAATGACTGGAGTGTCAATCTAGTGCACAGGTAGGTGTCAAACTACCTTTTAAGCCAAAATGTCTACAGCCCCGAAACCCCGGTTCCCACACTTTTCCGTAACATACATTTATAAGCTAGGTGTGTGTGATGATGAATGACTAGGTGATCAAACTAGCATCGATTACGATTAAAACAGGCTTCGTGATATGAATTATCGATTAGAATGTTTCATTACGTGCTACACTACCTCCCGGTTCATCTCCCTAATGGCGTTTCATCCGCTTTCACATAATTCGGCCGTACGAAAGATTTAGCTACTCATTATCGGATTGAAACAATAATTGGTAAAGGAATTCATGATATAAACGATAAAAGAATAAGAAATCATACCCACTTTATTGAAAGTTGATGAAGTACCAAAGTTGTGCTAACAAAAATCAAATCTTGACTATCGAAATGTAACGGATTGATGTTTTAATGTATCTAATGTAAAAGAGGATCGAAAAACGAGAACAATGATATATGGTACGTAATTCTACGCTTCCGGACGAAGGATATCGCCCAAAAGAGGCTACAACTATCTAAAATCGTAAAAGTCTGTTGAAGAAAATGTTTGAGGTGCCCTTTTATAGCCTAGGGCAAAATTCATCTTATCCGTACGGATAACTGGCTATCCGTACGGATAGTTCTTGGTTCTCCAGGTTATCCGTACGGATAGAAATCTATCCGTACGGATAAGTCTCTAATGCTTCAGTCTATCCGTACGGATAAATGGCTATCCGTACGGATAAGTCTCTGTTCAATATTTTTGCATCTATCTGAGAGTTGTCCGTACGGATAGACATTTGTCCGTACGGATAGATGCCTTGACTTCAAAAACTTCACTTTTTCATACTTAGCCTTCGTTTCTCGCCTCGGACACATCTAAACTCATAGGTAATCGCTTTCCGGGCTCCCGACTCACCCAAATCCTGCATAAACATGGAAACAACAAGCATACGCATAACCCCGCAAACTACGGGTGCTCGGGAAATGAGTATAAAGTGCTAAAAGTAGGCCGAGTTTACGGAAAAACCGACAGTTACTCGCCGTGCAAAGAAAACCTCATTACACTCATTATAGGGTCTAAACTCACCCGAAAACATGCTAGAAACATGATAACCGTGGGTTAAACTGTATAGAAATGTACAGTAAAGTTGGTTCCTATCATGTGTGATTTTTTATTTTTTTATTTTTGGAATGAATTAAATGTGTGATTTTGTCTACAATGATAATGAATGAGAGTTTTAATTTGAAATTTGAAATATAATAAAAAGTTCTTATGGTTGAGGGATTATAAGAAGTGATTTATTCGTTGACTAAGGAAATTTTATTTTGAAATTTAAAATCTTAAATAAAAGAAATTATTATGGTTGAAAAAAAGTCCAGCTAATCTTTTTTCAAATGCAATATTTTTTTCTTCTTCTATGGGGGGGGGGGGGGGGTGGTGGTGGTGGTGATGGTGGTCATTTTCATCCATTAACCTAAAACACGAGTTTCTCTTTTCTCATAAATGTAGTATTAAATTTTTCATGTTGTTGTTTTGACTTCAACCCATACATGTTTTTTCTGGTGTTTACATTTGACCAATCCATCTTAGTTTGCTTTATATGCATCTGTTTAAATTTATTAAACCATAGGAGAATGTAACCGTCTCTTAGTTGTTGAATTTACTGAAATCAACTTGATGTTTAAATTTCATTTATTTTTGAAGTGTCATAAAGTAATTAACGTCCATAAGTTGATTGTACTGGTATACCATATCCATGCCAGGGCATGTTCGTAAATAAAGACTTGGATGTAGTAGAATACTTTGGTGAAAAGATGATTTGGGGTGGGGTTTGGTAGTGGGGTGGAGGGGACGGGTGGTGGTTAGGTAATTTGATATTGTGATGTATATACATTACCAATTTTGTCTTATATGTTAATGATTTATTGATATATAATACTGCTAATATTTAATGATTTTCATTTGATATATATTTTAGATTGTCAACATTCATCATACATTTACGTTGAATGTCCAAATTTATTATATTTTTCATTAATTCAAATAACCCGTGCATTAGACGGGTTTTAGGCTACTATCTATATATAATATATGGAGGAAGGGATTTAACCCGATTACCCGCAATTTCGCTCCAAACCCGAAAAAAGATCCGGCTTATACCCAAACAAAATAGATATCCACGAAAAAATAAATCTATATCGATGCTCTGTATATTTTAATGCATAAATAAAACTAAATAGCTGTAAAATATTGGATTACACGGTAATTAGGTGATCTTCAAAAATCTCCTCCAAAACCTCCTGAGTCGTTCCAACAAATTTTATCCACTCATCCCGTTAAATCATTTTAAATACCTAGACGGTTTCTACCTCTAATCCGATTACATCTGTTTAAGAATCACCGAATTCCTCATCCGTTATAATGCGTGGCAACTGCCAAACCGATGCTAGAGTCGAGAGTTTACGCCGTAGTCGCCGTAGCAGGTCCACGTTATAACTATTGTGTTCGTCATTATTCCTGATCACTTTCCTGGATTCGTTATGTCTTTTTTATGTCGCATCTTTTTTATAACTATGAGTGATTTTTTTTTTCTGCTTTCAGATTTTGATTACATACATTCGAGAGGCAGATTCTTCGATTCGCAAAAAGAGATTCGAAATGATTAAGGTCAGGTTCTGATTATCACATGTTATTCTGTTTTTTTTTTTTTTTTAAACGTGTGATCTCAATTCTTTGCTAAGGAAACAATATAAAAATACCTAATAGAAATGTTTATACCCCTCAAAAAATAGGGGGAAGGGGCTACAAGGACAAAAAAAAACATAAATGGGTCTGTAAGAACATTCTTTTTTTTCGGATGTTATAAAGGATAATTGATCTGCAAAAAAAACAAAAAATCCGGCCATCAATCATCGGCAACCATGGCCATCTATGGCAGCCACTCAGCCGGCCATCAATTATCGCCGCCGCCATCTAGGTCAAAAAAAAAAATCCCAAAATTAGAAACAGATTCGACGGGCTGCTCCCTTCCATTCACAGAATTAGAAACCACCGCCAATTGCAGCTCCCTCCCTTCCTATGGACAATTCCGGCCGGCGGGAATCATCACCACCAATCGAGGAGACATTTCCGTCGATTCCACCCATCTTCTGATCGGATATCAAGCAGCAATCGCAAATTCTGGTGGGAGTTGCTGCTGTTGATCGGTGTTGCCGTAACTTTGATCGGTGTTGCTGCAATTTTAATCGTCCCGTTTCTCTTGATCGTCCGGCTGGGTTTTGTCTGCAATTCCGGCGGCTACCATTTTTGTTTTTGAACGTCGTCCTGCATTTTTGAACAATGATGGATGAGGGAAAGATGAATTAGGTTTAATTAGCAAAAGGGTATTTTGGTAATGTTAATTACGTTTTGTCCTTTCTAATCATCAATGTACTTGTAGCCTAATAAATGTATTAATTTGTCCTTTTGGACAAAAACCTAAAAAAAAATATATGTTCAGTAGATTGCTTTTATTTTTAATGAAAAAAGTATTTCTATTTTATCCAAGAGGAATGGATTTTGATGGTGGATCTTAAAATAAATTATTGCATTGGTCGATTTCTTTTCTTATCAGCTTTAATGTGTAGTTGATCAGTTAAAAAAATGTAAATATGAAATTCAGAGGTAATGCCTGGAAAAAAATATCTCACAATAGCATCGATATTCCATAAATTTATATGTTCTTGAATTACAATACACAGTGTGTTGTGTAATAAACAACTCTGGATTATTGCGGTATGGGATGCAAAGGTCCATATAAATCATCTGCTTTCATGGTCATGTTTCGGTTTTTCGAATATTCGTTCTTAAAAAGCAAAGAATTGGTGATTTACTTATTGTAGTTGATAGCTCTAATTTGTCGTTCAAACGAGTTTTCTCACACATTCCAAGTTGATATACTTAAATTTGAAGGTTTCTGCTTCATTATTTTTGCTTCTTTTCTTATATGCTGGAACATGGCATTCTTCCCATCATTAGTAAAATAAGTTTCATATACTTTTTTTCCCTCCTTTTTACGTCATATTGTTATCTTAAGTATACACTAACCTCTTTTGTCTGTTATGATTGAAGTAAATTAACATGGCATGTCTGAGATTTTTATCTATGACAGGATTGGCAACATTCAGTAAAACAATTCTGGTATGTATCCAGTTAGATTAATCCAAGTACTCGGGAGTTTAGATAGGGTGAGCAAGATAGGAAAGACCATTTCTCTAGAATTTTTTTAATTTCATAACAGGGAACATTTTGCTCGGATTTGTTTTATCTCAAGAGCCAGAAAACTAAGCTGATGTTCTCTTATAGGCATATTTCTGAAAGCTCAAGGAAATGAACTTAGCATTCCTTGCCTCCTTGGTAAGCTGGTCCGGCAACTTCTGAACAAGAAAGACTCACTTTGGGTCCAACATCTGTAGCAAAAATACAAGGAACTTACGGCAACCGAAAACGGGAGTTTGAATATTTGGAAAATCATATGTAAAGCATATGCAGTTCTCTGGAGAGGCTTGGAAGAAACTGATTGAATTGAATCATTTTTATATGATTTGATCATTTACATGAAAATTTTTGTTGGCTTCTTCAGAAGGTCTTGCACTGCTGAGTTTTTAAGCGTCACAAAAGAATGCTCAAGGTTCTATCTTCTTTCCTACTACTTTCCAAATTTCATTTAACAATAGTGTTCGGTAGGGGTGGGAGACGGATGTTTTTCGTCATTCTAAAATGATTACATTTTCCTCGGTTATTTTTACGGATTCCAGCGGAGCTATTTGGTAGGAATATACATCATGACCTTTTTCCATCTACCTCTTCTTTGAGCAACTCATACATTCGTCGCACGACTATTGGGGATACACTCTTAGCTGGGATATTTTTCTTTTGGATGCCGAAATGGATTTCCAATATTTGAGAAGAATCTATACGCCTATTCCTTCCTTAGGTTCTCAATGCTGCTGACATGTATATATAGATGGTGGTTTAGATCTGTGGACGTTGTTTCTATTGGAAGCCGTTTCATTTTTAAGGTTGTGTATGATGCGGTCTACCCAAGATTGGTCATTGAACATATACTCCACAGTTTCAGGTGAGTTTTCCATATTTCTTTTTGTTTTGATATACTCCTTACATATCTATATCGATATCTACATATAATATATAAGGGAAGGGATTTAACCCGCTCCGAACCCGTTAATGACCCGTAAGATAACGTGCGTTCCAAATTTTTTTTTTTTTTTCATATTTTTTTTTGCCGAAGGATGATGTGCAATCAGGGGCGGATCCACGTGCCCCAAGGGGGGGTCACGTGACCCCACTAGATTTTTAAAAAAAAAAATTTTTTTTTTTTTAGTATTAAAACTATGTAGTTTTGTTGTTAAAAAGTGTCATTTTGTCGATAAAAAATGATGTTTTAGACCCCGGTGACCCCACTAGAATTTTTTTTGGATAAAAGATGTAGTTTTAGACTCCGGTGACACCACTGGAACAAATTCCTGGATCCGCCAGTGTGTGCAATCACTGTCTAATTTTTTTTAACTTAGCTCTTCGCCTCACACCGTTGTTGCTCCAGCGCCTCTCACACTGTTGTTGCTCCGCGCCGCTCCTCTACCATTATTTCCATTGAGCAAATCTACGTGGTCACCAACGAGACGACGGAGTTCGGATATCATGGTAATGTATTGATTGTACACGAACGATAATCGATATGCACTTGGCTTTGATTTCTTTCATGCTGATACTCTGATTTCGTGTATTTAAGTTGTTTCAGTTGTTTATGGACTGATAAAACAATTGTTTACTAATTTCGTGTAAGATAACGCGCTTTGCAATTTGCAATTTACAACTAAAACAATTGTTTGCTGATTGTAGCGAACAATTATTTGCTGATTTCTTCCTGGTTTTTGGTAGTCTGAAGGGTTGTTTTTTTTGTTTTTTTTTTTTTTAATTATGTATTTATGGTTTCAAACAGGTAATTTTAGCGCATATTACAGATACGCTGTATCGAAGATTTCAATTGCGCTTTGCATGGTCATTATGCTGAGGGTACGTGTTTGAAATCTCTTTGTTGATTTCCAATTAGATCTACTGCTATATGTTGTTGTGGCTATTCATTTTGTCTCGATCTGCGGCGTTTTCTGTCCATATGCATGTTTCTTTCCCATGGTTCAGCTATTTCATTTAAAAGTTACTGTATATGTTCATGTTCGCATCATACAAATATTCATTTTACCCTTAGTTTTCCTTTGTACTGCTACGTTCATTTTCGCATCATATAAACAATCATTTCACCATTAGATTTCCTTTAGTTTTAAATGCGTGGGATGCTCTTATATGCGACTATAATACTTATTTTTGACGAGTTCTTTCCTCGCCAACATGTATACTCTACTGCTTAGCTGCTTTTTTATTGGAGAAATTGTATTGAGTTTTTTTTAGCACGGGTTTATTTTTCCCTTTTCCTTTTTCCCTTTGCAATATGAGGGATTGGGGTTTTATGGGATTTATGATTTTTTGGATGCTAATCTTTAATGTGAAACCAGTGTGTTTTTTTGGTTCGTTACCCACGTGAACCCAGATTTGGCATCCTTGCTACATGGTGCTTCAATTCGTTATTGATTCTTAGACATATGGATTTGACGGCTGCGGTTTGGCAGAGACCGACTGTGCATGGACTTCCAGTTACCGTTGACGTAGGTTCACCAATGGTGCATGGGCTTCATTATATGTTTGTGGCTAATTGTGACTGGTGAGGATTTTTTTTTTGTTTTGTTTTGTTTTGTTTGTTGAAACTGTTAAGATCAAGCGCTTACCGTTGTACTAAAACCAATTGGTGTTAGTAAAGGCGCAACTATATTTCTTATCATTTAAGAGTGTGGTCAATCTGACCCAACACCCCCCCTCGAGTGTTAGCAATCTGTCTAACACTTGCACAATTTTTTTTTATTTTTAATAATGTTCCAACCAGGGTTCGATCTCATGACCTCTGACTCCGATACCATGTAGAAAATATAGGCCCAAGCCCATATAAGAGGAGGAGCCTCATCCCCAAAACCTAGGTTGTGAGGTGAGGGAAGTCCATCTCTTAATATGGTGGGTGAAACAACCACAAATTCCCAATGTGGGACACTTTAACACGTCCCCTCAAGTGTGGGCCGGGCACACAAGGCCAACAAATAGGCCCAACACTTGAACAATAAAGGGTGGCTCTGATACCATGTTAAGATCAAGCGCTTACCGTTGTACTAAAACCAATTGGTGTTAGTAAAGGCGCAACTATATTTCTTATCATTTAAGAGTGTGGTCAATCTGACCCAACAGAAACCATTTACTTAATTCAATATACGGATTTATGGAAGATATTGGTAGTTTAATTGTTTAAAAGTGGATGACATCCCTTAAAAAATGGATCTAATTGAGATGTACCCAAAAGAAAAAGAAAAAATGTGATCACATAATGTCAAGATCAAACGCTTACCATTCTACTAAAACCAATTGGTGTTAATAAATGTGCTACTATATATAAGTCATTGCCGTTTTTTTTCTCTTAAATAAGTGATGCATAGTTTTTGTTTTCTTATGATATTTCCCTTATAATGTTGATTAGTGTACCATCCTATTTTGATAGGTCACAAAAAATTGTGAATGCTTTTACAGGGAGGTGAACCCATGCATTTGGATTTTACAAGCTAATTCTCTTTTACCATCTTCCTAAAGAAATGAAGATAAAAATTAAGGTCCTACAGTTTAGTGGTGGGTTGGCTTGAGGGTTTAATGATCGAGGGGTATTGATAGTTCACATTCTTATTGTTTTATCGTTTTTTAATAATTCTTATGTTTTTACGCATTCAATTGTATATATTGATAACTTTATATTGATATAGACATGAGTTTATTGAGTTTGGTGGTTATTGACAACCATAACCTTTACAGATAGGTGCAAGATGCACTGAGCCTATGACTATAAACTATATACTACTTCACCATAAACTTCAAGTTAAAACACGCCATTTTTATTAACTTATATATTTAGTCACTTTTTTAAGGGGAAATTGTCATTTTTCTTTATTACTCATTTTCATATTTTACGTTATCCCGTGCGTTGCACGGTCAGTATATATATATATATATATATATATATATATATATATATATATATATATATATATATATATATATATTAGTATGAATTTTCTGCGTATAATCTGATTTACAAAAGTGAAATTCCGAACAACTAGAAGAAAAATACAAGACCTCTGACCGTCCTAATTTCTAAATTTCTCATGAAAGAGTATAGATACCACATTATTTCCCATTTGAAAGGTATGATTGGTTGATCAATTCCATGCAATTTAAAATAAAGTTGAAATATTAACTTTATACGTCTCTTTTTTTTTTTTTTTTTTTTGAGAAGTTATACGTCTCATCTAAAAAATAAAACCTATTAGATATTTTTACAAAAACGATGTAGTTTTGAGAAATATAATTGAAAAAAAACTACGGCATAGTGATAAAAAAATCATATACGAGCACGATTCTTTCAAATGTGAGTGTGTGGTTAGATTATTAACACGTAGTTTTGAGACTACGGCTAAATCATATCCACGTTGTGAGTGTGTGGTTAGATTATTGACACTTGAGAGAGCACTTGACCCTCACACTTGAGAGGATCCTTGCTTCCTCCCGCAGTACCTGCCTATCCCACTGAAACCAACCACCGTCCCCTATCCACCGCACCACCACCTGCCACCGCCGTTGCCTACATATCACTACAATTGTCACAACTAACCGACCACCATCCCTCATTACAACCCATCCCTCCACCATCCGCCCACCACGACCACCACATACCGTTGCCAACCATTTCTCCATTGCCCCTTACCACCACCCACCTTACCACCATCTTCCCCATTTTCACGCATAACCTACCCCACCACCACCCCTGCAACTATCCTCCACAATAACAACTTCCATCATCACAGATATTTACTCATCCGCCACCACCCTCCTCACAAGCACCCATCACCGCACACCTTACAACATCTGCCGTCACTCACCACCGCACGCCTCACCATCACCGCCACCAACATCTTTGCACACCCCACCGCTACTGCCACACGCCACAACACGTACCACCATCGTCTACCGTGTCAATTGTCGAATCCTATAAAATCTCATACATTTCATTTCATTGATTGTCAAACGTAGAAAGTGAATCACGTCCATTACATTTCATTCCATCAGTTTCATTTAATTTCATTTCATTCATACAATCCAAACACACTATTATGACGACGACGTGTGGAAAACAATAAAAACTTCACTCCGGGTTATTTCTGTATCTCCTAAACGACACAGATACATTAAAACTACATATATATCAAATGTAAATAAATTGATTTTTTTTAAACAAATAAATCAATGACATTATAACATTTAATAGGCACGTATATATGTGGTCGATAGTATCTACAGAAGCACTGATATAAAGAGCAGGTGCCGGAGTTATGGCAATGTTTAAAGGAACAGTGAAAGTTGATGAATATTATGAAGAACAACATCCACTCCAGCATATGGGTTCTGATATACTCTTCTCGGAACTATGTCCAGTCCTTTTCCTTGTTTATGTTTATCAAAAATCTATATCTATATGTATTTGAAACCAACATTTTACCCAATTATCCGAAATTTTAACCCAAGCCCGTAAATTGATCCAGTTTATACCCGCTACAAAAAAAAAACACCCTCACCGTAACAAACATGGGGATCACTCCAACAAACTCCCCATAACAAATTTGATCTGATATTCAGGAATAAAAGACGCAAATTTGATCTCAATCCTTTTTTTCCCCGATAAAATCACCCGCAAATCTTTTTTCCCTGATTTTATTTTTTATTTTTTAATTTTTTTTACGCCAATCATCAGTATCACCATCTCAATCCTTCTTTTTTCCTGAAAAATCTTTTTAATTTTTAATTTTTACGCTAATCAACACCATCTCAACAAACTCGATCCTTCTGCAAGACAAAACGGATAAAAAATTAACAATCCCACCCATCTATGGGTATGATCTATTGATGAAACATTCTTATCCAATAGGCTAGCAACTACATTTCAAACTCTCTTTCACGCGTACGTCTCGCAAGTAATTGTGAATCATTGAAATTTAACCCTTGCAGTTGCATATATTAGATAAAAGTAATCGTCAACAAACTCCAGTGATACTTTTTTATGGTGATGTTGCAGGAAATGAGATTTAATAAACTACAACCATGTTCTGATGTTTATTCAGTCACATATATATATGAGGTTTTCATGAATTGTTCCGGTTTTCGTAGATAAAGAATGAACCGTTTTATCGACGGTTTTTTTTTTTCTTTTCCTTCAATTTTTGTGGAGGTTTGAAAATATGTAGTTTCTGATGTTGGCCATGCATAGCAAGTTTCTGATTTTTTTTTTATTTGTCTATATGTATTGTGATTCATTTGGCTTGCTTGGAAATAGACATGGGCCAAAAAGAAAATAGAGTTGAGACACCGGATACACTTTGAAGTAAATCATCATTTCCCTTTCTCTTCTACCATTATTCAATTTTAAAATTCATTTCTCTTTTTTTCCATATCGGTATAATTGTTTGGATGAAAATAATTGTGATTTTTATAAAGACTTCAAAAAATATGACCCTGAAGAAGCTTAATTAATAAGACGAAGAGCCCTTATTTCATCGTACCCGTAGTTGTGTCCTGTTATATCAATGTAAGCCTTGATTGATGATGACGAGGAGGAGGACGACGCTTGACATGTTAGGACGTGAGGGCTGGAGCTTCAATTATACGTAATGCAACAACAACAGCTATTATTATCATCATCAACAATGCAATATTTTTCAAATGAAGCACACATTGTCAAGCTTTTTAACGAGGGAACAAAAATGTTTAAGTGTTAACACTATTCCAATGGATGAAGTTACATCTACTTAAGCAAAGGCACAAGGTGATGTGTGCAGCAAGGGGGATAGGGTAAAGGAGGATAGGATAGGTTGGGGTAGTGGGTAAGGTCAGGTAGGGTGCTATGGTGGGTAAGATAGGGTAGAGTGGAATGATGGATAGGGTAGGGTAGGGTTGGGTGGTGGGTATGGTAGGGTAGTGAAGGGTGGGGTGGTGGGTAAGGTGGGGTTGGGTAGGGATGGGTGATAGTGGAGTAGAGTAGGTAATGGTAGGATGTCGAGGGTAAGATGTGGTGATATAGGGTAGGGTAGGATAGGGTGGTGGGTAGGGTATGCTATCTTTTAGATACATGTTGTCGAGCTAAAAGAGGATTAGAAGAGGTTGCATTCGGATTTTCTGATGAAGAGAAGAGATAGGGATGAGAAGAAAAGGATAAAGATGAAGAAATCAGCTTCTAGGCATGCTGGACTGGCGTCCAAGTCCCGTCCACTATGGACGGGCGTCCAGAAATGCGAACTGGCGTCCATGATGAGATTTTTGATACAGAGAGTTTGGACGGGAAATGGACGAGCGTTTGCCTTGTTGGACGGGCGTCCACCCAAAACGGACGGGCGTCCAAGCGCCGCCATGCTGAAACCGACTTAAACCTCTATTTAAAGGCAGCGGATCCCAACCCTAATAAAACACAAATTTTCACATCAGAAATTTCCAAGAGAGCAGCCGCATCTTGGGAGCTTTCAAGGCCGGTCACCCGAGCCTTGTGCTCGGGTGATCCGAGGTTAGATTAGGATCGTTTTTGTTTCGTTTTCAGTTCATGAATCATCCATTGCATAAACTATGTGAGTTCATCTTTTTGATTTATTCAAGCTTTGTTTATCTTCATGATTTTTGATTTATTTTGTATCGTTCTATGATTATGATGCTATTGTGTGAACTCATATCGAGAGATTTGTTTACTAATTGATATGTTTACAACATACGGAAGTTGCGTAAACTAGATCACCATAGAAAGATAGGATCTTTAATCGTTAATTCGTGACAAATTAATGGATTAATTATCTAGGTTGTTAGATTCTAAAATACGAGAGTTAACCTGAATCTACACCTTCGTTTTGTATGGAAATTGGTCTCAACATTCGGAAGAGGAGAGATCGATAATTGAATTCACTAAGGAATTAGGAATTCATAGCTTGAGAAATAGATTCACTAAGGAATTAGGAGTTTGTATCTTGTGTAAAGGTGAAACCACAAGATTGAATTAAAATCATGAGATGAACTAGGATTGAGATCACTTGGTTTGTATATTGTTTGATCCCATGTATCGTTGTTTTATGTTCTTTTCGTTTATAGTTTTATTTATTTATTCTCGCTTTTATCCTTCCTGGCTTTGGATTGACAATCCTCTGTCCAGTTTATTTTCCGTTTTCGTTTAGGTTTAGTAATAAATAGTAGTAACAATTTAAGGAATTAATAAGATTATATTCAACATCCCAATTCCCTGTGGATCGATACCCGTACTTACCCTACTATGCTAGCAATTACCCGATATTCGGTCGGTTAGGAGTTAGTTTGCATGTTAGGTATAGGTTTATAAATTATTTTTTGTTTAGTGATGCAAAATCTTCCCAACAGTATGGTAGCGGTGGGTAGGGCAGGGTGGGAAAAGAGGAGGATGCAATGGGGTATGACGTAGAGCTACCCCTCCCCTTCGCACATATCCTACCGTATGAACCATACAATATCTACTCCAGTCAACTTTAATTCACTACCATTCTCTACTCATCACTCAACTTTTATATAATTTGTTTCATTCCAATCTTGTATATTCCAAACGCAGTAATATAATTAATTTATTCCTTTACATTCCATTTCATTCCTATTATTTTATTACATTCAATTTCATTCCTACGTAACAAACATGCCAATAAAATCTTCTATTCATCATTCAAAAAAAATTCTCTTTTAAAATACACGTTTTCCCGTACAATACTAAAAGCAGAAATATGACCACAATTATTGGCATCAGTATAACTTTTGGACATGTTGTGTTGTCTGTTTTTGACTCTATCTGATGCCGGAAATGAATAATAATCTTAAATAAAACAATATTTTTAATAGGTAACATTACAAGAAGTTTGAAAGGTCTTTGTTTTGTAGTACATATTATGCATATTAGTCGAATGTAATCATACTGTTATATGTCCCCGTGCAATACACGGGTTATTGACTAGTATTATAATAATAAAAAATGATGTGTACACTTTGAACACATTAAAACGCTATTTATTTAACATACATTGAAGTGAAATTTATTTATTGATTTCCAATGATGATTTTTGTTTTATACTACATTCGTCCCTAAAAGATAAGTCATCCTACATCACCAATACAACATTTATTACTATATTCTATATCTTACCCCAATTTATTATCAATCCAACTATTAGAAGAAAAAATTCAAACAGATGAATTCATGTCAAAAGAATAGATATTAGTACTGCTATAGATAATGTTTTACTTTATATAAATTAGTTTTAATTATTTTGAAATAAGTAGGATAAAATAAATCTTTATCTTTAGTTTTAATTATTTTGAAATTTAGTTTTATCTTATTCTATCCCTATATAAAGTAGGAAGCATAGTAACATTTCATTCAATTCAATAAAACCCCAACTTTAGTATCACTTATATTTCCGTGTGTATTCTGTTTTTCTTTACCAACAACTTTTAGTTACTTAACAACTATTGTATTAATTAATGATATTCAATGAGTATTTTAGACATTTAACCTTCAAATTTATGACATTCAACCACTTTCATAATCTATATGAAAACATCTAGCTAGGATGACTATATTTTGAGACGAATGTAGTATTACTACACACTAGTATGTTTGTATCACTCTTAAACTTCAGCTATGTACATTTATTACATAATCGGTTAGGATTGTCTTAGAACATTTCCATTAGATACTCTTAATTGGTTTTCTATTTTATGGCTTTTAATACTACATTTTTTTTCATTTTTACAAGATCTCTATTTTAGATGAAATGAAACAGAATCTCTATCATAGATAATTTGGATTAATATGGTAGCTATTAAAAGAAATTTTACAGAATCTGAATGAATGAATGTCATAGATGAAAAAGAAATTTTATAGAATTTGTATTTTACAGTAAAAAAAAATGGAGTATCTGTTGCAGTGTTTTTTCTTTTTAAATAAGAATGTTGAAATCACTAAAATACAATTTTGAAATCATTTACAGTATCTAAGAGCACTTGCATCAAATTCTTTTAACGAATTGTTTATTTTACAGTTTTAAGTACACATTTTTTTCGGAAACAAAAGATTCACACACATGCACCCTTTTTCGCCCTAAGCGGGGCTCGAACCCTCGTCACTACCGGGTTATAACCTAGTGTAAACCACTGGGCCGATAATTTTTTGGTAAATACACATTTTCCACTTTACAAAAGCTTTATCCAATATTAAATGCATCAGATTCTCTATTTTACATAATGCGGTAGATGTAAAATAAAATTTACATAATATGTATGAATGCGTTAGATGTAATTGAAATTTTAGTATTTTACAGTAAAAAATTAAAGTATCTGTTGAAGTGTTATTTTTCCTAAATCTAATGATGAAATCTCTGAAATACACTTTTAAAGAATTTACAGGATCTGCTACACGTGCTCTTAGCAAGAAAATCGTATCGAAAATGTATCATAAGGAAAAATCAGTTATTTGCTTTTTATATTGTTAAATATCTAAGTCCAACAATATAAAAGAGAAAGAGAATTGCATTGAAAAGTGTATCATAGGTAAAAATCAATTGTATGCCTTTTATATTGTTGAAAATTTAAACCCAACAACATATAAGGGGAGGGACACTATGAGATGAACGAAATACATCTCTTAAATTTTGGATGAAAGCAAGTGTTCAATGTGGAACATGTTAAAATATGGTGGATGAAAGCAAATGTTCATTTTGTCTCTCTCCAAAGTCTCTCTCTAAAGCCTTTTGACGGTGGTGGGACTGCACCTCATCACGTGTCACCCCCACATTGACCAAACAATAAATGAAGACAGTGAAAGTTGACAAGCTAAGGGCCAGGGGCCCCCACATTAAGCCTAAGGGCAGATCTGAACCCCAGGTGGGAGATCGGTCTCGTACACTCCTCAGTCCACCGCAGATCGGTCAAGATGCAACGGAGTCGGGTCAGCGCAGTTCGTGCCACAACGGCCTCGGGGGCTCGACACAGGTCGGCTAGAGCTACTCCCGGTAAATAGCCCACGTGCGTAATATATAAACATGGAAAGAATCCACGGTCATAAAGGCTCTGATCTCTTATTCAAATAATGTGATTATCTCTTAAAATCAAAGGGATTAACACGGAAAAATCTAATCCTTGAGGGACACGACATATAGTCCACAATGGACAAGGCACATGCATGCCTAGGGCGAAAAACCCCTCTATATAAACGATCCCAAGAACTACGAAGAGACTTGATTCCTGGACAATTACATGATACGTAGGCAACTTGGGATACAATATCTCAAGCTCAGTCTAAAAATTCAAACACCACCCTTTTTTTTATATATTTTTCTAGAAGTTTGGTCTTGAATAGATTGTCATTAGGTTATTAGGGCCCGGGTTATTCAACAGATGAAATCCAACATCGTCACCTTTGTATGGTTGTCTTTTCGGTGATAGTCATCCGCCCATCCGGCGACTAGCTGAAGGTGGCCTACTGTTTTCCGTTTGTTTCATTCCTTTTTGTCTGTGTCTTCTCCCTTTCATTTGTTTATTTTTTCGCACTTCCATGTTCTTGCCACCGGGCTCCATGACAACGGCCTTGTCTTATCTTTTGTCTGATTCTCTATGTTTTTATCTATATGTTCTAGTGGATGTTTGACTAATAATGGCTTCTCTGTGGGGCTGTGGCGGCAATCTCTTCCCATCGCCGGCGAGTTTTGGGCCGGATCTGGTGTTGGCTCGTGTTGGGGGATCGATCTACTGGTATCGGGGGTTTCGGTCTCCAGCTTGGCTGATATGCCGCTGGTCTTGAGTGGTGCTATGCCACCGGTGCTTTAAGGTCGTTGGTGCTCTCTCTCTCTCTCCTTCTTCCCTGGCCTATTTGTCCTGATCTTGATGAAGGGTTCCCCCCTAAATATTTCATTTGCAATGTTTATGCCCTCGTTACCCAAGATCCTGCATCCGTCACTGGAACCAACCCACCTTAATAGGGTCAATAACACCTCAACACTTAATCTTGCCTCTTTGAAACCTCTAGAAAATTCAACTTGGAGAAAATAGTATGGCTATTTAATAATGAGTCGAAATTCAAAAAAAAAAAAAACTCAAACTTATTAAACCTCTGAACTAGAAATTTCTTAAGTCCAAAATCTCAAAATTGGTTTCGCTTTTGCCTATTCCTCAGAGGGATCCCTTTATTCACATTGACCTCCTCGATCAATTATTGTAGTGTTGGATTGTCCTCAAACTCTCTTGTTTTTGACATTGATTACATTTGTTGAACATTCGTTTCCTTTGTACTTTTGATTAGTACTTCCACAAGTGCTGATTCAGCTCTTATTCTGAGTGGATGATCCCTAAAGTCATCATCTAAGTCCTCATAGAAAGACAATTCTTCACTGACATCATCATCATCCTCTTCATCATCTCGTTTTATCTTAGCAACATTTGGCCCACTGCTACCAAAATATAGTGTACGTGGCAAAAATGGTCTAGCATTGGCATCTAAATGAGCCGCCGCAACAAAATTAATATCATCTGTAGAAAGCGTATGTAAGGTACTTCGGTTGTCTTTTCCATCCTCCATCTTCTCATTAAGCCGAACCAGAATGTCCACACAAGACAAAATTAGGCATATGTTTTAGAGGACGGTGATGTTGAGGAAGAGACTGAAGAGCATAATTATCTATTACAACACGCCTTAGAGCAGCAATAGTAAGAGGTTTGTAGTATGTTCTCTTTAACTTTTTGTCAGAAGAGAAGGATGATCTTTGCAATTGTAAAATAATGAAAGGAAACTAGATAAGTTTTTTTTGAGACCTTCTATCCCATTATCTAATTTGGGAGATACAACAAGACAATATTATTGTCTCCCAAACCGCCAAACACATCTTTAAGAATATTTAATATTATTTTACCTCTAGATTTAAAATATTTACCACCATTACAACATCTAATCACACACAAATAATTCTTACAATTATTTTATATTTATCATCATTACAACATCACATCACATAAAAATTATTTCAATAATCCTTCTATATTTATCTTCCACTTATCTTTCGCCATGTCAGCCCAGCATCACCAATCAACAAGCTTCTCTCCCGATTACCACTACTCTTGCTCTTAGGGATCTTTTGCTCATAGGATGTTCTTTTCATTCAATAGTTTATCAGCGTATTGATTAGCACTTATATTGAAGTTGGGTGATAATTTTTATTTCAATTTAGAATTTGGTAATGCACTTATTGGCCCGTGCAACTCAAACGATAATGAATTCGAACTGAAACAAAAAAGAAAACTCGTGGACTATTGTGTTATATAGGTGATATTCAAGAATAATAAATTTGGATCAATATAGATTGACCAAACAATAAACAATCATTTCTTGTCAACTCTGTCAAAAAAAAATTCAGAATGAGAAAAAGTGACTTAATTTGAAGATTTTGATCAAACTATAACAAATCTTTTGTAAAATTCAAAAGAGCTATTGAACTAACTTGTTGATTAAACACCACCTACACACTGCTATATGCAAGCATCAATGGCAAATGCAGAAATTACCAAAGGACTCAATATGCTTTTAGTTCCTACCTCTGATTGTCATACTACGTTGCTATGATACGGAAAGTTCTACTGCGAATGCTTCTTAATAACTTGGTTAAGTTTCTGCATTAGAATTTCCAGTTATAATACAATACAATCAAGAAAGTTACAATCATCTTTCTAAGACAGTTTTCTCTGCCTGGTAGCAACTGGCCCTGATGATACCCTAAAAGGACGATCGGATTGAAAACGAATCGAGGATTAATGAAGCCACCATCAAGAATCCAGGAGTTGGATATGTTGAGCAAACATGTTTTACTCGGAAAGAACATATTTTGATTAGACTAATTCCCTGCTTGGAATACTGCAAGAAGAGCTTTAATCATCACACAATGACAAGATAAGTGAACGAGGTGAGGATGCCCAAACCGGCAACGCAGCAAATAGTAGCTTAAATTGGCTTTCTTTCTTCCTGAAAATGGCTTCTGCGATTTCACATAGATTAACTGCGTCTTCAATTATGGTTTCCTGAGCTTCGGCCTACAAAGTTCATTCAAAATTAGCTAAAAGATGTAGACTTTGTGGAGAAAGGAATTGCTCAAGAGTATAATTTATTACCTGCAAAAGGAGTTCATCAATGAGTTGCCGGCAGGTTGAGTCCGAGAATTGCTCTGACGGAAAACAAAAGAAGCTGGACGACTGGCCGGCAGAAGCTATGCCGCCGTGAATTTGTTGGGGTTCCGGCAGCTGAAGGATGGAGGGATTTTGTTGCATAGAGCTCAAGGTGTTCGACAGATGTTCCCACTGAAGGATCTCTTTTTGGTAACTTCCTCTGATCTTTAATAGTGTTGTTTTCTTTCGTTCCCGTCGGTTCTTATGTTCAAGCTCCGGATCTGAAGGCGTTGTTGGTGGGACAGAGGAAGAAGATGAAGGGGCGACAAAGGGACAAGAACGCTTCTTGCGTTTGTAGACGAATCCATCGTCGTTGATAAGCTGCCATTCATCGTCCTCTCTGCAATTCGCAGCCATAGCCATGGGCTTGTCCGAGCGCGAAAATAATCAGGTAAGAATTTGAAAGTTTGATGAAGAAGATATAGCGGGAGTGTTCCACCGTTCCACCTGAATTCCTGAACAGAGTCGCAAGGAATATGGGGGTTTGGATGTTTATTTTGTTTATTTTTTGAATAAAGCATTTTTATAGTCTATATTCTTTCATCACCTTCGGGCGTGGTAAAATTTAACGAAACATAAGTGATGCATTTTTATAGTCTATATTCTTTTTGGCCGTGGTAAAATTTAACGTGGAAGCGGCCGTGGGTGAATCCTATAAGATACTCAAGGTAATGCCCTAAATAGAGTTTTTCTAGACTGTTGGAAAGAGAATTTTGTTCCCTTTAACAGGTGATGTACAGTCCGAAAATATTGGATTGTTAACGAAAGATACCTTATAATATTATGTTGGTTTTATACTATTATTATATTGATTTTATAAAATTTTGCATCCTATGTTTTCTCTTTTCGGAAAAAAAAAAAAGGGCTGCTCGTATGACTTTGATGGGTCAATACTTTCACTGATTTGTCTTGCTCCTCATTAAAATAGTATTATTTATACCCTTTGTTTGAAAATACATCAATCTTGGGGCACCACTAGCATATAGGAAGGTGAGTTCTATTTTTTTGTTTTGTATTGTCTTTTGCTAATTTGTATTATTATTGTCTTATTTTATTTTTTCTTTTCTCATCATTATTTTTTTATTTCCTATAAATGCTTCACTATCACATAATAATCTCCCAACTATTTTATGGGGCACCACTAGCATATAGGAAGGTGAGTTCTATTTTTTTGTTTTGTATTGTCTTTTGCTAATTTGTATTATTATTGTCTTATTTTCTTTTTTCTTTTCTCATCATTATTTTTTCATTTCCTATAAATGCTTCGGTGAAAAAAAGATATTTGTTCGCAACTATTTTATATATACTAAAAACCCTAGCTTTTGTTTTGACATTCTGCTAAGTTTTTCTATGACCCGATGAGTGTCTTATTTTATTTATTTTTGCTTGAATGATTTTTAATTTAACAGAATACTCATTAGTTGGATCTAGTTTTTTTTTTTTTTTGGAGTAAAATTGACGATACATTTTTGTTTACTCGGAATATATATATCATATTTTGTTTATAATTTATGTAAAATTGAGAGACTCTTGGCTTCTAAACATTTCTAGTTTAGCTTTAGATTGCTTATAAGTTGAGAATTATATGATTATTTGCTGGATATACAGAAACCCAAATCCGGATTCTATCCATGATTGGATCGTCGGATCTGATTCACAGCACCGATCGAGACACTCGATCATGCACAACGGAAGCTATGAATTAAATTCGCATTCGATTTTACCACGATTTTAATTCATATATTAATTAACAATTTATAAGAAGGTTAGTAGATTTACCCAATCCGGAGAGAGACGATAAATCGACATAAGGGAGAAGCCGTAGTCTTCCGGATTGTATCTCCTAGAGACGACTGGTGGACGTCGATCCTCGCCGCGAACCTCCTCGAATATGCCCAAGAAAAACCCTAGTTTTTTTCTTCTCTTAATGACTAAAGCAAGAAACTAATTTTTCTTCCTTTTAATTGCAAATTGGCGGTGAAATTTGTGTGTAAATTGTGTTGAATGAACTATCTTTATATAAGAAAATAAACTAGTCAAGAGAGTTATCATTTTCACACCACAAAAACATACTCCCATAAGGAAAAAATATTTTTCCCACAAAATAATAGATCATTCCCAAAAAATCAATCTCTTAATTTTCTATTAATTATCCAACAAATAGATAATTAATTAATTACACATATGAGATAATCTAGGAAAATTTCTTCTCCTAATTTATCCTCAAATGTGGCGCCAATAATGTCATTAAATTTAATAAAAAATGTCTTTTCTATTTTACATATTATTTACCAAATAAATAATATTGCATATTCATTAAATAGACAAACTATTTAATTTATTCTCGAGTTCCATAAAACGAGAAAACACTCGCGTATTAGGAGCAGTGGCGGATCCAGGAATAAATTCCAGTGGGGTCACCGGAGTCTTAAACTACATATTTTATCAAAAAAAAAATTCCAGTAGGGTCAGCGGGGTCTAAAACATAAATTTTTATCAACAAAATGACACTTTTTAACAACAAACTACATAGTTTTAATACTAAATTTATTTTATTTTATTTTTTTAAAAATCCAGTGGGGTCACGTGCCCCTCCCCTGGGGTACGTGGGTCCGCCCCTGATTAGGAGCCAACCTGGGAACCATTGACCTATAACTAGTAGCTACAATAAATTGAATAAAATATTCATCGAACAGAATATTTCTACTCAACTCATTAATTCCGTAATTACGCCACCATAAATCCGAAATTGAACTCTATCGATTATAGATATAACTTATTCTCAAAACGTTGAGTCGAGTCGATAAGTGTCCATTGATATAATCATTACATACAGACTAACCCTCCATAGACTATCCGTAATGAAGCGGGATTATTTCCGTACACCTTCTTCAATGCGTCTTATCCTTATTTAATTACCATTAACCCACTAGTGATCAATTAGTTCATAACCAATACGAACTCCGCGGATCGATCAGTTTCTAGGATCAACAAATAAGGGGATTGTCTTTCTACTTCCCGCAGGAATGAATGGATTCCATATTTGTGAGACATACACTTCTCACTCATTCCTGAATAGTGCCAACGTGAAAGTGATTCGGACCGCGCCTCTTAGCGATCTTTAACGAACACATCAAACTCTATCCTGAAACAAGTAGGAGTCTGTAATCACTTCAGGATTAAGGTTAATCCATCTTGTGATTTAATAAGATTTCTCAATCACGGAATTTTATGAGAAACTCAGATTAAATTGGTCCAAGTCCTATATGACTCTTTTCATATATAAATACCCCACTTAGACAACCAATATCGACGGTCCGGATAAGACGGTCACACCATAAAGTGTTCTGGGCGCATTAATGGTGGTTTAATCAATAGACCTCATACTTTGATTAACTTCACTACGGACTAACAGTTCAAGTGTATCACCATAAACTTAATCCTCATGTATGACACGCACTAAGTTATATGGCTACATATGATACGACTTAGGGTTTTCAGTAGTGTATTACTTATAAGCACGAAGCAAATAATAAGATGAGAATAAATTTGTCATTTATTAATTCTAAAAACAATTACATAAATTATCTTTCGGGCGCTACTTCCAACAATCTCCCACTTGCCCGTAAGGACAAGCAACAATTGTCTTTCGGGCACACTATATCTAACATTATTTTCATGTGTTAATTTTCCCTCACTACTTTGAGAAATCCAACATATATTCTAGGGAGGATGTAAATTTTAATATATATATATATATATATATATATATATATATATATATATATATATATATATATACATAATAGTAACTTCCAAATGAATAATACTTGTCATGATAATCCTATAAAATTTGGTCTTGACATACACCGATCATCGATAATTTAATGAAAAGATCATCATGATAACCAATTCTTGTTCTTGCTTGTGGTTATTGCACCGCATAACGTCTAGTCACCGGTCTCGGGGCCTCTTTGACATCGGCTCATCGACAATCCTAGAGTGATGGTACCAAAGTTCCCGAATGTCCCATGTGCATGGTCGGGAAAGCAAGGGCCGACGGCTATGTCATGGTTCGGAGGGTAGTGGGGTTGGCCGAAGCCCTTTGGGAGGTTCACTAGGCGGAGGTCGGAATCATTTTCCCTGACAATCGGCTGGAGTTGTCAGGTAAGAGCGAGATTGCTTGTGAAGTGCGGTAGAGAAACATGCTGGAGTGGGTTGGTAATGACTCATCGACTAAGCCAAGTCGGTGTCAAGCAAAAAAATAATAGACTTAAATTCAAGAAATTCTTTGACGTGTATATTTTTGCAAAGTATCATATTTTTGCCATGTACTAACAACTATTATATTATGTTGTAACATTTTAACGGTTTTGTAACAATTATTTTCGTATGTAAAAGTTCACGGGCACACAACGGAACTCACCGGGCTATCTTTAGCTCACACGCTTGTGAAATCTTTTTTTCTTTTAGGTATGGAGGAGGACACCAAAGTGGTGAGGTGAGCGGAGTAACCTTGGAGCTTGTTCTTGGAGAGGGAATTGATGAGGAGTTCAATGTTGACATGGAAGCTTAGTGGTCGCTCAAGTTTTGTTTTTAGCTTGTTTTAAATATTTGATTGTTCGATGTAATAAAGATTAAACGATGTTCTTCTCTTTTCTTTGGTGACGTCTCAATAAAGTACTAGTTCCCTCAGTGTTTTCTTTTGGAGTTTTAATACTTGGGCGGTAGATCGCCGGCTTGTCCCTTGATAGACCCCAGTGGACCCTGGAGGTCGGGGATAGGCCTATTACAGTCATTTATCATGTGATTGTTTTTGTTACTTTGTGGGGGTTACACGAGGGTGATTTTTAAAGGAGACTCGGAGGTTGTCCATCATAGACTCGTTTTTACCTTTTGAAAATCTATCTAATTTGAGAAGCATTGTAGATGATTGCTGAAACTTTTTGCCTTATTTTTCTTCGGTCACGTTTTCTTTTGTTAATCGTGAAATAAATATTCTTGCACATCTTTTAGTAAAAGAGGATTTAAACTTAGTTGAGTGTGTCGAATAGGGCGCGTTCCCCTCCCATGTGATGTTTTCTTGTGCCGCTAATAGCGATTAAAAAATAAATCTCATTTTTCTTCTAAGTTCCAAAAAAAACACCTAACTAAAATTTATTTAATTAAATCAAAATAAAGGTGAATAATTACATATCCAAACAGATCCGGAGTTTCAATAAAAGATGGTCATTAGATATAAGTGTACTTATGGTTATGTTGTTATAACATGTTAACTACGTAAAATACATATTTGAATCATTCAAAAACATCACTAAGGATCGTCTCATGTATCGATATTGATGTACTTGTTGTGTGTGGTCAAAACCTATGTTTCATGTTTTTTTTTTAACCTCAGAGAATAGATTTACGTTTTACTCCGTTATCACAAGAGTGTTGTGATGTTCATATAGCAAACGATCCAAACTCAAAATACATCAAACTTCAATTGTTGTTTTTCTTTACCAAATGAGTTGCTTTTAGAAAAGCAGAATTTTGGAGAAAGGGATTTCCTTGTTTTTTTTTCCTCACGGTTTATGGTTTGTTTTTGTTGGTAGTCCGGTGGTCTGGCGTGTAGTCTTGGCAGCAGGGGCGGACTAAGCCTTACCAAGGGGTCACACAGGGAGCGGATCCCCGACGGTACAAAAAGAGCGGTACAAATTGTTGTGCATCATTTCCGTCCAAATTTTGGACGAATCCATCCAAAATTGGACGGATCCATCCAGATCCGTCCATTTCATTTTTTTTCGTCCAAATTTGATTCACTCTCTTCCCGTCCAAAATTTGGACGGAAACGGTGCACAACACTTTGTACCGCTCACTTTGCACCGTCGGGGATCCGTGATGCGAATCAACTTTATGACATTTTCTATATCAATTTACCCCCGAAATTGGACTTAAACATGATTAATTCATGATAAACTATACGTAAAAGTGCTTAATTTGATTGGAAGTTGCGTATGAGCTTTTATCGTGAATATTTCGTATTTTTATCTTATTTCTTTACCGAATTGTATTACTACAAGTTTTATGATTCTTTGTAGGAATAACTGATGTACTAATTTGAGACGAAGTGGATTTGGGCCAAGACATGTTGAAAGACCAAGATCGAACCGGAGGAGAACCAAGTCGAGCTGTTGGACATGCCCAAGACAAGCCCAGGACAAGCCTGGGACATGCCCAAGACATGCCCAGGACAAGGCCAGGACAAGGCCAGGACATGCCCAAGAATCAGTCCAGGATGCCCCAGACATGTCCAGGATCAGTCTTGGACAAGCCCAGGAAAAGGCTAGGACGCTGAACCGAGCATGATTCTCGGTAAAGCGACCCAGGTGACCAAGGAATGCTCAGGATCAGTCAGGACACGTTCTAGACAAGCCCACAGGACAACCAGCACGCTGAACCGAGAAACATCTATGGTACAGCGGCCCATGTGTCCAGGACATGTCCCAGACAAGCCCCAAGACATGTCCCGGACATGTCCGGGATCGCCCGTACGCCGAACCGAGGGACATTGTCGGTTAAGCGAGCCGACTTAACCCTAAAACTTACGATTTACCCTTTTTAGCCCTAGGTCGGTTTATTTACTATAGATAAGATGTAATACATCAGAATACATACGATTTTGAGAGCAGACAATTTACTTAAAGTATTTTCAATAAAAGTTCGTGTTTTCTTCATTGTTTGAGAATAGTTGGCTTAGGCATGTTCGTTTGAGTGGTGATTTATCACGGAGGAAGTAGCTAGAAGATTTGTCTCGTGCTTTTAGGTAATCATGTTGACTTTTTCTTCTATGTTTTATGAATTCGTGATGATTATCGTTGTTACAAGCATGTTAGGTTAAATTATTTGTAGATCGAATTGAACGATGTTAATTTGCACCTAATCGTGATTTATATTGATTCATACACGAGAAACGCCCGGTCTCGGGGAAAAGACTTTGTTTTGGAAGAGTACCCAACGGTCTATATTGGAGAAAAGCCTTAACGATTTAGTTTCCCCGATACGAATTGTTTTGATTATTTCTATTGTTTCGTTTTAACTTACATGTTTAGAACTTGATCAACTCTTTGCATGTTTTCGTAAATTATTCTTGAAGGAACTAAGGTTGAAAAGAGTAATTGGACAAGAAACAATTAGATCGTTATTAGTTAACTAGCCCGCGCACGGTGGTTACGTAGCGAGGTTTACGGTATTTATTATCGGTATTTTCTAGTTGTTAATTCGTGTTTAGTTAATATTGTTCTAGCCCGCGCACGGTAGACGTTTAGCTATTCATAGGGTTCTAGAGTCCGCGCACGATCTATGAACCACTTTAGGAAAATACACCAATAATTGATTCGATTCTTGGAACTTTAATGACAAAAGTGTATGATCAATATAGGAAACGATTAGGGAATAATTAACTAATTCAGTTCGATCTACTTTCTTAAAAGTGGTTAAAACTCGTCTTGATTTGATAAACCGTTCTTTTTACCTAATTTTCCGCGTTTATTTTGGTCAAAGACCACAAACCACCCGTAATCTTGAATTTTATAACTAAGTTTGCATAATTATCGAACAAGTCTCGCGTGGGATCGATCGCTCACGAATTGAGCTTTACTACATACCGACCTATTCATAAATAGTGTAGTTGTTATTTTCGCGAACAATCCGCTTCCGGGTCACACGCCTCTATCCGTGATTTTTATAATATTAAATTGATGTAGTTTTGTTGTTAGAAATGTAATTTTATTTTAAAGAAAAAATGTAGTTTTAGATTTCGATGACTCAGCTGAAACAAATTTCTAGATAAAAAATATAATTTTAGACTATAGTGAGCCTACTAGAACAAATTCCGAAATACGTCACTGCTTGGTGGCGGTCCGAAGTCATGGCAATAGTCTTAGATAAAGTCGTCCTAGTGGTAGTCCTGTAGGTTGTTTAGTTGTATATTCCGTCGGTAGTTTGGTTTATTTTTTCGTTGTGGAAAAAAAGATGAAATCAATGGCTTTGTATAATTTGACCAGCAAGGTTCATGTGATTTTTCAAATGTATAAGTGATCTAACCATGTTTACAATCTTAAAATAATCTAGCTATAAATTTATTATTTAAAAACTACTTTATTTTGTTGATAATATTTAAAAATATTTAAATTCGATGGATGATTTGACACTTATTTGAAATATCATTATTCATAATTTGAAACATCTTCAAATGCAATATTTTAATTGTCTTCAAGCTTTGTATAATTATTTCCGAAAGACGAAAGATTTTATTGAAAACCGACTAACGCCGGTAGATACAAGGACAAAGTCGGACGACGCCGGATTACAACCGGACAAACTAAACTAAAGGTACTACAAACACAAACTAACAAACCGTTCAACGACAACAAAGCCGAATAATAGATCGGGTCGAGGGTGCTGAACAGAATGAAAAATTTTCCAAAAGAATTAGAAGGCGTTCAGACACATGAATCTCTAAGCAATCTATTACACGACAAACACACAAACATTGACAACAACAAAAAAACTAAGCACAGATATAAAACAACACTTATATAAAAATTTATCCTTCTCCGCCATGGCTCCACCGTCAGAACACCAACCACCGGCATACACCACCAATACATCGAAGAGAGCCTAAAAAAAGTTTTTCTTCCAATGGCAAACACAGCATTTGGAATCCGATAAAGGCACCACCATAAGCAAACAACCAACCAACGGTAGAGCCTGGCCACACCGATAGTCTCACCACAAGCTTTGTATAATTTGATATATGTCTTCGAATGCATTATTTAAATTGTCTTCATTAATTAATTATTTTAAACGCTTTCATGTCCCGCCGTATAACTTTGGTTGACTTTCTTAAAGTTTTGATATAATCGTACTGGTATATTTGCATATGATTAAATAATTATTTTTTCTCTTTGACCAGTGATTATTATTTTATTATTTTTTTTTTTTTTTTTGAAAGGAATTTGAGAAGGGTAGGGTTTCGAGGTGGAGGACATCAACCCAACAAATTGCAGGTCCAAAATTGCCGACTCCACTATATATTCATTTCCCCATTTCTCATTTGCCCCATTCGCTTCCTTCACTGCGTTTTCTTTTCCATTTTCTTCCTCGCAGAATTTGTAGGCAAGTCCTTCTCTCTCTCCTGTGATTTACAATCTTTTGTTTTCGTTTCAGTGTTTCTCATTTTCGATCTCTAGGATTGCCTCAAATTCTATTTGTTTGCTTAGTTTCACTTGTAGATCTGTGTATCGGTGTATGATTTCTCTTGGCGTTGTTTTTTTTTTAATTTTTATTTTTATTTTTATTTTGTGGGTATTCTTTTCTTAGATCTATTTACTTCTGATGTCTGTGAGTAAATCTATGTGAGGCTTCTCATTGGATCTTTGGAATGGATTTTGATCATTGGATTATGTTACTGTTTAATTCGTTCATCTGATTTTAAAAAAAAATCTGTTTTGACGTAGTTCTGATTTTTTTTTTTTTTTTTTTGTGTGTTTTGGGAGAGATTTGTTGTGTAATGCTAATTGGATTAATCCGCTATGTGCGATTCGGTTGTCTGTTGTTTATTTCATATGGATCTGTTAAAGTTTAACTTGCAATTTTTGTTTTTATTTTTTTGTTATTGTTGTGTTAATACAACCTGTCGTATAATGGTGCCTATATCAATCCAGGGTCTGATGTGAACCCATTTTATACTTTGTTTATTTCCGATGACATGCCTTTACTGTTGAAAAACAATGAGTTGTGTAAAAGTTCTGATAGAAGTTTTGAAATGATTGATTTTTTATTATTTATGCTTTATCTTTTGCCGGTTTTCGTGGCTTGTTAAGCTTCAGGCTGTTTATGGATACCAGAACTGTTTTCTTGTTTTATAAATCCTAAAGCACTTGCAGCTTAGATGAATGTGTCAGTAGAACAGTTTGTTTTAGCATTTGCTTTAAGCCTTAATGCAATTGTATGAAAGAAATGCGCAATTTTCTTAATATTGAATGGGACGCTTTTTGATTATGTGTATTTGCTAGTTCAACTTATGTACATTGATGTAATGATTTGCATTGTATCAAATGGTATTGTTCTCAAACAAAATAGAAATGCACTTAGTTGAAAACATGTGCTCTGAAATATTTGAAGTTTGAAAACTTTGAGAATGTACTAAGAGTAATCTTCATACAATCAGCAGGGTTTTTGCTCTGAGTTGCTATGGAAGATCAGTACTACTACCCAACTGTTGCTAGCCAATTAGCAAGCAAATTGCAGTTGAGCACCAGGATGCCGCAAGACATTCAAGGTCGTTCCGGGGCTCTCCAGCGCCCTCTGTTGCCCAAAGGCGTGTTGCATACGGCAACTACACTAATGCAGCTTTGCAGTATCCCGTGACTCAGTTATGCCATGCTTCACCGGATTTGTCTTTGGTTGCTGCCAACGCCTCGCCTGTGTTTGTCCATGCACCAGCTGAGAAAGGAGCTATGGGCTTTGCAATCGACTTCCTCATGGGTGGTGTTTCTGCTGCTGTTTCAAAGACTGCTGCCGCTCCAATCGAGCGCGTGAAGCTCTTGATTCAGAACCAAGATGAAATGCTGAAGACTGGTCGGCTTTCTAAGCCATACAAGGGAATCGGGGAGTGCTTTAGCCGAACAATAAAAGATGAGGGATTTATGTCATTATGGAGAGGAAACACTGCTAATGTCATCCGTTATTTCCCTACACAGGTTGATTCTCTATCTTTTAGTTATTTCTTGTAAATTACCCGTTTTTCTATGTCTCTACGTGTTTGTTAATTACAGTTATCTCCTCTGTAGGCATTGAATTTTGCATTCAAGGACTACTTCAAGAGGCTTTTCAACTTTAAGAAGGATCGTGATGGCTATTGGAAGTGGTTTGCTGGTAATCTAGGATCAGGTGGTGCTGCTGGTGCTTCTTCACTGCTGTTTGTCTACTCCTTGGACTATGCCCGAACCCGTCTTGCAAATGATGCCAAGGCTGCAAAGAAGGGTGGTGAGAGGCAATTTAACGGTTTGGTTGATGTCTACAAAAAGACCCTTGCAACTGATGGCGTTGCTGGTCTTTACCGTGGTTTCAACATCTCATGTGTTGGTATCATCGTGTACCGAGGTCTGTACTTTGGGTTGTACGATTCTTTGAAACCTGTGCTTCTGACAGGAAAAATGCAGGTTAGTAAGCTTTTATCGTAATGGTTCTTGCAGTCCGTTATGATGCTTTATGTCTGATATTGGTATGTGAATTGGTGATTACAGGATAGTTTCTTTGCTAGCTTTGGTCTCGGGTGGTTGATCACCAATGGTGCCGGTTTAGCATCCTACCCTATTGATACGGTTCGCAGAAGAATGATGATGACTTCTGGTGAAGCAGTCAAGTATAAGAGCTCATTGGATGCATTTTCTCAGATTTTGAAGAATGAGGGTGCTAAGTCATTATTCAAGGGTGCTGGTGCCAACATTCTTCGTGCCATTGCCGGTGCTGGTGTGCTTGCTGGTTATGACAAGCTTCAGTTGATTGTTTTTGGTAAGAAATACGGTTCTGGTGGTGCCTAAGATAGATAAATCCCATTGATGGCGATGAAAACTATTGATGAGAATTTATGATCATTTTTGTAATAAGTAAGAGATTTAGAAAGGTGGGGGGTTTTGCCTTAAACATTGCTTTTTTCTGGGTGGTTTATAAAAGGGTTTTATTCCAAGTATAAGCTATAATTCAAGATTATAGACTGTTATTTGATTATAATAACAGCTACTTTCATTACAATTGCAGTTTCTTCTTTGTTTGAACTGTCACTATATTGTTTTGGACTGTTTCTAACGTCGGGATTCATACATTATTCGTGGATACGTCACACGATGCTCCCCGGCCATTGTCATGAATCACTTTGAAACTTGCAACCGAGGTCCGGTGTGCCAACCGTAGGCCCTTTTTATGAACTATTGTGAGGACATAACCATATCCTACCAAACTCTAATAACAATTTATATTTAGATAAGATACATGGTTTTCTATTAGGGAAAGATAATTGAATTTTGGAAAGACAATTTCATTATTATAAAGATCAAGAGGCGTTAAATTATTCATCAAGCTAAACAAGAAAAAGAAAAGAGAGTTGTTAAAAGGAACCACACCTAATCTACTTTTGGTGCAACACAATGAAATTTGACATTTGAAAAATCGATTGTATGGTCAATCTATATTCGACTGCGTTCGACCTCTGTAAAATCGAATATAAACCCAAAATGTTATATCATGGTAAATCGTTTGTGGTGTCTTTATTGTGCGCCATAAGAAAAATAAGTGCATTGATTAACACTCACGTAATTCACATGTACATACATAAATGCTTGTTCTTCTTCTATTTTGTGTTTTAGCTTTGTTCAGGGTGAAGTATTCGATGTCATGGGTTTCTTCATTTTTTTGTCAAGACTTTCTCTTCGAGGTTTTTGTTCTTGACAAGTTAGTTGTTTGTTTTTCTCTCTTTTTGTGTTTTTCATGTGTTCTCTGGGCGGTGCGCGCTCCAACAGTATCCGACGGTTGTCCGGCATGTTTTTGAATTAACCAGCGATAGTCTGGGTTCTAATAAAATCTTTTGTCTTGTGAGGAATTTTGTTTTTGTTTTCTTGCAATCAAGCATGCAATATTTATAATATATTTCACTTCTTTTCTAAAGCAATGCAGAAAAGAAAATAAAAAATTCCTCCTCCAAACCAAAAATCCAAAACAGAAAAAGAAAAAGTGGAATCAATTTGGGTTGATGAACAAATGGGGTTGGTGTGGGGTATATATATAACTCAAACTGCTTGGCCATGTGTATGTGTACTGACTAAAAAGTAAACACAATAATATCTTTCATCCTTTGATTCCACGCTAGGTTTTGTTCTCTCATTTGTATTAGGTTGGTGTGCTAAAAATTAACACCCCACATCCGCATGCTGTTATATATTGAGAGAATCGATCGAACTACCTTCGTCCCAAAATATAAGTCAATTTGGGTGTTTTCACACATATTAATAAATTGGTTGTGCGACATAAATTTAAATGAGAAATGACTATAACGTTATTTGGCTATCATTAATGCAATACTTATAGAATGGTTGAATTGTTAATAAATTAGGGGAAATACTTGTGTAAGGGTATGATAGAGAAAAAAAGTAATAAATGCTTCATTGGTAATGTAGAATGACTTATATTATGAGACAAATAAAAAGAGGCAAAATGACTTATATTATGAGACATATGTAGTACTAACTTTAGCTGTAGCATGAGCTAATGCTCTGTATTCAGACTCTATGCATGCTTGATCTGGCTACAACATATTTCCTTGACCTGGCCAGGATAACAAAGAACCAACCATATAAATGCAGTAACCATCGATAGACTTTCTATCAGGAGTTTGAGCATATGTGTATCCAACTAAGTTGATTGGTTGGTGAAGACATAAGTGGAGACCAAATTGTAGAGTACCCTTCAAATATACGAGTGAGTACGTAAGTGCTTGCCGATGTAGTATAGTGGGAGCTTGCATATACCGACTGAGATGATTTATAGACAATTCTAGATTTGGTCTGATAAAATTAAGATACTGCAAGGCTCCAAAAGTGCTTCGGTAGATGGTAGGATTTGCCATAGGTCCACGTGGCATAGAAAGCTGTTAAAGTGTGTTGATCATGAGAGTGGAGCGAGGTTTCAGGCTTTGAAGTCCCAAACATTTAAGGATTTGATATGCATACATAAGTTGAGAGAGAGATAGACCAGAATCATCACTATGTGTCTGAATGCCTAGAAAATGAGTAATTGGCCCCAAATCTTTAAGAGAAAATTTGTGAGTTCAGGTGCTAAACAAAACTCTGAATTTGTTAAGCTGGGTTTCATTTGATCAGCTTGTCATCAACATAATCAAGAGCATACAATAGCGTGCGTATATTTTTTTAAAGATAAATAGAGAGATATCTGACTTTTATTGATCCCCACTTTAGCATCTAAGACTTTAGAGCTTCAAACCAAGCCCTAAGAGCCTGTTTAAGTCTATAAAAGGATTTATTGAGGAGGCATACATGATGAGGCTCAGTCTAATCCACAAAGCCTTCTGGCTGTTACATATCGACAGTTTCATGAAGATCGCAATAAAGAAAGCATTGTTGATATCAAGCTGATGAATATGCCAATATAAGGATACTGCAATGGCTTAGACAACCCTTATTATAGGGGATTTTGCATTAGGTCTATATGTCTCAATATAATCAATGCTTGGAGTTTTGAGGAACCCTTTGGCCACAAATCTGGCCTTATGTTTCAGAATTGATCCATCAACATTGAGTTTTACCTTGAAGACCCACTTGTTACCTATTAACTTCTAATGGCCATTTGGAGGGACAAGTTGCTAAGTCATATTCTTCATTAAAGCTTGATATCCCTTTGTGATAGCCTTGTGACTCTGAGGTGAGGACAAAGCTTCTGATTAGGTTCAGTTGGATATGGTGAGTCTGTGGCCAAGAATAGGTAGGAATATGTTTTAGGGTTATAGATGTCACTCCTGGCTCCAATCTTCATAGGATGGCCTTTTGTGGTGTGGAAGGTGGGTGGGATGGAAGAGGATGAGGTGGATATAAGTATTTGAGTGAGATGAGTAGTGTATGTTTGGATTGGGAGTGGTATAAGGTGTATGTTTGTCTATGGTGTTTGTTGGTGTCATAGCATGTGTACTAGGATATATAGGATACCTTTGCACATGTAGATGATGTGGTGTCTCATATGTATCTGCAATTCAATGAGCTCTAAAGGCTGGCACTTCAAAAGATATTTTATTACTTTTTGCTACAAAGACATGATCAAATAATGTTTTAAGGACAACTGTTAAGACCTTAACACTAGACAATTGAGTGGACTTAGACTCTGAGGATTGATAAGGAAACATAGACTCATTGAACACAACATTCTTAGAGATGCACAATCTCCCTTAAGGTCCAAGCATAAGTAAGTACTTTGTCCAATATAAACACATCTTAGTGTGAAATTGGAATTTGTGCTTACTATAGGTTCTGAGATATGGATAACAAGCCCAACCAAATGTTTTCTGAGATGGTTGTTGTCAGGCTTCTAGTGATAAAGAGTTTCAAATGGTGATCTATTATTTAAGACATGTGTAAGAAGAATGTTGATAAGGTGAAGTGCTTGAGTGAAGCTTTCCCACCGAAACTTGAGCGTGAGAGAAGCTTGTTCTAACAATGTATGGCCAACTTCAATTATATGCACATGCTTCTTTTTTGCTTTGCCATTTTGTCCATTAGCATAGAGGTATGAGTGTTTGAAATGAATACCATATGACTGTAAAAGTGGGGCAAATGATGTATACTCATCTCAGTCAGATTGTACACACTTAATTTCAGTGTAGTTACTTCATAATTTGAATTGATGTACAAGTTGTTTAGATCAACAATGGGATTGACGATACGGGATTTCACCCCTCCACGTGGAATTATCTAATTGGTCCAGTTGGCGTGTGGAAATATCTAAGTTTATTGTCCGCATCGGATCGAATACGAGATGCACCAGTGGAGTCCGGAACAACCGGCAGATTCGGCAAGTGTCCCATCTCGAACACCCAGGTCGGTGTTGTACGAGACGATGCCAGGGTCCCAACCCAGATTCCTAAGCCCAACATCCAGAGGGTAACTTGGGCAAGGGGCAAGGCCCAGTAAGGGTTATTTATGTCAATAGACCAAACCGCCCTAAGTTTAGGGCAGAAGAAAGACATGTGCCTATAAATACTTCATTCCAGGAACTACGTAAGGCTTGATTCCTGGACATTACACAGATACGTAGGCAATCCAAGATACATTCTTGGACTCAGTCATAACACACCAAAAACACCACCTTTTCTACAGTTCGAGCTGTGCATATTCTTTCTTGACTCACCCTTAAATTACACGTGACCCTGATAATCCGGTGGTGCATTATTTAGCATCATCATGGATTTTAGCTATAATATCAACATACCGGTTATTATCAACAACAAATTCAGATGCAACCAAATAGGCTGAATTAGCCTTTGTCTGAGAAGAGGCTTCTCCTATAGAGGTAGAGTTGTTGTAGCTGGAATCAAATATGTACCAGCAAACAGTGGGAGTATGCCTAACCTTGTTGCATACTTGACATGTAGGCCTATTTGAATAGGGTTGATTGAAGTCACTATGGCTGCCTCTGAATCTCCCTCATCTGCCTCTACAAGACTCACAATTGGGACTATATTTAAAGTTGGGTGGCTTATGTATACATGTTCTGTTTGCAGCTAGATGTACAGAGGGTTGAGAGACATCAAGCACTGTTGGTGGATTAAACCTTTCCAAGCGGTTCTCATGAATAATTAACTGAGACTGAACCTTCTGCTAGGACAATGTTCCAATTCTAGATGTAAGGTTCATTATAACAGACTCGTATTCCTTGTTTAATCCACCTAACACAACAAGAATCAACTCATATGTAGTAATAGGGTACCCTGAAACCCTATTACTTTTAGTCATATTAGCGTGACAAGTGAATCTAATTAAATATGTACAATTTTTTATGTGCGTTGCAAAAATAACGTGACAAAAGAATATTATTCTTATAGTGGATATTGATATCGATAGATATACGTAAAAAAAAAAAGATTATAAACGAAACGTGCAAGAAAGACAAAGGTGCAAAATTGCAAATCAGCTAATTAACACAATAAAGTATGTAATTATTTAAGGGGGTCAATAATGTAGCGGATTAGGAACGCCACCTGATTGAGTTGACGCCAACATTTACTTATGGACCTGTTGTTGTCTGTCTTGTGCCAACTCTCTGTTGCTTTTTTTTTGGTAATTTGGTTCATCTCCTTTTTATCTACCATGTTCTTCCCAATATACAAGACAGCCTCTCTTTTTGTTTTTACGTCTTCTGTTTTTTTTCTTTGTTATTTTTTATTTTATTTTATTTATTTATTTTATGGATCCAACCACTCATTGAATTCCCTTTAAAAATAAAATAAAAAAAAAAAAAACCACTCATTGAAAACCTAGGATTCTGTCTATTTGTATGGGATAAAGGTCGGTTGATGGGTCCGAGGGATATATAACTGATAATTCGACGGAAACATGCAGGCAAATTTCATTTAAGACAATGATACTTCTATAATAAATTGATCAAAACGAAATAAATAAATATTTTGTTACAATATTAATATACATAGGTCCGCCCTTGGATACTTCTATAATAAAATGATCAAAACGAAATAAATAAATATTTTGTTACAATATTAATATACATTTTGTTGTAGAATTAATATTACTCTTTTGCTCAGGAGCGGAGTCTTGAATTTTCATTCGGATGGACTAATGAAATATGCATCTTCGAATGATAAGATGGATCGGATTATGACGACTTACTAAATTGTACTGTATTATAAAAGTTTTTTGTACTAGAAAAAAATAGTTAAGGTGCTTTTGAATATATTTGATTTCGACTATGTAGAATTTATTTTGCAGTTTTTTCAAGCACCAACTAGAATTTTAGCGGATGAACATGCTAAAAAAAGAAATGTTAAAAAAACATAGAAAGAAATATATTTTGGTATTTAATTATACATTTTTTAACAATATATTTCTAGAATTAATATTTGTATGCTCTATATATAATACACATGAGCATTCGATACAAGTTTAATAGTGTGCTTGAGTTTGACTCGTTTAAGAAGCTACTACTTGAGCTCGTCTCAGGTTTGTTATGTTCGTAGAACCCAGATATGAATTGCCCTCGCATTGCTCGGATCATTGATACTCAACTCATTCGGTTCATCTTTTTCTTTGTTTGAGAAGAAATGGGATGAGAATTAAAAGTCATTACATTTCCTGATAAAATCAGAATTCAAATTATCATAAAAAAAAATCGACCCAAAAGGGGATTGAGAATGTTTTGGGGAAGACAGTGTCACTGTGACACCTTTGAGCTCTTAGATACATCGATCTAGGGACTATGGTCTTAGGGTAGGTTATCTACCATGTTAAAGTCAGTTAATATAAACGAAATTAGAGAAAAGGCATAATTAGATGTAATAATGTGTGATAATATATTTCTACTAATTTCCTTACTATTTTGTTCTCTTTATTAGTTAATTATTTCCATACATCCTACAAACAATTAACGTATGGAATTAGCTACATGTGTTGTCAAAAAAAATTGTCAAAAAATTTGTATAAGATATATATTTAAATATAATATATAACACAACTAAATAGACTTTAAGAACAAAAAAAAAAAAAAACTAACTAAATAGACTTTAAAAACGGAGAATATGATTCTAAAGTGAAGTTTTGGCCTTGACGTGAAGCCATCGAAAAATAAGTAGAAGTAACGGTAAAGAAACCTAACCACCACCCCCCCCCCCCCCCCTTCATCAAGATAATAAAGTGGTTATTTCTTAATGCAATATTATTATGTAGGTTAAATCAAAGTGAGAATTTACCAACTTATACTTATTTATACATGAACAAACCTCTCTGCAAAATCTCACATCTGTAAAGTAATAGTTTGCTCACCTCCATAAAAATATGAGATATAAATGTCTTGTCAACTCGGATTGGTCTTTTTAGACCAAACGATGACGTCGGTTTAAATAGCTGACCAGATCATTTATGACTTATTTAGGTCTACCAGACCCGCACCGTGAGTGTTAAAGTTGTCCCACATTAGTCACTTGCTAAAGTATCACCCACCATATTAAGAGATGTTATCTTTTCTTTTTAAACTCCAACCAGAACAGCTTAATTAAAGATAGCAAGAAAGGACAGGCCAAGAAGTTTGGCCATCCCTAACAAGATTATTTTATCAGGGAACAAGAAACTACATAATTACTACTCTGGAACCAAATAAGACAGTTTCGTCATGGGACTTTTTGTGTGAATATTGTGATGAAAATGACTTGCTAAAGTTATGTCAGCTTGAACAACAGTTGACAGTCCCATGACGACATAGGATGCTACCTACACAATCAGATAGAAACGTGATAAAAATACAATACTAACTTTAGCTTGTAAAAGTAAAGGTCCCTCTCCTCCAGGTTTGATGGTGACAACCTCCAGTCATATGGAGCAGCAAAAATTGCATTTGCTTCAATCTCGAACTCGATACACCACTTCACCCATTCTTTCCACACAGATGAAGGAGGACCTGAACAAAAATGATGAAAGGGGTCAACTGATAAATGCACATGTAAGGATTGAGTGAAATAAATACCTTGCTTGTGCAATCCCACACCTTAGGTTTTGGGGATGAGGCCTCCTCTTATATGGGTTTGGGCCTATATTTTCGACATGGTATTCGACATGGTATCGGAACCACTCTTGTTGTGTTGTCTTTCTCTTTGTTCGCGCTTGTAGTGCCCTTTATATGCATTGTGTGCCATGTGGCCAAGGCTCTTTATAGGCCCACACTCGAGGGGACGTGTTAAAGTTGTCCCACATTGGACACTTGCTATTGTATCACCCACCATATTAAGAGATGTACTTCCCTCACCTCACAACCTAGGTTTTGGGGATGAGGCCCCTCCTCTTATATGGGCTTGGGCCTATATTTTCGACAGTGAGAGACGGTGGGGAGGGACAAGTCCTGGCCAAATATAAGGGGGGGAGAGAATGTAAACTCTCGCATCTCTAAAGTAATATAATAATCACCTCCGGTGTGAGACATAAATGTCATGTCTACTCGGGTAAGCCCTTATATACCAATCGAGGACGAAAGTCTAAATAGTTAACCCGATGATTTATGACTCGTTTAGTGCTACCTGGTGAGGACCCTAGTCCCGTATACGGGGAGGGGGGATGTAAATATCTTGTCAACTCGGGTTGGCCTTTTTAGACCAAGCGATGACGACGGTTTAAAAAGTTGACCAAATTATTTATGACTTATTTAGGTCTACCAGACCCGCACCGTGAGAGATAGTGGGGAGGAACAAGTCCTGGCCAAATATGAGGGGGGAGAGAATGTAAAGTCTCACATCTCTAAGGTAATAGAATGCTCACATCCGGTGTGAGACATAAATGTCTTGTCTACTCGGGTTTGCCCTTATAGACCAATCGAGGACGAAGGTCTAAGCAGTTAACCAGATGATTTATGACTCATTTAGTGCTACCTGGTGAGGACCCTAGTCCCTTATAAGGAGTGGGGGAATGTAAAGTCTCACATATGTAAGTGCCACACCATGAGAGATGGTGGAGACCACCTCTGGTAGGGACGAAACTAGACAAGTCCTGACGAGGACGCTAGTCCCTTATAGGGGGGAATGTAAAGTCCCACATCTTTAAAGTAATAGTCTGCTCACCACATATAAATGTGAGACATAAATGTCTTGTCAACTCGTGTTAGCCATTTTAGACCAAGCGAGGACGACGGTCTAAGCAGTTAATCGGATCATTTATGATTCATTTAACGCTACCAGACCCGAGGTCTAGGGACGTTACACTCTTCTCGTGCAAAAATATGATCATCAAAGAACTATGATCATTGTGATTTATCAATTAATATTGAACTAACACCTTGAAAAACATATCTAAATCACAAAATATTTAAGACAAATAACATTTGACTCCGAGAGAGAAAGAAATGTGATGTATTCTATTTTCATAAATTAGTGAGAGATGTGGAATGTTATTAGCTTTACATGTTTCGTAAATAAATTAAAAATATGATATAGTTATTGTCTTCCTATAAATAAAAATAGATTTATGACTTTGTTGGTGATAATTTTGGATTCAGGTGGGGCCATGTAATGAGATGATCTTGTTGTGTGGCCCATGTAGGACCGTATATGATTGTGGTGATATTATTTCAAAATCACATTTGGTTCAGGTGGGACCTTATATTGAGGTGATGATTTGATTTCGGTTGGATAATGACAGTGAGGTGTCTATGTGTGCTATTTGACTTACACTGCTCATTGTTGCATCTGTATAGATACATGTTATGGATTGTCATTCTATATGTGGACACATTTCTGGATGCTTGTGATTTTAGTGATTTGATGGATACTTGACTTAATTTGTTCTATATGTTGGTGACATCATTGAGATGGTTTGTAATCACCAGTACTCACTGAGTTTGTTTAAACCCACCCCTTATTTTTAACACCTTTCAGGTAGACCTGTTTGGCTGGTAGAGTCTTTAGATTCGTGTGTCGGTCACCCGCGGCAATGATTCTTCCTCAGTAGTACTACGACAACGTCTCCGCTTGGAGTCACAAATTCATTTTTATCATGTTAGCACTCAGACCTATACATTAGTTGGAATAAATGCATCACACGATGCACATTTAGATATGTTTTTTACTATTATCTTGTTAAAACGATTTGCTGGACCTTCTATTTATTTTGAAAAACAGAAGGAACAAATTGCATTACCTTTGTTTATTTATTTTTTATTTAATAAAAGAACCCGTGGAAAGTTTTCACTATGTGTATTTTTATTTGCATTGCATCTCTGAGAAAATGAAGGTAACGACCCACCCCGGATAAAAGCTCGTCCGAAGGTGGGGTGTTACAGTTTTCACCAAACCATAAGTCCCAATTTTGTTTGCCTTCACACTTTTGTTGTCCAGCACAACTTAATCGTTTATACACTAAAGAAAATCACATAAAACCGATTTTTATTTATTTATATAATGTGTCAAATCTTACGGTGAACTTATTAGAAAACATCGGTAATGAAGTTCACCATCATCATGAGAAGTCTATCAAGACGAATCAACTTCGTTATCTCAGAAATCGGTGTCGAGAAAGTAATAATAGAATAGAGAGTTACATGTTGTGAGTTTTAAGTTAGATTTTTTTGTTTGAGGTTCTACTAAAAGTTTGAAACATTGATAGGTGTATGAAAGAATCACGAAAAACTAAATAGGTAGGATAAAAAATGAAAATTATTTCACATAGCAAATAACTTAGTACATAGATTTTTCATTTCCAATTTTACCTCACATTATATTTTTCTTTTGTGCTTAAATATTTAACCAAATTTAGATCGAATGTAAAAACTATCCACACTTGTATTAGAATGTATGACATGTTCTTTCTTTGTTTTAGAAAACACTTATCTATATATAAACGATTTTGTCCGGTTTTCTTTTAGAAACCAACACATTTATTAAGCAATATCCGCCAAATAAGCGGTTAAAACGTCATTCAGGGACGAGGAGCCCCAGAGTGTCCGAGCAATAACATACAATTCATGTCTAGCTAAAAGATGTGCATGGATATTCCCCACACGTCGAATGAAAGAAAAAGAAACTAAAGTAAAATTAGGCACATGAGCCAAACAATCCTGAGCTAAATAGCCCAAAGCTGTGAGATCGACTCACGGTTGTCGAAGTCACTAAATACACGCCAGACAGTCACTCTTCACTTCGATCTTCCGTATCCCTAGGTGCTCCGCTTCCGCCAAGGCCAAGTAAATAGCCTTGAGCTCCATATACTCAGTGGCGGAGTTACATACAACCAAGAGGGGGCAACTGCCCCCCCTTGATCCGAAAAAATACACTAAAATATGTATAATGCATATAGTTGCCCCCCCCCCCCCTAGATTTTTTATTTACCTTTAAAAAAATTATTGCCCCCCTTACCCGAGATCTTGCGTCCGTCCCTGCATATACTCCACCGGATCGCTGGATCAAAGTGATATGCAAAGGAGTGAAGGACTGATCCAGTCGAGTCTCGGAAAATAGCCCCAATACCCACGCTTGCCTCGTTAACGGATGCATCGACGTTACTCCTCACCACACCTGTCGCGGGCTTCATCCATTTGTCCTGTAGGTGACGTTCTTAAATCTGTACATGAAAGCTCTCTATAGCATCCCGATACCCAGCCGAAGCAGCCAGTGATCGCATACATATTGCTGAGACATAGACTGCATGATCATCAAACACAACCGAGCAGCGCGCCTTCCAGATCCCCCACATAAGCCACAACCGATTTTATCCGGTTTTAAATGATTTTTATTTTATTAAGTTGAAAGTAAATTGCATTGCACCGAGGTATGCAAATAAAATAAATATCATTGAAATATATCATCCTCGATCATAAAAATCATAGAAAACATATCATATTCAGTCTTATAAATACTATGGGGAATGAGGGAGAATGACAGAAATATTTCATCAATTAAGTAGAAGGGCCTCGCATTTGAAACTTCCAAGCGCAATAAAATCTTTCAAAGTAGACAAAACTATTGCCCCACCTATCAAAATTCATTTGTGTTCGAAAACTCTTTAAATTCAATAATTTTCAAAATTCATTGTCGAAATTCACCGATTTTCGGGATTCATTTGTTGAAATTCACGATTTCGGGATTTGATTTTCGGGATTAATTGTTTTCCTTGGACGCGCTATAAAAAATATCCAGTTTGATTCGTATTTAAAAATACTAGATTGCGTTTTTCAAAACAAAAAATAAATACTATTTAATTATCATTAAATTCGTATATGCATTGATATTGATTGTGATTCTAAAAAAAAAAAAAACCCGAGATATTGATTGCGTTCAAACTTTAGTGACGGTGGAAGGAGTGCATAAATGTCGGATATTGTAGCTTTTTTTACTCATTAAATTGTGCACTTACCGCTACAACATCTTATTATTAAGACAGAAAGAAAAAAAAAAAAATTCCACCTCTTTCATTTCCATGCTCTCATTACACGCACAAACACACAGTGGAGTGAGGAACCCAGAAGCGCTCTCTGAAAGAGCGGAGAATAACCGCATTGCGAAGACGAAATCAAAGGAAGCGAATGTGTCGGTTTCTTGATCTCTCTTCTCTTCTCGCCTCTGTTTCATCTTCTTCCTTCATCGTTACCTACTTTGTGGATTAAATGCGAGTTTTGTGATTTTCTTTTTCTTTTCTCTCTAATGAGCTTAAATGATCGATTGTTGATTTGTTTTGGCCGAGATTTTGATATTAGCTCAACATATTGTGAGATTCGTTTTCTCTTATTTTGTTATAATTCGTCGACAAAAAAAAAAAGAGCCTAATTTTGTTGTAATGTGGCTCTGCATCTCTGAATCTTTTGACGATTTATTTTTTGGATAAAGTGATACTACTATTGTTGTTTTTGTAGCTAAAATGAAACTGCTCAATGAATTTCGTGGATGATTTACCTTTGAGTTGTGTTGTCATCCTTGCAGGAATCTGGATAATGCAGGTGTGAAGGGGAATTACTTGCTGTGAAATTCTTTGATAAGAAGTTTCTGGTAATTAATTAAAACAACGAAAGGTTGAGATATTGCGTAACGTTGTTAGAATAACATGCGAGATTTGTGATTTCTTTTGCGTAAGTTTTATTTGCATCTACTGTTTCTTTGATGCAGAACAGTAATTCAGGATGAGTTGGCCATCGCCAGTCGAAGTTCACTATGGCAATTCAGCTTCGGGAACGCCATATAATTCAATCGGAAGCTTTATGGATTTTTTCGGTGGCCTGACTTATGACCACGTCAATTTCATTTTTTCAGATGCTCATCCGTATACGCAGGTGGAGTTTTTTTTTTTTTTTTTTTTTTCTCTCATCTATTGATACTAAATTAAATTTCACCTGTTTTGTGATGTTAGTAGTTTTTGTCATGATTTTATTTGTTACCAAGTCGATCTGTATTCTAAATGAAGCCAGCTCGATCATGTGTTAATTTTGGCCTACCTCAATACATGTTGTAGTGCTATTCTTCATCTGAGCGAAATTTTGATCACCTTGATGGCTTGATCTGTGTGGAGCCAAGAAACCCGTCTCGTAGAAAGGACCTTATTTGGCTTTGGGTGCTTTGATATTCGTAAGCCTATCAATGAGAGGATGACCTACCTCAAAAACCATTTGTTGATTGTATAGTGATCTTGAGAAAATGTCTAATTTTGCTCAGAAACATTTAGCGAATTAGCATAATATAAAGTTCGTTGACCCTGCAGTTGTTTTTTGTTTGACAAGGTTATGTGTAGTGTGTGTTCATATGGATGTAGTACCATTTTCGTGCTGTTGATTGATTTTTCTGACTCGTGTAGGAGAACATCTACCCCTCAACAAACACCAATTTTTACAAATTTGGATTTTCCGAGCCTGGTAGTTTTTATTGTGATTACGGGCATGGATATGTGGTTAATGATCATGCATCAGAAATTAATGAGTATGGTAGAAATTTAGAGATCCCTTCAACGATTTCTGAAGAAAGCGTCCCTGAATATTCACAACATCAAGTGGACTCAAGCACTAGAGCACAAGCAGATTCTGTTGAGTGTAAGTTATCACTGCTCCATATATTCATGTTTTTCCTTGTTTAATAGGTTAATTAATGTTAGTACCATTAGCGTTGTGACTAGTAGCATTTGGATTTTTCGAGCAATTTACTCTCTTTCTATTAACCCTGGTGCAAGATGTTATTTCCAGTTGTGCTACTCTAACAAAGTTGTGTTGTTAATTGTTTACGGGAATCATGATCACACCTCTATTGAATCTTTTGAATCGTGCTTGGCATGCAAAAAGTAAGCCCAATTGCTGCTTTTATACTCTCTACATTAGTTCAGAGACAAAGCTTATTGAAAGCAGTTGTTATTGGCATGTACAATGAAGCAGAGCCAGCTACTTATCAAATCTTCCACTTCACTTTATATTCTAATTTTACGAAAACATTTCTCCAATTTTCATGCTACTTCTAGTTTGTTGTTGTGAGGAGTGCAGATATCTACTTGTTTAGTTGTCCAGAACCTCTTTTGCACTCTTTGTCTTGGGCTAACATCTTCACCACAGAATCTGCCATGGTGGATTGTGTGCTTTACTATGTTTCTTGATCAAAAGGATTAACCATCCTGCCATCAACTCATGCAGAAACTAGTACTCACCAATCTTGATTGCAATTTGTTAGTAACGATGTTTAAGGACTTGCGATTTATTAAAGAGTGGAATAACTCTCGTAAACACAGAAAATGATGTAGTGTTTAAAAGTCATTGAAGATAGTGGATATCTTGGTAAGTGCTGTCTTTTAATTTGTTGGCATATGCTGGTAGGTTCTTCAGCCCACAAACACATTTGCAACTGTTTATGCTTATAATGTTGGTAAGTAGAAATGTGGACGATGGTGGTTACTGTTGGAATATTTAGAACATATGCCCAAAAACTAGGACATGTGATTTCTGCTTGGTAACATGAGTCATGATACATACAAAAAGAAAAATAGAAAAAGAAAACCATACCTCATGACATCTTGAATATGAAGTACAATTGATTTGAATAACAAGTTGAATACTTCTTATGAAACTTGATTTCAAACTTTCCAATGCCCCTAGTTGTATATTTTGCTTAAAATGGGCTAGCCACAACCTACTTAATATGCATAATAGATCAAGATTTTTATATAAAGAATTGATATACCCCCTTCTATCATGGTCATGAAGCGAATGCTCCTAGAATGATTCCGTTTCCAACATTTATATACGAAATGAATGTCAATATTCTAGAACATATATATAGGTCTAACCCTTGGATCCCATATAGGTTGGAGTGGGAACTTATATGCAATGACCTGTCCTTTACTCCTTTTTGTACATTGTTTATATGATAAATACATGTCCTTGGTTGATGTACTAGGAACTGGTCTTAGTTCAAAGAATTTGTCAGTCAGTATGGAAGCTTAATAGTTGACTCATGTTTTTGGCCTACACTACAATGAAAATGACAATGTTGGAGAGAGCAGTTGTCTTTCAGTTATTGAATTTAAGCTCTCTCTCGGACCTTGTATTTGTATGTATGAATATTCGGCTATTGCTTGGCAGTGTAATGGGTATTGAGTTATTCAAGTCTAACCCACGCTCTTAAATTTTTATGAAAATTCTTGATTTTGCTAAGTTCAGATGATATATAATGCACAATGTTCCCCCTTTTTTTAGGTCTTCGGAATCATCAGAATGCTCATGATTTTGAGGTATGCCTGAAATATTTCTAAACAATATTTTAAATGCTTTTACATGTTATCTTTCTGGACAAATTGAGGGCTTATGTTATAATGCCCAAGAATAAAAAGCAGATGAAAGCTTTAGGCCAAGAAGGAATTACATTTAAATGTTTGAATAATATGGATTTGCTTAAACTGATGCAGGTTCTTTGGCAAGATAACATTGATCCGGATAGCATGACCTATGAGGTTTGATATTCAAATGCTTTTCTTTCATACATCTGCGAGCCCAGTTTTTTCATACCTAAATTAATCTGTTACATTAGAGAATCTACACTGTTAAACAAGTATTGAGAAATACAAGTGATAAAATCTTTGTGCTTTAATTGGAGAGGATTTTTTTAGATTGTGTTGGTTCAAAACCCTACACATCTGTGGGGAAAAATATCTGTTCGTTTTCTTTTGAACATGATCAATAAAACGCACCTAAACAAGTTTGAGGTGACCTTCTACTGCTGCAACGTTTAGGATAATCTAAGTTGATTTTCACAATTAGATTAAGATGTCTGGACCGAGCAACCTGTTTTAGTTTCAGATGAAGCTTCTACATTTGAAAATGGACAGTTTTAGTATTTGTAAATGTACTCCTAAATTGTTATTCAAAGAAAACACAATCATCTAATACGATATTGTTGCGTGACAGGAGTTACTTGACTTGGGTGAAGCTGTTGGAACTCAAAGCAGAGGTCTTTCTCAAGAACTTATTTCCTTGCTTCCTGTCTCAAAGTTCAAGTGTAGCTTCTTCTCAAGAAAAAAATCTCGAAAGGAAAGGTAATGATAAAGAGGCATAGACGCCTTTCTTCTCTACTTAAAATCTTCTTCTGGTTGACATTTGTGCTGTTTCTGCACTTCATGACCTTGTATAACTTCGTTACTGGATCTGTTCGTAATGGGCTTTCATCTCTATGTTGAAGGTGTGTAATCTGCCAGATGGAATACAAACGAGGGGATCGGCAAATGACTCTTCCATGCAAACATCTGTATCATGTAGCCTGTGGTAGCAGATGGCTTGGCATTAACAAGGTAATTAAGCTTCTGCACATCCGCAGTGCGTTATGTTGCATTGTCTGAAAAAAACAGGGCTGATAACCTTTAGTTTTCTTCACAGGCTTGTCCAATTTGTTACAAAGAGGTTTCTTTTGATGCTTCAAAAAACTAATCAGCATTAGTGACAGCTCAATTCTTCTGGATGTTTCGATTCATATCATTTTTCTTGTTTCTTGTTTCTTTTTCGTTTTTATTTTTATTTTTTATATTAGCCATAGTGTTTTTATTTGTTTCTCTTTGAGAATTTGGTTCAGCAATAAGAGAACATTTGTCAGTATCTTTTTATAGCAAAATTTGGAGGTTGGTGCTTGTACAAATTTGTGTGTGTTGGCATTCAATATATATGTACTTCCTTCAAATTAGGCTAACCTTGAACTCTTGCTTTTGTGCAAATTATTAAGTCTACTTACTAAACCTGTTTAATTGCACATAGTCATCTAGGTACCATTGATTAGCCAATTGTTGTTCACACATTAATCACTATGAGTCATTATAATCAATGGTAAATTAAGTGCAATGTGTGTCTATAATGAATCTTTATGGGTGGAATTGGTTACCATTATTATTGTAAGTTGTAACGACCCGAATCGAAACCTGAGTAGTTCTGGATTGACATGTTCAGCGTTCAGCCATAACCCGAGATATCGTATTGTGTTATCTCAAATCACGAAGCCCCATGTTAAAAATACAACGTGGAAGCTAAAGCGTTTAAACTCGGCTTTCTAAACAACATACAAATGATATAATATTCATTAATCCAAAAGTTATCAAACCAAAACTTAATATCAGATGCTTGTTCATTACCATCATTAAAACATTACTTAAAATACTTATAAAGGATATGAACGATTTTAATCATAATTCTTTTTATCAACTTTCCTTTCGTAACGTTTATCATATTTTTACTTCTTTGTTTCTAATGGTGTTGGCAATTAATATTTCAGTTATGTGTATCTAGTGTACTATTTTATTTGAAAACAATGTTTTTTCTCACCCTGCTCTTATTAAATATTTCTTATTTAATAATACTAAGTGAGGTGAAATTAAGAATGCATTTTTATATGCAAAACTTTTTGTGGTTTTATTGTTAAAGTGTGTGTGTGTGTGTTTTAATTTTTTTAAAGATAAAGTTGGAAAAAAAAGTTTGTTTCACAAGAAAAAACGGGTCTTTTTGTGGTTTTATTGTTAAAGTGTGTGTGTGTGTGTTATTTTTTTTTAAATTTTTTTATTGATCAGTTGGAAAAAAACGCACTCTTACAATATTGATCATTTGTGGATTTTAAGATTCAATAGACCTCACCTCACACAACAAAAATTACATTTTGCACTTTATTGATATTATTTTTTAACAAGCATTCTTTATGCATGTGATTTTTATAAATATATCAATTCTATAAGAACATAGTTGTTTTCTTTTTAAAAGAGCCCTGGATAACATAGACAACATTAAGTTTGCCCTCTATGGATGTATTATTGTTGTGAACTAAAATGAAGCATGCAATTGGAGAACTCAGAAGTTAACATATAAGCTTGAAATGCATAAATTTATTAATTACACTATAAATCAACATACTTTTCAACTATTATTCAACAGTTCTCGGCCTGTAATTCAGGTAGTATTTGAAATGGGTACAAGGAATTACAAAAGAATACGTCCGGAGGACGTCTTTTTGATAATAAACAAAACACAAAAAATATAAAAATCAGATGAGCAAATGCATGCTTCAACTTCTTTATTCTCCGAGCTGCTCCTTACTTTCGCAATAAAACAATTTCCGGACAAAACGTAGATGAACTAATATAAATGCTACAAAACATGATGACTGAAACTCTGATCCTGATTGTGACGATCAGATGGTTTTGTGGTATATGTGATTAGTAGTAGTGAGGGGGTGGAGGTGGTGATTTGTAGATATAAGGCGGTGGTGGGGATGGAAACATAGGAGGCGGAGACTTGTAGACATAGGGAGGTGGAGGTGATGGTGATGGGGGTGGTGGAGAGTTATAATGGTAAGAGGGTGGTGTGGCAGAAGGTGGTGGTGGTGGTGGTGGGGATTTATAAATGTAAGGCGGGGGAGGTGAAGGAGAGGGAGGTGGAGGTGGAGGAGACTTGTAAACATAAGGGGGAGGTGGTGAGGGGGATGGTGGTGGAGGAGACTTATAAATGTATGGTGGTGGAGGTGACGGTGATGGTGGTGGTGGTGATTTGTAAACATAAGGTGGTGGCGGTGATGGAGATGGTGGTGGTGGAGACTTGTACATGTAGGGAGGAGGCGGGGATGGTGATGGTGGTGGTGGGGACTTGTAAATGTAGGGAGGAGGCGGTGATGGTGATGGTGGTGGTGGGGACTTGTAAACATAAGGTGGTGGCGGTGATGGAGATGGTGGGGTGGAGACTTGTAAATGTAGGGAGGAGGCGGTGATGGTGATGGTGATGGTGATGGTGGTGGTGGGGACTTGTAAACATAAGGTGGTGGCGGTGACGGAGATGGTGAGGGGTGGAGACTTGTAAATGTAAGGAGGTGGCGGCGAAGGTGGATGGTGGTGGTGGTGATTTGTAAACATAAGGTGGTGGCGGTGATGGAGATGGTGGTGGTGGAGACTTGTAAATGTAGGGAGGAGGAGGTGATGGTGATGGTGGTGGTGGGGAACTGTAAATGTAAGGAGGAGGCGGTGATGGTGATGGTGGTGGTGGGGACTTGTTAACATAAGGTGGTGGCGGCGAGACAGATGGAGGAGGTGGTGATTTGTAAATATAAGGAGGTGGTGGTGACGGTGATGGTGGTGGTGGTGATTTATAAACATAAGGCGGCGGCGGCAATGGCGGTGGTGGAGACTTGTAAATGTAGGGAGGAGGTGGCGATGGTGATGGTGGTGGTGGGGACTTATAAACATATGGCGGCGGCGGCGGTGAGGCCGTAGGAGGAGGCGGTGATTTGTAAATATAAGGAGGTGGTGGCGAGGGTGATGGTGGTGGTGGAGACTTATAAACATAAGGTGGTGGGGGAGAGGGCGATGGAGGCGGTGGTGACTTATACATATAAGGAGGAGGCGGTGATGGTGAAGGTGGTGGAGGAGACTTGTAGACGTACGGTGAAGGTGATGGTGGAGGTGGCGATTTGTAAAGATATGGCGGTGGTGGTGATTTGTAAACGTAAGGCGACGTCCTCAGAGGAGAAGGAGGAGGTGGTGAGCTATAATAATAGGGTGGATGATCATGGTAATGATCTTCAGCCATGACATTAGTCACCAAGAGGCATATTGCCAAGGCAATGGTTGCCCTTGGCCAAAAACTGACCATTTTGAAAAAAACAATTATGTGTTTGTCTTCTATGCTCAGAAGGTAAAATTGCTTATGAATTTGTTCTCAATATCTCATCCTTATATAACAATCATGTACAACCTATATGCATTATTTTCACCATATTTTAAGCCCCCATACTATTGTGAAAACGCTGAAAAGTAAGCAAATGCAGCTTTGAAAGCTGTGTATTGGAGAGTTGTGGGTTGCAACTAAGCCTTTTTTTTTTTTTTTTTTTTTTCTTTCTTGACAATGAAATGATAAATATTAGTCCGACTCGTTTCAATTTATCTAAACAAATTTGTTAAAATCATTTGTAATATTTTATCGAGACAATTATATTTTTAATATAATATTTATGATTTTTTTTTTTTTATCCTTATTTATTGTAATATGGATAGATAAAAACGAAGGTCATATTAATTATATATTTCAATGACTTTTTAGTCATTTTATTTTAAAATCTTTGTATTAACTCATTTTTTTTAATATGTTTGATTTTGGTAACTGTCTCAAATAATTTAAAACAGAGAGTATAATAAAAAAAAAATGGAAAATTAGGGATAAGGACACAACGGAATATTTTTAAGTATGACAACTACATAATTTTTATCGCATAATTTTTATAGCGAGAAGGAATACAAAAAAGTGAATCCCGAAAATCAAGATGAATCTCCCCAGGTGAATCCCGAAATCGTGAATTTTGACAGTGAATCCCGAAAATCGGTGAATCTCGACAATGAATTTTGAAAAAAACATGATTTGTTGTGAAATGAAATATTTATGTCCTTCTTCCTCATTCCCCAAAAAAAAAATGATGTTGTGAAATGGTCGTGGAAATTAGGTGAATTACTTGCACAAAGTAGTAGGTATGCCAGTGCTTATAGAAAACATTTTTCAACTTTCTCCAGTCAAAGGCCAAGTCATATCCATAGCATTTATTTTAATTAGGTTCTATTGTATCTTTATATTGCGAAATAGCCAAATTGACGTCATTTTATCCGTATCCATAACATTTATTTTAATTTGGTTCTATTGTATCTTTATATTGCGAAAAAGCCAGATTGACGTCATTTTATTTCTGGTAAATAATTTTTATTTTTTTTATTTTAAAAAACGGTCATTTTATTCCTTTGAAAGTGCAGAATGGCCTAAACCGTACAAAATGAACAGAAACTGGAGCTACAAACGTAAAAAAAAAGAAAAGTAGACCGTAATTACTCTATATGTTTCTATTTAACGGAGTTGGCAAAAATAAAAGTTTATTTTTATTTATCGTAGTTATATTTTTAAAATATTATTTATTGTATTTTTCTCATTTATTTATATTTATTAAGGGGTGAGAGATTGAAAACATCATTGCATTTACTATATTCAAGGGGTGCTATTGTCATTTTGATGATAAGTCAAAACATTAACTAATCTTTTTAATATGTGTGTTTTTGGCAAATACGAAAGTTAAATAGGAACATAGGGAGTACTCAATATCTTACCAAGTGAGACGTAGATTTTTCACTCGTTTCACCATTTGAGAGGAAAACAGAGGCCGGAGGCTTATCTTCCTTGCAACCGTGAATTTTTTTTTTTCCGATTGATGACATTTGAATACATGGGGATTATGCAAAATCTTAAATGTGTCCTCATATTTTGTCATATGTTCATTTAATCGTATTATTGTTTTTTTAATGGTTAAATATAGACGGCTTCTATTGGCATAACGTTTTTATCTTGACACCATTATTTCAGACACTCTTAAAATTATTGTTGGCACCACCATAATATTTTTATTATTTTTGTGCAACATAACGTCTGTGTCACCGACGTTTATTTTCGGTACGGGCGTCACTGACACTGACGTTGGTTTTCAATATCAATGTCAGTGGCATTGATATTATAGTTATAAATATATCATTGGTAAAACGTCAGACCCGCTGATGTTGTTAGCGAAACAAAATGTTAGTGAGACTGACGCACCGATGTTGTTAGCGTAAACAAAACGTCTTAAAATGCTTACTTGTTTGTATTTTAATGAATCGAGTAAAGATATTAAACCGTCATCGTGACGCGCGTACCGTGGTGCCGAAAAACAATTTGGTGGTGGTGGTGGTGAAATAAATGAAAAATAATATTAAAAAAAATATGTCAATACTTAATTCGTGGTGTCGATAGAAGTCGTATTGATATAATGCCTGTAGAATCGTTGATATTAATTTCCTGATAGTTGTCTTAAAATGCTTACTTGTTTGTATTTTAATGTATAGGGCAAAATAAATATTGAGTAAAGATATTAAATTGGTTTATATAATAACAATATGTGTCATCTATTATATATACTAGTGAATATTAAAACCGTAAAAAATGGTTTGGTTTTAAAAATGATGAAAAACCGGAAAACCGGACCACGTGCACCCCTATCTATTATATATACTAGTGAATGTGAGCCGTGCAAGGCACGGAAAACCCAACATAAATCGTTACAAACGATAATATCAAATAAAATATCTCCAACGAGAAATAAATCGCGTAAGCTTATACCGTAACAAAATCCAAGGCACAAGACAAAGAGAGCAACATAAACATATCATATTCTATGCAAGATGTAGCTCTTTCTTAAAAACGTGAAGATTGTAAATCACTTCTCTTCCGGCCGTATCAGGAGTTTCCACACAAAATAAAACCACAAGAAGATGTATCAAAGAACAATGTCATAAAGTCGATCCCTTTAACTTCGACTTTACGTAATGAAACATTATAGAAAACAATAAACGGATCATAACTACACGGTCAAATCTCCCGGACGAAGCTTCCAGATCATTAATATGCTTAAAATTTTATTTCACTCATTTTATATACAACATTTCTCTTTCTTATCATTAATTAATACGTCATTGATCTCGTTTTATTCATTTGGTGGAAAAAAAACACGTGTCAAACGGTGTGAAGAATATAAAAAATGATTTGGTATTTCAATGTCAATTTTAGTGACGCTCGTACTGCAAATGGTCGTCGGTTCCACCGACGTTATGCTCTTCAAAATAATAAAAACATTTAATGTGGTGTTAAGAGTGATTTATAAGGCGCCGAGAGTAATCGTGGTGCCGTGAGTAATTTCGTGGTACCGATAGAAGCAACATAAATACATCATACATTCTTACACGACCAATAAGTTCAATATAGCTAGTCAGAGCAAATATGAAAAATGATTATTCAAGTAAACTCAGAATAAATAGAAACGGGTTCTATTGGCACTACCATTTTACTATTGGCACTATTTTTTTTTATATTAATTTTCATTTAATTTTACACACCACCAAATTACTTTTTTGGCACCACGTTACGCGCGTCAGAGCTACCGATGATTTATAGGGTGCCGAGAGTAATCGTCGCGCCGTGATTATTTTCGTTGCGCGGATATTTGTTCTGCTACTTTTTTTTTTGGTATTTTATAGCTAAACTTGACCCATCTTCTATCGTATACTACACATCACAACGTGAAATCCGTCGGTTTTTCCTTCATTTTTTTTTTCAGCACAAACTTTTAATGGCACACAGTTGATTTCTAAAAAAAATAAGGCACAAAGGTTTGATTAAAAAAATCGAGAGTAATCGTGGCGCCGTGACTATTTTCGTGGCGTGAATATTTGTTTGGCCGATTTTTGTTGTTGTTGTTGTTGTATTTTATAGCTAAACTTGACCCATCTTCCATCGTAATTTCGTGACGCCGTGAGTAATTTCGTGGTGCCGATAGATGCAACATAAATACATCATACATTCTTACATGACCAATAAGTTCAATATATCTAGTTAGAGCAAATATGAAAAATGATTCTTCAAGTATACTCAGAATAAATAGAGACGGGTTCTATTGGCACTATCATTTTACTATCGTCACCATTTTTTTTTATTAATTTTGATTTGATTTTACACACCACCAAATAACTTTTTTGGCACCACGTTACTCGCGTCAGAGCTACCGATGATTTATAAGGTGCCGAGAGTAATCGTCGCGCCGTGACTATTTTCGTGGCGCAGATATTTGTTCTGCTACTTTTTTTGTTGTATTTTATATCTAAACTTGACATATCTTCAATCGTACACTACATAGCACAACGTGAATATCGTCATTTCAGCGTTCAGCCATAACCCGAGATATTGTATTGTGTTATCCCAAATCACGAATCCCCATGATGTTAAAAATACAGTGTGGAAGCTAAAATGTTTAAACTCGGCTAAACAACATCCAAATGATATAATATTCATTAGTCATTTAAACTCCGCTTTCTAAACAACATTCAAATGATATTCATTAATCCAAAAGGTCTGAAGCCATCATTAAAACATTATTTAAAATACTTATAAAGGATATGAACGATTTTAATCATAATTCTTTTTATCAACTTTCCTTTCGTAACGTTTAAAATATTTTTACTTCTTTGTTTCTAATGGTGTTGGCAATTAATATTTCACTTATGTGTATCTAGTGTACTATTTTATTTGAAAACGATGTTTTTTCTCACCATGCTCTTATTTAATACTCCCTCCGTCTCGCAATATTAGTTTTTTTTAACTTTTTATTGTGTCTCAAAATATAAATCCTTCTCAAATTTCAATACAAGATTAATACATTGTTTTCACTTTCACTCTAAACAATGCAATATTATAAGTCACTCCCAAAAAACAATACAATATTTTGTCTTGAAATATTAAAAAGTAACTCATTTATGATTTTTACTTAATCTGTATGAGAAAACCAAAAAGACTTATAATATGAGACGGAAGGAGTATTTCTTATTTAATATTACTAAGTGAGGTGAAATTAAGAATGCATTAATTATATGCAAAACCTTTTGTGGTTTTATTGTTAAAGTGTGTGTGTTTTCTTTTTTATTAATTTTTTTTAAGTTTTTATTGTTAAAGTTGAAAAAAAAAAGTTTGTTTCACAAGAAAAAGGTCACATGTCATAACACACTCCAATAATATCGATCATTTGTGGATTTTAAGAATCAATAGACTTCACCTCATACGATAATAAATGGTGTAAAATTGCATTTTGCACTTTATTGATATTATTTTTTAACAAGCATTCTTTATGCATGTATTTTTTATAAATATATCAATTCTATAAGAACATATATAGTAGTTTTCTTTTTAAAAGAGCCCTCGATAACATAGACAACATTAAGTTTGCCCTCTATGGATGTGTTATTGTTGTGAACTAAAATGAAGCATGCAATTGGAGAACTCAGAACTTAACATATAAGCTTGAAATGCATGAATTAATTAATTACACTATAAATCAACATACTTTTCAACAATTATTCAACAGTTCTCGGCCTGTAATTCAAAAATGGTTACTAGGAATTACAAAAGAATACGTCCGGAGGACGTCTTTTGATAATAAACAAAACACAAAAAATATAAAAATCAGATGAGCAAATGCATGCTTCAACTTCTTTATTCTCCGATCTGCTCCTTACTTTCGCAATAAAACAATTTCCGGACAAAACGTAGATGAACTTATATAAATGCTACAAAACATGATGACTGAAACTCTGATCCTGATTGTGACGATCAGATGGTTTTGTGGTATATGTGATTAGTAGTAGTGAGGGGGTGGAGGTGGTGATTTGTAGATATAAGGCGGTGGTGGGGATGGAAACGTAGGAGGCGGAGACTTGTAGACATAGGGAGGTGGAAGTGATGGTGATGGGGGTGGTGGAGAGTTATAATGGTAAGAGGGTGGTGTTGCAGAAGGTGGTGGTGGTGGTGGTGGGGATTTATAAATGTAAGGCGGGGGAGGAGAAGGAGAGGGAGGTGGAGGTGGAGGAGACTTGTAAACATAAGGGGGAGGTGGTGAGGGGGATGGTGGTGGAGGAGACTTATAAATGTATGGTGGTGGAGGTGATGGTGATGGTGGTGGTGGTGATTTGTAAACATAAGGTGGTGGCGGTGATCACTACAAGAAAACTGTGATTCAATGACGAAAACTTAATGACAGGATGTAAAACTATCATTAAATGGTACTTATAATGACGGGACACAAATTAATTTGTTGATGAATGACAGAATTTCAATTCCCGTCATTGATAATCGTATTTCCTGTCATTACAAATACAATAAAAAAAAAAACCCTCTCATTATTTGTATAAATTTTTTCATAATACATTTTTTTTTAATTTACAATTTTTTAACAAAATAACAAACACATTAATAAAAACCCAAAACCAACACCCCTTCTCGTTCGGTCATTCTATGTATGTCACTATTATTTTGTGATGACATTTTTAATATGTTATATAGTTATGTGTGATGACATTTTTAATGTGACACACATAATATATTATGTTACATATTAAAAGGTAACACCTAAATTAAGCTGTATGGAATTTGATTTATAAATATATTGGACTGTTATTTCGGCCCTTTAATTTCCTTTATACTAATAAACCTATTTCTCATAACCCTTACCTGAATTCTCCTTCTATCCAGCTGTCCCCTCCATCTTCGAGAAACCCTCTCTTAATTGAATCTTGAATGCTCCAAATCTTCTCGGAGTTCTCTGTGTGCTGAAACACTTCTGATTCTTCCCTAATCAAATCTCTGATTCATTTTTCAGTCATCGCTAAATCAATTTCTCGAATTGATTTTCCGAATCAACTCGCAAATGGAATGTTTTCGAGTTGTATTGCAAAACGAATCCTCAATTCGTGAAGGCCTCGTATCTATTCAACCTTTATGGGTTGATTTTGTTTCGAAATCTTTTTGCAACCTAATTGTTTGATTCCGGATGGAAAGTTTGAAGCTTTTATGATGGAGATACGCAACCGTTAGAGCTTCTGGATGTCTATCTTCGGCATGTGCACAAAATCGAACCTTTATACTCGAATCGCTGAATATCAGGGAAGTAAAAGTCTTAGCCTCCTTGTGTTGATATCGTTTTCAATTATTATTCTGATTTAGAACTGACTGTGCCTGATTTTCTTGCTCATTGCCTCCATTGAAGTTTGAGCGTGAAAGATGTGTTTGTGCAAAGTTGTGGGGTCTGTGATTCAAGAAAGTTTACAATCAGTGGCATACTGGAACTGTAAGCTTGACCTTGAATCGGTTTGTAGGACTGTGCTTGAATCAAGTTGGAGGTGATACAAGTTCTAGCACTCTGTGGCATACAGAGGTGCTGAACAGTGGCTTGTGGACTCTCCTGCTTATCAGTAAGTGTGCTACCTTGGTTTTTACAGCTTTTCTAAATTGTGTATTTCTGAAAGTGTTGTTTGTCTGTGTGTGTTTGAGTCCCTGTGGAATTCAGTTTTGTTCTAGGTGTGGTTAGTACTAAAATTGATTGATTGATTGAATCTATTGAACAAATCCACCTAGTGAGGACAAAAAGGCTTTTGTTCAAGCTGATTTGGTGATAGTCAATCTTGTGTGAATCTAGCCCTTAGTAACAAGTCCTGAATTGCTACGGTTTGGTTGTTATTGTTATAATATTCCCCTTCGGATATTTTGTCCTGACTTGTGTCTGTGACTGAATATCATTTTGTGGTCAAGTTACATTGAATGCACTTGCGTTGAATCAGTGAATTAATTTACTGATTTTGACCGTGTGTGATTTGTGTTTAAATTGCCATTCCCCTGTCTGCTGAATCATTGGCTAAGTAGTACTGTATTGCTGAAAACCTGCTGCATATTTGTATTGAACACTAGCTGATTTTCTGGCATAAATCTACTGTGTATATTGCACCTTAAAATCTGCTGAACCTACCTGCCTTTTCTATAGTGCATTGTGTGTCTGCCTTGCTCCTTTGAGCTGCTGCATTTTGGCTGAATTCTTGTGCATTTGAGCCTGCTATATCACTATATCTGCTGCACTTTACTTGTTTTGTGATCTGCTTAAGAGCTTAAGCTTGCTGACCTGCTGCTGAATATTTTTCTCCATCTGAAAGCATCTAATCTGTGCATTCCATTTGCAATCTGCTGCTGTGCATTCCTGCTGAAACAAGTAAAATAGCCTAATAGAGATCCTGTGCATTTAGCTCTGTCTATCAGCTGAATAACTGTATTCAGCATTGATTTTCAGGCTTGATAATCTAGTCTCCATAGACCTGATTATCTCTCTTGAAACTCAGCTGAAAGTTCAGCTCTGTGTCTATTGATTTGCTGTAATCTACTTTTGTGTTCTACAATGATTCTGTTGTAAAAATTTATATTTGATTCAGTGTGTATCCTGAACTGAAAATTGATTATCCCTATATCTTGACATAAGCAAGTCCTTTAATTGTACAAATATATTTTGTATGATATGTTATTGATCTCTAAACACTTTTTGCTGCTTGTCCTTGAAAAGTATTGTAACCCTGATTTGCTTTGACCTACATAAGAATTTTATTTATTTGGCTGCACATCAATTTAACTTACTTCAAACCTGTTTAAAGTGGTTGAACATTTTGGCAACCTTTTTAAGTCGTCACTATTGATCATCCAGCTAGTTGATCTATCTTAATTGAAGTTGAATCAGCCTACGTTTGTATTATCAATTCTTTATACATTTTATTTAGTTGGTTTTCCAATAAGTCAATTTTATAAACCTGCTCAACGTGGTTGTTTAATCTTATCATATTTGATCACTAAGGTTTTTATAATACTAGTGAATATTTGAATAAGTAAGCTTCCACACTTATTTTACTAGTACTTGTGTTCATTCGAAAAGAGTTTTAAAAATCACCCACACTCTATTCAACCCTCCCTTCTAGAGTGTCTTTGAGCCATTATTGATCCAACACTTGGAAAAAGTGTTGTTGTTTACGGTTTAGGACAAGTGGAAAGTTATAATGTCTTGTTACTGCGATTGGAGGACATCTAGGGTCCATCTTTTGGTTGGTTCGGTACCATTGCTAGAAAGATTATTAGCACGTCTTCGTAGGAGGGCCCTGGTGTGTAACAGGGAATTACTTGATGGTTTCAAAGTGGTGACCATTGTTTCGACCTTCAGACGAATGCATAACATCAACCATGGTATGGTTTACCCTACCTCAAATACTTTTATATTGAAAAAGTGTTGCTTAGTCTTTGTATCTTGTTAGAAATAGCCATTAAAAGTGGGTGAAGGAACTAGAAGGAACTAAAATTCATTCTAGGGTTAAGTTTCCATGGGTATGTGTGGTGATAGACCTTTAAAAGCCACTCATAGCATGTATCAGTATATATGGGATTCGACAAATAGTTGAGTATGAAGGCTTGCAATTGAATAGTTTCATGTGCAGGTGTTATGGGCATCGAGTTAAAGCATGTACGGCCCTTTTTATCACATTTCCTAGGGATGCAGAACAAAGAATCTAGTGCTGAGCCAAGTGGAGATACCACATGTGCATTTGTCAGTATGAGTTAGAGCGTGAAAAGCTTTCCCTAGAACTAGAGGAAGCAAGAAAATTGCAAGCAAAACCTATAGGGCCCAACAATGGTGAATGGTGAAGCCAACAAGATAAAGAACACAAAATCTAAGGTGAGTTTCTTGTTGAAAGATAATGTCAAAAGTTAACTTATTTCCTAAATTATGATGCATCTGATATGATCTGGTCTCTATTCTTGATAATGTTTACTAGAAGGAACTTGGGCCTCTTTATTCTGTCTGGATCTTGATTTTGGGAACCTTGATCTTCAAGGTTCTTCTCCTCTCTCTCCTGTGGTACATTTTTATCTTATATGAACGTTATGTGTTTTGGAGAACTTGTTGTGACATCAACTGATTAAAATTCATGATTCTTTGTGTGGGAAACAGACCTAAGATTTAATAGTTATTTCCATGTTTGTGTTACTTTCCCCCGGTTTCTTTTCTTTTATTAATCAAGACATATATTGAACAAACTAGATTGTCATTTTATTTAGAGATGTGATGCCTCAGTTACACATCCAAGATTTAATTTGTTTTGCATCTCCATTTCTTTCTAATAGCAACTATTCATCTTTAGTAGGATAAGATTCACACTAGAAAATCTAGCTAAGCAGCACGATGTCCTTATGAAAGGTATTGAAGGACTGTTTCTCCCTGCATAATGTAAGGTTCATTTCTTTTACTTTTTTGTTAGACTTATGACTCTTGATGTTGTATGGTGTTTATCAAAGCTGATAAAGGTTTGAGATGTCTTAAATCTATCCTTAGAAGTTTGTTATGTAGTATATTGGTTGTTTATCACGTATACTAACATACATATCTCGTATTTGTCAACAAAATAGATAGATATTTTGAATTTTAAGTTCCGTTCCATTCACTATTCTCAAATGCATCGACCTTCAAATATACTACAAAAGTTAAGAACATTCAATAGTTTCTTTGACTATACCTGTCAAGCTGAAATTTGAAATGGTCTACATAAAAATTTAATTAGAGACAATTTCATGATATTGATGTTACTTGTGTTCTTGATTGGAGTTGTTTTGAGATGTTGAGCAAATGGGATATGATAGCTGCAGCAATGAAGAATTATTTCAACTGGATGTTTGGCTTTAAACAATATCTATTGTCTATTTTTTTATAGTATGTCTATTGTCTTTTAATGATATGTGTTGTGTAGGTTTTGTCTTATGACATTACAAATGTCAAGGCCCTCTACAGGCACGATCAAGCATATAAATCTTTGGGACAATTAGAAGTGAGTTCACTACTTCTATTTTTGTGTGCCTTGCTGATTTATGTATTTGTTATGAAATGTAATGTTTTTTTATAACATTTTGATGTACTATGCTACCTTTTTCTTTCATTACAGAATGTTGTTTTTGACTTGAGCAAAGGTCATGAAATTTTTTGCTTCAGAAAGAGGTAATAGCGTTGAAGAGAGCTGCTCATGAAACGTATCAAAGCCTTAACTACATCCATGATGCACTCGTGGTTGTTTTATTTTCATGTTCTTTTGCAATATTAACATAATACGCATTTTCATTGTGAGTTAGAATTCTGTTTTGTATTAGATACTCTTACAAAGGCAATGGAGGTTCAAGCTATGAATATGAGAAGTGAAGTTTCAAGGATGAAGAAGGAGGTTATGTGTGGGGTGAAAGAACGAGAAAGCAAATAAAAAGTGTTTTGGTACTCAAAAGGTCGGTTACTATCTTTTAATCGCTTCCCGTAACATACAACTCTTTTTTATAGACAAATTATTTCCTCGTTCGTTCTTTTGGATTGGTGATAGTGCCATTCATGCACCAAGTAAAGTTGTAGTTAGTATTTGATAATGAACATTTGAAACCGGCAATGAAGGTTTCATGTAATTTTGGCTTGTGATTCTTTTCCGCAGTGTTCCTATCCTAATTTTTTGGTTCATTTTAGTCTAAAATAAGGGGACGTGTCCTCATTAAACCATTGTATAATGAGGGGAAATGACCCTATAATGAAGGTATATGTCATCATTAAATCACAAATTAATGATGGGAAAATAACCTATTATTGAGGGTATGTGTCATCATTAAATCACAATTTAATGACGGGAAAATGACCTTTTAATAAGGACATGTGTTGTGATTAAATCGTTAGTTAATGAGGGGAAATGAGCCTATAATGAGTGGATGAATCGTGATTAAAAAAAAGGTTTAATGATAGGAATATACCGTCATTGAACGTGTTATACGATTAATGACAGGAAAACGATTCCCGTCATTATTACCTTTAACGGCGGAGGCGGCAATGAAGGGGAATTTCCCGTCATTGAAAGCCTTTAATGACGGGAATCGAACATTTAATGACAGGAATTCCTCTCATTAAAAGCCGATTTTCTTGTAGTGGATGGAGATGGTGGTGGTGGAGACTTGTACATGTAGGGAGGAGGCGGCGATGGTGATGGTGGTGGTGGGGACTTGTAAATGTAGGGAGGAGGCGGTGATGGTGATGGTGGTGGTGGGGACTTGTAAACATAAGGTGGTGGCGGTGATGGAGATGGTGGGGGTGGAGACTTGTAAATGTAAGGAGGTGGCGGCGATGGCGATGGTGGTGGTGGTGATTTGTAAACATAAGGTGGTGGCGGTGGTGATTTGTAAACATAAGGTGGTGGCGGTGATGGAGATGGTGGAGGAGACTTGTAAATGTAGGGAGGAGGCGGTGATTGTGATGGTGGTGGAGGAGACTTGTAAATGTAGGGAGGAGGTGGCGATGGTGATGGTGGTGGTGGGGACTTATAAACATATGCGGCGGCGGCGGCGAGGCAGATGGAGGAGGCGGTGATTTGTAAATATAAGGAGGTGGTGGCGAGGGTGATGGTGGTGGTGGAGACTTATAAACATAAGGTGGTGGGGGAGAGGGCGGTGGAGACTTATAAATATAAGGAGGAGGCGGTGATGGTGAAGGTGGTGGAGGAGACTTGTAGACATACGGTGAAGGTGATGGTGGAGGTGGTGATTTGTAAAGATATGGTGGTGGTGGTGGTGATGTGTAAATGTAAGGCGGTGTCCTCATAGGAGAAGGAGGAGGTGGTGAGCTATAATAGTAGGGTGAATGATCATGGTAATGATCTTCAGCCATGACATTAGTCACCAAGAGGCATATTGCCAAGGCAATGGTTGCTCTTTGCCAAAAACTGACCATTTTGACAAAAAACAATTGTGTTTGTCTTCTATGCTCAGAAGGTAAAATTGCTTGTGAATTTGTTCTTGATATTTCATCCTTATATAACAACCAGGTACAACCTAGAAGCATTATTTTCACCTTATTTTAATCCCCATACTATTGTGAAAACGCTGAAAAGTAAGCATATGCAGCTGTGTATTGGAGAATTGTGGGTTGCAACTAAGGGGCTGTTTGTTAAACTCATTAAGTACTTATTCTGAAAAAATTAAGAGATAATTAATTAAGAGGTGTTTGTTAATATTTTTTCACATCTCTTAATTTGTTCAGTACATCTGAATTCTTCTCCGTTTTACCATGTAAGTTTTCAGTAGTCTCCCCGCTACTTAACGCTGAAAAGGAAGTCCACTTGCTTGCAGTACCGCATATTCCACGTTCCCACTCCCACCTGTGCCATATTTCCCATTTTATGTATACGTCTAATTTTTGTTATATTTATTTATTTAGCAAATGTGTTAGTTTTCAAAGTGATCTTTATTTTATAGAACTCTATTTATGTAAGCAGAGTTTTATATATATATATACACGTGAAATAGATCTACCAAATTTTATACTATGGTCTACTATGAAATATTATAAGTAACAATATAAAAAACTTTGCCCAAATTATATATGACAAAAATTACCATTATAATTATAATGAAGCATGTGCCTTTTTTTTTTATATTATATTGATTATTGATATATCTAAGGATAATCATGTCAAATAAATCATTTTCAGATTTCATATATACACGGTTATCAAACAATCTGATTATTTTCAGCACTTAATTTTTTCAGTTACTTAATGCAATAAGACTTCGTACTTCGATTTCGACTTCGACCTCGTACTTCGTACTTAACAAACTACTAAGCCTCCTTTTTTTTTTTCCCCCTTGACAATGAAATGATAAATATTAGTCCCTCCGTTCCAATTTATCTAGTGGTATTTGTTAAAATCATTTGTTCTATTTTATCTAAGACAATTACGTTTTCAATGGAACATTTATGGTATTTTTCCTTACTTTACCCTTATTTATTGCAATAGAGATAGATAAAAACGAATATCATATTAATTATATCTAACGACTTTTTAGTCATTTCATTTTAAAGTCTTTGAATTAACTCATTTTCTTAATACGCGTAATTGTGATAACTGTCTCGGATAATTTAAAACGAAGGGAATAATAAAGAAACATGATGTTGTGAAATGGTCGTGGAAATTAGGTGAATTACTTGCACAAAGTAGTAGGTATGCCAGTGCTTATGGAAAACATTTTTCAACTTTCTCAAGTCAAGGCCAAGTCATATCCATAGCATTTTTTATTAATTAGGTTCCATTGTATTTTTTTTTTTTTTTTGAGGGTAAGTTCCATTGTATCTTAATATTGCGAAAAAACCAAATTGAGGATTTTTTTTTCTTTCTGGTAAATAATTTTTTTTTATAAAAACGGTCATTTTATTCCTTTGAAAGTGCAGAATGGCCTAAGCCGTACAAAATGAAGAGAAACTGGAGCTACAAACGTAAAAAGAAAAGTACACCGTAATTACTCCTTCAGTTTCTATTTAACTGTCGTAATTGCAAAAAATAAAAATTCATTTTTATCTGTTATAGTTATCTTTCCAAAACATTATTTATTGTATTTTTCTACAACTACCTTTATTTATTAAGGGGGTGAAAAATTGAAAACAACACTGCATTTACTATATTCAAGATGTGCTATTGTCATTTTGATGTTATGTCAAAACATTAACTACTCTTTTTAATATCTGAATTTTTGGCAACTGCGACAGTTAAATAGGAACAGACGGAGTGCTCACTCTCTTGCCAAGCAAGACGTAGATTTTTAGCTCGTTCCACCACTTGAGAGAGGAAAGCAGAGGCCGGGGGCCTATCTTCCTTGCAACCGTGAATAATTTTTGTTTTCGATTGATGACGTTTGAATACATGCGGATTATGCAATATCTTAAAAGTGTCCTCATATTTTGTCATATGTTCATTTTATCGTATTATTGTTTTCTTACCGGTTAGATATAGACGGCTTCTATTTACACAACGTTTTTTACTTTGGCACCATTACTTCAGACACTCTTAAAATTATTGTTGGCACCACCATAACGTCTTAAAATTATTTTTGTGAAATATCACGTCTGTGTCACTGATGTTTGTTTTCGGTATGAGCGACACTGGAACTGACGTTGGTTTTCACTGATATTATAGTTGTAAATGTATTATTGGTGAAAAACGTAGCCCCACTGACGTTGTTAAAGAAACAAAACGTCAGTGGCATCGCCGCGCGTACCGTGGTGCCGAAAAGCAATTTGAGGGTGGTGGTGAAGTAATTGAAAAATAATTGAAAAAAGGTGTCAATAATATATTCGTGGTGCCGATAGAAGCCGCCTAGATATAATGCGTGAATTCTTGATATTATTTCACAATTGTCTTAAAATGCTTACTTGTTTGGATTTTAACGAATTGGACCAAATAAATTTTGAGTAAAGGTATTAAATTGGTTTATCTAATAACAATATATGTCATCTATTATATTTTATAAACATGAAAGCTAGTGGAAATAATCCTACCTAGTCGGATCCGGTCCAACCCGATTGGGTTTAGAAACCACATTAACACAAGAGAATCAATAATAGAGTGTAGAAGACAAGAATCCGAGCCTATAATGATTGAGAAGAACCACGTGAAAAAAACATAGAAGAGTCAACTTGTTTGTTATAAACCATCGAGGCAATAGGATGTTCCGAAGCTCCGAATGCCAAACAGTTGAAGCTTGCATGATACTGTAACGACCCACTCCCAAAATGCGCAATTTTCTTGGGAAATGAACCGTTCGGCCATGTTATGAAAGGAAAACTTCATAACACGAAGCCTCGTAGTTGAAAACTACAAGAAGTAAAATAATTGCGTATTTTGGGAATGGGTCGTTACGGTTGGTATCAGAGAAAGGTTTTTGCCAGTTGGTGAATCTAAGCTTGATATTTAAGTTTGATCTTATAGGTTTTGATCTCTAGATTAGGAACTGATATCTTTAGGAGTACGAGTGCCTTAATTCTTAAGAAACATAAAAGATATAATATTATTAATTTTTGTAACTAACCATTTTATTTTAGATGGAGAATGTTCAGCCACAACCCACAAAACCAACGAATTGGTTTGCAGAGTTGAAAAAGATAGGAACCAAAGATTATGATGGCCTTGGCGATCCACTTCGGGCCGAAAAGTGGATTAAGCATATAGAAAGTTACATGGAGTCCATGTTTGTGCCGGAAGAGCTTTGGGTTGGTGTTGTCAAGGGTTTCTTTGTGGGTCAAGCGAGGAATGACTGGAGGGCAATCTGTAACTTGGGATCGGTTTAAGGAACTCTTCTATGATAAATTTTTCCGTGAAACCCTACGTTTGGAGAAACAGAGTGAATTTTATAATTTGAAACAAGATGATGGCATGTCGGTGATTGAGTATGCTAATTGATTCAATGAGTTGATTCAGTTTGTTCCATATTTGATGCAAGATGAGAAAGCCAGGATTAGTAGGTTTGAGTCTGGACTCCATCCTACCTTATCACTTTCATTCGCTGGAGCTAAGTTTGATTCTTACCAGGAAGTGTTTGAAAGAGCAATTAAGGCTGAAGGTGTACATAAGAGAGCTAAAGCCCAGTTATCAAGTGGTAAGAGAAAGTGGGAAGGTTCTTCAAATGGAAAGTCTGTAAGTCCTGTACTAGCTAAGAAACCAGTTGTTCAGAAGCCGAGTTTTCCTCAATGTCCGAATTGTCACAAGTATCATACAGGGGAGTGCAGGGCTGGTTAGGGTGTATGTTATCAGTGTGGTCAAGCAGGCCATTATCTTCGTGACTGTCAAAAACGTTAGAAGTCGCCAATTAAGCCAGGGTCTTCTACAGCTGCCACATCCACCCTTAAGAAAGGAAGGCCAACTGCCAAGCCAAACACTACACATGCTTGTGTCTTTTCTTTGGATGCTCAACAAGTTGATGAGGATGAGAATGTTGTTACAGGTGTTTTATATTGATGCATTATAATTTTTAGTATTCTTATATCATTATGCTTTATATTCATTTTTTGTAATCATGAACTATTTGGGTAAATTCCATCCCCGCTAAAGCCTTATTTGATACGAGTGCATCACAATCTTTTGTGTCACAAAAGTTTTTCAATAAACTAGGATGCCCTGCAAAAAGATGGATAGACCTTTAGCGGTATCAACACCTGTTGGAAAGACAGTTTTGGTTTATGAGTTTGTTCAGGACTGTAAAGTCCAGGTTAGATGTAGGGAGATGATTTCTGACTTCATCATACTAAATTTCTTTGATCTTGACATCATCTTAGGCATTGATTGGTTATCATGTCATTACGTGCATCTCGATTGTCATCAAAAGAAAGTGACTTTTCTTCTACCTTCTGAGCCTGAAGTTTCTTTCCAAGGTGATTTACCCAAGCACAATAAACCCATACCGGTCATATCGTCAACATCTACAATGCGAACTCTAAAAAAAGGATGCATGAGAAATTTAGTTAACTCAAAACAAATCACTTATTTTACTGAAACCCTACGTTTGGAGAAACCGAGTGAATTTTATAATTTGAACATGATGATGGCATTTCGGTGATTGAGTATGCTAATCGATTCAATGAGTTGATTCAGTTTGTTCCATATTTGATGCAAGATGAGAAAGCCAGGATTAGTAGGTCTGAGTCTGGACTCCATCATACCATATCACTTTCATTCGCTGGAGCTAAGTATGATTCTTACCAGAAAGTGTTTGAAAGAGCAATTAAGGCTGAAGGTGTACATAAGAGAGCTAAGTCCCAGTTATCAAGTGGTAAGAGAAAGTGGGAAGGTTCTTCAAAGGGAAAGTCTGTAAGTCATGCATTAGCTAAGAAACCAGTTGTTCAGAAGCAGAGTTTTCCTCAATATCTGAATTGTCACAAGTATCATACAAGGGAGTGCAGGGCTGGTCAGGGTGTATGTTATCAGTGTGGTCAAGCAGACCATCATCTTCATGACTGTCCAAAACGTCAGAAGTCGCCAATTAAGCAAGGGTCTTCTACAGCTGCCCCATCCACCCTTAAGAAAGGAAGGCCAACTACCAAGCCAAACACTACACATGCTCGCGTCTTTGCTTTGGATGCTCAACAAGTTGATGAGGATGAGAATGTTGTTACAGATGTTTTATATTGATGCATTATAATTTTCAGTATTATTATATCATTATGCTTTATATTCATTTGTTTTGTAATCAGGAACTATTTGGGTAAATTCCATCCCCGTTAAAGCCTTATTTGATACGGGTGCATCACAATTTTTTTTCAATAAATTACGATGCCCTGCCAAAAAGATGGATAGACCTTTAGCGGTATCAACACCTGTTGGAAAGACAGTTTTGGTTGATGAGTTTGTTCAGGACTGTAAAGTCCAGGTTGAATGTAGGGAGATGATATCTGACTTCACCATACTAAATTTCTTGGATCTTGACATCATCTTAGGCATTGATTGGTTATCACGTCATTACGTTCATCTCGATTGTCGTCAAAAGAAAGTGACTTTTCTTCTACGTTCTGAGCCTGAAGTTTCTTTCCAAGGTGATTTACCTAGCACAATAAACCCATACCGGTCATATCGTCAACATCTACAATGCGAACTTTAAAAAAAGGATGCATGAGCAATTTAGTTAAATCAAAACAAATCACTTATTTCCCTGAAACCTTAGTTTGGAGAAACAGAGTGAATTTTGTAATTTGAAACAAGATGATGGCATGTTAATTTGAAACAAGATGATGGCATGTCGGTGATTGAGTATGCTAATCGATTCAATGAGTTGATTCAGTTTGTTCCATATTTGATGCAAGATGAGAAAGCCAGGATTAGTAGGTTTGAGTCTGGACTCCATCCTACCATATCACTTTCATTCGCTGGAGCTAAGTATGATTCTTACCAGGAAGTGTTTGAAAAAGCAATTAAGGCTGAAGGTGTACATAAGAGAGCTAAGGCCCAGTTATCAAGTGGTAAGAGAGAGTGGGAAGGTTCTTCAAAGGGAAAGTCTGTAAGTCCTGCACTAGCTAAGAAACCAGTTGTTCAGAAGCGGAGTTTTCCTCAATGTCTGAATTGTCACAAGTACCATACGGGGGAGTGCAGGGTTGGTCAGGGTGTATGTTATCAATGTGGTCAAGCAGGCCATTATCTTCATGACTGTCCAATACATCATAAGTCGCCAATTAAGCTAGGGTCTTCTGCAGCTGCCCCATCCACCCTTTAGAAAGGAAGGCCAACTTCCAAGCCAAACACTACACATGCTCGCGTATTTGCTTTGGATGCTCAACAAGCTGATGAGGATGAGAATGTTGTTACAGGTGTTTTATATTGATGCATTATAATTTTCAGTATTCTTATATCCTTATGCTTTATATTTATTTGTTTTGTAATCAGGAACTATTTGGGTAAATTCCATCCCCGCTAAGCCTTATTTGATACGGGTGCATCACAATCTTTTGTGTCACAAAAGTTTTTCAATAAACTATGATGTCCTGCCAAAAATATGGATAGACCATTAGCGGTATCAACACCTGTTGGAAAGAAAGTTTTGGTTGATGAGTTTGTTCAGGACTGTAAAGTCCAGGTTGGATGTAGGGAGATGATATCTGACTTCATCATACTAAATTTCTTGGATCTTGACATCATCTTAGGCATTGATTGGTTATCACGTCATTACGTGCATCTCGATTGTCGTCAAAAGAAAGTGACTTTTCTTCTACCTTCTGAGCCTGGAATTTCTTTCCAAGGTGATTTACCCAAACACAATAAACCCATAACCGGTCATATCGTCAACATCTACAATGCGAACTCTAAAAAAAGGATGCATGAGCAATTTAGTTAAGTCAGAACATAAAGACATTAGAATCGAAGACGTTCCAATTGTCAGAGATTTTCCAGATGTCTTTCCAGAAGAGTTGCCAGGACTAATGCCAGACCGAGAGATTGAGTTTGAAATTAATCTTGTGCCCGGATCTACTCCAATATCTAAACAACCTTACCATATGGCACCTGCAGAAATGAAGGAATTAAAAGAACAACTTCAAGATATGTTGGATAGAGGAGTCATCCAACCGAGTACGTCTTCTTGGGGAGCTCCGGTTTTATTTGTTAAAAAGAAAGATGGTACCTTACGTCTCTGTATCGATTACAGAGAGTTGAACAAGATTACTATCAAGAATAAGTACCCTCTGCCCATGATTGATGATCTGTTTGACCAGCTTCAAGGTTCCCGGGTTTACTCTAAGATTGATCTTCGATCAGGCTATCATCAATTGAAAATTCGAGTTGAGGACATCCCTAAACTTGCTTTTAGGACTCGATATGGACACTTTGAGTTCTTAGTGATGCCGTTTGGTTTGACTAACGCGTCCGCAGCTTTCATGGATCTGATTAATATAGTGTTCAGTCCGTATCTTGATAAGTTTGTGGTTGTCTTCATAGATAATATTTTGATTTATTCAAAAAATGAAAAGGAACATGCAAAACACTTAAAGACAGTGTTGCAAATTTATAAAAGACACAAAATACCTATGACCACCCAATGACTCCACCCTTGAAGGTCCCCAACAATCAGAATGGACATAATCAAGTGTCATTTTTGTGATGTGGATTGCTTTTGGGAACTTGCTCCTATGTAGTTTCCCAAACACACAGTGTTCACAAAATTCCAGTTCCTTGGCCTTATGTCCCCCAAGTAGATCAGACTTAGACAAAATTTGCATCCCTCTTTCACCCATATGACGTAATCTCATATGCCACAACTTAGTCAATTGTGACTGGTGAACCTCTGATGATGCAACATCAACAGAACCTGATACAGTAGACCCTTGTAGTATGTACAATGTCCCCTATCTGATACCCCTCAGAATCACACTTGAACGCTTATAGACATTCACCACTCCACCTTAACCACTGAACTTGAACCATTTTCTGTCTAGTAGACTAAGTGATATCAAATTCTTGGTTATTTGTGGAACATGCCTAACCTCATTCAATGTGCAGAATTTACCATCATGTGTCCTAAGTTGGATTGATCCAATCCCAACTATTTTACAGACCTTGCTGTTGGCCATAACAATATGACCTCCATCAACCTGCTGATAAGTTGAAAACCACTCCCTGTTTGGACACACATGATAAGATGCCCTAGTGTCCAGAATCCACACATATTTGTGCCTTACTGACTCTGAAACTGCTAAGGTCAAATCTTCTTCAGAGTTGGTGCCTTGTTCTGCCAAAGCAACTGTACCCTGCTGAGTACCCTGCTGCTTCTTCCTCTTTGGACATTCATTTTTTCAATGTCCCTGCTCCTTGCAGTAATTACAGATGTCCTTAGCTTTAGGACCCTTGGAATTCTTTTTGAATTTCTTCTTTCCAGAATTTCCTGGCCCCCTGCTGACTCCACTGGCCCCCAACCCAGCAGACTGACTATCTGTTCCAGATCCAGATGCCTTATGGCGTAACTCTCGAGCATGGAGTGATGACCTTACATCCTTCAATGATACTGATTCCTTTCCAACAATAAAGGACTGCACAAAGTTCTCATATGATGCTGGCAGTGACACAAGTAGAATCAATGCAACATCCTCATCTTCAATCTTCACATCAATATTTCTTAAATCAAGCAATATTGTGTCCAGCTGATCTAGATGATCCCTCAGCTGAGTACCCTCATGCATCCTTAAACTGAGCAGACGTTGTTTCAACAACAACTTGTTGGTTAGGGACTTAGTCATATACAGACTCTCAAATTTGGCCCACAGCTTCTCAGCAATGTCCTCCTCAGCAACCTCTGTGATAATATCATCTGACAAGCACAACATAATTGTTGAATGTACTTTCTCCTCCAGACTCGCTCTCTCAGCAGCACTTCATTCTGTTGATTTAGACAAGGGACCCCATAATCCCTGCTGCTTCAACAAAGCACGCATCTTGATCTGCCACAGACTAAAAATGTTCTTTCCTGTGAACTTGTCAATCTTAACATTTAAAGCAGACATCTTTCTCACCAGAAAAGCTTGTGTAGATCCTAAATCCTAGTGTCAATTATGACCTTGGTGCCAATCTACCTGGCTTAAAACAGATAAACAGATTTCTTGATGAACCTGGACGCTCTAATACCAGTTTGTTATTACGGATCGATCAAGAAGTGATGGTGATTGTGAGTAAGATAAAAGATAAACAAGCATGCAAACACAGAAACAAGAAGAACACAGATTTAACTTGGTTTTCGGCAATGTGCCGACTACTCCACGGATAAACGAGGATATTTTATTATCACCAGAAAGTTACATCAAGTTACAATTAATACATATGGTATTTATAGCCTTGGGAATCCAACCCTAACCGACTAATCAGCCAACCCAATAAATGACTGAAATACCCCAGAAGTAACTTCACCGACTTAGGAAACCATGCAGACGTGTTCCTTAAGTCTGCTGTGAATCAGCAGACTTTTACTCCACCGTTCACCAGAACCAGTAGACTTCACTCGCCGATACCCCGTATCGACGGACTCGGCTCCAAAGCAGACCGATCAACTCTCGCCGCCCCGTACGAAACCAGATTCAGAAGATGCTTCATGCTCTGCTGACCACCATAATTTCCCAAAACAAACTCAGTAGCATAGTTTAAGTCACCATTACAATAACTGATCATAACGCATTCAGGTTTTTTTTTTAAACTTAAATAGAGGGAGGGTATGTTTGTCAATCTATTAATTTTTTGTCCTTATAACCAAGGAAAAGTTAAGTGTGTTCTATTTGCCTAATTAAGTTGATTATGTGTCCTTTTAACTCCTTGCCCCAAAAAATATGCGGCTGTTTTGTTATTAAAAAATATTCCAAAAACTGCGATTATCGTAATTCTCCATATATATTTTAGAACGGTAGGAGTACTTCACAAAACATATTTTTCAATATGGAAAGGGTATAAGATAAAAAAAATTATGGAAAGGGTAAGATAGTAAACCCATGTATGACAGGGGTTCGGATCGTCTGCTGTAAGCTTGGACTGTGATCCAAGCTGTATGAATATTCTCCTGCTGACACGTGTACAAAACTGATCTGAGCCATTTATTTTTTTTCCACGGCCTTTTAACACATCTTTCCTTTTCCCGCTTTTTTTTCCCGTTCATTTCCCCCTCTTTATCTACATCGAGGACGAAGAAGCACAAATGCGGCTGCTCCATCATCCTGAGATTTGCTCCCAGCCTTTTCTTGTACATCAAATCATGTGAAATTTCGAAGCGAGTCGGTTCCCATCGTCCCTCTCCATAGCTGGTTTGTATTGTAGCAGGCCTTCACATACGAATTTCAATCGAGATACCACAACAACTATGGAAGAGGTATGTTTTGTTAACTGATTTCCACATTGAAAGTTTAGGGCTGATCTTGCGTTTATGAAACTATTTAAAGAGCAGCTGTGAATTTAAGGTTTTGTTGTGAATTTAGGGCTTAATTTTCAATTTCGGGTTTTAATAGTCGATTTAGGGTTGATCGTACAATTTTCGTGTTTCTTCCTTTCATTCTTCAATCTGCAATGGAAGTTTTGAACTTTTACTTTGATAAAGCATTCTTAAAAGAATGTATAAATTATGTTCACTTTTCGGTCGAAATCGATACTCTTTCTTATGTTTTCTGTTGTTGTTGAAAAAGCTTCTTTGCATTTCAGTAAAAATTTCAATTTGTTTCATGAGGGGTATGAATTTCTTGTGAATTGGTTACGATCGATCCTTTCAGATGCTTATATCATTTGGCATTTACTTGTGAATTTTCTATAGTTATGAAATTTATGAAGCGCATATTTGTTTTCTTTGTTTCAGGCCCTTTGCGGTGCGCTCACAAACTATATTTAAGTTATTATTCATTGCTTTCTAAGTCATTCAATGTAAGTATGATGTACAATACTCTGTTTCTTGTTTTTGTGTGTGTAAAAAAACCTACTTTCATGTCTTTATTGCTTAACTATTGCATATGAAAAACAACTTATTCCATCCCTTTGTAATTTGAATGACAATAATCTTATTTTTTGGTACAATGTGATGACCCGTAAGAGTATCATTGCCAACCCTGAGGGAACGAAGCTTGAGCATTGTTGTAGAACTAAGGTATAATGCTTGAGATTCAATTATTGTTGTTTAGAATTTAGAAGGTGTTACATGTCACTTTAAGATTGTAGACATATTGACAAATTGCCCGCACATGTTTGCTCTATTAAAGTTGTGCCACGGTTTCTTAAAGACGTGCTGAATTTCACTTATTATTCTACCATTTTGTTTGTGTATTCATCGTTCAAATCTAATGCAGAGATTGCATTAATAGTACATATTATTGGGTATGAATGATTGTTAATGACTGATTAGATACACAATGAGTGACTTGCTTCTCTTCCTCTTATGTAGGGAAAATATTCTTATTTAGGTTTGGATATTTATGATTATTAACCAGTGTTTGTTGAGAAAGTGGTTGAGAAAGTTTGTTGGTGATATGGTCACGAGAACTATCAAGAAGGGGAGAGGCCTAAACTCAAGAAGAAAGTCATGTCTGCCATCATCCCCAACGCAAACTTGTTTTCATGTACTTTGAAGATATACAGAGGTTATTGTGAATCCTAAAGGTGAAATGAAAAGATCTGCTATCATCGGTCCAATTGGGAAAAAATGTGGGGATCTTTGGCCTAGGATTGCAAGTGCTGCAAATGCTATTGTTTAGAAAAACGGAGATTCGTATGATGTTACCAAATTGGACAATTTGTTATGGGTTTTGATATTGATGAGTTTTGTTTCTGAGATTAGTTGTTTGAGTTTATTTGTAAGAACCAAAGATATGTGGTTATTTAAGATTTGTTGATAATTCATTTGGCTAGTAATATTTTACTCTAACAAAAACAAAAAAAACAGAGTTGTTTTTAGCTGTTCAATAAGAAAATGCATTTCTTTTCTATTTATTTAGATTTAGATCGATTCTCTGCTCTTTTATTTTTGTTGTTTACACAGGACAGGAGAAGAAATTATGTTTCTCAGTCTCAATTTGTACAGAAAGAAGTTACACTAGCTCTACTTAAGTTCTGCACCATTTGTCCAGCCCGTTCTGCCTATTCCAGGTGTTGCAACTAGTATAAAGAAGTATCTTTCCATCAGCTGGTAGAGAACAAGAGGTGAACAACATAAATTTTTATCTAACTCACAAATCTACATGTCCATTTTCAATGCCCAACAAAATCAAGAATAAACAAAGTGGATCCAACTGTTTTTTTCCTCTCAAAACAAGGATCATCATATATGCTATACAAAATTTACCGACGCAGCAGCGTGGTATAAAAACAAGAGATTCCTATAGAATCTACAAGGGAATATGCACGAGTTTTCGATCTATCAAATTTTCCCATTCTGCTACCTTTATTTTCCTTTTCTAAAATATTGTTATGAAAACTTAGCTTAGTTCCAAGTTTTTACTAGTTTTGCTGATTATTCCATTTTAATGGTGACGATGCCGGAAATCGTCCGTGAATTAATACGAGTCAATCTCCTATATGATAAAGATCGTAAACCCCAAAAACCCTATTTTACGCAAAGTAGAATGGATTTCGTGATGTGTTTAGACAGAGCTCTCAAGTTACTTCTGAGAGTTGCCTACGTATCCAATAGTTGAATTGGAATCAAGTCTTTCGTAGTTCCTTAGGGTTGTTTATATATGTGGCATCTCGCCCCTATTACTTGTCACACTAGTATTATTACTTATTATTATTCCCTAAGGATATATACGCAATAATCCCTATCATTTAGAGATAATTATGGACATATTAAATGTCAAGATTGGAGTCTTTATGACTGGTGATTCTTTCCATAATTTAGTTACCCCTCACGTGGAATAACAGCCGGGTTGTGCGGAGCATCCTGCGCTCAGCCCCCAAAGCCACTATGGCCGAACTGGCAATTCCTCTTCGCCAGACCTTGGCCGACCTGCGGTGGCTGGAGGAGGAATTTGTACCGATCACCGACCTGGGGTTGACGATCTGACCTTAGTTCGGTTTATGGGGCCCCTGGCCCTTAATGCCCTAAGGTTAAGGCTTAATCATTTATTATGCACCCCTAAAGGCGACACGTGGCATAACTCGGGTCGGGTATCATCAAATGGCGTTCTTATTTTATCTTCATTTATATTCCTTCAATTTTTTGCACTGCAACACCAAGAACTCTATTTTGGAATTGTTTATGCATTTTCAGGAAAAAGAAATTAACATTGGTATTTTTGTTTTCTTCATTGTTAGTTCACACGAAAAAAAATCTCAGTTTGTATTTGACGATGCTAGAAATCGTCGGGTGATAAATCTGGGGTCTTTTAAATGACAACCTGCACAAGCTTCAAAAACAATGCAAACGATAAGAGAGGGGGTGGTTTGTGTGAGATTTAGATTGCACTTGAGAAACTGTATCTCAAACTGTCTACGTATCCAATTTGTGTATTGGAATCAAGTGTTCCTTAGGGATGGTTTATATAGAGGGGCTTGTGCCCTAGCGTTGCGCGTTGCGTGTCCCTGCTGGACTCTAGTTTCGTGTTCCCTAAAGAAGAGATAATGATGATTTGATTCTCTTGATTTTAGAAGATAATTATGGACATATTTGAATGCCAGGATCAGAGTAGTTATGGCTTGGGATTCTTTCCGTATTTATCTGATTTAATGTACACACGAGGACTTTGGTCTGAGACGGACTTAGGCCGACCTGTAGGAACGGACACGGGTAGGCTGATCTTATGACTCGGCCGACCTGTAAAGGTCGGGGGAGAGCAGCCGAGATCGCATTGTTAGGAAATCTACGCGGGAACGCAACGGAATTCAAAAATTTATTTCCTTTTAACCAGGATCGACTTCGTTTAAAAATAAACAAATAAACTAGTAGACGGTGGTTACCTTGGTTGATCTAAAAAATCGACGCTTTGACCGTCTAAGGAGAGTAGTGGTGCATGGAGCCTCCCAATCGTTCGGCCTCTACCGCTAGTCCACACGAACAGCCCGCCGGAATCCCATCATGGATTGCTACCAGAAAAACTCGGTTGCTAGACCGACTTTCTCTCTCTCTCTCTCAAAATTCTCTCTAAGAAACTCTCTATTTTTCACAAAAACTATTAGCTCTTAGAATTGTGATGTACAAAAGAGCAGGCCAACTCCTCCTTTAAATAGAGTGTGGTACGCCCTTATTGTCTCCCAATCTACTACTGGCAATAATATTATCGTAAAATTTCTTTTCACGACAATATTATGGTCGTAACGCATGTAGTGGTTGTGCATTACACCTCTTGCGTAGTGCACATATCATTTTCCAATATATTTTGTTGATGTAAAAAATAAGGGGGGTCTATCGGCAAACCCCTATTTACTACTGGCACTCTACTACTCCCGACACCACAAAAAATTACTTCGGGCACCCGGTGATTTTTTTTTACAAAAGGAACGTCAGTGGTATTGGTGTTCTTTGTGTAGCATGACGTTGGTGCTACACAAAGAACACCAATACCACTGACGTTTCCTTTGTAAAAGTGTTAAAACTTAGAAAACATCAGTCCACGATTTTCCACCGGCGTTCCTTGTTGCACAACAACGTCAGCGCACTGATGTTGGTGTGCAACGAGGAACGCCGGAGTCACCGACATTTTTTTCGTCCGGAAAAATATTCAATAAATGAGTGTCAATAGTAATTTGAGGTGTGACGATAGAACCCACCAAAATAAAACTATGGCTTAGATTTCAATAGTCAACGTGGCAGCTAGAGAAGTATGCACCTAGACCTGGCCAAATGAGCAAACCGGACCGGACCGGACCGGAACCGGCGGTTTGGTTTTCTGCCGGTTTGGGCGGTTGACTAACCGGCGGTTGAACTGAACCGCCGGTTGAACAAACCGGCGGTTTCCGGTTCACACGGTTCAGATCACGGTTTTAAAATTTATTAATTTTTTTTACATTTTCATATAATACTTATTATTTTCACTACCATAACAAATTACTATTCTTTCCACTATAATTACTAAAGCGAATGTAATATATATATTTTTTATAAATAGTTTTTTATTCGGTTTTAAATATAATATTATTATTGTGTTATTTTATTTATATGTAAATAATGTTATTTTTAAAAATTATATTATTTTTTAAACGTTTGTACCGGTAATTCGGTTGCCTACGTATCTTTTATATGTAATCGTGTCAGATGCACAACACATATAAAAAAAAAAAAGCGAACGTAGTTCTTATTGTTTTTTTTAGTCTTTTATAGTTTGTTGTAAATGTTTTATAGTTTTTTTTTATTATTGTTTTTTTTAAAAGTCTTTTATAGTTTTTTTTATAAGTTTTTTTGAGTCGGTTTAAGTATACGTAGATTATAAATATTGTTTTATTAAATATTACGTGAGATATATTGTGGTGTTTTTCTTATATGTTGTTTCAAAATTTGGTATCGTAAATTAAATTTGATTGTTGTTTTTAACAACTAAACAAACTTGATAATCAAAGAAATTAGTAGAAGATGTAAGAAATGAGAAGAGATTGGTGTAGGAAATTGGAAGAAACGTGATAGTATTTATAGGAATTTTTTGAAGTGTTTGGAAGGAAAAGAAAAAAATAAAAAATAAAAAATTCACCGTTGCAACTGTTGGGCCGATTCAACCGCCGGTTCCGGCCGGTCCGGTTCCAACCGCCGGTTCCGGTTTCAAAATTACCCAACCGGTCTCCAACCGTCCAACCGGCGATTGATCCAACCGGCTGTTTACCAAACTGCCGGTTCACAAACCGTCGATTCCGGCTCCAACCGCCGGTTATGGTTTGGTTTGGCTAAGTCTATATGCACCGGATGGATCACTTTATTTTTTGTCACCGTAGGGGATCCAACCCCGTATCGACACGACCCATCATTACCACTTTCCAAAGCCGTGGCGGTGATAGGGTATTGCTTGGTTATAATACCACCACCTCTTATCTTCTTTCCTCTACTTGGCCGATTTCTTTCTTTCTTTCTATGCTATAACAATTCCTCTGGACCTTATTGTTGACATATACCAATGGACTTTAACAATCAATGCTCGACGCCATGGCCTCCACAAATTTTTCAGGGGGAATTCATTTAAAAGGGTCCCCTAGGGGATATGTTTGCTTAAAAGGGCTTTGACTAAAACTCGCCAAATAAAAAATAAATGAAAAAGGGGGAAATATTAAAAAAGGATGAAAAGACTAAAATGCCCCTTCTTTCAAACTCTTTTCATTTTCCCGCCCTTCCAAATTCAGATTTTTAAACAACCCATCTTCTTCTTCCACTCATTTTCTTTCAAACTCTTTTCACTCTCTCCTTCACATTTTTAAACAACCCATCTTCTTCTTCCACTCATTTTCTTCACCATCTTCTTCCTCCACTCACAAACTGAATTTGAAAAGTGACATGTCACGGCTGGATTCTTTAAGCGAGGTTTCAACGCGATCGATTTTCTTGGTTTTGGATTTTTTCAAGTGGATGGAGGATTCAAAGGTGGTACCTCCAGGGATTGTTTTCGTCGTCTCGAGCTTTTTGGAGGCTTTGTCGATAGTCGATCTGAGGGATTTGTAGGAGTTTGTGCGGTAGATTAGGATTTGAGGTTTTCCGGCGGGTTTTGGGGGGTTCATGGCGGGTTTTGGGTATTGGGGTTTTCCGGCAGGTTTTGGGTGGGTTTTCCGGCGGGTTTAGGGTGGGGGTTCATGGCGGGTTTAGGGTGGGTTTTCCGGCGGGTTTTTGGGTTTTCCAGTGGGGTTTGGGTTTTCCGGCGGTGTTTTTGGGTGGGTTTTCCGGCGGGGGTTGAGTTTTCCGGCGGGTTTTGGGTTTTCCGGCAGGTTTAGGGTTTAGGGGAAGGGCATAAATGGAAAAAAAAATAACAATCCCTCTTAAATGATTGAATATAAAACAGACCCTTTTAAATGAATTCGCCCTTTGACCGATTTTAATAAACGAGCGCCCCTTTTTTCAGTTTTTCAAGAGGCACTTCAACCTTCTTCTGATTCGGCAATGGAGCATCTGCGTGAGTTTGTGAGTAGTGACGGAAGTAATTTTCAAACTCAACCAAATCATCCTCATGCTCGTCTTCGCCTTGATACCAGTCATCCCAGTCAAAGGAGCCCTGAACAACATCAACCCCACTTCGCTGCCGCCAAGCAGAGTCGGCCGGCATCTGCTGCGGGGTGTCTTCATCAATTGCCCGCCGTTTGGGTTTCCGGACGCCGCGGTCGAGGAGGTCTCGCTTCTTCGATGGAAGCCCGAGTCAAGGGGTCTTCCATCATTTGGATTTTAGGGAGATGTCGCCGGAAATTAGCTAGGGTTCCGGCGGCGGAGAGAAGGGGATCGCCGTAGCCGTGGGTTTTCTTTGAGCGTTTTTTTTATGAAGAAATGTATCTTTATTTAGTTTTTTTTCTCGTCTCTAATTTATTGTGTTTTTCAATTAGGTAAGTCGATGAAATCTACCGACGGGCGGCACGCCCGGTGTTCACGGTGTTAAGCCAAGTGAGTATTGTAGGTTTCCACTTCTCTTATTTAACCTCTTTTTTATCTTCTAGGACACTTTCAATGATACTTTGAAGGTTGATTTGATTTTTTATTCAGATAAGAGATTTAACCAAGCCTATGATGCCCGTGGTTTCCTAATCGGCTACAAGTTTGTACGGGGTAGACGCTTGAAATCCTTTTTGCCGCCATCTCGCTTATTTCTTCCTTCTAATTTGTATTTTTGACAAGAAAGGGAAAAAACCTTGCATTATCTCTAAGGGTAGCCGTCTCTGTTTGTCGGGTAAGCACTTTCAGTCTAGTGTTAGTGTGTATGGATATGCTATATCGTTGTATATATGTGTTGTTTGATAACAATGTCTTGTCGGGGCCCGGAGACAGACAAGTGCCTTGATTCAACATGGCTTGCTGTGCACGGGATCAGGATGGACTCAATATGCATGGTAACTTGGCGTAAAGATGTGGTTCGTGTTCTCTTTTTATTTTATTTTATTGATGCTCTTCTTTTAATTCCTAGACCTGAAATGGTAATTCTTACTCCAATATGAACATGACATGACACGTTTGGACCCTTTCTATCAGCATAATTGCACAAATCAGCAAACTATGCGGAGTTATGCTACAAGTGTAATCTCTGAAGTCGAATGTTTTTTTTAGTTTTTTATTATAGTTTGTTGTAAATGTTTTATAGTTTTATTTATTATTGTTTTTTTTAAAGTCTTTTATAGTTTTTTTTATAAGTTTTTTGAGTCGGTTTTAAGTATACGTAGATTATGAATATTGTTTTATTAAATATTACGTGAGATATATTGTGGTGTTTTTCTTTATATGTTGTTTCAAAATTCGGTATCGTAAATTAAATTTGATTGTTGTTTTTAACAACTAAACAAACTTGATAATCAAAGAAATTAGTATAAGATGTAAGAAATGAGAAGAGATTGGTGTAGGAAATTGGAAGAAACGGGGTAGTATTTATAGGATTTTTTTGAAGTGTTTGGAAGGAAAAGAAAAAAAGAAAAAATAAAAAATTCACCGTTGCAACTGTTGGGCCGATTCAACCGCCGGTTCCGGCCGGTTACAACCGGTCCTGGCCGGTGCGGTTCCAACCGCCGGTTCCGGTTTCAAAATTACCCAACCGGTATCCAACCGTCCAACCGGCGGTTGATCCAACTGGCTGTTTACCAAACCGCCGGTTCACAAACCGTCGATTCCGATTCCAACCGGCGGTTACGGTTTGGTTTAGCCAGGTCTATATGCACCGGATGAATCACTTTATTTTTTGTCACCGTAGGGGATCCAACCCCGTATCGACACGACCCATCATTATCGTTTCCACTTTCCAAAGCCGTGGCGGTGATAGGGTATTGCTTGGTTATAATACCACCACCTCTTATCTTCTTTCCTCTACTTGGCCGATTTCTTTCTTTCTTTCTCTGCTATAAACATATACCAATGGACCTTAACAATCAATGCTCGACGCCATGGCCTCCACAATTTTTTCAGGGGGAATTCATTTAAAAGGGTCCCCTAGGGGATATGTTTGCTTAAAAGGGCTTTGACTAAAACTGCCAAATAAAAAATAAATTAAAAAGGGGGAAATATTAAAAAAGGATGAAAAGACTAAAATGCCCCTTCTTTCAAACTCTTTTCATTTTCCCGCCCTTCCAAATTCAGATTTTTAAACAACCCATCTTCTTCTTCCACTCATTTTCTTTCAAACTCTTTTCACTCTCTCCTTCACATTTTTAAACAACCCATCTTCTTCTTCCACTCATTTTCTTCTCCACCATCTTCTTCCTCCACTCACAAACTGAATTTGAAAAGCGACAAGTCACGGCTGGATTCTTTAAGCGAGGTTTCAACGCGATCGATTTTCTTGGTTTTGGATTTTTTCAAGTGGATGGAGGATTCAACGGTGGTACCTCCAGGGATTGTTTTCGTCGTCTCGAGCTTTTTGGAGGCTTTGTCGATAGTCGATCTGAGGGATTTGTAGGAGTTTGTGCGGTAGATTAGGATTTGAGGTTTTCCGGCGGGTTTTGGGGGGTTCATGGCGGGTTTTGGGTATTGGGGTTTTCCGGCAGGTTTTGGGTGGGTTTTCCGGCAGGTTTAGGGTGGGGGTTCATGGCGGGTTTAGGGTGGGTTTTCCGGCGGGTTTTTGGGTTTTCCAGTGGTGTTTGGGTTTTCCGGCAGGTTTTTGGGTGGGTTTTCCGGCGGGGGTTGAGTTTTCCGGCGGGTTTTGGGTTTTCCGGCAGGTTTAGGGGAAGGGCATAAATGGAAAAAAAAATAACAATCCCTCTTAAATGATTGAATATAAAACAGACCCTTTTAAATGAATTCGCCCTTTGACCGATTTTAATAAACGAGCGCCCCTTTTTTCAGTTTTTCAAGAGGCACTTCAACCTTCTTCTCGATTCGGCAATGGAGCATCTGCGTGAGTTTGTGAGTAGTGACGGAAGTAATTTTCGAACTCAACCAAATCATCCTCATGCTCGTCTTCGCCTTGATACCAGTCATCCCAGTCAAAGGAGCCCTGAACAACATCAACCCCACTTCGCTGCCGCCAAGCAGAGTCGGCCGGCATCTGCTGCGGGGTGTCTTCATCAATTGCCCGCCGTTTGGGTTTCCGGACGCTGCGGTCGAGGAGGTCCTGCTCTTCGATGGAAGCCCGAGTCAAGGGGTCTTCCATCATTTGGATTTTAGGGAGATGTCGCCGGAAATTAGCTAGGGTTCCGGCGGAGAGAAGGGGATCGCCAGAGCTGTGGGTTTTCTTTGAGCGTTTTTTTATGAAGAAATGTATCTTTATTTAGTTTTTTCTGTCTCTAATTTATTGTGTTTTTCAATTAGGTAAGTCGATGAAATCTACTGACGGGAGGCACGCCTGGTGTTCTGCTGGTGTTAAGCCAAGTGAGTATTGTAGGTTTCCACTTCTCTTATTTAACCTCTTTTTTATCTTCTAGGACACTTTCAATGATACTTTGAAGGTTGATTTGATTTTTTATTCAGATAAGAGATTTAACCAAGCCTATGATGCCCGTGGTTTCCTAATCGGCTACAAGTTTGTACAGGGTAGACGCTTGAAATCCTTTTTGCTGCCATCTCAGTTTATTTCTTCCTTCTAATTTGTATTTTTGACAAGAAAGGGAAAAAACCTTGCATTATCTCTAAGGGTAGCCGTCTCTGTTTGTCGGGTAAGCACTTTTAGTCTAGTGTTAGTGTGTACGGATATTTTATATCGTTGTATATATGTGTTGTTTGATAACAATGTCTTGTCGGGGCCCGGAGACAGACAAGTGCCTTGATTCAACATGGCTTGCTGTGCACGGGATCAGGATGGACTCAATATGCATGGTAACTTGGCGTAAAGATGTGGTTCGTGTTCTCTTTTTATTTTATTTTATTGATGCTCTTATTTTAATTCCTAGACCTGAAATGGTAATTCTTACTCCAATATGAACAGGACATGACACGTGTGGACCCTTTCTATCAGCATAATGGCACAAATCAGCAAACTATGCGGAGTTATGCTACAAGTGTAATCTCTGAAGTCGAATTTTTTTTTTAGTTTTTTTATTATAGTTTGTTGTAAATGTTTTATAGTTTTATTTATTATTGTTTTTTTTAAAGTCTTTTATATTTTTTTTTTATAAGTTTTTTGAGTCGGTTTTAAGTATACGTAGATTATGAATATTGTTTTATTAAATATTACGTGAGATATATTGTGGTGTTTTTCTTTATATGTTGTTTCAAAATTCGGTATCGTAAATTAAATTTGATTGTTGTTTTTAACAACTAAACAAACTTGATAATCAAAGAAATTAGTAGAAGATGTAAGAAATGAGAAGAGATTGGTGTAGGAAATTGGAAGAAACGGGGTAGTATTTATAGGATTTTTTTGAAGTGTTTGGAAGGAAAAGAAAAAAATAAAAAATAAAAAATTCACCGTTGCAACTGTTGGGCCGATTCAACCGCCGGTTCCGGCCGGTTACAACCGGTCCCGGCCGGTCCGGTTCAAACCGCCGGTTCCGATTTCAAAATTACCCAACCGGTCTCCAACCGTCCAACCGGCGGTTGATCCAACTGGCTGTTTACCAAACCGCCGGTTCACAAACCGTAGATTCCGATTCCAACCGGCGGTTACGGTTTGGTTTAGCCAGGTCTATATGCACCGGATGAATCACTTTATTTTTTTGTCACCGTAGGGGATCCAACCCCGTATCGACACGACCCATCATTATCGTTTCCACTTTCCAAAGCCGTGGCGGTGATAGGGTATTGCTTGGTTATAATACCACCACCTCTTATCTTCTTTCCTCTACTTGGCCGATTTCTTTCTTTCTTTCTCAGCTATAACAATTTCTCTGGACCTTATTGTTGACATATACCAATGGACCTTAACAATCAATGCTCGACGCCATGGCCTCTACAATTTTTTCAGGGGGAATTCATTTGAAAGGGTCCTCTAGGGGATATGTTTGCTTAAAAGGGCTTTGACTAAAACTGCTAAATAAAAAAGGGGGGAAATATTAAAAAAGGATGAAAAGACTAAAATGCCCCTTCTTTCAAACTCTTTTCATTTTCCCGCCCTTCCAAATTCAGATTTTTAAACAACCCTTCTTCTTTTTCCACTCATTTTCTTTCAAACTCTTTTCACTCTCTCCTTCACATTTTTAAACAACCCATCTTCTTCTTCCACTCATTTTCTTCTCCACCATCTTCTTCTTCCACTCACAAACTGAATTTGAAAAGCGACAAGTCACGGCTGGATTCTTTAAGCGAGGTTTCAACGCGATCGATTTTCTTGGTTTTGGATTTTTTGAAGTGGATGGAGGATTCAACGGTGGTACCTCCAGGGATTGTTTTCGTCGTCTCGAGCTTTTTGGAGGCTTTGTCGATAGTGGATCTGAGGGATTTGTTGGAGTTTGTGCGGTAAATTAGGATTTGAGGTTTTCCGGCGGGTTTTGGGGGGTTCATGGCGGGTTTTGGGTATTGGGGTTTTCCGGCAGGTTTTGGGTGTGTTTTCCGGCGGGTTTAGGGTGGAGGTTCATGGCGGGTTTTCCGGCGGGTTTTGGGTTTTCCAGTGGTGTTTGGGTTTTCCGGCAGGTTTTTGGGTGGGTTTTTCGGCGGGGGTTGAGTTTTCCGGCGGGTTTTGGGTTTTCCGGCAGGTTTAGGGTTTAGGGGAAGGGCATAAATGGAAAAAAAATAACAATCCCTCTTAAATGATTGAATATAAAACAGACCTTTTTAAATGAATTCGCCATTTGACTGATCTTAATAAACGAGCGCCCCTTTTTTCGCTTTTTCAAGAGGCACTTCAACCTTCTTCTGATTCGGCAATGGAGCATCTGCGTGAGTTTGTGAGTAGTGACGGAAGTACTTTTCGAACTCAACCAAATCATCCTCCGGCTCGTCTTCGCCTTGATACCAGTCATCCCAGTCAAAGGAGCCCTGAACAACATCAACCCCACTTCGCTTCCGCCAAGCAGAGTCGGCCGGCATCTGCTGCGGGGTGTCTTCATCAATTGCCCGCCGTTTGGGTTTCCGGACGCTGCGGTCGAGGAGGTCCTGCTCTTCGATGGAAGCCTAAGTCAAGGGGTCTTCCATCATTTGGATTTAGGGAGATGTCGCCGGAAATTAGCTAGGGTTCCGGAGGAGAAGGGGATCGCCGGAGCCGTGGGTTTTCTTTGAGCGATTTTTTATGAAGAAATGTATCTTTATTTAGTTTTTTGTCTCTAATTTATTGTGTTTTTCAATTAGGTAAGTCGATGAAATCTACTGACGGGCGGCACGCCTGGTGTTCTGCTGGTGTTAAGCCAAGTGAGTATTGTAGGTTTCCATTTCTCTTATTTAACCTCTTTTTTTATCTTCTAGGACACTTTCAATGATACTTTGAAGGTTGATTTGATTTTTTATTCAGATAAGAGATTTAACCGAGCCTATGATGCCCGTGGTTTCCTAATCGGCTACAAGTTTGTACCGGGTAGACACTTGAAATCCTTTTTGCTGCTGGCATCTCAGTTTATTTCTTCCTTCTAATTTGTATTTTTGACATGAAAGGGAAAAAACCTTGCATTACCTCCAAGGGCAACCGTCTCTGTTTGTCGGGTAAGCACTTTCAGTCTAGTGTTAGTGTGTATGGATATGCTATATCGTTGTATATATGTGTTGTTTGATAACAATGTCTTGTCGGGGCCCGGAGACAGACAAGTGCCTTGATTCAACATGGCTTGCTGTGCACGGGATTAGGATGGACTCAATATGCATGGTAACTTGGTGTAAAGATGTGGTTCGTGTTCTTTTTTTTTTTATGCTCTTCTTTTAATTCCTAGACCTGAAATGGTAATTCTTACTCCAATGTGAACAGGACATGACACGTGTGGACCCTTTCTATCAGCATAATTGCACAAATCAGCAAACTATCCGGAGTTATGCTACAAGTGTAATCTCTGAAGTCGAATGTTTTTTTTAGTCTTTTATAGTTTGTTGTAAATGTTTTATAGTTTTTTTTATTATTGTTTTTTTAAAGTCTTTTATAGTTTTTTTTTATAAGTTTTTTGAGTCGGTTTTAAGTATACGTAGATTATGAATATTGTTTTATTAAATATTACGTGAGATATATTGTGGTGTTTTTCTTTATATGTTGTTTCAAAATTCGGTATCGTAAATTAAATTTGATTGTTGTTTTTAACAACTAAAAAAACTTGATAATCAAAGAAATTAGTAGAAGATGTAAGAAATGAGAAGAGATTGGTGTAGGAAATTGGAAGAAACGGGGTAGTATTTATAGGATTTTTTTGAAGTGTTTGGAAGGAAAAGAAAAAAATAAAAAATAAAAAATTCACCGTTGCAACTGTTGGGCCGATTCAACCGCCGGTTCCGGCCAGTTACAACCGGTCCCGTCCGGTCCGGTTCCAACCGCCGGTTCCGGTTTCAAAATTACCCAACCGGTCTCCAACCGTCCAACCGGCGGTTGATCCAACTGGATGTTTACCAAACCGCCGGTTCACAAACCGTCGATTCCGATTCCAACCGGCGGTTACGGTTTGGTTTAGCCAGGTCTATATGCACCCGATGAATCACTTTATTTTTTGTCACCGTAGGGGTTCCAACCCCGTATCGACACGACCCATCTTTATCGTTTCCACTTTCCAAAGCCATGGCGGTGATAGGGTATTGCTTGGTTATAATACCACCACATCTTATCTTCTTTCCTCTACTTGGCCGATTTCTTTCTTTCTTTCTCTGCTATAACAATTCCTCTGGACCTTATTGTTGACATATACCAATGGACCTTAACAATCAATGCTCAACGCCATGGCCTCCACAATTTTTTCAGGGGGAATTCATTTAAAAGGGTCCCCTAGGGGATATGTTTGTTTAAAAGGGCTTTGACTAAAACTGCTAAATAAAAAATAAATGAAAAAGGGGGGAAATATTAAAAAAGGACGAAAAGACTAAAATGCCCATTCTTTCAAACTCTTTTCATTTTCCCGCCCTTCCAAATTCAGATTTTTAAACAACCCATCTTCTTCTTCCACTCATTTTCTTTCAAACTCTTTTCACTCTCTCCTTCACATTTTTAAACAACCCATCTTCTTCTTCCACTCATTTTCTTCTACACCATCTTCTTCCTCCACTCACAAACTGAATTTGAAAAGCGACAAGTCACGGCTGGATTCTTTAAACGAGGTTTCAACGCGATCGATTTTCTTGGTTTTGGATTTTTTCAAGTGGATGGAGGATTCAACGGTGGTACCTCCAGGGATTGTTTTCGTCGTCTCGAGCTTTTTGGAGGCTTTGTCGATAGTCGATCTGAGGGATTTGTAGGAGTTTGTGCGGTAGATTAGGATTTGAGGTTTTCCGGCGGGTTTTGGGGGGTTCATGGCGGGTTTTGGGTATTGGGGTTTTCCGGCAGGTTTTGGGTGGGTTTTCCGGCGGGTTTTCCGGCGGGTTCATGGCGGGTTTAGGGTGGGTTTTCCGGCGGGTTTTTGGGTTTTCCAGTGGGGTTTGGGTTTTCCGGCAGGTTTTTGGGTGGGTTTTCCGGCGGGGGTTGAGTATTCCGGCGGGTTTTGGGTTTTCCGGCAGGTTTTGGGTTTAGGGGAAGGGCATAAATGGAAAAAAAATAACAATCCCTCTTAAATGATTGAATATAAAACAGACCCTTTTAAATGAATTCGCCCTTTGACCGATCTTAATAAACGAGCGCCCCCTTTTTCAGTTTTTCAAGAGGCACTTCAACCTTCTTCTGATTCGGCAATGGAGCATCTGCGTGAGTTTGTGAGTAGTGACGGAAGTAATTTTCGAACTCAACCAAATCATCCTCCTGCTCGTCTTCGCCTTGATACCAGTCATCCCAGTCAAAGGAGCCCTGAACAACATCAACCCCACCTCGCTGCCGCCAAGCAGAGTCGGCCGGCATCTGCTGCGGGGTGTCTTCATCAATTGCCCGCCGTTTGGGTTTCCGGACGCTGCGGTCGAGGAGGTCCTGCTCTTCGATGAAGCCTGAGTCAAGGGGTCTTCCATCATTTGGATTTTAGGGAGATGCTGCTGGAAATTAGCTAGGGTTCCGGCGGAGAGAAGGGGATCGCCAGAGCTGTGGGTTTTCTTTAAGCATTTTTTTTGATTAAGAAATGTATCTTTATTTAGTTTTTTCTGTCTCTAATTTATTGTGTTTTTCAATTAGGTAAGTCGATGAAATCTACTGACGGGTGGCACGCCTGGTGTTCTGCTGGTGTTAAGCCAAGTGAGTATTGTAGGATTCCACTTCTCTTATTTAACCTCTTTTTTATCTTCTAGGACACTTTCAATGATACTTTGAAGGTTGATTTGATTTTTTATTCAGATAAGAGATTTAACCGAGCCTATGATGCCCGTGGTTTCCTAATCGGCTACAAGTTTGTACGGGGTAGACACTTGAAATCCTTTTTGCCGCCGCCATCTCGCCTTATTTCTTCCTTCTAATTTGTATTTTTGACATGAAAGGGAAAAAACCTTGCATTACCTCCAAGGGTAGCCGTCTCTCGTTTGTCGGGTAAGCACTTTCGCCTAGTGTTAGTGTGTATGGATATGCTATATCGTTGTATATAAGTGTTGTTTGATAACAATGTCTTGTCGGGGCCCGGAGACAGACAAGTGCCTTGATTCAACATGGCTTGCTGTGCACGGGATCAGGATGGACACAATATGCATGGTAACTTGGCGTAAAGATGTGGTTCGTGTTCTTTTTTTTTATTGATGCTCTTCTTTTAATTCCTAGACCTGAAATGGTAATTCTTACTCCAATGTGAACAGGACATGACACGTGTGGACCCTTTCTATCAGCATAATTGCACAAATCAGCAAACTATGCGGAGTTATGCTACAAGTGTAATCTCTGAAGTCGAATGTTTTTTTTAGTCTTTTATAGTTTGTTGTAAATGTTTTATAGTTTTTTTTTATTATTGTTTTTTTTAAAGTCTTTTATAGTTTTTTTTATAAGTTTTTTGAGTCGGTTTTAAGTATACGTATATTATGAATATTGTTTTATTAAATATTACGTGAGATATATTGTGGTGTTTTTCTTTATATGTTGTTTCAAAATTCGGTATCGTAAATTAAATTTGATTGTTGTTTTTAACAACTAAACAAACTTGATAATCAAAGAAATTAGTAGAAGATGTAAGAAATGAGAAGAGATTGGTGTAGGAAATTGGAAGAAACGGGGTAGTATTTATAGGATTTTTTTGAAGTGTTTGGAAGGAAAAGAAAAAAAGAAAAAATAAAAAATTCACCGTTGCAACTGTTGGGCCGATTCAACCGCCGGTTCCGGCCGGTTACAACCGGTCCCGGCCGGTCCGGTTCCAACCGCCGGTTCCGGTTTCAAAATTACCAAACCGGTCTCCAACCGTCCAACCGGCGGTTGATCCAACTGGCTGTTTACCAAACCGCCGGTTCACAAACCGTCGATTCCGATTCCAACCGGCGGTTACGGTTTGGTTTAGCCAGGTCTATATGCACCGGATGAATCACTTTATTTTTTGTCACCGTAGGGGATCCTACCCCGTATCGACACGACCCATCATTATCGTTTCCACTTTCCAAAGCCGTGGCGGTGATAGGGTATTGCTTGGTTATAATACCACCACCTCTTATCTTCTTTCCTCTACTTGGCCGATTTCTTTCTTTCTTTCTCTGCTATAACAATTCTTCTGGACCTTATTGTTGACATATACCAATGGACCTTAACAATCAATGCTCGACGCCATGGCCTCCACAATTTTTTCAGGGGGAATTCATTTAAAAGGGTCCCCTAGGGGATATGTTTGCTTAAAAGGGCTTTGACTAAAACTGCTAAATAAAAAATAAATGAAAAAGTGGGGAAATATTAAAAAAGGATGAAAAGACTAAAATGCCCATTCTTTCAAACTCTTTTCATTTTCCCGCCCTTCCAAATTCAGGTTTTTAAACAACCCATCTTCTTCTTCCACTCATTTTCTTTCAAACTCTTTTCACTCTCTCCTTCACATTTTTAAACAACCCATCTTCTTCTTCCACTCATTTTCTTCTCCACCATCTTCTTCCTCCACTCACAAACTGAATTTGAAAAGCGACAAGTCACGGCTGGATTCTTTATGCGAGGTTTCAACGCGATCGATTTTCTTGGTTTTGGATTTTTTCAAGTGGATGGAGGATTCAACGGTGGTACCTCCAGGGATTGTTTTCGTCGTCTCGAGCTTTTTGGAGGCTTTGTCGATAGTGGATCTGAGGGATTTGTAGGAGTTTGTGCGATAGATTAGGATTTGAGGTTTTCCGGCGGGTTTTGGGGGGTTCATGGTGGGTTTTGGGTATTGGGGTTTTCCGGCAGGTTTTGGGTGGGTTTTCCGGCGGGTTTAGGGTGGGGGTTCATGGCGGGTTTAGGGTGGGTTTTCCGGCGGGTTTTAGGGTTTTCCAGTGGGGTTTGGGTTTTCCGGCAGGTTTTTGGATGGGTTTTCCGGCGGGGGTTGAGTTTTCCGGCGGGTTTTGGGTTTTCCGGCAGTTTTAGGGTTTAGGGGAAGGGCATAAATGGAAAAAAAATAACAATCCCTCTTAAATGATTGAATATAAAACATACCCTTTTAAATGAATTCGCCCTTTGACCGATCTTAATAAACGAGCACCCCTTTTTATTTTCTTCAGTTTTTCAAGAGGCACTTCAACCTTCTTCTGATTCGGTAATGGAGCATCTGCGTGAGTTTGTGAGTAGTGACGGAAGTAATTTTCGAACTCAACCAAATCATCCTCATGCTCGTCTTCGCCTTGATACCAGTCATCCCAGTCAAAGGAGCCCTGAACAACATCAACCCCACTTCGCTGCTGCAAGCGAGTCGGCCGGCATCCGTCGCGGGGTGTCTTCATCAATTGCCCGCCGTTTGGGTTTCCGGACGCCGCGGTCGAGGAGGTCCGCTCTTCGATGGAAGCTCGAGTCAATGGGTCTTCCATCATTTGGATTTTAGGGAGATCTTTGCGCCGGAAATTAGCTAGGGTTCCGGCGGAGAGAAGGGGATCGCCGAGCCGTGGGTTTTCTTTGAGCGTTTTTTTATGAAGAAATGTATCTTTATTTAGTTTTTTCTGTCTCTAATTTATTGTGTTTTTCAATTAGGTAAGTCGATGAAATCATCGACGGGCGGCACGCCCGGTGTTTCCGCCGGTGTTAAGCCAAGTGAGTATTGTAGGTTTCCACTTCTCTTATTTAACCTCTTTTTTATCTTCTAGGACACTTTCAATGATACTTTGAAGGTTGATTTGATTTTTTATTCGGATAAGAGATTTAACCGAGCCTATGATGCCCGTGGTTTCCTAATCGGCTACAAGTTTGTACGGTGGTAGACGCTTGAAATCCTTTTTGCCGCCATCTCGGTTTATTTCTTCCTTCTAATTTGTATTTTTGACATGAAAGGGAAAAAACCTTGCATTATCTCCAAGGGTAGCCGTCTCGTTTGTCGGGTAAGCACTTTCGCCTAGTGTTAGTGTGTATGGATATGCTATATCGTTGTATATATGTGTTGTTTGATAACAATGTCTTGTCGGGGCCCGGAGACAGACAAGTGCCTTGATTCAACATGGCTTGCTGTGCACGGGATCAGGATGGACTCAATATGCATGGTAACTTGGCGTAAAGATGTGGTTCGTGTTCTCTTTTTATTTTATTTTATTGATGCTCTTCTTTTAATTCCTAGACCTGAAATGTTAATTCTTACTCCAATGTGAACAGGACATGACACGTGTGGACCATTTCTATCAGCATAATTGCACAAATCAGCAAACTATGCGGAGTTATGCTACAAGTGTAATCTCTGAAGTCGAATGTTTTTTTTAGTTTTTTATTATAGTTTGTTGTAAATGTTTTATAGTTTTATTTATTATTGTTTTTTTTAAAGTCTTTTATAGTTTTTTTATAAGTTTTTTGAGTCGGTTTTAAGTATACGTAGATTATGAATATTGTTTTATTAAATATTACGTGAGATATATTGTGGTGTTTTTCTTTATATGTTGTTTCAAAATTCGGTATTGTAAATTAAATTTGATTGTTGTTTTTAACAACTAAACAAACTTGATAATCAAAGAAATTAGTAGAAGATGTAAGAAATGAGAAGAGTTTGGTGTAGGAAATTGGAAGAAACGGGGTAGTATTTATAGGATTTTTTTTGAAGTGTTTGGAAGGAAAAGAAGAAAATAAAAAATAAAAAATTCACCGTTGCAACTGTTGGGCCGATTCAACCGCCGGTTCCGGCCGGTTACAACCGGTCCCGGCCGGTCCGGTTCCAACCGCCGGTTCCGGTTTCAAAATTACCCAACCGGTCTACAACCGTCCAACCGGCGGTTGATCCAACTGGCTGTTTACCAAACCGCCGGTTCACAAACCGTCGATTCCGATTCCAACCGTCGGGTACGGTTTGGTTTAGCCAGGTCTATATGCACCGGATGAATCACTTTATTTTTTGTCACCGTAGGGGATCCAACCCCGTATCGACACGACCCATCATTATCGTTTCCACTTTCCAAAGCCGTGGCGGTGATAGGGTATTGCTTGGTTATAATACCACCACCTCTTATCTTCTTTCCTCTACTTGGCCGATTTCTTTCTTTCTATCTCTGCTATAACAATTCCTCTGGACCTTATTGTTGACATATACCAATGGACCTTAACAATCAATGCTCGACGCCATGGCCTCCACAATTTTTTCAGGGGAAATTCATTTAAAAGGGTCCCCTAGGGGATATGTTTGCTTAAAAGGGCTTTGACTAAAACTGCTAAATAAAAAATAAATGAAAAAGGGGGGAAATATTAAAAAAGGATGAAAAGACTGAAATTCCCCTTCTTTCAAACTCTTTTCATTTTCCCGCCCTTCCAAATTCAGATTTTTAAGCAACCCATCTTCTTCTTCCACTCATTTTCTTTCAAACTCTTTTCACTCTCTCCTTCACATTTTTAAACAACCCATCTTCTTCTTCCACTCATTTTCTTCTCCACCATCTTCTTCCTCCACTCACAAACTGAATTTGAAAAGCGACAAGTCACGGCTGGATTCTTTAAGCGAGGTTTCAACGCGATCGATTTTCTTGGTTTTGGATTTTTTCAAGTGGATGGAGGATTCAACGGTGGTACCTCCAGGGATTGTTTTCGTCGTCTCGAGCTTTTTGGAGGCTTTGTCGATAGTGGATCTGAGGGATTTGTAGGAGTTTGTGCGGCAGATTAGGATTTGAGGTTTTCCGGAGGGTTTTGGGGGGTTCATGGCGGGTTTTGGGTATTGGGGTTTTCCGGCCGGTTTTGGGTGGGTTTTCCGGCGGGTTTAGGGTGGGGGTTCATGGCGGGTTTAGGGTGGGTTTTCCGGCGGGTTTTTGGGTTTTCCAGTGGGGTTTGGGTTTTCCGGCAGGTTTTTGGGTGGGTTTTCCGGCGGGGGTTGAGTTTTCCGGCGGGTTTTGGGTTTTCCGGCAGGTTTAGGGTTTAGGGGAAGGGCATAAATGGAAAAAAAAATAACAATCCCTCTTAAATGATTGAATATAAAACAGACCCTTTTAAATGAATTCGCCCTTTGACTGATCTTAATAAACGAGCGCCCCTTTTTTTAGTTTTTCAAGAGGCACTTCAACCTTCTTCTAATTCGGCAATGGAGCATCTGCGTGAGTTTGTGAGTAGTGACGGAAGTACTTTTCGAACTCAACCAAATCATCCTCCGGCTCGTCTTCGCCTTGATACCAGTCATCCCAGTCAAAGGAGCCCTGAACAACATCAACCCCACTTCGCTGCCGCCAAGCAGAGTCGGCCGGCATCTGCTGCGGGGTGTCTTCATCAATTGCCCGCCGTTTGGGTTTCCGGACGCTGCGGTCGAGGAGGTCCGCTCTTCGATGGAAGCCTGAGTCAAGGGGTCTTCCATCATTTGGATTTTAGGGAGATGCTGCTGGAAATTAGCTAGGGTTCCGGCGGAGAGAAGGGGATCGCCGGAGCCGTGGGTTTTCTTTGAGTGTTTTTTTTATGAAGAAATGTATCTTTATTTAGTTTTTTCTGTCTCTAATTTATTGTGTTTTTCAATTAGGTAGTTGATATACTACTTTTATATGATTAAATATACGTTATATTATTATGTTTTATCAACGAATTCTATATAAAATATATGAAATTATGGTATAAATGATATGAAATGTTAATCTTTATAATTTAGATTAGTTAAGTAGTAAAACTTAGTAATAATAGTAAAAAGTTGTAATTTTGTACCGATTTTAGTAAATCGGAGTGTCGTGTCAGATTTACGTGGGTATTTGTGGTATTTTATTGCAGCTTTATAAACCGAGACCCCGAGAATCGACATATTAAAGTTTAATCATATCTCTGGAATGATTTAGAGAGTGCCACGAGCTTAAATGGTCAATTGAATAGCTTAAGTGGTCAAGTGGCCAATCAATTTGGTTAAGTGGTAATCGAGAAATGTCTTCGACAAACAAATGGCTCATCAAAACGACGTTATCTGAAGAAGAGTTCTGCACGAAAGTTGTAGATTTTCCCGAGAGCTTTCCGATGCCGCTTGAATCATGATTTTTGGAGGTCCAGAACTCGAGATATGAATTTTAGAAGTTTAATAATTATATATAATTATAATTATATATCACCGCACATGCTGATTGCAATCAGGAGGTGGAAGTAATCATTAGTCCGGACCGATCCGGCTTGATCTCGGACCGGTCCGGCCCAAGAACCTTTGTCTATAAAAGGAGCTCATTTGCAAACATATAAAAAGATGTACCAATATATATACACTATATCATATATATATATCTTCTCCTCTTTAGTTTCTTTTTATTTTGTAGTTTGTAAATAGGCCTTAAGCCAAAAATAATAATCTCGTAGTATCGTTGTAATGCTCGAGAAATTATCGGAAGTTCGGTGTTGTTGAAGTCGTTGTAATGTCCGGAAGAATACAACTCTGATTCAACATTTGTAATCGGGTAAATTTTCTTAAGTATTCATGTTTGTTTTTATATTTTCCGTTGTTATAATGTTTTTAAGCTAACTCTAATAACTAGCCAAAGTTATGTAATCGTTTTATTTCAATCTTTTCGGTAAATGAATGCTGTCTAATTAAAATTGATAAAAAATTGAGTTAATTGAATCTTTTTCTATTCTGTAACGTATTGATAATATTCGGATTGACGTAATTAACCAAGATGAATCGCACCATATAACCTAACGATGAACTGACCATAGAAGTTAGGATATGAGATAAAAGATAGAAAAACCGGAGGGTAAAATTGGCCGTGCGAAAGCGTGACTACGGAATCCTATTTCCTACCCGGGGTCAGATTTGTCTTGGGAAAGATAGATCTTATTAAAATTGTGCTCGATATCGTAATAATGTTAAAATCAACAGTTTAATTAAAACTAACACCGGAAAGTTAAATCGATCCGCCTGACAACCGGAGCCTTTTGAATAACATCGGCCGTCTGACAAACGGAATAACCTCTTTTATCCGGGGTAGATTTGTACTCGGTACCTGTTCAGACTAACTGAGATTAGCATGGGGCAGTTGTGGAGATTGAACTGATGACAATGACATATGACAATTTCATACACTCGTGTGAGGAGGAATTGTTAACCTCAGGAGTGCACCGTTTCATTTACTCAATTGGACCTAATATAAAAGGAAAGATCGAGCACATTCCCTTAATCGAAAAGATCGTATAAATCAATTATATAAACTTTGGCTAGTTCTATAAAATATATTGGTATCTATATATTTATATCTATATATATACTTTGCAATCTATGTACATCTATATATATTTATATATCTATATATATTATATTAGAATAACTTTTAAATTACGCATTTATTTTATGTTGACTAGAATAGTAGTGATCTGTGTTATAAAATTGCGGTTTAGATCGAGTTAATAACACGCTCTTTGGTGTTTAACCACACGTAGAAGAATTACCAAGTTCCCTGAGGATTCGACACTCTGACTCACCACACTAGCACTACAGTTTGACCCGATACACTGTCGGTTAAGGACTGGTTTAGCACTACGGCCGCAGGCGGTCAGATTTCTGGCGCCGTTGCCGGGGAGCGTCGCTAATTTCTTTTTATGTGTCTATGGTTACTACTTGTATTAGCTCAAAATTCTCGAGAATAAGTCAACACTTTTCTTATCTCATTTCTATTTTTTTTTTCGTTGGTACTTACCTTATAGGTAAGTTACCAATTTTTTTTCTATTACTATCAATTTCGTGTTATTTTCTATTTTCGTTAGTTGATGACCAGAAGTGGTAAGGCCCCACTCACTCCTTATAAGCCAGACATAAACACTTACGAAAGGCAAGTTAAGAGTAGACGGTAGAACGTGGTCATACTAGTCGGAAATCCCGACCAAGAATCATCTTCAAACGTAAATACGAGAATGGTCGAAACTAGTGATGAAACAAATGAACGAGAGGCTAGATCATGTTCCAGGGCATGGACAAAACCCTGTTAACCCTAATAATAATAATAATAATAGAAATAATCAGAATCGGAACCAGAATAATCGTAATAACCCACCAAACCCGAGACCTATCTGTGATCAAACCATAAGAAGAAACCAGACTAATAATCCCATACTTTTACCAAATGAAGGAGCGAATAATTTCGAGATTAAATCTCATCTTTTTGGTTTAATTGACGCAAGAGCCCAATTTCTAGGAGAGGATGATGAAGATCCACATCATCATCTCTATCTTTTTGAAGAACTGTGCAATACAGCCAAAAGTCAAGGTGCTCATAAGGAATTAACGAGGATGACTATGTTTCCTTTTTCTTTAAAAGGACGAGCACGAGATTGGTTTATGTCTCTTCCACATCATTCACTTACTAGTTGGGAGGAGATTCAAACTGAATTTCTAAAACAATATTTCACTCCTGGACGAAATTTGGAATTAAAAGTCGATGTTGCTAACTTTAGACAAGGATCTGAAGAAACACTTGGGAATGCCTGGGAAAGATTTAAAAAATTGTTAAGAGCCTGTCCCGATCATGGTTAATCCTTAGATATGCAAATTCAACTTTTCTGTCGTAAATTAAGAAAAGATTCACGTGCGGATGTAGATCATGCATGTGGTGGTTCCTTAATGATGAGTGAAGCTCAAATAGTTTACGATGCTATAGAAAAGATTTCCAAAAATAACAGAATGTGGGAAACCGGTTCTAGCACCAGAAAAGTAGCTTTTGCAGGAGAATGTACATCTAATACGGAAGTTCTAGCACATTTAGAAAATTTGAGTAGGAAATTTGATGGCCTACAGTCGAACAAAAACCAAAGTTCAGAAAATAGTACACCAACTGAATACTCAAATCAGGATAATATGTCAATAGGGATCGAAGAACCAATAGGATATTCAAGAGATGATGTGAGTTTTCTTCAGCAGCATAGGAATTTGAACAATGCATATTCAAACTCGTTTAATGCTATTAGAAGAGATCAACCTACTTATCGATGGTCTGAAAACCCTAGTAAGCAAGGACAACCGCCATATCCAAATTCCCATATAGGAATATGAATAATAATCAAGTTTATCAAGAAAACACGTCTAATCAAAATTTACAATCATTACCTAGATCCTATCCTCAACATACCACTCAAAGTATACCCAAGAACTCAAAGTTCAACTCAACCCGCAGAAGGAGTTGAAAAATGGGAAAAACTAATGGAAAATATGATGGGTGTAGTATCTACTCAAGCTAAGAATATGGAAACAATGATGACTTCTATTGGTGTACAAAGCCTCTAAGGATCCGAGTACAATGAAAACATCTATGAGTGGACATGACACCAGAATGAGAACTATAGAAGCCTCATTAAGGAATATGGAAGATCATTTGAGTAGGAAGGTGAACGTAACAACAAGTAGACCACCTGGAGGATTACCAAGCAATACTGAAAGAAATCCAAGAGAGGTAAATGTTGTAGTTACGAGAAGTAGAAAACTCTGTGGTAGTAATGGAGTAGAAAACTTCGGGAATAATGAAGTAGAAAATGATTTAGATGAAAAAAATGATGAAACTAAAAATGAAATTGAATTCACTGATGAGGAAGAAGAAATTATAGAGAATTTCTTGAAAAGGAATAGAAGTTTGGAACCTGAGAATGAAGGTGAAAAATGGGTAAAAATCCCTAGGATTTTGAAAGATCCCATGGATAAAGATTTAAGGAATTTATTCAAAGAACATGTTAGAGTAGAGGATAATGAAAACAAGGATGAAAAACAGGAAGAACTGAAGGAATCTGGAGTAGAGATTGATTCAGGGAATGTTTTAAAAGAAAAAACTCAAGATTATGATACTTGGCGATCAAGTAATACTCAAAAGTTTAAGGAGAAAGGAAAAGAGAAAATGACTTTGGGATCAAAGGTGATAGATTTAGAATCTTTACCTTACCCACCTAAAGATCAAATTAAAAAGATTAAAACTGATCAGAAGTATGCTCGTTTCCTTGATACTTTTCGTCCTATTCATGTTAATATCCCCGTTATCGAAGCTCTAATTAGTATGCCTCGCTTATGGAAAGTTTCGAAAGATATTCGTCAAACAAGAAAAAATTAGAGGAATATGAGAATATATGCCTAAATGAAGAATGTTCTCATAGTTTTGCAAAGATAAGTTACCACCTAAACCGAAAGATCCCTGGAAGTTTTACCATTCCATGTGAAATTGGAGGATTTGTTTAAGAAGGTCTTATGTGATCTTGGAGCTAGTATAAATCTCATGTCTTATGAGGATTATAAGAAGCTAGGCATAGGAAATCTTTCAAAAACTGAAATGACTCTGCAAATGGCAGATAGATCGATTAAATACCCTAAAGGAATTATTGAGGACGTATTGGTTAAAATAGACAAGTTCTATTTTCCAGTAGATTTTGTAGTTATGGAAATGGAAGAAGGATATTCAGCGCCACTTATCTTAGGTCGACCATTTCTAGCTACAGGAAGAACTTTAATAGATGTCCAGAAAGGAGAATTAATTCTGAGAGTCAATGAAGAGGAAGTTTCTTTCAATATTTTCAAAGCTATGAATCATCCATACAAATCACCAGAATCATGTTCTTTTATAGAAGATATTCATTCTGTCTATGATAATCAGTTACCAATTTTTGAAGACAGATTAGAAGAATGCTTAACTTTGTCTATCTATAAGGAAGATGAGAAAGACACCGAAATGAAAGAGATAATTCTTTCTCTAGATAAAGGAAGTTTTACTTTTAAACCATCTTGGCATAAGTATTTGGAATTAGAACTAGAAGGACCAGTTCTTAAACCATCACTGGAAGATCCACCTAGGAATCTGGAATTGAAACCGTTACCTTTAAATCTGAAGTATGCTTTTCTTGAAACTAATAATCTATTACCAGTTATTATTTCATCATCTTTAACTGAGCAACAAGAAGATCAATTACTTAGAATGTTGAAAAAGCATAAGAAAGCTTTTGGATGGAAAGTTGCCGATATTCGAGGTATTAGCCCTGAGATTTGCGTTCATAAGATAATTCTGAAGGAAGATGCTAAACCTTGTATTCAACCGCAACGCCGCCTCAACCCGAATTTGCAGTTAATTGTTAAGAAAGAGGTCATTAAGCTATTAGAAATGGGGATAATCTTTCCCATATCAGATAGTGAATGGGTTAGTCCAACTCAAGTTGTACCAAAGTAAGGAGGTTTCACAGTGAAAGAGAATGAAAGGAATGAATGGATTCCGACAAGAGAGATTACATGTTATCGAATGTGCATTGATTTTAGAAAACTAAATGATCATACTAAGAAAGATCATCATCCACTTCCATTCATAGTTCAGATGTTGGAACATTTAAGTGGACATAAGTATTACTGTTTCTTAGATGGTTATTCAGGATATTTATAGATATTCATTGCAGCAGGAGATAGAGAAAAAACTACTTTCACTTGTCCTTATGGAACTTTTGCTTATAAGAGAATGCCGTTTGGTTTATGTAATGCACCAGCTACGTTTCAGAGGTGTATGATGGCTATATTTGCTGATATGGTTGAGAAATTCTTAGAAATTTTTATGGATGACTTTAGTGTCTACGGAGATTCATTTGAAGTTTGTGTGTTACACTTAGAACGAGTGTTACAACGCTGTGACGATACCAATCTAGTACTAAACTGGGAAAAGTGTCATTTAATGGTATCAGAAGGGATTGTTTTAGGTCATAGAATCTCTGAAGAAGGTATTGAAGTTGATAAAGCTAAAGTCGAGGTAATTGAAAGGTTACCTCCGCCAATTAATTTAAGAACCCTAAGAGGATTTCTCGGACATGCAGGATTTTATAGAAGATTTATTGCCGATTTTTCAAAAATAGCAAAGCTTCTAAGTCATTTACTTGAAAAGGAAGTACCTTTTAACTTTGATAGTAAATGTATGGAAGCTTTTCAGACCTTAAAAGCGAGGTTGACTACTGCACCAGTGCTAGTAGCACCAGATTGGAATTTGCCGTTTGAGATTATGTGTGATGCGAGTGATTTAGCTGTAGGAGCTGTTTTAGGTCAAAGATGTAACAAAATTCTTAAAGCTATTTACTATGCATCCCACACACTAAACGCAGCTCAACTTAATTATGCAACTACAGAAATAGAACTGTTGGCTGTGATTTTTGCCTTAGATAAGTTTCGATCGTATATTGTTGGTTCTAAGGTAATAATTTATACAGTCCATTCAGCCCTGAAGTATTTACTGAGTAAGAAAGATGCTAAACCACGTCTTCTTAGATGGATTCTCTTACTTCAAGAATTTGATATAGAAATTAAAGATAAAAAAAGAAGTGAGAATGTAGTAGCAGATCATCTAAGTAGAATGGAAAACGATGAAGAAATAGGAATTGAAATTAAAGATTCATTTCCTGATGAACAACTATTTAGAATAGATACTCCTTCAACCATGCAGCTATTAAAAAATAGAATTCCTTCTAAGGAAATGTCACCTTGGTTTGGAGATATCATTAATTACTTAACCTGTGATTATATTCCGTCTCATTGGACTTGGCAGCAGAAAAAGAAGTTCTTTTATGACTTAAAATTTTATTACTGGAAGGAACCAGACCTTTTCCGTAAATGTTCGGATGGTATAATCAGAAAATGTGTGCCTGATAATGAAATTTTAAGTGTTTTATCATTTTGTCATGATCGTGAGGCGAGGAGGTCATCATGGAGGTTGGAAAACTGCTTTTAAAGTTTTACAATGTGGTTTTTATTGGCCTACACTATATAGAGATGCTTATAAGTATGTTAAATCTTGTGAATCGTGTCAAAAATGGGGAAATGTATCTAAAAAACATGAAATGCCTATGCAACCTATTTTAGAATGTGAGTTATTTGATGTTTGGGGTATAGATTTCATGGGACCTTTCCCTATATCTTTTGGAAAAAGATTTATTCTTGTAATGGTAGATTATGTCTCGAAATGGGTAGAAGCTGAAGCTCTTCCCACTAATGATACCAAGGTTGTCAAACGATTTCTTAAAAAGAATATATTTACCAGATATGGCATTCCGAGGGCAATCATTAGTGATAGAGGGTCACACTTTTGTAATAGACCATTTACTAAGATAGTTGAAAAATATGGTGTAACGCATAAGTTAGGAACGCCCTATCACCCGCAAACTAGTGGACAGATAGAGGTGTCGAATAGAGAAATTAAAAGAATCGTGGAAAAAACAGTTGATTCAAATCGTAAAAACTGGACAGTTAAATTAGATGATGCATTATGGGCGTATAGAACAGCTTTTAAAACACCAATTGGTTGTTCTCCCTATAAGCTAGTCTTTGGTAATTCTTGTCATCTCCCAGTTGAGTTAGAACACCGAGCCTTCTGGGCTATTAGATTTCTGAATTTCGATCTTAAGGCTGTCGGTGATCATAGATTGCTTCAATTAACAGAACTAGAAGAATTTCGTCTCGATTCTTATGAAAACGCTCGAATCTACAAGGAACGCACAAAATCTTTCCATGATAAGAGAATCTTTAAGCGTGAGTTCCATGTAGGTGATCGAGTGCTTTGTACAATTCACGTTTAAAGTTGTTTTCAGGTAAGCTTAAGTCAAGATGGACAGGTCCATTTAAAGTAACAAGGGTTTACAAAACTGGAGCTGTTGAACTAACTGATGGAAATACAACTTTTATAGCCAATGGCCACAGAGTACAGTTATTTGTGGAGGGAGAAGGAATCACACTGAAAGAAGAAGTAATGTTACTGATTGATCCCCCGACAAATTGAAAAAGCAGAGAAAAACAAAAGAACCGAAAAGCAGAAAAACTGGAATCAACCGAATACCAGGTGCTATCTATCTTTATTTTTCTGTATTTTTATGTTTAAACTCTTTTCGTCTTTTACCGGATAGACGTAAAAGAACTGGATGCCTTTTTTAGATAGAATAGGAGTTTTTATTTTATTTTTGAAATTAGGCCTAGATAAAGATGTCGCGTTTTCTATAGAAGCTTTAGTTTTTGAACAAAACAAGAAATTGTTGAGAGAGATCAGATTGAGAGAAGTATGTAATGGAACATCAAGAAGTGCGATAAAAAGAAGGGCAAAGTTTCGATGAGATGCGAATCTGTGGAAAAAGTGAACATGTTGGACGCTGTGGGAAAAACACAACCAAATCCCAGGATGAGTGTTTGAATATTGTTAGGAAGGGAACGATTAGGTGGTTATCCGAAAATCCCAATGGAATTCCGAGAGATAATTCAAATGCTTCGTTTTTAGGAGTTAGGTTGATCGAGCGTTATATCAGAACTCTGGAAGATTTAGAAATCGAAGAATCAGGAACCCTTTAAGTTTCGAGTCTTTTCTTATATCTTATTTTATAAAATTTTCGCATAACTTCTAAATTTTTTATAAAATTGGATCTTTATAAAATTTGAGGAGTTTTATAAAAGTTTTTTTTTTATAGTTGTTTTATAAGAGTTAATAAGAATTTATTAAATTTTTATAAGCCTTTTTATTAAGTGTTATAAAAATTTTATTAAATTTTTAGAAATTGTTATAAAATTATAAAATTTCCTTAAAATTTTATTTTTAAAAGTTTTTTAATCAAGTTTTATAAGAATTTTATAAGTTTTAATCAAAAAAAAAAAATCATAAAAATAAGAAAATCAGAAAAACTGAAAAAATTGGGCACGGACCGATCCGGCCTTAACCCGGACCGGTCCGGGGTCTAAAAACATAAAAAGACGGGGACCTTCTTTTTCTTCTTCTTCTTCCCTAATTTTCTTCTAACAGCCGCACCCCAACCCCAAAACCCCACCACTCTAAAATTTTTATCAATTCTTCCACAAAAATTCACCTCTCACACTACCACTACTTGATTTCTTCCTCTTTTCATCTCTTCTCTTCTACACAAATTTGAAAAAATCAAAAAGGAGCAAAAACAAGCTACATTTCATTCCGGCGACTTTTTCAACTTTTCCGGCCGACTTTTCAACGTTTTCTTCATATTAAGGTATAATTTAGTTTATTTAGTTATCAATTTCGTATTTTCATAATTTTTTAGATTAATTTCAACTGTTTTTTGAATGTGTTGTGACATTTTTATTTTTTGTTGTTGTTGTTGTTGTTTTTGTTGTTGATTGGCTTTACCAATATCGTAGAATGGCTGAGTCGAGTACTAGAAGCTCTAAAAAGCGAAAATCAAAAATTCCTATATCAACTCCTGTCGTAGGCACAGTAATTTTATCATCTGAAGAAGAAGCTGTAAGCTTTGAGAAAACCGCATCACCTGAGGCTAAGAAAGCATATGAGAAAATTTATAGTAAATGTGATGTGTTGGTTGAAAAAGGATTAGACTTGGATGACTTAGGTGATGAAGTTAAGGATATCTTTAGAAAACGTCAGTGGTTAGATTTAGCAGCAAGAAGGGAAGGGGAGATTAACACGACTCTAGTAGCTGAGTTTTATTCAGTTTTATCTACACTTTCACATGAACAGCTTACTCAGTCGCAAAATGTACCCTTAAGAGCCAGAAAAATTCCTTTTAACCCTGAAGTTATAAATGCAATTCTAGGAGTTGAAGTTTTCCCTGATGAGGATGATTACAGGGTAGTTTATAATCTAGATGATCCTGCAAGTTTTGAGCAGACTGCCCTGAGAGCTCAGAATGCTTTTGACCCGACCGCTGTGTGGGTTGAAAATCGGTTTAATTACGGAAACTGTATTAGAGGATTGAGGGCAATTAAAAGATTTATTAGCCATAATCTCTATCCTTCTCGTAAACATACTGCTTTTGGAAAGGAAGATGTTTGTATCGCTTGGGCGATGGTAAACGATGTTAGAGTGGATGTTGGAAAGGTCATGGTTAAAAGAATTTTTGAGAGTATTGTCATCGCCAGACCAGGGAGTCATCTATACTTCCCTTGTTTTATCTCAGATTTATGTCGTAGGGTGGGAGTACCAGTCCTGCCTAATGACAAGTTATCTCTGGCTGATGGAAATCTGATTGGACCGAGTTTGACTAGTCTTCCGGATGGTAGTATACGCTCTTTGCTTAGAAGACGTCAAACTCAACCAGCTCCACCAGTTTTCACATCTTCTTCTTTTCCATCTTTTTCTAGTCAGCCTCAACAAACTCCTTTCTCCAACAATATCACCTATGATATGTTTCAAACTTTAGTGTCAGATGTTGCACGTGGTCAAGCCAACATGGCTTTATATGCTGAGAGTAATAGACAGTGGTGTGATGATATTCGTAGAGGTTTAAGGAGGAACGAGCAGTTGCTTCGTAATCCTACTTTTGATGATCCTGCCTATCCACCGTGTCAGTCAGATCCTTATACCTTACCAGATTGGGTAGCACCTATTCCACCACCTTCGAGCTTTCATCCATCGTCATATCCTTTTGGAAGCCAATCTAGTGGAACAGGTGTATTTTCGACAGGTGCTCAGAGACCAGCGATGTCTAGTTGGGGAGGATTCACTGAGTTTGCACACTTTACGACTGGCATGAGTTCGATGGGTCTTGATAGTTCAGTCAGGACCACGACTACAGTTCAGCCACCAGCTTCTCAGTCGTTTCCGAGTTCAAGCTTTCATGTCGATCCTGAGGAAGGCTATGAAGAAGATTGAATTTAATAACTATGTTTGATTAAACATTTTTAATGCACATTTCATTTTTTTTTTCATTTGTCATTTAGATATTGGTTTGTTTTCGTTTTCGTTTAGTTTGATTTTATAGTCGTTTTATCGAAATTTGGTTTGCATTCTAAAACGTTTTAGTTTTTCTAAAAACTATAAAAAACCTAAAAATATTTTTTTTATAATATAATTACTACGTCATTTTACAAAAATATAATGTGTCGTTTTTTCCGTTTGTATCAAAGTTAGATTTATTATTATCTTCAAGGAAGAAGGTATGTAATGTTCAGCACGTGAAGTAAAAAACCAAAATACAACTTGACTTTTACCTCTGTCCTCAGTAAAAGCAGGATGAGGCCGGACCGGTCCGGCCTAGACTCGGCCCGAGCCGTGAAGGGAAAGAGGTGAGTCATTTTTAGAGTCCGTCTAATGCATCCACGTATGTAAACTTTTCCATCTATTAAAGGAGGTAAGGGCATGAGTAAACATTATCATTCACTGTCTTTCCTTTTACTTTCAACTCTGTTTTAAAATTTTCATCTAATTTTAAATGTCGAACCAGTCCTCACCGTCGGTTAATTCTTATGAGCCTCACACACCGGATCTTCCGGAATCTCAAGCTTCCAATGAGAATATCATTTTACACCATCGTTTTGCGAATTCTCCAATTCAGTTGGAGAAAGGTTTAAATGTCGATAAGATTGATCAATGGGGAAAAACTATTATTCGAAGTTTTGGTTGGAAAAAATTTGTCAGTACACCGAGAGGTAGGATAAATGTCTCGATAGTGCGAGAATTTTATTCTGCACTTATGACGACATCTATGGTCGATATTACTCAAATTGTTACGGTAAGAGGAGTGGCTGTTCCCTTCTCTTCTTCTATTATCAACCAAATTTTTGAAATTCCACCAGTTTCAATGCAGCATTTTGAAATAACTTGGGGCTTACAAAATCCACACAATCATTTGAACAAAATCCACGAGTCTTTCCAATGTCTATTCCCTCTTTTCGACACAAATCACGATATATCAACAAGTGCTTTACTTCCACATTTAAAGGCGTGGAAACATTTCATTAATTCTAGGGTGTATCCTACTTGGGATTTCGGGAGCCTTAGTGATAATGAAATGCTTCTGCTGTATGCTTTGACAGTTGGTGTATTTGTCGATTGGGGAATTTCGATTCAAAGGATCGTGTTGGAGTTTGCTATCACAAGGGGCGTAGAGGCAAACCTATGCCTAATTCATGGATGATATCGCGCCGTGTACTCGGATGAGTGGAGTGGGAGAGTTTGGAGACGGATGAGATTTTTCCGTCTAGAGATAGTCGAGTTGGATTGTTACCAGTTGATACACCAGGTTGTTCCTCTACGATCTAGATGTTTGTTGGTGGTTTGTTTAGGATGTTTAAGTTTTAATAAATTAAATTAAGTTAAGTTTGAAGTTTTTTTTAGTTAGGTTAAGTTTTTGTTGTTTTTTTTTAGTTTGTAATAATGTATCGTGTTTAATATATATATGTCTCAGTTTTTTAAGTTTGTTTGTTATTTAATGATATAATTAGTATACGCTAAAATTAAAATCGGAATAATAACGATAATAGATAATTTTAATTTTATTTTCGAACCTACTTCTTTATTACTCATTGAACATCGGGACGATGCCACTTCGTAAGTGGGGAGTAAGAGTTAGGTTAGAAAATTCATTAAAATTAATTCATTAAAATTTTCGAAAATAGTTATAAATTATAAAATTATCAAAATTTTTATTACTTATTTTTTATTTTTTATAGTTAATATATAAAAATGAACAAGAAATAATATAATTTGGAAGAATAAGTTTTTAATTAAGTATATTAGATATATTATAATCATATTTTATGTCTAATTAAGATTTTAATGAGATTTTAAGTTTATATAATTAAGTAATTAATATTAAATATTGTTTTCATGAAATTATATAAGTATGTTGATATTTATAAGTAAAATTTTTTAGAATCATTTTCAATATGAATTATGAGTTTGGAATTGGACTAAGGATGTTGATTTTTGGCACCACAAAAATATAACTATAGCCAAATAGCCTACCTAAATTTCCAATTTTTGTTCTTAGGTCAGCCTTGATTAGAGTGATCAAGACCTCACTCGAAATTGTCAATTGTGATTAAATAACCAAGCTTTAGCTAATTTTGGTCTACATTTCCTTGAAAATACCGCAAGTTTGTACGTACTTATAAAAAGAAATGAAGACATAAAAGCTAAGTTTTGGTATATGCTGAGATTGGAAAAATTAGATAAATATTAGTATATTCGATCTTACCTCATGACACTTGCAAGATAGTCGATTTTGGTAATAAGTTCGGATATATTAAATTAAGAACGAAGCACTATATTTACACAGAATTAATCAAATATCAGGTATCTTCCTTATCTGTGATTAACAACTTAAAAATAAAAAGAACATATCGGTTGTAGCTACCAATGATTGGAGTGAGTAGGGTATTATCACGAAATGTCCTATATCACTATGAGGTAATTAAGCTCCCGATTGCCTGATGATAGTAGTCCAGCTAGGGTATTATCTCGAAATGTCCTATTGCTGGGAATGAAGGCACAGAATAAAAAAAAGAAAAAGTTGAATCATAAGATCTCAGGAATGATTACAAGTTTAAGGAAACCGGACTTGTAATTTTCGATCGAAAGAGTAATACTCCGATCAATCTTGATGAAGCAATACTTGTAAGTTTGATTTTCTACACACACTCACGCTTTTAGTTCTTAATCTTAAAAAAAAAAAAAAAGAAGAAGATGTTATTAATCGATGATTATTTTTGATCAAGAATATGAAGATGTAGGTACGTACGACTTGCCTCTTTTTCTTTTTGATTTCCCTTTTTCCGATTAACCAACATCTTGAGCCTGGATCATATAAGCCATTTTTGTCGACTACCTGACCAAGTTTCCAATTCCAGAATTTCATAATAGTTGCGATTAAAAATAATTCTAATATTTTATTTATACTTATTAAGTATTACATGTACAGTTTCATATAAATAATATTTGATGTTTAAATTATTTAAGTTATATACTCTTTCTGTCTTCTTAAGATTTTAAATTAAGATAAGTAATATATTTATAATATTGACAATATAAATTACATTAAAAATTATAATCTGATCAATTATATTATCTTTTATTACCGCTTATTTTTGCTCGAGGACGATTAAAAGCTAAGTGGGGAGTAGTTGATATACTACTTTTATATGATTAAATATACGTTATATTATTATGTTTTATCAACGAATTCTATATAAAATATATGAAATTATGGTATAAATGATATGAAATGTTAATCTTTATAATTTAGATTAGTTAAGTAGTAAAACTTAGTAATAATAGTAAAAAGTTGTAATTTTGTACCGATTTTAGTAAATCGGAGTGTCGTGTCAGATTTACGTGGGTATTTGTGGTATTTTATTGCAGATTTATAAACCGAGACCCCGAGAATCGACATATTAAAGTTTAATCATATCTACGGAATGATTTAGAGAGTGCCACGAGCTTAAATGGTCAATTGAATAGCTTAAGTGGTCAAGTGGCCAATCAATTTGGTTAAGTGGTAATCGAGAAATGTCTTCGATAAACAAATGTCTCATCAAAACGACGTTATCTGAAGAAGAGTTCTTCACGAAAGTTGTAGATTTTCCCGAGAGCTTTCCGATGCCGCTTGAATCATGATTTTTGGAGGTCCAGAACTCGAGATATGAATTTTAGAAGTTTAATAATTATATATAATTATAATTATATATCACCGCACATGCTGATTGCAATCAGGAGGTGGAAGTAATCATTAGTCCGGACCGATCCGGCTTGATCTCGGACCGGTCCGGCCCAAGAACCTTAGTCTATAAAAGGAGCTCATTTGCAAACAGAAAAAGATGTACCAATATATATACACTATATCATATATATATATCTTCTCCTCTTTAGTTTCTTTTTATTTTGTAGTTTGTAAATAGGCCTTAAGCCAAAAATAATAATCTCGTAGTATCGTTGTAATGCTCGAGAAATTATCGGAAGTTCGGTGTTGTTGAAGTCGTTGTAATGTCCGGAAGAATACAACTCTGATTCAACATTTGTAATCGGGTAAATTTTCTTAAGTATTCATGTTTGTTTTTATATTTTCCGTTGTTATAATATTTTTAAGCTAACTCTAATAACTAGCCAAAGTTATGTAATCGTTTTATTTCAATCTTTTCGGTAAATGAATGCTGTCTAATTAAAATTGATAAAAAATTGAGTTAATTGAATCTTTTTCTATTCTGTAACGTATTGATAATATTCGGATTGACGTAATTAACCAAGATGAATCGCACCATATAACCTAACGATGAACTGACCATAGAAGTTAGGATATGAGATAAAAGATAGAAAAACCGGAGGGTAAAATTGGCCGTGCGAAAGCGTGACTACGAAATCCTATTTCCTACCCGGGGGGCAGATTTGTCTTGGGAAAGATAGATCTTATTAAAATTGTGCTCGAGATCGTAATAATGTTAAAATCAACAGTTTAATTAAAACTAACACCGGAAAGTTAAATCGATCCGCCTGACAACCGGAGCCTTTTGAATAACATCGGCCGTCTGACAAACGGAATAACCTCTTTTATCCGGGGTAGATTTGTACTCGGCACTGTTCGTACTAACCGAGATTAGCATGGGGCGTTGTGGAGATTGAACCGATGACAATGACATATGACAATTTCATACGCTCGTGTGAGGAGGAATTGTTAACCTCGGTGTGCACCGTTTCATTTACTCAATTGGACCTAATATAAAAGGAAAGATCGAGCACATTCCCTTAATCGAAAAGATCGTATAAATCAATTATATAAACTTTGGCTAGTTCTATAAAATATATTGGTATCTATATATTTATATCTATATATATACTTTGCAATCTATGTACATCTATATATATTATATTAGAATAACTTTTAAATTACGCATTTATTTTATGTTGACTAGAATAGTAGTGATCTGTGTTATAAAATTGCGGTTTAGATCGAGTTAATAATGTACTCTTTGGTGTTTAACCACACGTAGAAGAATTACCAAGTTCCCTGAGGATTCGACACTCTGACTCACCACACTAGCACTACAGTTTGACCCGATACACTGTCGGTTAAGGACTGGTTTAGCACTACGGCCGGAGGCGGTCAGTAAGTCGATGAAATCTACTGACGGGCGGCACGCCTGGTGTTCTGCTGGTGTTAAGCCGAGTGAGTATTGTAGGTTTCCACTTCTCTTATTTAACCTCTTTTTTATCTTCTTGGACACTTTCAATGATACTTTGAAGGTTGATTTGATTTTTTATTCAGATAAGAGATTTAACCAAGCCTATGATGCCCGGGGTTTCCTAATCGGCTACAAGTTTGTACAGGGTAGACACTTGAAATCCTTTTTGCTGCTGCCATCTCAGTTTATTTCTTCCTTCTAATTTGTATTTTTGATATGAAAGGGAAAAAACCTTGCATTACCTCCAAGGGTAGCCGTCTCTGTTTGTCGGGTAAGCACTTTCAGTCTAGTGTTAGTGTGTATGGATATGCTATATCGTTGTATATATGTGTTGTTTGATAACAATGTCTTGTCGGGGCCCGGAGACAGACAAGTGCCTTGATTCAACATGGCTTGCTGTGCACGGGATCAGGATGGACTCAATATGCATGGTAACTTGGCGTAAAGATGTGGTTCGTGTTCTCTTCTTTTTTTTATTTTATTGATGCTCTTCTTTTAATTCCTAGACCTGAAATGGTAATTCTTACTCCAATGTGAACATGACATGACACGTGTGGACCCTTTCTATCAGCATAATTGCACAAATCAGCAAACTATGCGGAGTTATGCTACAAGTGTAATCTCTGAAGTCGAATATTTTTTTAGTCTTTTATAGTTTGTTGTAAATGTTTTATAGTTTTTTTTATTATTGTTTTTTTTAAAGTCTTTTATAGTTTTTTTATAAGTTTTTTGAGTCGGTTTTAAGTATACGTAGATTATGAATATTGTTTTATTAAATATTACGTGAGATATATTGTGGTGTTTTTCTTTACATGTTGTTTCAAAATTCGGTATCGTAAATTAAATTTGATTGTTGTTTTTAACAACTAAACAAACTTGATAATCTAAGAAATTAGTAGAAGATGTAAGAAATGAGAAGAGATTGGTGTAGGAAATTGGAAGAAACGGGGTAGTATTTATAGGATTTTTTTGAAGTGTTTGGAAGGAAAGAAAAAAATAAAAAATAAAAAATTCACCGTTGCAACTGTTGGGCCGATTCAACCGCCGGTTCCGGCCGGTTACAACCGGTCCCGGCCGGTCCGGTTCCAACCGCCGGTTCCGGTTTTAGAATTACCCAACTGGTCTCCAACCGTCCAACCGGCGGTTGATCCAACTGGCTGTTTACCAAACCGCCGGTTCACAAACCGTAGATTCCGATTCCAACCGGCGGTTACGGTTTGGTTACAATTCCTCTGGACCTTATTGTTGACATATACCAATGGACCTTAACAATCAATGCTCGACGCCATGGCCTCCACAATTTTTTCAGGGGGAATTCATTTGAAAGGGTCCTCTAGGGGATATGTTTGCTTAAAAGGGCTTTGACTAAAACTGCTAAATAAAAAAGGGGGGAAATATTAAAAAAGGATGAAAACACTAAAATGCCCCTTCTTTCAAACTCTTTTCATTTTCCCGCCCTTCCAAATTCAGATTTTTAAACAACCCATCTTCTTTTTCCACTCATTTTCTTTCAAACTCTTTTCACTCTCTCCTTCACATTTTTAAACAACCCATCTTCTTCTTCCACTCATTTTCTTCTCCACCATCTTCTTCCTCCACTCACAAACTGAATTTGAAAAGCGACAAGTCACGAATTTGGATTCTTTAAGCGAGGTTTCAACGCGATCGATTTTCTTGGTTTTGGATTTTTTTAAGTGGATGGAGGATTCAACGGTGGTACCTCCAGGGATTGTTTTCGTCGTCTCGAGCTTTTTGGAGGCTTTGTCGATAGTGGATCTGAGGGATTTGTTGGAGTTTGTGCGGTAGATTAGGATTTGAGGTTTTCCGGCGGGTTTTGGGGGGTTCATGGCGGGTTTTGGGTATTGGGGTTTTCCGGCAGGTTTTTGGGTGTGTTTTCCGGCGGGTTTAGGGTGGGGGTTCATGGCGGGTTTTCCGGCGGGTTTTGGGTTTTCCAGTGGGGTTTGGGTTTTCCGGCAGGTTTTTGGGTGGGTTTTTCGGCGGGGGTTGTGTTTTCCGGTGGGTTTTGGTTTTTCCGGCAGGTTTAGGGTTTAGGGGAAGGGCATAAATGGAAAAAAATAACAATCCCTCTTAAATGATTGAATATAAAACAGACCTTTTTAAATGAATTCGCCATTTGACTGATCTTAATAAACGAGCGCCCCTTTTTTCAGTTTTTCAAGAGGCACTTCAACCTTCTTCTGATTCGGCAATGGAGCATCTGCGTGAGTTTGTGAGTAGTGACGGAAGTACTTTTCGAACTCAACCAAATCATCCTCCGGCTCGTCTTCGCCTTGATACCAGTCATCCCAGTCAGAGGAGCCCTGAACAACATCAACCCCACTTCGCTGCCGCCAAGCAGAGTCGGCCGGCATATGCTGCGGGGTGTCTTCATCAATTGCCCGCCGTTTGGGTTTCCGGACGCTGCGGTCGAGGAGGTCCTGCTCTTCGATGGAAGCCTGAGTCAAGGGGTCTTCCATCATTTGGATTTTAGGGAGATGCTGCTGGAAATTAGCTAGGGTTCCGGAGGAGATAAGGGGATCGCCGGAGCCGTGGGTTTTCTTTGAGCGTTTTTTATATGAAGAAATGTATCTTTATTTAGTTTTTTCTGTCTCTAATTTATTGTGTTTTTCAATTAGGTAAGTCGATGAAATCTACCGACGGGCGGCACGCCTGGTGTTCTCGCCGGGTGTTAAGCCAAGTGAGTATTGTAGGTTTCCACTTCTCTTATTTAACCTCTTTTTTATCTTCTAGGACACTTTCAATGATACTTTGAAGGTTGATTTGATTTTTTATTCGGATAAGAGATTTAACCGAGCCTATGATGCCCGTGGATTCCTAATCGGCTACAAGTTTGTACAGGGTAGACACTTGAAATCCTTTTTGCCGCCGCCATCTCGGTTTATTTCTTCCTTCTAATTTGTATTTTTGACATGAAAGGAAAAAACCTTGCATTACCTCCAAGGGCAACCGTCTCTCGTTTGTCGGGTAAGCACTTTCAGTCTAGTGTTAGTGTGTATGGATATGCTATATCGTTGTATATATGTGTTGTTTGATAACAATATCTTGTCGGGGCCCGGAGACAGACAAGTGCCTTGATTCAACATGGCTTGCTGTGCACGGGATCAGGATGGACTCAATATGCATGGTAACTTGGTGTAAAGATGTGGTTCGTGTTCTCTTTTTTTTTTTTTTATGCTCTTCTTTTAATTCCTAGACCCGAAATGGTAATTCTTACTCCAATGTGAACAGGACATGACACGTGTGGACCCTTTCTATCAGCATAATTGCACAAATCAGCAAACTATGCGGAGTTATGCTACAAGTGTAATCTCTGAAGTCAAATGTTTTTTTTAGTCTTTTATATTTTGTTGTAAATGTTTTATAGTTTTTTTTATTATTGTTTTTTTTAAAGTCTTTTATAGTTTTTTTTGATAAGTTTTTTGAGTCGGTTTTAAGTATACGTAGATTATGAATATTGTTTTATTAAATATTACGTGAGATATATTGTGGTGTTTTTCTTTATATGTTGTTTCAAAATTCGGTATCATAAATTAAATTTGATTGTTGTTTTTAACAACTAAAAAAACTTGATAATCAAAGAAATTAGTAGAAGATGTAAGAAATGAGAAGAGATTGGTGTAGGAAATTGGAAGAAACGGGGTAGTATTTATAGGATTTTTTTGAAGTGTTTGGAAGGAAAAGAAAAAAATAAAAAATAAAAAATTCACCGTTGCAACTGTTGGGCCGATTCAACCGCCGGTTCCGACCAGTTACAACCGGTCCCGTCCGGTCTGGTTCCAACCGCCGGTTCCGGTTTCAAAATTACCCAACCGGTCTCCAACCGTCCAACCGGCGGTTGATCCAACTGGATGTTTACCAAACTGCCGGTTCACAAACCGTCGATTCCGATTCCAACCGGCGGTTACGGTTTGGTTTAGCCAGGTCTATATGCACCCGATGAATCACTTTATTTTTTGTCACCGTAGGGGATCCAACCCCGTATCGACACGACCCATCATTATCGTTTCCACTTTCCAAAGCCGTGGCGGTGATAGGGTATTGCTTGGTTATAATACCACCACATCTTATCTTCTTTCCTCTACTTGGCCGATTTCTTTCTTTCTTTCTCTGCTATAACAATTCCTCTGGACCTTATTGTTGACATATACCAATGGACTTTAACAATCAATGCTCGACGCCATGGCCTCCACAATTTTTTCAGGGGGAATTCATTTAAAAGGGTCCCCTAGGGGATATGTTTGTTTAAAAGGGCTTTGACTAAAACTGCTAAATAAAAAATAAATGAAAAAGGGGGGAAATATTAAAAAAGGACGAAAAGACTAAAATGCCCATTCTTTCAGACTCTTTTCATTTTCTCGCCCTTCCAAATTCAGATTTTTAAACAAACCATCTTCTTCTTCCACTCATTTTCTTTCAAACTCTTTTCACTCCCTCCTTCACATTTTTAAACAACCCATCTTCTTCTTCCACTCATTTTCTTCTCCACCATCTTCTTCCTTCACTCACAAACTGAATTTGAAAAGCGACAAGTCACGGCTGGATTCTTTAAGCGAGGTTTCAACGCGATCGATTTTCTTGGTTTTGGATTTTTTCAAGTGGATGGAGGATTCAACGGTGGTACCTCCAGGGATTGTTTTCGTCGTCTCGAGCTTTTTGGAGGCTTTGTCGATAGTCGATCTGAGGGATTTGTAGGAGTTTGTGCGGAAGATTAGGATTTGAGGTTTTCCGGCGGGTTTTGGGGGGTTCATGGCGGGTTTTGGGTATTGGGGTTTTCCGGCAGGTTTTGGGTGGGTTTTCCGGCAGGTTTAGGGTGGGGGTTCATGGCGGGTTTTCCGGCGGGTTTTTGGGTTTTCCAGTGGGGTTTGGGTTTTCCGGCAGGTTTTTGGGTGGGTTTTCCGGCGGGGGTTGAGTTTTCCGGCGGGTTTTGGGTTTTCCGGCAGGTTTAGGGTTTAGGGGAAGGGCATAAATGGAAAAAAAAATAACAATCCCTCTTAAATGATTGAATATAAAATAGACCGTTTTAAATGAATTCGCCCTTTGACCGATCTTAATAAACGAGCGCCCTTTTTTTTTTCAGTTTTTCAAGAGGCACTTCAACCTTCTTCTGATTCGGCAATGGAGCATCTGCGTGAGTTTGTGAGTAGTGACGGAAGTAATTTTCGAACTCAACCAAATCATCCTCCTGCTCGTCTTCGCCTTGATACCAGTCATCCGAGTCAAAGGAGCCCTGAACAACATCAACCCCACCTCGCTGCCGCCAAGCAGAGTCGGCCGGCATCTGCTGCGGGGTGTCTTCATCAATTGCCCGCCGTTTGGGTTTCCGGACGCTGCGGTCGAGGAGGTCCTGCTCTTCGATGGAAGCCCGAGTCAAGGGGTCTTCCATCATTTGGATTTTAGGGAGATCTTCGCCGGAAATTAGCTAGGGTTCCGGCGAGAGAGAAGGGGATCGCCGTAGCCGTGGGTTTTCTTTAAGCATTTTTTTTGATTAAGAAATGTATCTTTATTTAGTTTTTTAAATCGTCTCTAATTTATTGTGTTTTTCAATTAGGTAAGTCGATGAAATCTACCGACGGGCGGCACGCCCGGTGTTCTTGGTGTTAAGCCAAGTGAGTATTGTAGGTTTCCACTTCTCTTATTTAGCCTCTTTTTTATCTTCTAGGACACTTTCAATGATACTTTGAAGGTTGATTTGATTTTTTATTCGGATAAGAGATTTAACCGAGCCTATGATGCCCGTGGTTTCCTAATCGGCTACAAGTTTGTACGGGGTAGACACTTGAAATCCTTTTTGCCGCTTTGCCATCTCGGTTTATTTCTTCCTTCTAATTTGTAGTTTTGACATGAAAGGAAAAAACCTTGCATTACCTCCAAGGGTAGCCGTCTCTCGTTTGTCGGGTAAGCACTTTCGCCTAGTGTTAGTGTGTATGGATATGCTATATCGTTGTATATATGTGTTGTTTGATAACAATGTCTTGTCGGGGCCCGGAGACAGACAAGTGCCTTGATTCAACATGGCTTGCTGTGCACGGGATCAGGATGGACTCAATATGCATGGTAACTTGGCGTAAAGATGTGGTTCGTGTTCTTTTTTTTTTATTGATGCTCTTCTTTTAATTCCTAGACTCGAAATGGTAATTCTTACTCCAATGTGAACAGGACATGACACGTGTGGACCCTTTCTATCAGCATAATTGCACAAATCAGCAAACTATGCGGAGTTATGCTACAAGTGTAATCTCTGAAGTCGAATGTTTTTTTTAGTCTTTTATAGTTTGTTGTAAATGTTTTATAGTTTTTTTTATTATTGTTTTTTTTAAAAGTCTTTTATAGTTTTTTTTATAAGTTTTTTGAGTCGGTTTTAAGTATACGTATATTATGAATATTGTTTTATTAAATATTACGTGAGATATATTGTGGTATTTTTCTTTATATGTTGTTTCAAAATTCGGTATCGTAAATTAAATTTGATTGTTGTTTTTAACAACTAAACAAACTTGATAATCAAAGAAATTAGTAGAAGATGTAAGAAATGAGAAGAGATTGGTGTAGGAAATTGGAAGAAACGGGATAGTATTTATAGGATTTTTTTGAAGTGTTTGGAAGGAAAAGAAAAAAATAAAAAATAAAAAATTCACCGTTGGAACTGTTGGGCCGATTCAACCGCCGGTTCCGGCCGGTTACAACCGGTCCCGGCCGTTCCGGTTCCAACCGCCGGTTCCGGTTTCAAAATTACCCAACCGGTCTCCAACCGTCCAACCGGCGGTTGATCCAACTGGCTGTTTACCAAACCGCCGGTTCACAAACCGTCGATTCCGATTCCAACCCGCGGTTACGGTTTGGTTTAGCCAGGTCTATATGCACCGGATGAATCACTTTATTTTTTGTCACCGTAGGGGATCCAACCCCGTATCGACACGACCCATCATTATCGTTTCCACTTTCCAAAGCCGTGGCGGTGATAGGGTATTGCTTGGTTATAATACCACCACCTCTTATCTTCTTTCCTCTACTTGGCCGATTTCTTTCTTTCTTTCTCTGCTATAACAATTCCTCTGGACCTTATTGTTGACATATACCAATGGACCTTAACAATCAATGCTCGACGCCATGGCCTTCACAATTTTTTCAGGGGGAATTCATTTAAAAGGGTCCCCTAGGGGATATGTTTGCTTAAAAGGGCTTTGACTAAAACTGCTAAATAAAAAATAAATGAAAAGGGGGGGAAATATTAAAAAAGGATGAAAAGACTAAAATGCCCATTCTTTCACACTCTTTTCATTTTCCCGCCCTTCCAAATTCAGATTTTTAAACAACCCATCTTCTTCTTCCACTCATTTTCTTTCAAACTCTTTTCACTCTCTCCTTCACATTTTTAAACAACCCATCTTCTTCTTCCACTCATTTTCTTCTCCACCATCTTCTTCCTCCACTCACAAACTGAATTTGAAAAGCGACAAGTCACGGCTGGATTCTTTAAGCGAGGTTTCAACGCGATCGATTTTCTTGGTTTTGAATTTTTTCAAGTGGATGGAGGATTCAACGGTGGTACCTCTAGGGATTGTTTTCGTCGTCTCGAGCTTTTTGGAGGCTTTGTCGATAGTCGATCTGAGGGATTTGTAGGAGTTTGTGCGGTAGATTAGGATTTGAGGTTTTCCGGCGGGTTTTGGGGGGTTCATGGCGGGTTTTGGGTATTGGGGTTTTCCGGCAGGTTTTGGGTGGGTTTTCCGGCGGGTTTAGGGTGGGGGTTCATGGCGGGTTTAGGGTGGGTTTTCCGGCGGGTTTTTGGGTTTTCCAGTGGGGTTTGGGTTTTCCGGCAGGTTTTTGGGTGGGTTTTCCGGCGGGGGTTGAGTTTTCCGGCGGGTTTTGGGTTTTCCGGCAGGTTTAGGGTTTAGGGGAAGGGCATAAATGGAAAAAAAATAACAATCCCTCTTAAATGATTGAATATAAAATAGACCGTTTTAAATGAATTCGCCCTTTGACCGATCTTAATAAACGAGCGCCCTTTTTTTTTTTTTTTTTTTTTTTCAGTTTTTCAAGAGGCACTTCAACCTTCTTCTGATTCGGCAATGGAGCATCTGCGTGAGTTTGTGAGTAGTGACGGAAGTAATTTTCGAACTCAACCAAATCATCCTCCTGCTCGTCTTCGCCATGATACCAGTCATCACAGTCAAAGGAGCCCTGAACAACATCAACCCCACCTCGCTGCCGCCAAGCAGAGTCGGCCGGCATCTGCTGCGGGGTGTCTTCATCAATTGCCCGCCGTTTGGGTTTCCGGACGCCGCGGTCGAGGAGGTCCGCTCTTCGATGGAAGCACGAGTCAGGGGTCTTCCATCATTTGGATTTTCGGGAGATCTTTGCCGGAAATTAGCTAGGGTTCCGGCGGAGAGAAGGGGATCGCGTAGCCGTGGGTTTTCTTTGAGCGTTTTTTTTTATGAAGAATTGTATCTTTAGTTAGTTTTTTCTGTCTCTAATTTATTGTGTTTTTCAATTAAGTAAGTCGATGAAATATACTGACGGGCGGCACGCCTGGTGTTCTGCTGGTGTTAAGCCAAGTGAGTATTGTAGGTTTCCACTTCTCTTATTTAACCTCTTTTTTTATCTTCTAGGACACTTTCAATGATACTTTGAAGGTTGATTTGAATTTTTAATCAGATAAGAGATTTAACCGAGCCTATGATGCCCGTGGTTTCCTAATCGGCTACAAGTTTGTACAGGGTAGACGCTTGAAATTCTTTTTGCTGCTGCCATCTCAGTTTATTTCTTTCTTCTAATTTGTATTTTTGACATGAAAGGGAAAAAACCTTGCATTACCTCCAAGGGTAGCCGTCTCTGTTTGTCGGGTAAGCACTTTCAGTCTTGTTTTAGTGTGTATGGATATGCTATATCGTTGTATATATGTGTTGTTTGATAACAATGTCTTGTCGGGGCCCGGAGACAGACAAGTGCCTTGATTCAACATGGCTTGCTGTGCACGGGATCAGGATGGACTCAATATGCATGGTAACTTGGCGTAAAGATGTGGTTCGTGTTCTCTTTTTATTTTATTTTATTGATGCTCTTCTTTTAATTCCTAGACCTGAAATGGTAATTCTTACTCCAATGTGAACATGACATGAAACGTGTGGACCCTTTCTATCAGCACAATTGCACAAATCAGCAAACTATGCGGAGTTATGCTACAAGTGTAATCTCTGAAGTCGAATGTTTTTTTTAGTTTTTTATTATAGTTTGTTGTAAATGTTTTATAGTTTTATTTATTATTGTTTTTTCAAAGTCTTTTATAGTTTTTTTTAATAAGTTTTTTGAGTCGGTTTTAAGTATACGTAGATTATGAATATTGTTTTATTAAATATTACGTGAGATATATTGTGGTGTTTTTCTTTATATGTTGTTTCAAAATTCGGTATCGTAAATTAAATTTGATTGTTGTTTTTAACAACTAAACAAACTTGATAATCAAAGAAATTAGTAGAAGATGTAAGAAATGAGAAGAGATTGGTGTAGGAAATTGGAAGAAACAAGGTAGTATTTATAGGATTTTTTTGAAGTGTTTGGAAGGAAAAGAAAAAAATAAAAAATAAAAAATTCACCGTTGCAACTGTTGGGCCGATTCAACCGCCGGTTCCGGCCGGTACAACCGGTCCCGGCCGGTCCGGTTCCAACCGCCGGTTCCGGTTTCAAAATTACCCAACCGGTCTCCAACCGTCCAACCGGCGGTTGATCCAACTGGTTGTTTACCAAACCGCCGGTTCACAAACCGTCTATTCCGATTCCAACCGACGGTTACGGTTTGGTTTAGCCAGGTCTATATGCACCGGATGAATCACTTTATTTTTTGTCACCGTAGGGGATCCAACCCCGTATCGACACGACCCATCATTATCGTTTCCACTTTCCAAAGCCGTGGCGGTGATAGGGTATTGCTTGGTTATAATACTACCACCTCTTATCTTCTTTCCTCTACTTGGCCGATTTCTTTCTTTCTTTCTCTGCTATAACAATTCTTCTGGACCTTATTGTTGACATATACCAATGGACCTTAACAATCAATGCTCGACGCCTTGGCCTCCACAATTTTTTCAGGGGGAATTCATTTAAAAGGGTCCTCTAGGGGATATGTTTGCTTAAAAGGGCTTTGACTAAAACTGCTAAATAAAAAATAAATGAAAAAGGGGGGAAATATTAAAAAAGGATGAAAAGACTAAAATGCCCCTTCTTTCAAACTCTTTTCATTTTCCCGCCCTTCCAAATTCAGATTTTTAAACAACCCATCTTCTTCTTCCACTCATTTTCTTTCAAACTCTTTTCACTCTCTCCTTCACATTTTTAAACAACCCATCTTCTTCTTCCACTCATTTTCTTCTCCACCATCTTCTTCCTCCACTCACAAACTGAATTTGAAAAGCGACAAGTCACGAATTTGGATTCTTTAAGCGAGGTTTCAACGCGATCGATTTTCTTGGTTTTGGATTTTTTCAAGTGGATGGAGGATTCAACGGTGGTACCTCCGGGATTGTTTTCGTCGTCTCGAGCTTTTTGGAGGCTTTGTCGATAGTGGATCTGAGGGATTTGTAGGAGTTTGTGCGGTATATTTGGATTTGAGGTTCTCCGGCGGGTTTTGGTGGGTTCATGGCGGGTTTTGGGTATTGGGGTTTTCCGGCCGGTTTTGGGTGGGTTTTCCGGCGGGTTTAGGGTGGGGGTTCATGGTGGGTTTAGGGTGGGTTTTCCGGCGGGTTTTTAGGTTTTCCAGTGGGGTTTGGGTTTTCCGGCAGGTTTTTGGGTGGGTTTTCCGGCGGGGGTTGAGTTTTCCGGCTGGTTTTGGGTTTTCTGGCAGGTTTAGGGTTTAGGGGAAGGGCATAAATGGAAAAAAAAATAACAATCCCTCTTAAATGATTGAATATAAAACAGACCCTTTTAAATGAATTCGCCCTTTGACCGATCTTAATAAACGAGCGCCCCTTTTTTCAGTTTTTCAAGAGGCACTTCAACCTTCTTCTAATTCGGCAATGGAGCATCTGTGTGAGTTTGTGAGTAGTGACGGAAGTTCTTTTCGAACTCAACCAAATCATCCTCCGGCTCGTCTTCGCCTTGATACCAGTCATCCCAGTCAAAGGAGCCTTGAACAACATCAACCCCACTTCGCTGCCGCCAAGCAGAGTTGGCCGGCATCTGCTGCGGGGTGTCTTCATCAATTGCCCGCCGTTTGAGTTTCCGGACGCTGCGGTCGAGGAGGTCCTGCTCTTCGATGGAAGCCTGAGTCAAGGGGTCTTCCATCATTTGGATTTTAGGGAGATGCTGCTGGAAATTAGCTAGGGTTCCGGCGGAGAGAAGGGGATCGCCGGAGCCGTGGGTTTTCTTTGAGTGTTTTTTTTTATGAACAAATGAATCTTTATTTAGTTTTTTCTGTCTCTAATTTATTGTGTTTTTCAATTAGGTAAGTCGATGAAATCTATCGACGGGCGCACGCCCGGTGTGTTCTGCGGTGTTAAGCCGAGTGAGTATTGTAGGTTTCCACTTCTCTTATTTAACCTCTTTTTTATCTTCTAGGACACTTTCAATGATACTTTGAAGGTTGATTTGATTTTTTATTCGGATAAGAGATTTAACCGAGCCTATGATGCCCGTGGTTTCCTAATCGGCTACAAGTTTGTACGGGGTAGACACTTGAAATCCTTTTTTCGCCGCCATCTCGGTTTATTTCTTCCTTCTAATTTGTATTTTTGACATGAAAGGGAAAAAACCTTGCATTACCTCCAAGGGTAGCCGTCTCGTTTGTCGGGTAAGCACTTTCGATCTAGTGTTAGTGTGTATGGATATGCTATATCGTTGTATATATGTGTTGTTTGATAACAATGTCTTGTCGGGGCCCGGAGACAGACAAGTGCCTTGATTCAACATGGCTTGCTGTGCACGGGATCAGGATGGACTCAATATGCATGGTAACTTGGCGTAAAGATGTGGTTCGTGTTCTCTTCTTTTTTTTATTTTATTGATGCTCTTCTTTTAATTCCTAGACCTGAAATGGTAATTCTTACTCCAATGTGAACAGGACATGACACGTGTGGACCCTTTCTATCAGCATAATTGCACAAATCAGCAAACTATGCGGAGTTATGCTACAAGTGTAATCTCTGAAGTCGAATGTTTTTAAAGTCTTTTATAGTTTGTTGTAAATGTTTTATAGTTTTTTTTATTATTGTTTTATTTAAAGTCTTTTATAGTTTTTTATAAGTTTTTTGAGTCGGTTTTAAGTATACGTAGATTATGAATATTGTTTTATTAAATATTACGTGAGATATATTATGGTGTTTTTCTTTATATGTTGTTTCAAAATTCGGTATCGTAAATTAAATTTGATTGTTGTTTTTAACAACTAAACAAACTTGATAATCAAAGAAATTAGTAGAAGATGTAAGAAATGAGAAGAGATTGGTGTAGGAAATTGGAAGAAACGGGGTAGTATTTATAGTATTTTTTTGAAGTGTTTGGAAGGAAAGAAAAAAAATTAAAAATAAAAAATTCACCGTTGCAACTGTTGGGCCGATTCAACCGCCGGTTCCGGCCGGTTACAACCGGTCCCGGCCGGTCCGGTTCCAACCGCCGGTTCCAGTTTCAAAATTACCCAACTGGTCTCTAACCGTCCAACCGGCGGTTGATCCAACTGGCTGTTTACCAAACCGCCGGTTCACAAACCGTAGATTCCGATTCCAACCGGCGGTTACGGTTTGGTTTAGCCAGGTCTATATGCACCAAATGAATCACTTTATTTTTTGTCACCGTAGGGGATCCAACCCCGTATCGACACGACCCATCATTATCGTTTCCACTTTCCAAAGCCGTGGCGGTGATAGGGTATTGCTTGGTTATAATACCACTACCTCTTATCTTCTTTCCTCTACTTGGCCGATTTCTTTCTTTCTTTCTCAGCTATAACAATTCCTCCGGACCTTATTGTTGACATATACCAAAGGACCTTAACAATCAATGCTCGACGCCATGGCCTCCACAATTTTTTCAGGGGGAATTCATTTAAAAGCGTCCTCTACGGGATATGTTTGCTTAAAAGGGCTTTGACTAAAACTGCTAAATAAAAAAGGGGGGAAATATTAAAAAAGGATGAAAAGACTAAAATGCCCCTTCTTTCAAACTCTTTTCATTTTCCCGCCCTTCCAAATTCAGATTTTTAAACAACCCATCTTCTTCTTCCACTCATTTTCTTTCAAACTCTTTTCACTCTCTCCTTCACATTTTTAAACAACCCATCTTCTTCTTCCACTCATTTTCTTCTCCACCATCTTCTTCCTCCACTCACAAACTGAATTTGAAAAGCGACAAGTCATGGCTGGATTCTTTAAGCGAGGTTTCAACGCGATCGATTTTCTTGGTTTTGGATTTTTTCAAGTGGATGGAGGATTCAACGGTGGTACCTCCAGGGATGCTTTATCGATAGTGGATCCGAGGGATTTGTTGGAGTTTGTGCGGTAGATTAGGATTTGAGGTTTTCCGGCGGGTTTTGGGGGGTTCATGGCGGGTTTTGGGTATTGGGGTTTTCCGGCAGGTTTTGGGTGTGTTTTCCGGCGGGTTTAGGGTGGGGGTTCATGGCCGGTTTAGGGTGGGTTTTCCGGCGGGTTTTTGGGTTTTCCAGTGGGGTTTGGGTTTTCCGGCAGGTTTTTGGGTGGGTTTTTCGGCGGGGGTTGAGTTTTCCGGCGGGTTTTGGGTTTTCCGGCAGGTTTAGGGTTTAGGGGAAGGGCATAAATGGAAAAAAAAATAACAATCCATCTTAAATGATTGAATATAAAACAGACCCTTTTAAATGAATTCGCCCTTTGACTGATCTTAATAAACGAGCGCCCCTTTTTTCATTTTTTCAAGAGGCACTTCAACCTTCTTCTGATTCGGCAATGGAGCATCTGCGTGAGTTTGTGAGTAGTGACGGAAGTGCTTTTCGAACTCAACCAAATCATCCTCCGGCTCGTCTTCGCCTTGATACCAGTCATCCCAGTCAAAGGAGCCCTGAACAACATCAACCCCACTTCGCTGCCGCCAAGCAGAGTCGGCCGGCATCTGCTGCGGGGTGTCTTCATCAATTGCCCGCCGTTTGGGTTTCCGGACGCTGCGGTCGAGGAGGTCCTGCTCTTCGATGGAAGCCTGAGTCAAGGGGTCTTCCATCATTTGGATTTTAGGGAGATGCTGCTGGAAATTAGCTAGGGTTCCGGCGGAGAGAAGGGGATCGCCGGAGCCGTGGGTTTTCTTTGAGCGTTTTTTTATGAAGAAATGTATCTTTATTTAGTTTTTTCTGTCTCTAATTTATTGTGTTTTTCAATTAGGTAAGTCGATGAAATCTACTGACGGGCGGCACGCCTGGTGTTCTGCTGGTGTTAAGCCAAGTGAGTATTGTAGGTTTCCACTTCTCTTATTTAACCTCTTTTTTATCTTCTAGGACACTTTCAATGATACTTTGAAGGTTGATTTGATTTTTTATTCAGATCAGAGATTTAACCGAGCCTATGATGCCCGTGGTTTCCTAATCGGCTACAAGTTTGTACAGGGTAGACACTTGAAATCCTTTTTGCTGCTGCCATCTCAGTTTATTTCTTCCTTCTAATTTGTATTTTTGACATGAAAGGGAAAAAAGCTTGCATTACCTCCAAGGGTAGCCGTCTCTGTTTGTCGGGTAAGCACTTTCAGTCTAGTGTTAGTGTGTATGGATATGCTATATCGTTGTATATATGTGTTGTTTGATAACAATGTCTTGTTGGGGCCCGGAGACAGACAAGTGCCTTGATTCAACATGGCTTGCTGTGCACGGGATGAACTCAATATGCATGGTAACTTGGCGTAAAAATGTGGTTCGTGTTCTCTTTTTTTATTTTATTTTATTGATGCTCTTCTTTTAATTCCTACACCTGAAATGGTAATTCTTACTCCAATGTGAACAGGACATGACACGTGTGGACCCTTTCTATCAGCATAATTGCACAAATCAGCAAACTATGCGGAGTTATGCTACAAGTGTAATCTCTGAAGTCGAATGTATGAGTTGGCTTCCTTACCATTATGTTCAAAGTTATTTCTATTAGTATGGTTTGGTTTAAGTGCGATTATTTGAGGAGATATGCACATTGAATACTGTTTGCAATCTTGTGGTAGAACAATAAATTATTTTGTGGACAAACGCTACCATAACAATACATGATGAAAGTTAAAGATATATGTGTTAAAAGCTAGGATAACTGATAAAAGAGGTAGGGTGGGGCTAAAAATATCAGGTTATTATAAATATTCTTATTATTTTTTGTATTGGTATCTATGTGTATATTAACACATACATATACAAATGACTAACTGATTCCATTTTGTGCTAAAACTTCAATGATTTATTTGATCATAGAAATCCCGTCTTTTGAGTTTTTATTAGCATCGTAGATGAGTCTTTCGATTTGATCATAGCAATCCCATCATAAAATTGCATACTCATCATTTTTGGAACTTTTGGTCGATAGTTAATGCATCATTGGAGCAGGCCTTGTAAGAATAATTATGTCGTGGCTTTTATTGAATCCGATTAATTTCCTTTCCCGTAATAATGGTCTTATAGGAAATTCGTTTTTCCTAGGAAATATGCTATTTATTATTTATTGGTTATTTAAAAGGAGTTTTAATCCGATTAAAACTCGGCTTTGATGGACGGCCGAGATTAAAGCTAAGCACTAAGTCATTCGGATTTCGGCCCTCTCTCCGCCTATAAAAGCAATGCTTTACTCCATCATAAAGCATACGAAAGAAACCAACACATAACGGTTGTAGGCAAGGAGAGAGATATCGGAATCCTCATCAAGACGGCTACAACAACGGAGCAGAAGTCGAATAACAATGGATGTAGGAAACGATCCTGATTATTTCTTCCGCTATTAAGGTACTCTGAATCTATTGTTTGATTTACATGTGGTATCGGAGCTGACCTACGATTCATGTTATTCGATATAATTGTTGGTATTATTCTTGTAAACCGGATTGTTTGTATCAATTTTGAGGGATAAATTGCTGCCTTCGTTTTATTAATTCCGGTCATGCATGATCCGCACCCTATTTAGGTCATCCGCCTCGTCTAAATTCATCTTTGAATTTGATAAGTTGTTTCTCCTGAACAACATAGCATGTATTATACTGTTTGTTTATTCAGTTATATTTGTTACATAATAATAAAATAAATAAGAAGAATAGATGAAGGCGAAGAATTCATTGGTTAACTGGATCTAAAACGGAACGGCAGTGCTGTGATGTTTTTGTTGCCTTCCGGAACGGTACGGTGGGTCATCATCATTGATCTATATTATTCCATATTCAGGGATCTATTCAATATAAGCTGGTGGATTAAGAAAAAAATAAAATAAAATCCTTTAATGGCGGCGGCAGTGCTGCACTTAGGGTTCGCAGATTGTTGGGCTATTTTGGCGGGCACGCATAAAGTTTTTTCTTTTTTTTACTAATATTTAAAGAATTGAAGCCTATTGTTTGTTTCATTCTGTCTTGGGGATTAAATTTATAACATGCCATGACTTATATGTTTTTATTCAGTTGAATAAATAAAAATAGAAATTTCTTTGTCTTATAGATTGAGACCATACGTGAGGTAGACTTAATCCTCGTTATTGGGCCTGATGTCTTAGTTGGTTGTATGGAGTAGACCTTCTTAATAGATTTGATTGAAATTATAATTTGATTGATTATTCACAATTGTTCAGTATTACAAATATATAGGAAATACTGTAATTGCTAAGGCTAGAAATAAGACTAGCTACATTCCTAGACTCACTCTAACAATAAATACAAAATATATTATTTACAAAATAACATATACAGCTAATACCACCCCTCAAGGTGGACGAGGTACGAGACCCAACTTGCTGCGCTGATGAACAAAGGGCAAGCGAGGGAGGGACTTGGTGAGACAATCGCAAGTTGATCCGGAGCACGAACATGAGCAACCCGTAAGGAACCTCGTTGCACTTGATCACGTATGAAATGATAATCAATAGCAACGTGTTTCATTCGTGAGTGAAACACCGGGTTGTGCGAAGCGTGTAGTACCCAAGTTATCACAAGTAGATAACCGGAGCTCGAGGGGGAACAAAACCAAGATCACGTAACAAGAACATAACCCACATGAGCTCCGCAGTAGTAGAGGCAACAGAACGATACTCAGCCTCAGTAGAAGATCGAGCAACCGTCGATTGTTTCATGGAGCTCCAAGCCACAGCATTTCTGCCAATACAGACAACATAGGCCCCAGTGGAAGCATAATCATCGTGAGAACCACCCCAATCAAAGCATCGGAGAAAGCATGAAGAACTAGAGGGGAGTCACGATACAGTTGCAGGCCTAAGTCAAGTGTCCCAGCCAAGTAACGGAGCATGCGCTTAGCATAGTCACAATGAAGATCCGTAGGGGCATGCATGAACTGGTAGAGCTTATTTACCGAAAAAGCAAGATCCGGCCGGGTAAACAAGAGGTACTGCAAGCTGCCAATGACCATACGATACTCAGTAGCATCCTGAATAAAAATGCCAGACGTGGCAGTAAGACCAGATAAATCAGCTGGCAGCGGAGTGGTGACCGGATTGGCCTGATCCATGTGAAAGCGAGCAAGTAGCTCAGTGGCATATCTCTTTTGAGATAAAATACACCCGTGATCATTGTGTATAATCTCTATGCCCAAAAAATAGGAGAGTGCACCAAGATCCTTGAGAGCAAAGCGGCGACCCAACAATGATATGAACGCCTCAAGAACCTTAGGATCATTCCCCGTAAGAATAATATCATCTACATACACCAAAAGATAAATACGGATATTACCAAAGTGTCGTAGATGAAAAGCGAGGAATCGAGCAGTAGCATTGCGGAAGTTACTTGAAAGGAGAAACCCCTTAAGCTCCTCATACCAAGCTCGAGGAGCTTGCTTCAACCCATAAATGGCCTTTCGTAACTTACACACATGATGAGGAAGCTCAGGACTGATGAACCCCGGTGGTTGAGCCAAGTAGACATCCTCAGAAAGATGACCCTGTAGAAAGGCGGTGTTGATATCTAGCTGACGTAAAGGCCACCCCTGAGCTAGAGCCAGAGATAAAACAACATGAACTGTGGTATGTTTAACCACCGGGGTAAAAGTCTCATAGTAGTCAATACCAGGGCGTTGAGTGAAGCCTTTAGCCACAAGCCGAGCCTTGTGACGATCAATGGTGCCATCTGGGTGACGCTTGAGACGAAAGATCCACTTAGAACTGATGCCATTCTGATTAGGGCGTGAAGGAACAAGGGACCACGTCTCATTACGAAGGAGAGCGTCATATTCCTCCTGCATGGCAGATCTCCAATTCGGATTTTTGAGAGCTTGGGTTATATTGGTAGGTTCAGTGTCAATGGATGAAGGAAGATGAGTGTGAAGGTTGAGCTTTTGAATGGGTTTATGAATATTGTCACGAGCTCGAGTACGCATGGGATGTGTGGATAGTGAGGTGGGATGAGGAGGTGATGGAGGTGTGGGAGGAGGTGGTGGAGGTGGAGGTGGAGGTGGTGGAGGTGGTGGAGGTGGAGGTGGTGGCGGTGGAGGTGGGGAAGGTGGTGGTGTAGGAGGGATACAGTCCGAGAGGGAGGCTAGAGAGGGGGATGGTTGTGTAGAGGCGGAGGGAGGGGTGGATCGGAAGGGGAAGACCGATTCAACAAACTTGACATGCCGCGAGATGTACATACGAGAGGTGGTGAGGTCATAACAATAGTACGCATGCTGATTAAGCACATAGCCAAGAAAGACACAAGGACGGGAACGAGGTTCAAGTTTGTTGCTTGTGTAGGGGCGTAGCCAGGGATAGCAGAGGCAGCCAAAGATACGGAGTTTGGAGTAATTAGGTGGTGTGTTAAAGATGGATTCATAGGGGGTATGCATTTTTAAGGTGGGTGTGGGCATACGATTAATAAGATATACCGCGGTAGAAAAGGCAAAGGGCCAGTAGGTGGCGGGTGCGGAAGCATGAGATAAGAGTGCAAGGCCAGTTTCGACAATATGCATGTTTCGACGTTCGGATATGCCATTGTGTTCAGGGGTGTGAGGTGGCGTGGTAAAGAAAGAAATACCGTTGGTGGCAAAATAGTCACGTAGAGATATAAATTCACCACCATTGTCAGAGTAAAGTATTTTTATTGCGGTTTCAAAATATTTTTCAACAATTGAGCGGAAGCGGATAAAGGTGTGATGAACATCAGATTTTCGTTTGAGTGGATAAAACCAGATATAACGCGTAAAATGATCAACAAAAATTATAAAATATTTGAAGTCATCAACAGAAATAACATGTGATGTCCACACATCACTAAAAATGATCTCGAGAGGCCGAGACGAAATCAAAGTAGAGTTACCAAATGGTAGTTTGTGACTTTTACTTTCTAAGCAAGCAGAACAATGCGTAAAAGAATTATTACTACACTGTAAACCATACGTGTTTAAAACAGAGGATAAAATTGGATGAGCCGGATGGCCCAACCGATGATGCCAATCTTGAGATGAGGCTTTATTGGAGGCAAAGGCGACAATGGGAGAATTTGGCCACTCGTACAATCCATTTTTAACCGGACCACGGAGGATGGGCTTGGCTGTCTGAAGGTCCTTCACAACAAATTCAGAAGGTAAGAATTCTACCGATAAGTTATTGGCTTTACACAATTGTGAGACAGATAGTAAATTACGGGACATACTGGGAACACAGAGGACATTACGTAAATGAATAGATTTTGTAGGGGTAAGGGGAATTGAAGACATGCCAGTATGAGTAATAGAAAGTCCCTTACCATCACCAACCAGAAGGTCATCAGTGCCAGAGTATGGGGCATGAAGAGACAGGTTCTGCAAGTCCGAAGTCACGTGATGATTCGCTCCACCGTCCATGAGCCAGTTTGGGTCATTTGAATCAGATTGGGCCGCAACATTGGCTTGGGGTCGTGGTGATCGTTGGCCAAAAATATGACTAAGTTGGTTCCCGAACCTAGGACAATTTTCAGCATAATGGCCTTGAACATAACAAAGTTGACACTTACCCAAAAACGGACGACGATTTGAATTTGTGGTCCCATAATTAGGTGAGAGAGAGATATTCCCACGCCAGTTGTTGGAAGTAGAACCATTATTAGAATAGTGCCCATTATTATAAGTACTTGTACCAGAATTATTTCCATTAATAGCTGCACCAAAATTCCCGTGACCACCGGTGAAATTTCCACCATTATAGCGAGAGCTGGGCTGGTTGGTGGAGTAACATGGGCCTGCGTTCCTCCATTGCTGCTATTGTTGGGAGGCTGAACGGGAGGCATGAGAAGGCGGACGATATGCTGCGTGCGCCGTCGCCGGAGCAAATTGGTGGTCCGCCGGTGCTGAGATAGGCCGAAAGGTGAGAAGCTTCTCATGGAGTTCCTCAAAAGAGACGATCGTGTCTCGAACAACAATGGCGTGAGCAATTTCAGAGTATTCGGGACCAATATTTCGTAGGACAAGGTGAATGAAGTCATCGTGATCCATGGTCGACCCGAGTAAGGCGAGTTGGTCACGCTTTTGTTTCATTGTGTATAGATATTGGTGGACAGAGGCAGTACCACGGTGATGAGTAGCCATGGATTCTTTGAGTGTGCGGATCCTGGCCCGTGACGGAGTAGCAAAAACGTCCTTTAGAATTTTCCAAGCGGCGGCAGCTGTTTTGGTGCCATACAAGAGAGTGGCTGTTTCAGGTGTGAGGGATGCAATTAGCAGGTTCCTTATTAAATTATCTTGGCGGGTGTGAGTAATGAACGCAGGGTTCGGCGAGGTTGTGCCATTTGCGGTGATGGTTTCCGGCGGGATTGTCTTTGTGCCTTCGACGTAATCAAGAAGACCATTCCCAACAAGTAGTGATTCAATTTGCATGTGCCGACATAATAATTGTCGTTATCAAGTTTAATAGTGGCTTGTGTAGCAGTGTTAAAGGTAACAACCGAGGAGGAGGCCATATTTTCCGGTGAGAGGTTTGTGGAGAAGATGAAGAGGGAGAGGGAGGCTGGCGGCAATTGATAAAGAATTTAGGGTTTAGAGAGAATTTTGATCGGTATGCTCCGATACCATAATAGATTTGATTGAAATTATAATTTGATTGATTATTCACAATTGTTCAGTATTACAAATATATAGGAAATACTGTAACTGCTAAGGCTAGAAATAAGACTAGATACATTCCTAGACTCACTCTTACAATAAATACAAAATATATTATTTACAAAATAACATATACAGCTAATACTTCTCACATCAAGTAAAGTGAATTACTGAGTCTTCCAGTTAAGACATTACGATTATCTGTGCGTGAAGATTATTTGAACATATTGTATCAAATAATATAATGATTATTTGTATAGTGGGTAATAAATAGTGACACATAAAGAAATTAGTCATATAAAACTAATTGATTAGCATACTGGCCTCTCTTTATATAAGTGATGTTTTAGCAGATTAAGTGATAAATAATATGTGACTACTGACATTTGTCTCTTTCATAATAATAATAATTTATTCATGCTTTTACTGTCGATTTGTGTACTTAGTGTGTATATATTTTTGTGATGAATTGGAAGGACTATTAATTTTGAATGTTAGTTGTCACATAGTGTATGTTTAATCATTTATTATTGTTAATGATTAAGTTATGACATCCGAAGCAACAAAGTCGCATATCGATAAAGTGACTAAATATCATTAAAGTGCAAATTAAATATTTTTTGTTGATATTTGGTTCATATAAAAGTTGGACATATCATAAAGTTTTGGCCTTTAAATTATGAAATTAATGTAAAGATTATAATTATGTCGTATAGTTGTGTCAAGTTTAGAGTATTGCCACAGCAGCTCAAATTCTTGACATAAAGACTATTCACATTATGTTTAGTGATTAGATCACGACATATTTATTTTGTTTGTCTAGTAAGGCAATAGACATGTATACTTGAACCATATTTAAGTATTACATTGCACAAGTTTATGTCAACATAAGGTTTAGTTAACCTCTGTTTGATTATAAATACTTGAATGTCAATGGTATCAAATGTTGGGTATAGCCACAGCAACCTGACATGATGATGCATAAATGTTTTAATCACATAATGTGAAGTGAATGAAAATTTATTGATATTGGATTGAACTGACAAATGGTTCAAATTAAGGGATATGTCAATTTAAGAAACACATTGGTATTTGACCCTAGTTAGTTGTTATCCGCAACCTTTATGTTTCGGTTGTTAGCTTTTAAGTGTAGCTCTTTTATAAAATTTACCTTGATACCCCATTTGCTAAAACTCATAATTATCATTACAACATAAAGGAATTATGGAGTGTATGTTATAAAGGTCAAGGATATCCACAGATACCTTGTTCATCTTCTTTAAAATAATATCACTCAATTATGTGTGAGTATCATGACATTATGTGAAGAATTTATGGTGACTACCCACAGGAGCACCTTATTTTCTTGTCTATACTCTACTTTTATGTAAGTGTTGTTTAAATTAGCCTTATTAAAAATTTTGTATCTCAATTTAGCCACAAGAAGTACCCAGCTTCTTGAAATAATACATACAAACGTTTGTGGACCTTTGATGCTCCCACCTTTGGAAGAGAAAATTATTTAATCACTTTTATCGATGATAATTCACGTTACCGTTATCTATATTTGTTGTATGATAACTCTCAATCAGTGGACACTTTACAAATGTTCATAACTGAAGTCGAGAGACAACAAGATAGAAAAGTGAAAATCATAAGGTAGGATGGAGGTGGTGAATTTTATGGAAAGTATGATGAAACAGGACAACATCCTGGACCTTTTGCAAAAATTCTCTAAAAGCTAGAATTATTGCTCAATACACAACGCCTGGATCCCAATGGCGGAATGGTGTAGCAGAAAGGCAGAATCATACGTGTATGGAAATGGTTAGATCTATGACGAGTCATGTTGATGCCTATATCATTGTGAATGGATGCTTTACGCACATCTGTTTACATTTCAAATAGGATTCCCAATAAGGCAGTTCCCAAGACACCTTTTGAACTGTGGGATGGGTGGAAACCTAATTTGAAGCATCTCCAAATATGGGGATGTCCAGCAGAGGCTAGAATTTACAATCCACAAGTAAAGAAACTGGATTTAGAAACGTTAGTGGTTACTTCAAGGTTACCCAGAAAAATCCAAAGGATATAAGTTTTATTGTCCTAACCATATTACGAGAATTTTTGAAACCGGTAATGCTATATTCTATGAGAATGGCGAAATCAGTGGGAGTGATAAAATTCGTGATGTGATCATAAAGGAAATAAGGGTACCCGTCCCTTTTAACCCTATTCCGAAAAGTATTGGGAATCTCTCCATTGTTGAACCGTTGAACAATGAAGAAAATCCAATAAATGATCAACAACTCCATGATGAGATCACCGCCAATGAAAATAGTAATGAAGCACCACATGAACCAGCATTAAGAAGATCTCAAAGATAAAGTAGATCTGCTATTCCTGATGATTATATGCTTTATCAACTAGAACATGAACAAGAGACAAGTAAAGATCCTATTAGCTGTATATGTTATTTTGTAAATAATATATTTTGTAATTATTGTTAGAGTGAGTCTAGGAATGTATCTAGTCTTATTTCTAGCCTTAGCAGTTACAGTATTTCCTATATATTTGTAATACTGAACAATTGTGAATAATCAATCAAAATTGATTATTCACAATTGTTCAGTATTACAAATATATAGGAAATACTGTAACTGCTAAGGCTAGAAATAAGACTAGATACATTCCTAGACTCACTCTAACAATAATTACAAAATATATTATTTACAAAATAACATATACAGCTAATAGATCCGGTTTTGAATCATCATCTTCTTCCTGTGTAAGAAGACTTTCAAAAAGCATATGGACAAGTTCAGAAAGATGTGTTTTAATGAATGAAAAACATGGATCATCTGATTTTGCACCGCCATTAACTATTCCTCTACACATCGAACTCCAAAATTCAAGTGCTTGAATAGCAACCAGCTCCTCATCTTTTGTGACAACTCTCTAACAACCTTGTTAGTACTCCAAGATATATCCAGAAGGTACGGTGAAAGCATCGTGCGGTATTTTAAAGAAATTGAGACCAGACACTCGAAAGCTGCCTTTCTAATTTTCACTTCTGGTGCTATAGTTGCATTAATTACAATTCTCATGATATAAGTATGAGCCTGGTGCTATATACTAAAGTGCTTAGGCCTTGCACCGCAAGGCCCTCTCCAATGGCTCTAATTTTTTTTTATGGAATGATGATCAGTGGCTCTAATTTTTGTATAGCTGTGTTGCATTTTGTTTTAGAACACATGACTGACAATAAGTCGAAACAACAGTTCGAATTGCAAAACTTTGTTTTAAATAGCCTGGATATGCTAACTTTGGTATTGCATTTACATATACTCATTTTTGGAAGACAACATGAACATCAAGAGTTAAGAAAGAAGAAAGAAGAACGAAGCATTATATACAAAGGCATAAGAGAACATAAATAGCACATAGGTGTAAGTTGAAATCAGCAGGTAGAGTACATAAGGGGATTGATAAGTTTATATTACATGCAGAAATTATGAATTAACAAAGGTATCATGTTACTATCAACATCTTTGACTAGAGATTGTGATGGATGCAAAAGGGCAAAATGAATAAACCGTGGAAAGTTTTAGCGGGCGAATTTACTACAGTCAAAAGTTGTTATGTGTTAGTATTAACTATTAACATTCTAAACGTTCTTGTCTTGTCCTTTGTTTTTATCTTGGTGACTCCATGATCTTCTTAACGGCGGTTCTGATAAAAATTTCCATTCGCTCTTGTACGTAACTGGAAGAATACCTTAAATTGACCTTTAAATTAACACCATGGTCATTTCGATGAAGATTTCAACGGAACAACTGTAAGTACTCAAGCAGCAGAATGAATTACTAAAGAAGGCAGGTGATATCAATATTCAAATTAGTACCTCTACTTCTAGTTTCTTTATCTCAGCTGCAATGAACGGACAAATTTTTTCAGCATCGGGAGATTTTATTGTGCTTCTGAAGTTTGTATGCTCATCATTCAAAGTGACCGGTTGTGTAAACCTGCCAGGTGAACATGCAAAAAAAATTATAACATAACGGAGTGTAGCAGTGTGATCGTAGTTCGGCCATACCTCTTTTAATTGTTTAGAATTCCGAGTAGTGTAATCTTTCTTTTATACAGTAGTATAACTCCATCTATATATGTTTGACCTGAACTGAGTGCTAAGTCAACTATGGTATTCAAAACCAATCTCTGTGGGTTCGACCTCGGACTCCTCAAGCACTATCCTGCAATCGACCCGGTCCACTGCCGGTTAGAAAGTAGATTTTGCTAAGGTTTCGAGTTTTTACTTGATCGACCGGACCTAGAAAATCCGCTTATCAAGTTGGCGCCGTTGCCGGGGATTGGTAACGCTTTGATATCACAAAAGTTGACCGAAAGCTTGGGCTTAGGTCGTCCTTTTTTTATTGTTTTTTTGTTGTTTGATTTGACTTGCAGTGTATGACCCGGAGTTCTGGGACTCCTCTAGAGCCTTTTTACCCAGAGATTGATAGGCACGCAAGCCAATTGAAGAGAAGATCGTCTACCTCGGTTTCAGACACCGTGGACGGACAAGAAGCTTCGGATTCTTCTTCAGAGGGAGAGAGTATGACGACCAGCGGAAGAGATAGGTTGAATGATGATGGTACATCTCAAGTTGGAGGATTGGGCCATCTAAACACCCCTCCTCCACGTGAAAGAAATCCTGTGAACACTCCTTTGGTTGCAAGGACAGATGGGAGGAATTTGTTCGATCCCACTTTGGAAGGGGATGTACAACTTCAACAACAAACACCGGGTCGGGACAATCGACAGCGGTTACTTCGAGTTGGTTCAACAATTAGCGGCACGAGAATCGCTTCTTCAAGCTAATCGAATAACCCGAATCAACAAGACAATGAATGACCCACCTTCCAATCAAGGGTTTGTTTCGGCGAGAGATTATGTGGTTACTCCATACCAAGGGACCGGCCACAATCCAATCGAATTCCCGCTGTCCATGCTAACAACATGGAACCAAAGCAAAATGTTATAAATCTTATCAGTGAGAATGCGGTTTTCTATGGGCAAATGAATGAGGATCCTAATGAGTTTTTGGACAATTACCTACAAATAATCTCGACATTGAAGTATAATGGAGTGACCGAGGAGGCACTCAAGTTGATGATGTTTCAGTTTGCTTTGAGAGGGGCTGCAAAAACATGGTTTAACACCTTACCAAATGGCTCCCTATCTACTTGGGCGGAAGTGGCCGATGTTTTTCTGAAAAAGTATTTTCCTCCGGCGAAGATTGAAGATTTAAAGCGTGAAATTCATAACTTTAGTGGGAGAAAAGGAGAGACCATGAAAGAGACAGTTGAGAGGTTCAGAGCTTTGATGAAAAAGTGCCCTCCCCACAATTTGAGTACAGTTGAACAAGTCATAAAAATCTATCGAGCCTTGGATAAATCGGATAGAAATCTTTGGATGCGGCAAGTGGAAAGGGTTTGACAAGGATTGATCCCGAGTTGGCTATGCAACATATTAATGATGCAATTGAAAGGGATGATGAATGGGTTTCAAGTTCGGGGACGGACAACCCGAATGAGTCTCAACAACCGTCAAGGCACTTGAAGAACAATTGGATAAAGAGACAGCTGCACACAATGAGTTGTTGGCACTGCAAACCAAAGTGAAGAAAATGGAAGATGCATTACAGGTTTGTCAGTTATGTGGAGGTAATCATTCGGCTCAGTTTTGTTCGAATCCGGGTAGGTCGGCTTACCCTCAACAGTTACCCCGACAGACATCACAGCCGATCCCACAGCCGACTCCTCAACAACCTATAGCAAGTGTGTCTCAGCCACAACCAGTTGCAGTGGTGGAAGAGTTGGTAGCCGCACTCAACAGATTGGGAGTGGGAAGCTCGAGTGGTAGTAGTCAACAAAGTCCCGGGAAGAACCCTCAGTTTGGGCAACAACAGTGTTTTGGTGGGCCAGCGAATCCAAACAATCAGTGGGGTAATAATCCAAGTTTGCAAGTTCCACCATACTATCAAGATTTTGAATCATCAATGGGACATGGCATGGAAGAAGAGATGCAACCGAATGATGTGAATTACATTGGAAATAATTCTGGAGGGAATTGGAATCAGGGCAACAACAACCAAGGAAGCTGGAATCACAACAATTCTGGGAATAATGGGAGGAACCAGAATTTTGGGAATTCATGGAATAACAACCAGCAAGGCCAAAATTGGAACCAAGGAAATCAAGGTGGCCAAGGGAATTGGGACCGAGGCAACCGAGAGTGGAACCAAAATAATCAAGGCCAAGGCAACCGAGGTTGGAATCAGAATAGAGAGCAAGGGAACCCTCAGAATTTCCAAGGTGGTTGGAGAGAGAATAATCAAGGTAGTTGGGGTCGACAACATCAAAACTTCAACAACCAAGGTTATGAAAGCCAAAATCAAAATGCAAGTAACCAGAGTTGGGGTCAGAATCGACAAGGCCAATGGGGCAATAATCAGAATAGAGATAATGGGAGTCGAGAGCAAGGGCAACAAGGCAGCAACCAACAGAATACTCAACAAGCCGGAAATCAAAATTCCGAGACTTACCAACATCCGAATGCCCATAAGCAAAACAGCTCCAATAATCAACAAGGGGGTAGTCCGGGAAGTCAAAGGAAGTCTTCGGAAGAAGGTCTTGATCAGTTGAATAAGCTTGTGATTGAACAGAGAGCGGCCATACGGAATTTGGAGATTCAGATGGGCCAGTTGACCGAGAATAGATCTCAACCGCCTTTGAGTACGGGGCTACCTAGTAACACGGAGAGGAACCCCAAGGAATCTAAAGATGTTTGTGCGGTAGTCACCCGGAGTGGTAAAGAAATGGGTCAACAAGGTCGAGAACTTGAGAAGATGATGCCAAACTCCGAGAAAGAGAAATTTTGTGATTACAAAACGCCGTTGGGTGAGCAAGAAGGTTTCGATGAGGATGTTGAAAAAAGGGCTGAAAAAGAGAGAATCTCGAGGTTGGAAAGGAAAGTAGAAGAATACAAGCGAAAGTGGGAAGAAGCGTCGAGGCCAAAGTCGGATACGATAATTGTTAAGGGTGATTTTGTACGTTTTATAAGGATATATTTTATATCAATTTCCCCCATATGTGGATGTTTTTCATAGAAATCGAGCTTTATAATTGAAATATTGAGTAAATGATGTTTTCAATGGTTAAATTGCAAAACGTAACGAATTATGTGCTTAAATTGTGATTTTATATTATTCTGGAGTTATGTTACGCTTTGGTATGTTTTACTATCTTTTAGATACATGTTTTCGAGTTAAAAGAGGATTAGAAGAGGTTGCATTCGGATTTTCTGATGAAGAGAAGAAATAGGGATGAGAAGAAAAGGATAAAGATGAAGAAATCAGCTTCCAGACATGCTGGACGTTCGTTCATGTCCCGTCCACTATGAACGGGCGTCCATTTAATCAGACTGGCGTCCAAAGAAGAAATTTGGTACAGAGAGTTTGGACAGAGGCTGGACGAGCGTCTGCCTGGCGTCCAAAGAAGTTGGACGAGCGTCCAAGTGTTCCAGACGGGTGTCCGCGGCCGACTTAATCAAACCGACTTTGTTTTCTATAAAAGGCCGCATATCCCCAACCCTAATACATACATAATTTCTCATACACAAAAACCTAGAGGAGCAGCCGCACTTTGGGAGTCTCAAGGCCGGTCACCCGAGCCTTGTGCTCGGGTGACCCGGGTTAGATTAGGATGCTTTTTCTTTCGTTTGTGATTCATGGAGATCATCCATTGTACAAACTATGTGAGTTTATCTTTTAATTTATTCAATCCTTTGTTTATCTTTATGATCTTTGATTCGTTTTGTATCTTCCTATGCTTATGTGCTATGCAATCAATATCGGAAGATGAATTGCTTATTGATGTTTACCGTATGACGAGAGTCGGTGTAAACCTTAGATCACAATAGGAAAGATGGGATTTTTAACCTTGACATAACGGAAGTTGATAGGTTAGATTTCTAGGTTGTTAGATCTAATAAATCTTGCACCTTGTTTTGAGAGCGTTAATCTCTATAGATCGGAAGATGATGAGATTGATAGACGGATTACTTACGGAAGTAGGAATTCATACCTTTAATAGGTGAAACCACAATATTGAATTAAAATCATGAGATGAACTAGGATTGAGATCACTTGGTTTGTATATTGTTTGATCCCATGTATCGTTGTTTTATGTTCTTTTCGTTTATAGTTTTATTTATTTATTATCGCTTTTATCCTTCCTGGCTTTGGATTGATAATCCTCTGTCCAGTTTATTTTCCGTTTTAGTTTAGGTTTAGTAATAAATAGTAGTAACAATTTAAGGAATTAATAAGATTAGGTTCAACATCCCAATTCCCTGTGGATCGATACCCGTACTTACCCTACTATGCTAACAATTACCCGATATTCGGTCGGTTAGGAGTTAGTTTGCATGTTAGGTATAGGTTTATAAATTATTTTTTGTTTAGTGATGCAAAATCCTCCGAACAAAAGTGGCGCCGTTGCCGGGGAATCGGTGTTTTGTTGAATCTAATTGAGTTAATTTCTCTATTTCGTTACGAATTTTTCGTAGATAGGTTTTTGTTTCTATCCTTTCTAGTTTCTACATTGATTCGGGGACATCTGAGGTTGAATTATCTGACTCCACGTTTTTAACGATCGAACTTTTGGATAAAAGGGATCGTTTTAGCACTCGTTAGTATTTTGGCCGTAACTTTCGGCTCGAGTGTCCGTTTGGAACGCAGGACCCCAATTCGGAAAGCTCGTTCCGACGCCGACGACGTGGTGAATGCCATAGGCCGTTCAGTGCCGTTTTCGAGGTCAAAATCCACTGTTTTCCCTTCCATTTTGGGCTCAGAAGTTTTCAACATGTTTTTCCTCCCTTTTATCGTTTTCTTGTTTTCTATTTTGTACGATTTCTTTTCTTTCAATAAAAGTAGCGTCACCCAAATTGAGAGTTTTTATTTTTGCCGTGTTTCGATGACCGTTATGTTAAGAATGTGCAAAAAGTTTTTTACTCGATTTGTGAAACGTGAAGTGTAACCTAATCTGTAACCTAGTGCCCTCTGTGCTTAAATTTATCCGTGGCTGCTGTATGCGTTCTGGTCTGTTTTAAATTGATGATCTATTTAGGGTTTGCTATGTTTTCCTTGCATTCCTGTTGCAAATTCGTTGTTTGGACGAGCGTTCAAGGTAAGTGGACGCCCGTCCGTCCAGTTTTGCTCAACTCTGTTCCAGTTTTTCTTAGTCAGACGAGCGTTCGGCTCATTGAACGCCCGTCCAGTATAGAATTTCCAGGCAAACGCCCATTTGAAAGAAGGAACGCACGTTCAGGTTCCAAATTTTTAACTTGATTTTTAATGCTTTATTTGATGTGGATACTTTCATACGAGCTTATGTGGCTAATTATTTTTACGTAGATGTTCTGAACTTGCATGTATACATCATTCCATCTACGAATCCATGTTAAATAATTGATTACTTTTTATATACATGCTTCATTAACTGACATGGATGCTTTATTGTGAGCCTCTGTGGCCTGTGTATATGCGTAGATGTCCTGTTCTTTCACCGTTATGGTTTTCTTTCCATCTATTGCACACCATGTTGAGTAATTCACCTAGCTAGACGTGATTCTAATATGACTTATGCTGTTCCTGTTGTCGTCTATCTAGGGTGTTAGGATTCATCCATGCATGTTATAGTTAATGTCGGTTCTCGTATGCTATAACTGTTCTTATTGTTGTTTAGTAGCTAATGTCGGTTTCCGTATGCTACATATCGTTGTGATGAATCATGTGAGCTTTGAGACCTATGTGCTTTCTTGTTCTTCTTGTAACTCATATGGGTAGCTACTTGTCGGTTTTCCGTATGCTACCATGTCTTCTTATGAGTTATATCGTTTAGTATAGCTAGCTTGTTGGTTTTCCATAATGCTATCACCTTTGATGAGTCTTAAGGCGCGTCTACACCTTTGCATATAATGAATAGTACGTCGTTTATCGTAAACTATCATTATTTGGTAGACGTTTATGATATACATGTCGTGTTGCAAATGAGTGGGCTAGTTTTCTTTCTTTTATTTTCTTTTGTTTTTGCATATCATTTAGTTGCATGCCATCTAGTTGCATTGTTTTTCTAGTTTTTCTTTTATTTTTCTTGAGGGTAGTTACCGTCGGCTTGCCGTACGCTACCACTTTATCATGTAGATTGCATTGTAATATCTTTTTCATGTAGTTGCACCTAGCCCTACTGTTTTGTAATGTTCCATGTATAATTTCCATCTTTATATGAGCTTAATTTGAAAAATCTCTATGACTTCTTTCCCATGTATAATCCTCTATCATTATTACTTGGAGTTTGATGTTTCTGTATGCACATGTGGTCCATATTTGTATTGTAAGCTTCTGTGGCTTATTTGACGCTTAGATGTCCTGTGCTTTCCCTGTGTGGTGATTTTTCCATCTGAGAAATTTTACCATTTGCTTATATCATTATTGTTGCTTGTTATATTTCCCCCCGTGTTCCCCGAGATACTGCCATGTTTTTCAAGTGGTGCAGGCACATTTTTAGTTGTTTTTGTCAAAGCTACCTTTGGGAGTTGAAGCTAGGAAGGACTCCATATGACATCACCATTGTTGTCTTCTTCAGCCAACCTTCGGATCATTACCAAATCAGCTAAGTTCTTTTATCTTTTCTTTAATTCTGCACAACTTGAGGACAAGTTGTAATTTAAGTGTGGGGGAGGGAAATGGTTTTATGTATCTACATTCGTTTGCCATACTATTATATTTCTATGAAAAAGTGCTAAATTTTAAAAAAAATTGTTTCGTCCCAAGTGAACAAAGGCATATCTTTATTTGAGTTCTTATATCATTGGTGCATTATTTTGCATATTTAGATGCCTCACCCAACACTATTTTTCACGTGCCATAGTAAATGATGAGCTATAATTTAAAGCTGTGCCCATTTGATTAGAGATTTTTTATGATTATCGCATGATTCTTTGCTTGCATACGAATTTTGGAAATTTTAATAGTTTGTGTTTAGAATTAAAGTATGACATACTGTGAATATCTGAAGGTTTGAATGTGATATGATGGATATAATTTAAGGTTTGAATACCACTCTAAGATGAATCGTATGAATAATATATGTGTATGTCGGAAGTAGCTGCCAATGATTTGAGTGCGGTAGGGCATTATCACGAAATGTCCTATACCACTATGAGGTTCAATAGCTCCCGACTGCCTGATGATAGTAGTCCAGCTAGGGTGTTATCACGAAACATCCTATTGCTGGGAATGAGGGCATATGCTATATATGTGGAATTAAGTTAATCTTAAAGAAAAATTTAGTGAATGGTAATGTGAAAAGATGGTTGAAAACCGTAGTTATCTTCTGACTATCCCCAGTATAAACTGAAAGATATGTTGTAAGGATTATCCTCTGAGTATGTCGGAAAGATCCTAAGAGCATTTTATTATCCTTTTCGGAATATGTATGTTTTGTGAGGTGCATGTTATAATCGTTTTTATATTTCTAATTTAAATGGGATGTTGGCTAGTTTTGCTTGAATCAATTTCAAGTGTGGATTTAGTGGAAATTTATTATGGCTATGCACACACACTTGGGTGAACCTCTAGACTATTGAATATGCTTTATGGTTGCATAAATGTTTATATGTCTCGAGTCTTGATTATGTTTTGTCTTGCTCGGGACGAGCCAAAGCTAAGTGTGGGGGAGTTGTTAAGGGTGATTTTGTACGTTTTATAAGGATATATTTTATATCAATTTCCCCCATATGTGGATGTTTTTCATAGAAATCGAGCTTTATAATTGAAATATTGAGTAAATGATGTTTTCAATGGTTAAATTGCAAAACGTAACGAATTATGTGCTTAAATTGTGATTTTATATTATTCTGGAGTTATGTTACGCTTTGGTATGTTTTACTATCTTTTAGATACATGTTTTCGAGTTAAAAGAGGATTAGAAGAGGTTGCATTCGGATTTTCTGATGAAGAGAAGAGATAGGGATGAGAAGAAAAGGATAAAGATGAAGAAATCAGCTTCCAGGCATGCTGGACGTTCGTTCATGTCCCGTCCACTATGAACGGGCGTCCATTTTATCAGACTGGCGTCCAAAGAAGAAATTTGGTACAGAGAGTTTGGACAGAGGCTGGACGAGCGTCTGCCTGGCGTCCAAAGAAGTTGGACGAGCGTCCAAGTGTTCCAGACGGGCGTCCGCGGCCGACTTAAGCAAACCGACTTTGTTTTCTATAAAAGGCCACATATCCCCAACCCTAATACATACATAATTTCTCATGCACAAAAACCTAGAGGAGCAGCCGCACTTTGGGAGTCTCAAGGCCGGTCACCCGAGCCTTGTGCTCGGGTGACCCGTGTTAGATTAGGATGCTTTTTCTTTCGTTTGTGATTCATGGAGATCATCCATTGTACAAACTATGTGAGTTTATCTTTTAATTTATTCAATCCTTTGTTTATCTTTATGATCTTTGATTCGTTTTGTATCTTCCTATGCTTATGTGCTATGCAATCAATATCGGAAGATGAATTGCTTATTGATGTTTACCATATGACGAGAGTCGGTGTAAACCTTAGATCACCATAGGAAAGATGGGATTTTTAACCTTGACATAACGGAAGTTGATAGGTTAGATTTCTAGGTTGTTAGATCTAATAAATCTTGCACCTTGTTTTGAGAGCGTTAATCTCTATAGATCGGAAGATGATGAGATTGATAGACGGATTACTTACGGAAGTAGGAATTCATATCTTTAATAGGTGAAACCACAATATTGAATTAAAATCATGAGATGAACTAGGATTGAGATCACTTGGTTTGTATATTGTTTGATCCCATGTATCGTTGTTTTATGCTCTTTTCGTTTATAGTTTTATTTATTTATTATCGCTTTTATCCTTCCTGGCTTTGGATTGATAATCCTCTGTCCAGTTTATTTTCCGTTTTAGTTTAGGTTTAGTAATAAATAGTAGTAACAATTTAAGGAATTAATAAGATTAGGTTCAACATCCCAATTCCCTGTGGATCGATACCCGTACTTACCCTACTATGCTAGCAATTACCCGATATTCGGTCGGTTAGAAGTTAGTTTGCATGTTAGGTATAGGTTTATAAATTATTTTTTGTTTAGTGTTGCAAAATCCTCCGAACAATAATCATTGATGTGAAGGAAGAAGAGCCATCGCCACCACTCAGGCCTAATGGTAGTAAAGGTAAAATTCCCCCTCCTCCCCCGGGTTTTGATGTGACCACTTTACCATTTCCTCCCAAAACAACTAAAAAGGAGGTCTTGACCCAAAGTCAAGCCAAATTTTTAGAAATGTTGAGAAAAGTGACCATGCCAATGTTGGATATCATTGCTAACATCCCATCATATTTCAAGGTTTTAAAGAATATGCTTTCAAGTAAAGAGAAAATGCAACAGATGGTCCAGTTGAGTTATGAATGCTCCACCATTTTAGAGAATAAAATCCCTCCCAAAATTCAAGATAGGGGCAGTTTTACTATCCCGATAACCATAGGAGAGACTGTTTTCAAAATTGTGCTTTGTGATTTGAGGGCATCGGTTAGTTTGATGCCAAAGTCAGTTTATGATAAGTTGGGCCTAGGGAGATTAGAACCAACGGGCATGACTTTGCAAATGGCGGATAGGTCAGTTAGGACACCGCTAGGAGTAGCCGAGGATGTGTTGGTTCAAGTTGATAAATTTGTGTTTCCGGTTGATTTCGTGGTTCTTGATATGGACAACGATTCTAAGACACCTCTTTTGTTAGGTCGGCCTTTCCTAAATGCGGGGAGACCTTGATAGACGTTAAGAGGGGGATATAATTTTAAGAGTTGGTCAAGATAGTGTCAAGATTAATGTGTACAAAACCATGAAACACCCCGAGAATGAGATGAACGATTGTTTTTCGATAGATGTCATCCACCCGTGTGTTTTGGAGAATGTGAATTTGCGGGGGCACAAGGAACCATTGGAGAAATGTTTGATGAAATCATGCAAGGTGATCGACGACAGACCGGGTGATGCGAGTTTATGCCATGCATCACGAGGCGGGAGAGTTCATGGAAGCTAGGCCGGACTAAGAAACTGGATCTCGGTTCGCCGGAGGATATGCCAAAGCCATCCATTGAGGAACCACCGACGGATTTGGAGTTGAAACCGCTTCCTCAACACCTCAAATATGTTTTTATTGAAGGTAGTGATTTACTTCCGGTTATTATATCGCTTCACTAACATGACCTTGCAGGAAGTAAAGCTAGATCAAGTCTTGAAGAAGAGGAAACGAGCTTTTGGATGGAAAATGGTGGATATCAAGGGGATTAGTGCCGACATATGTAAGCACAAAATCATCCTCGAGGATGGGGCGAGACCGAGGCGTCAACCACAAAGGAGACTAAACCCGCATTTATTGGAAGTGGTAAGAAAGGAAGTGGTGAAGATGCTGACGTTGGGCATCATCTACCCCATCTCGGATAGTGAGTGGGTGAGTCCCACACGGGTGGTACCTAAGAAGGGCGGCATTACGGTTCTAACAAATGAGCAAGGTGAGTCTTTTTCGTACGCCCCATTATCGGTCATCGAGTCTGCATTGATTTTCGCATGTTGAATGAAAAGTCTAGGAAGGATCATTTCCCACTCCCGTTTGTTGATCAAGAGTTAGATAAGCTTGCTGATCATGCATTTTATTGTTTTCTTGATGGATTTAGTGGTTATTATCAGATTCACATTGATGTCAATGACCAAGAAAAGACCACGTTTACTTGCCCCTATGGCACCTTTGCATTTCGAAGAATGCCTTTCGGGTTGTGTAACGCACCCGCGACATTTCAGAGATGCATGCTTGCCATTTTTGCTGATTTGATTGATAAGTGTATGGCGGTGTTTATGGATGATTTTACAGTTTTTGGGGACGAGTTTTGATGCATGCTTGACTAATATAGATAGGGTGCTCGCTAGGTGCGAGGAGACCGATTTGATTTTGAACTGGGAGAAGTGTCATTTTATGGTGACTGAGGGAATTGTCCTAGGTCATAAGGTCTCAGCTGAGGGGATAGAGGTTGATAGGGCTAAGGTAGATGCTATTTCTAGGTTGCCTATGCCTACTAGTTTGAAAACGTTAAGATCTTTCTTGGGACTTGCGGGGTTTTATCGTAGATTTATCCCTAAGTTTGCCCAAAAGGCTACACCTCTTACCTCTAGATTGAAGAAGGGAGTAAATGTGACTTTTGATGACGAGTGTGTGGAAGGTTTCGAGGGGATTAAGAGGCTTTTGACTGAGGCTCCTATTTTGATAGCTCCAAATTGGGAGCAAGAGTTTGAGGTCATGTGCGATGCTAGCGATTTGGCAGTAGGAGCAGTGTTAAGACAAAAGGTGGATAAGTTGTTTCAACCGATTTATTATGCCATTCACACCTTGAATCCGGCTCAACAGAACTACACTACGACTGAGAAAGAATTGCTGGCGGTAGTTTTTGCTTTCGACAAGTTTATATCCTATCTGGTGGGGTCTAAAGTGATTGTCCATACAGACCATTCCGCATTGCAATATTTGTTCGCTAAGAAGGATGCGAAACCGCGTTTGTTGAGATGGATCTTGCTCCTTCAAGAGTTTGATGTGGAAATTAAAAACCGTAAAGGTTGTGAGAATGTGGTAGCCGATCACCTTAGTCGGATTGAGCCAGTTGAGGGTGACGAATCAGAAAGGGTTGAAATAGATGACTCGTTTCCGGATGAGCGACTTTTTGTTGTAGACACTATGTTACCGGAAAAACGAAGGAATTTTCTGAAGAAAGGAAAGGAGGGAGCTCCGTGGTTTGCACCGATAGTGAATTACCTGGAAAGTGGATTTATCGAGTCGGAGTTAGATGAGAATCGAGAGGAGGAAGTTAGTGAGTGAGGCTAGATACTTCATTTGGGAGGATCCCTACTTGTTTCGATTGTGTCCGATGGCGTTACGAGAAGATGTATAAGCGAGGGCGAGAGATTGAGCGTGTTATCCTTTTGCCATGATAGAGAGGCCGGGGGCCATTTTTCGGGACAAAGGACCGCATTGAAGGTTTTGCAAAGCGGGCTATATTGGCCGACAATTTTAAGGATGCCTATGCTTATGTAAAAACCTGTGATGCGTGTCAACGTTCGGGGAGAATTTCTAGGAAAAATGAGATGCCTCAACGACCTATCATTGTTTGTGAGGTCTTCGACGTTTGGGGAATTGACTTTGTGGGACCCTATCCTTCTTCTTTTGGCAACAAGTTCATTTTGGTAGCTTGTGATTACGTCTCGAAGTGGGTGGAAGCGATTGCAACCCCCACTAATGACAGACACGTGGTCATTAAGTTTCTCAAAAAGTACATTTTCACACGGTTTGGAGTACCTAGAACTATCATTTCTGACAATGGCACTCATTTTGCGAATAGAGATTTAGATAAGCTACTCCTTAAGTACGGGGTGACTCATAAGTTGGGAACGGCTTATCACCCTCAAACGAGTGGCCAAGTGGAGGTTTCAAACCGAGGTATTAAAAGGATTCTTGAACGAACTGTTGATAAAAATTCTAAGAGTTGGTCCAAAAAGTTGGATGACGCTCTTTGGGCTCACAGAACCGCATTCAAGACTCCAATTGGTATGTCACCGTACATGATTGTCTTTGGAAAAACGTGTCACTTACCAGTGGAAGTTGAGCGTAGAGCACATTGGGCTATTAAAGAGTTAAATATGGACGAGACTCTTAGTGGAGAGAGAAGGATGGCTCAGTTAGTTGAATTGGAGGAGTTTCGACTACGAGCCTATGATTGTTCGGCAAGATACAAAGAGAAAACCAAGCTTCTCCACGATCAATTGATAAAGCCGAAGAAGTTTGAGGTAGGAGATGAGGTTCTGTTGTATGATACTCGTTTGCATCTTTTTCTGGGAAAGTTGAAGTCTCGATGGTCGGGACCTTACACAATTGAGAGGATTTTTTACTCGGGGGCTGTAGAGATAAAGCACCCCAAGCATGGGACTTCAATCACAAATGGCCTTCGTTTGAAGAAATATGAAAAGTTGCCGTTTGATGAAGCTCTCGAAGTGGTGATTTTGGAGGATCCTAAGATAGAGGAAGCCAATTGTTTAGTTCCGTCACGGACTCCAATGCATGACATCTTAACTTTATAACTCACCGTTCATTTTCTTTCTACACCTCGTTTTCCTCGCTCGTATCGGTAGTATAATCTTGAAAAAACCGATATAGTATAAGTCACTATGTCGAGCCAACGACATAAAACAAAGGCGCTCGGTGGGAGGCAACCCATCATTTCCTGTGTTTTTGCTGGTTTTGAACTCGTTCTGCTGTGTTTTGGTGTTGAGGATTGAATCCGGATGATCCCAAGGGGCCTTCATGCTAAAAATTCATTTTTCCTCTGTTTTTACCCCTGTCCGGACGGACAACCATATCCATCCGTCCGGATATCTTACTGGTTTTTACAATGATCTTGGCATTCACCTGTCCGTCCGGACACCAATTCCATCCGTCCGGACGGTTCTTCCCTGTCCGTCCGGATAGAAACCTGTCCGTCCGGACACACTCAAAAACTCCCTATAACCACCGATTTCTTCACCTTCTTCTTCATTTTTCCCTCAAAACACACGAGCCGACAACCGCCTCCTCTCCTCCCCAACACACCAATTTCTCATTTCTTAACCGTTTTCATCCATTCTCGTTGCTATAATCACCTTACCACCCCCTCTCTTCGATTCTCCAACCAAAATCGTCAAACAAACGCTCATTTTGGAGAATCAGAGATTTCACCTTCGTTTGGCTCCGCTACAAATATCCGATTTTTGGCCATTCGTGGATCGTTCGGGGATTCCGACTGCACCATTGCACTCCTAACACCGATTTTGGTAAGTATCAACAAACCTTTTTGAGTTTTTTTTTTTTTTCTTTTTCAACTTTTTCTCGGGGTCGATTTTCGAGTCGAGCCTCGATCGAGCTTTTACTGATTTTGTTCTTTTTCTCGTTTTTGTTGTTTTATTGTTTTTTTGGCGGTGTTGGGTGTTGTGGGTACGTCTGCATGGATGTTTTGGGCTGGTTTGGTTGTTGGTTTTGGTTTTTTTTTTGGATTACGGTTTTGGGTGCGGTTTGGGGTTGATTGTGTTGGTGTGTTGATTGTTGTGGTTTGCTGTGGTTCAGTTTGTGTGAGAATGAGTCCTAAAGTAAAGTTTACTACTGGAAAGGGTAAGGGGAAGGTTGTAGAACCCCCTCAGAAAAAGAAAAGGTTTGAGGACATTCCGGTTGATTCGTTGAACAAGCCCCTAGTCATAGGTGGAGATAGGGAGAGTAGACCTGTTAGAGAGGCTAGGAAAAGGCCCTTGTATGGAGATCTGGTAGATGAGACTGATGGGGATTCAGACGATGATTCTGATGATGAGGAGGTACCTTTGGTAGACCTGAGACAGGACAAACCACGTACGATTGAACCGACTGCGGGTGCAAGTGTACCAGTTGAGCAGCCTAGTGAGGTTAGGACAGCCTCGGGAGGTCAAGTGATGACCCCCGAGAGGGTTCGAGTTTCATATTTGAAAGCTGCGGCTAGGAAGGCACCTGGGGGAGTTGTGCCTTATCGAGAGAGGTTCGTTAATGATAGTGCGGAACTGGCTTTTAGGATGAGGTTTAAAGGTAGAGAGATCCTAGAAAGGGAGGTCGATATGGAAAAGGTTGAAAAGAGTTTCAGGGACAATCTGATAAAGCGGAAGTGGGTTGACTTTGTCAAGGTACCGGACTTCAATTTGAGGAAACCGAATTACACGTTGGCCCGGGAGTTTTTGGCCAACTTGAGTGAGGTGGACCTAGACACGGGTGTAGTTCGAGTTCGAAATGTGGATGTGCCCTTCACCCCTGAGGCTATTTCTGCTTTTTATAAGGCCCCGGTTGTCACTACGGATTACTTGGATGTTATTAAGGAGATGCAAGAAAAGGGAGAGGATCCGTTTGAGGAACTTCGGTTAGCAATCAGCCCTAAGATTCCTTGGTCCACGAGAGCCAGTGGGGTCACGGAAGTCCGGTATATGCTTAAGACGACTAATTTTTCTCGAAACTGGAAGGTTAAGGCTCGGTTTGTACAGAATCGCCTACTTCCAAAGGATAATTTTCACAAGTTCATCATGATAGATTTGGCGATGCTGTATGCGTTACACTTTGAGTTACCGATTGATGTTGGCCGGGTTTTATATAGAGAGCTTACCAGAAATCGCAAGGATCAACGTTCGAAGCTCATGTGTATTCATCTGTTGAATGGGTTGTGTCTGCGAGCCGGGGTGAAGGAGTATGACGAGGATGAACGATATCTGAAGAAGCCCGTTTCCTTAAGTCCTCAGCATGAGTCAGGCCCGGGTAAGTTACCTGTCGAGGGTGAAGGTGAGCCAAGGGTTCAGGGTCCTGTTACCGAGCCGATAGGGAGCGCATCGGGTTTCATTCCTACAATCCCCATTGCTGCTCGAAATCGTTATTTGTTGATGGATGGGGTGCGTCAGATGTTAGACCGGCAGAGGGTGCAGATGAATACAGTTATTTGATGACGGTCAAATTATACCCGTAAAAGTCATCAACATTGACCTTAAATCGAGATTAATAATACGCATTTTATATTAAATCACACGTTTATATTTAATATTTAATGTTATGTGATTTATATTATGTAAATTGGTATTTACTCGTTTTTATCCGATTTCTTGTGCGATGAATGTTGATTTTACGGATCATTACAAATCGAGAAGATTAGTGTCATTCAATCAATTATCTCAAGATAAGGAAGGAAGGAAATCGGAGCATTAAATGAGAGAGTAATCGGATCGACATGCAAACGTGCAGTGGGGAGCAAGGCAAACGAAGAAAACGTGTAGAACATGGAAAATATAGGTTCGGTCGACCGAACCATTAGGCTCGGTCGACCGAGTGTCATCTTTCGGTTGACCGAGTGTCAGCTTCGGGGCGGTTTAGGGCTTTAGTCGTGTTTACCTTCTAGAACCACCCTAAGTCGGCAGAAACTCCTATATAAGCAGCAGCTACGAGGAATTGTAAAACACACCAAAATATACCTTAGAATATCATTCAATAAAATCACTCTATTCATATCTTGATTCAATGTAGTTTATTGAGGGTGTTTCCAGCAATTTAAGGGCTGCATTATGTAAGCCTTTATTTTCTGTTTCTTTTCTTTTAAGTAATTAATTCCCCCCAATTATGCTTTATTGTTTGAGTTAGTTAATTCATAGCTAGATGATGTAGATCTAGGTTATGTTGTTATGGATGTGGCGAAGCCTTGTCTATGGGGATCCCATAACCTACGTCATCTACTTAGTTTCTATTCATGAATCTACTTGATTTAATTAATGCGTATCTATGTTAGTTTATATGAATGCTTTACGAATTCTTGTTTAATCCGTTGTGTATGATGAAACGGCGAGAGATACGTTCGGGGATGTAATGCGGGGACGAAATTGATTCGGGTGACCGAATGAGTTCACTCGGTCGACCGAGCCCAGCTATCCGGTCGACCGAGCCCCATGTTCATCCGTTAGATAGCCATGTCTTTATGGTTAGGTTAACTTAATAGAATTTATTATCTCAGTAGGTATGGCTAGGGCTACGTTACTCGCTTAGTTTAATTAAAATGTGTAAAAAGGAAATACCAATATAAAACTCTTAGGTAGGCTTATGAATTGATCTTCGGACGTTCGGCGTTATCTAGGTAGGTTTATATTTGGGGATTGCTAGCACACGATTATACATACGTCGTAGATTAGCATGAGACTATAACTTGGTAATTGCTAGTTGGACGAGAGCTTGAGTAATCGTTTAGGAAGTACGCCTAACCATAGGAATGTTGCCTGGACGAGGTGTACGGTTAATATCGGCATCCTTAGAGTCGTAAGCGTGTGAGTTATATGAGATGGAGGCACCAAAAGGCGAAGTCACGTAACAATACCACAGTGATTTAGTGACTTACCGGTGCTAAGTCAAGTTAAAGAGGATGACTCCCGTAGCCAATCTAAGATAGATACAAACGGATTGACAGTTAATAAGTTCAGTTTATTATATAAATTATCTAGGTCCAAACGATAAAGACTATAATTGGGGAGGTTAATTACGTTGTGTCGTGTCGTGTCAATTTATCTTTCTTGTCTTATGTTGGTCGTAGACCGCCTCTATGTCCTTGACATGTTTAATTAATTGTTTGTATATAAGATGATCCACAATTGGTTCCCTGTGGGATCGACCTTGATTCACTATAGCTATACTACGATGGGCCTAGTCCTCTTGCTAGTATTGGTTTATGGTGGTCAAGTATATTATAACCTGATTGACCCCGATCAAGTTTTTGGCGCCATTGCCGGGGAACCAACGGTCAATTTTATATATAAATAATTTTCTTATTCATGTCAAGTTTTCTGTTTTAGAGTCTGTTTTTACGTTTTTGAGTCCCTCTGGTTGTCTGCTCTTTCTGAAAATTCCAAAAAAAAAAAAAATAAAAAAATAAATAAAAAATTTATTCGGTCGACCGAGAGACCTCATTCGGTCGACCGAGAATTTATAATTTTTTGTTTTGTTCTTGTTCTGTTCTGTTTACACGGTTTCTGATTTGTGTTTTTCGAGTCTAGAATTTTGCGTGTCTGTTTATCCTTGTATGTTTAATCCGTAGGTCTGATAGCAGCATGGGAAACCATGTTAAAATCAGTCTACCGTCTGTTTTGTTTTTCTTACGTTTGCGAAACCGGGGAAGCAATAATCCAAGTCAATAATTTTTCGCGAGCGGCGAGAAAATAACCCATCAAACATGTGGAGCTACGAATCTAAGATGGGAAAAGCGATGGAAGCAATACCTTTAAAGCACCAAGATGGCTCCGAAAAAATATATATATATTAAGGCTTAAATTCTTCGTGGTACAATGTTGAAGGCAAGGTACTACCTTTTTTTGCTTATGTTTTACTACCTTTTGGTTTTTTGAGCATAAGTTAGCCTATACATGAACCTTAGTATGAATCTTAGCCCGGAGTTGGTATGTAAGATTAATTCTATTAGTGTGGAAGGTTCTGCCCCAAATCTGTCTCATCTAGAGGGTGTAAGGAAACATGTAGTCGTTGAAAGGAAGCAGTGAATAAAGAGTTCCTTGTAGTTCTATTAAAATCTCTTTGTCACATGCATGAGATTGCTTCTGCGGCCGGGGGAGCAACAAATTGTGTAGTTTAAGCATTCACAATCTAAAGAAGACGTTGAGTTTTGAGAGAACACCATATTACGCTTTCGTTGAGTTTTATGGTGATGGCTTCTCGGTGAACCCACCTTAAACGAAACGAGATTACGCTTTGGGTGACAATTTAGAAATCGCATAATCGTAGTACATGGGTTCGGAAATGGTCTAACCATGGCGGGCGAGTTCAACCGAGCTTCGGCTCAATCGACTCCCTCCACGTGTGATGTACGTTACGGCGGTTCAACAAGACTTAGCATAGCCGATAAGCCTTCGGGCTAAACGGGGCTTAATCTTGACGGATTGGCCTGAAGCTGTCACATATGTTCCAACGAATAAGACGGCGTAGGCTTGCCTATATAACCGACCTTATTCGGAGTACTTTGATTCATTGTTTCTTATTGTCAAGGCCAAAACCGTAATTTTAACCGAATTCACTAATTCCTAAAACGAGAGCCGAGGTAAGAGCTTTGGATAAATGGTATGGATAAATGTCGTTTCCTAGGTCTCACAACCAAGGGAAGGGTATTAATCCACAAAAGCAACAAGCCCACCTCTTATAGTGCACGAAGGGTCAAAGTCTCGTGATCCAAGAATAATGACTGACAAGGATACTTTTTGGAAAGTCGAGCTGAGGACTTTAAACTCAGAACTATTTCTTTAAAACCCTTAGGATTTCTTTTTAGGATTTTAGGTTTTCTGTTTTCTTTGAGTCAAATAAAAGTAACATGACATATGTTGAGGTTTTTTATTTTGCCGTGTTCCGATGGCCATTGGGCTAAGGATGTGCAAAACTTTTTTACTCAAAATAGGCCACGTGAAATAGAGTTCCGTAGGAGAGTCGAAAAATTGCTAAAGAAAAGGAAATTTAGCAATCAATCTTAAGATGGAAGCATTAAGAGAACTTGAGAATTACTAAAAATGTAACAGAGAATGATTGGTGTGAACAAGAACAATTTTGGTCAACTTCTAAAACCTTTTAGAAAGGTGATCCAAGTGAAAATCCAAATTGATGTGCAATTCATTCTGCAATTATCCTTATCTTTCCCTTTACACTTTTTCACCTTCAAACTTTTCGATCCTCTCACCAATCTGCCCCAACAGTTCACATTTCTAACCATTCTTTCATCGCCTCTCTTTCTTTCCATCCGTTTCACTCTCCCACCCAATCCCATTCCTTTAAACAATTCTCAATCCCAAAAACACAATTTCTTACCCACCCTTTATCTTTTCTTGCCATCCTTATGTGTATCTTTTTCTAAACCCATCATAGTCTCAACCTCCATTTTGTTTACACAATAACTATGTGTTGCGGAATTTGAAATTTTGCTATGTTTTATTGATTATTTTATCATTTTGATTTTCATGATCCTAGTTGGGGGAAGTGTAGCTCTGACCCTAGCTAGATTTTAAAGGTTTTTGGTTCGATCAAAGTACAACTTATCTTTCTACCGGAAGTTTTAAATTTCACACTTTTCCGACTATTCCGGCATTTCTAGATGATAAGTTTTGTTCGAACTATCACACCGATCCGACCTTGTTGATGACGGTTATGACTTTTACGTGATACATTGGGTTATTAGTAATTTCGAGGAGTAGCTACATCTCCCTAAGTTGTTGATATACAATGCAAGCGAGAAGTTTATGCGTTAGGTATTTGATTTTATCTTTAGCCAATAGGTCGCATTCAATCTGTTATACCTTACCAAGTTTCTCTTTTCCTGGATTGAATACCTTTTCGATCGAGTCACCCTCGTGTTTTCCCACTTGGGGTAATGCTTTTTGATCTTTGTCTTCTTCACCCGGTTTTAAGAACATTTAGGCGGTGGAGGTTGTAGATGAAGACCACCATCTTTAGTTGCTTGTTTATTTTTCTTTCTATTTAGTATTTTTCTTGTCTTTGGTTGTATAAAATAAAGTGGCTTAAAGCTGTTTTTAGGTATTTATACCTCATTCGCCACATTATTTTATAACTTCCATAGACATGGTGTTATTAACGGTTTCGTGGAGTTTGTCTGCTTATACAGGTTTTCACTTGTTTCTCCACAACGTGCTGACATTTACTCCGATATTATTCCTTTACTTGAGAGCCGTTTCCAGAGCTAAGTCTTTTTCTTAACTTCTCATTTATTTTTGTCATTGAGGACAATGCCATGTTTAAGTGGGGGGTAGGAGACTTAGCTATGTTATGATTGAAATTTGAATGAAACGGTAGAAAAATTGAAAATTTGAAAATTTGAATAAATACCATATTACGTATCTCGTACCCTTAGAATTGTGAGTTCCTAGCTAAGAATTGATAGGAAAGGAACCAAGTTTCATGAGTACGTGATCATTTTATACTTATGTTAAGTAAATTTAAGGATATTCATGCCCGTTTTTGAAAGTAGTTATTTATTATTCAATTACTCAACTTTGTGAATCGAGTATACCGCGCAAATCATAATAATTGAAGAAATTATGTGTACATTGCATAGATGATTGGTTATGTAGACTTAGTGACGATACTTATTGGCTGATGTATTCTTATCTTCTTGCCAACAAAAGCGGAGTAATAAGCTTGAGACGTACCTGTGTTTTAACAAAATGTTAAACACTGGGCTTGTAGTAACATTACCAAAGTAGCCCCGCGCTTGTGGTAATATTCAATGCTATGCATGATCTAAGATAGGGGGATACTCTAAAAAGTTTTCTTCCTTGAGATTTATAGTATTTGAAAAATATGAAGATATGAAAAGAATATTCAACTCTTTAAGAGGCTTTGAGTAGTACTCGGTCTCCAAGTCCAAAAACCCTATAGATACGCTCTTGCTTATTGCTACAGTGCTTCAAAAATTTAAAGGCTTGAGAAGTATGAATGCTGAGGTTGGTAGGTTGAGATTGCGAAGTTAGCATAAACTCTAATCTTGCCACATTTATATAAAACCAATGCACATGCACACATCACTACGATTCATAGCGAGTAGTGAATAATGGATATCTTATGAGCATGACTAGTATGAGTTGACTTGAGTTTCTTGTGTAAGTATGATTTGACCATAGAAAATGTTGTCTTGGGGAATGACTTATTGATGCTTTGTTCGGGACGATCAAAGTCTAAGTGGGGGGTAGTTGATGACGGTCAAATTATACCCGTAAAAGTCATCAACATTGACCTTAAATCGAGATTAATAATACGCATTTTATATTAAATCACACGTTTATATTTAATATTTAATGTTATGTGATTTATATTATGTAAATTGGTATTTACTCGTTTTTATCCGATTTCTTGTGCGATTAATGTTGATTTTACGGATCATTACAAATCGAGAAGATTAGTGTCATTCAATCAATTATCTCAAGATAAGGAAGGAAGGAAATCGGAGCATTAAATGAGAGAGTAATCGGATCGACATGCAAACGTGCGGTGGGGAGCAAGGCAAACGAAGAAAACGTGTAGAACATGGAAAATATAGGTTCGGTCGACCGAACCATTAGGCTCGGTCGACCGAGTGTCATCTTTCGGTTGACCGAGTGTCAGCTTCGGGGCGGTTTAGGGCTTTAGTCGTGTTTACCTTCTAGAACCACCCTAAGTCGGCAGAAACTCCTATATAAGCAGCAGCTACGAGGAATTGTAAAACACACCAAAATATACCTTAGAATATCATTCAATAAAATCACTCTATTCATATCTTGATTCAATGTAGTTTATTGAGGTGTTTCCAGCAATTAAAGGGCTGCATTATGTAAGCCTTTATTTTCTGTTTCTTTTCTTTTAAGTAATTAATTCCCCCCAATTATGCTTTATTGTTTGAGTTAGTTAATTCATAGCTAGATGATGTAGATCTAGGTTATGTTGTTATGGATGTGGCGAAGCCTTGTCTATGGGGATCCCATAACCTACGTCATCTACTTAGTTTTATTCATGAATCTACTTGATTTAATTAATGCGTATCTATGTTAGTTTATATGAATGCTTTACGAATTCTTGTTTAATCCGTTGTGTATGATGAAACGCTGAGAGATACGTTCAGGGATGTAATCTGGGGACGAAATTGATTCGGGTGACCGAATGAGTTCACTCGGTCGACCGAGCCCAGCTATCCGGTCGACCGAGCCCCCTGTTCATCCGTTAGATAGCCATGTCTTTATGGTTAGGTTAACTTAATAGAATTTATTATCTCAGTAGGTATGGCTATGGCTACGTTACTCGCTTAGTTTAATTAAAATGTGTAAAAAGGAAATACCAATATAAAAATCTTAGGTAGGCTTATGAATTGATCTTCGGACGTTCAGCGTTATCTAGGTAGGTTTATATTTGGGGATTGCTAGCACCTGATTATACATACGTCGTAGATTAGCATGAGACTATAACTTGGTAATTGCTAGTTGGACGAGAGCTTGAGTAATCGTTTAGGAAGTACGCCTAACCATAGGAATGTTGCCTGGACGAGGTGTACGGTTAATATCGGCATCCTTAGAGTCGTAAGCGTATGAGTTATATGAGATGGAGGCACTAAAAGACGAAGTCACGTAACAATACCACAGTGATTTAGTGACTTACCGGTGCTAAGTCAAGTTAAAGAGGATGACTCCCGTAGCCAATCTAAGATAGATACAAACGGATTGACAGTTAATAAGTTCGGTTTATTATATAAATTATCTAGGTCCAAACGATAAAGACTATAATTGGGGAGGTTAATTACGTTGTGTCGTGTCGTGTCAATTTATCTTTTCTTGTCTTATGTTGGTCGTAGACCCCTCCTCATGTCCTTGACATGTTTAATTAATTGTTTGTATATAAGATGATCCACAATTGGTTCCCTGTGGGATCGACCTTGATTCACTATAGCTATACTACGATGGGCCTAGTCCTCTTGCTAGTATTGGTTTATGGTGGTCATGTATTTTATAACCTGATTGACCCCGATCAAGTTTTTGGCGCCGTTGCCGGGGAACCAACGGTCAATTTTATATATAAATAATTTTATTATTCATGTCAAGTTTTCTGTTTTAGAGTCTGTTTTTACGTTTTTGAGTCCCTCTGGTTGTCTGCTCTGTCTGAAAATTCCAAAAAAAATAAATAAATAAATAAATAAATAAATAAAAAAATTTATTCGGTCGACCGAGAGACCTCATTCGGTCGACCGAGAATTTATAATTTTTTGTTTTGTTCTTGTTCTGTTCTGTTTACACGGTTTCTGATTTGTGTTTTTCGAGTCTAGAATTTCGCGTGTCTGTTTATCCCTGTATGTTTAATCCGAGGTCCGATAGCGCATGGGAAACCATGTTAAAATCAGTCTACGGTCTGTTTTGTTTTTCTTCTGTTTGCAGAAACCAGGGAAGCAATAATCCAAGTCAATAATTTTTCGCAGGCGCTGAGAAAATAACCCATCAAACATGTGGAGCTACGAATCTAAGATGGGAAAAGCGATGGAAGCAATACCTTTAAAGCACCAAGATGGCTCCGAAAAAAAATATATATTTTAAGGCTTAAATTCTTCGTGGTACAATGTTGAAGGCAAGGTACTACCTTTTTTTTGCTTATGTTTTACTACCTTTTGGTTTTTTGAGCATAAGTTAGCCTATACATGAACCTTAGTATGAATCTTAGCCCGGAGTTGGTATGTAAGATTAATTCTATTAGTGTGGAAGGTTCTGCCCCAAATCTGTCTCATCTAGAGGGTGTAAGGAAACATGTAGTCGTTGTTAAGGGTGATTTTGTACGTTTTATAACGATATATTTTACGATGATTTTCCCCGTATTTATATTATTTGCATAGGAATTGGCCTTTATATTGAAATATTAAGCGAGTGATGTTTTTAAGGGTCTAATTGCAAAAGTGATTAAATTATGTGTTTAATTGCTGGTTTTATGTTTATTGTGCACATTTGGATTGTTTGGTTTAGATTAGGCGTGGAAATGGTTCATAAGAAGGCAGTTGTGAAGAGGCATGGTAAGGAAGTGGCCCGGGAAGCGGGGAAGAAGCGTAAAGAGATTGACCCCACCTTAGTTGATCCTAACCGGGGTGTGAGTATTCGTGAGCAACCCCCTAGAGCCACCCAAACTAGGGCGACCTTACGAGATGAGCCAACCTCGGAGTCTGAGACGGATGATGATGTGCCTTTAGTACGAATGCCGAGAGTTCAGAGAGGTGGAGGTTCGTCTAGGGCTGAGGAGACTGTCGATACTACCCGGGAAGAGGAGCCAGTTGTACCTAGGGCAGCCCCTCCTAGGAAGAAGTCTAAAACCGTTGCCCCGATGCCATTGCCTCGTCGTTTCGTGAACCCTAGAGCTCATGAAGTTTATACCAAACACTATTTTTCGAGAAACATGTTGGTTGAGAGGGCTATTTTGGAGGCGAAGGTCGATCCGGGGTTCGTTAAGTTGCTTAAGGATAGGAAATGGGAAGCCTTGATGACAATCCCGACTACCCCGGTGAATAGCTCCCTAGTTCGGGAATTTTATGCAAACTGTTCGGAAACCGACTTGGGGACAAAGGTAGTCGTGGTTCGAGGGGTGGAAGTTCCCTTTACCCCGGAGGTGATTAATCGGAAATACAACTTAGCGGCTTTCGAGGGTCGGGACTATAAGGAGGAGATTGTGCATAGACAGAGTTTGGGACAGGATCCTTTGGAGGAGTTGAGATTGCGAGTTTGCCCGGATGTGGCTCGGACGTTGAGACCGGGAGGAGACCGGAAGGAGTTGGTTACCACGACTGGACGGAGGACTGGAAGGTCCAAAGTGTCGTTTCATTCGAATCGGTTGTTGCCTAAGAACAACTTGACACATTTTCATATAGGTGACACGGGAGTGTTGTATGCATTGACATTTGGCTTGAATATGGATGTGGGACAAGCATTGTACGACGAGATCTCGATCAATCAGAAGGTTTATACACGGAGCTTGATCGTACCTCATTTGATCCACAGTTTGTGTCTCGATGCCGGTGTGCCTGAGTTTGGGGCGGATCATAAACCGAAGAACCCTAGGCCTATACAGAGGGAAAAGAGTAAGCCCTCGGGACATTCTGAGCCGGAGGCACCTACGGAGCCTGGTTCTTCGGCACCACCTCGTGCATCCTCCCTTCCTCCTTTATCTCCCGCTGTCAGGATGCGGTTAAGCATGGCCAATAGTTTCCGGGAATGGCTCGGTGATATTCGGGATACACAGAACAACATGTTGACGATTCTTCAGTGCATCTGTGAGGGCCGGCAACCGAGGGATGACGAGAACCTTCAATCCGAGCTCCGTTGATTATCTTTTTGCGATGAGATTGAGCGAGGTCATTGCGGATGCTTTACACGACTACGAGTCATCTTCGGATGAGGAGCGACCTGACTCGGCAGCTAGGGCTACGGCACCACCTTCTGGACCCTCCTCTGATCCTCCAGCTGATGATTCTGCGGCGCCGAGCCAACCTTGATCTTATTTTGTCTATTTTTACATTGGTTGTTTTGTATTGACATTTCTACTTCTACGGTTCGTTGTAATTTTGATATTGCTACTATTTATTTTCGTTGTGATCTAGGTTTACATCGATTTTCATCATATAGTAAACATCAACATGCAATTTATCTCTCGATTTCAATTGCAACATAACAAATAAACATCGAAAAGAAACAACTTTAATTTAAATACTCACAAACATCCAAAGATTGAAATTGAAAACGTTGCGGAGATTGGCTTCACATGCTTGTTCAAGGAAGCCTTAGCTTCTAATCATCCGAAATCGATCAACAAAATAAAAGGAATAAAAAGATGTTTTTGACGAAAAGAAACAACAAAAGTCGCCCCAAGGGGCTTGTGGCCGCCAGGGTCGAAATATGGTCATTAGGGTTGGAGAAATCGCGCCTATTTATAGGTTTTTAGGTCGGTTTCGCCGAGTCGGTGCCATGGACGCCCGTCCACTAGCTTGGACGCTCGTCCAGCCTCTATGAACGGAGAATGAACGCTCGTTCGGCACGCGTCCGAACTCTCTCGAATGTAAATTACGATTCCGGACGCCGAGTTCACTTTTATGGACGCCCGTCCACTACTCAGCTCCGTATTTTGCTCATAACTTCACTTCTAGGGCTCCGAATGAGGTGATTCAAGATGCGTTGGAAAGCTATTTAAATCCTCTACAACTTACATCAAGACAACTTTCCCTGAAAGTGGCTACAAAAGTGGACAAAATTCCCATGAAGTGCCTGGTTCCGGTTTCTTCAATAATTCTTCACTTAAACATCTTTCAACTCTTCCATCTTCATGTGATCATCGTTTAAGCTCCTTACTCATCATGAAAACGTATCTAACAACATGATAGAAACATGAAAAATGTAACATCATACGAATAAACATAAAACCAAAGCAATTAAACACATAATTTAATCACTTTTGCAATTAGACCCTTAAAAACATCACTCGCTTAATATTTCAATATAAAGGCCAATTCCTATGCAAATAATATAAATACGGGGAAAATCATCGTAAAATATATCGTTATAAAACGTACAAAATCACCCTTAACAACTCCCCCACACTTAGCTTTTGCTCGTCCCGAGCAAAACAAAACAAAGTAAAGGCTCGAGAAAAGTATAGACATCTTAACACATATACCACGATTCAAATAAATTAGATGTTCACCACGTGAGTGTGTGCATAGCCATAACAAACTTCCACTAAATCCAAACTTGAGGAACTCAAAGTAAAACTAGCTAATACCCCCTCGTAGAATAGCAATAAATGACACTCATAAGGTGCACCCTACAAACGTGACATATCCCGAAAAGAATGATCGAACATATCTAGGGCCTTTCGAAATACTCGAGAGGATAATCCCTACAAGATATCTATCGGTTTATACTCGGGGATAAGATTAACGATAACTAAGCCTTATATTCATTTCATAACAATTCTTAAGTTGATTGAATTCATTCACTTTTTAAACACACATTAGAATGAGCTATTGCCCTCATAGCAGCGAGAATAGGACATTTCAAGATAATACCCTACCTTACTCCAATCATAAGGCAGCTTTTCCTAACCTGTCGTGAGCTTTTAGCCATCATAGTGGTATAGGACATACGTGGTATACCCTACCGCACCCAAATCATCGACTAGCTTTCGACACACACAAATAATTTCATATTAATTCAACTTTTTCACTTTGACAATAGCTACGTGTTACTTATCACATTCAAACTTCTAGATATTCACAGTATCTCATACTTTGGATCTAAATACAAACTATCATAAATCTCACGATATATACGTAGCACTAAGCACATGACTTATAAGATAATCAAAAACTACTAATCCAAAACGGGGTATAACTTTATAAATTAGCTCATCATTCACTATGGCTCGTGAAAAATAAATCTTGGTGAAACAACTAACTTACTAAAAATATGGTATACAAGCATCAATGACTACAACAAACCGAACAAAACGTGTATTGCCTACTCGGGACAAAACAAAAACAAAAGTGTCGAAAAATTCTGAAAAATTAAGCCCATTTTGCACAGAAACATCATATATTAAGCAAACGGTAGATACATAGCTTATTCCCCTCCCCCACACTTAAATTACAACATGTCCTCATGTTGTGCGTAAATAAAAAGAAAGAAAGAACTTAGCCGATTGTCGTTCGAATGGGAGCAACTCGGAATGATGCGCAAAGACACGGGAATGCTCGAGGATATCGTAGATTGTGGACCATCCACCGGAAAACCGACACCGTCCGAAACTCACAAACGCTATCAAGACTATCCCGCACACTTGACAAACACGAAAAGTATCTCGGGGACGGGGGGGAATTATATCATATGAAACACAAGAGATAATCGTTTAGATGGAAAAATCACCGTCCAAGGAAAAGTGCGAACATCCAACCGTCAACCACAAATACGGAGCGATTCACGCAATACCCTAACTAGACCAAAACTAAACTAAGACACACAAAAGAAGAACAAAAGAAAATAAAAAAAAAATGATATCTAGTGGTGCCCCCTAGTAGCGCTTTTGGTTTATGTCGTTAGCTCGACACGTTGAAGCTCACTGGATCGGGCCATTTAACCTTTCTTCCCGGCGACTACATCGTGTAAGCTCGATCGGTGGTGTGGCCGCAGAAACAACATCTAACGCATGGGGTCAAATCTTTGATAGCTTTCCAAGCACGTTTAATTTTCCCCATTGTAGACTTCTTCTTCTTCGCCTTCTCTTTAACCGTGCCTCCCTTTTAAGCTCTTCCATATCCCAACTACCACCGAACTTCCTCTACCGGACCACCGCCGTCACCCTCGAAAACAAATCGGGCGAAAACTCGTCAACCGGTTGACTTCGGGGTACCACACCCGAGGATATCGAGGAAATGAACAAATCAAAGGTTTCTCTTTGGGTTGACCAATATAATGCTTGCACCTCCGACCATTCACTCGAACGGTGGTCATCATAACCTCTTAACTCTAAAACACCTCCGGGAATAATTTGCGAGAATCTCAAAGGGGCCGGACCATCGTGTCCTCAACTTTCCAGAAACAGATGCAACCTGGAATTATACAAGTAAAACTTGCTCCCCGACTTGAAATTCTCGATGCTTGATCTTTTCATCATGAAGGAGTTTCATTCTCGTCCTTACCGATCCCGGCACTCTCGTAGGCTTGGAGTCTAAACTCATCTAACTCATGCAACCGCTCGCAAGTCGGTGTTTTCCACAAGATTGGGCATCGAAGTTTAAGAATTTAATGGCCCAATACGCTCTATGCTCTAATTCGATTGGCAAGTGGCATGATTTTCCATAAACCATCTGATAGGGTGATGTACCCATGGGGGTCTTATAGGCGATTTCCGTACGCCCATAGTACATCATCCAACTTTAGACTCCAGTCCTTTCTATGATCGTTCACCGTTTTCTCCGGGATCTTCTTCAAGCTCGGTTGCTTCGCTCAACCCGACCACTAGTCATCGGATGATATGGTGTGCCGCTTTGTGACGAACACCATACTTTTCAAGAACTTTCTCTAGGGGTCGGTTGCAGAAATGCGTCCCTTCATCACTGATCAAGGCGCGTGGACATCCAAACCTCACAAAGATATTCTTCTTTAGAAAATTCATGACCGTTTTATGATCATTGTGAGGAGTGGCTTGGGCCTCCACCCATTTAGACACGTAGTCTACACGAGACTAAGATGTATTTATTACCACAAGAAGATGGGAATGGACCCATAAAATCGATGCCCCATACATCAAAGACTTCGCATTCTAGGATGGGTTTCAAAGGCATGTCAAAACGCCTTGTCGAGTACCGGTTCTTTGACACCTATCGCAAGCTTTACGAAAGCTTCGTGTCCTTAAAGATTGTGGGCCAATAAAAACCGGATTGGAAGATCTTAGCAACGGTTTTCCAAGGACCAAAGTGACCACCGGTGGGTCCACCGTGGCATTGCTCGATTATATCGCGTTGCTCGATTCGGGAACACACCTCCTTAGCAAACCATCTTTACTGATTTTGAAGAGGTAAGGCTCATCCCAAACAAAGTATTTCATATCGAGAAGAACTTCTTCTTCTCTTGATATGACAATTTTGGATCAAGATATTGGGAATGAAGGTAGTTTACGATGGAAGCATACCAAGGAATCTTAGGAGTGCACTTATCTAGATGCGTAACATTCTTGAGAGGAGAGGAAAGGTCTAAATCTTCAGGTTCTTCCTCTTCTTCATCCTTCATTCTCTTATCCACAACCACCTCAACACTGTGTGGCTTCAACGGCTCCTCTAATGTGACTTCCGCATTCTGCCCAATCATGGGACGAAGCGAGCGTTCTGCCCCGTCGTCACATACTTGGCATGTGATTGGATTATGCTGTCCATAGTCATGAACAGCATTGACTTGCTGAGTAGAGGGGGAAGAAAATTGACATTGGCCAGTCATATGGCCAGTCTGACAGCATGCTTCACAATAAACAAACCATGATCAACCTCTTCCCAACAACCATCACCTCACCGAAAGAAATAAGATCAACACATATTCATTCACAAGTTATCTTGGATTATTATCTTATCTAAAGAAGCGTTTCCTCTTCCGATTTATCACGCCATTCATTAGTTTACCTTCCGGTCTTAACTAACATGTATACGAAGCAAAGATACGGATTAAATCCTAATCTAACAACCTTATCCCTCAACTTCCGTTTGTTGGAATAATAATTGTTAATCTCTATCATGGCAATCTAACGAATTTATTAACTTCCGTTATCTAAATTCGATTAACATACGGCATCTCAAAGCATGAAAAAGAACAAGTTAACTCACCAAATAAACACATGAAAAATCTCATCTTTCCGGTGATAATGATACTCAATATCTCCCTAGGACAATTTTGCAACGAATTAATTCAAATTGTGGTTCTCTCGTAAACCTAGATAATTAATCTACGAACTTCCGTTATATATAGATTAAAAATCTAATCTTTCCTATGGTGATCTAAACTACACCGACTTCCGTCATACGGTAGCATCAACAAGCAATAATCTTCCGATATAAATTGCACGATACAAATAATCATAGGAAAAGAAACAATTGAACTAAAACTTACAAAATCATCCATGAAAAGAAATAAAAGTGCTGCTGAAAAGAAGCTTCACAAAGCTGTCCATGGCTGCCTTTCATCATGCTCGAACAAGAAAAGAAAAGCGAACGAAATAAAACCTAATCTAACTTGCCACCCCAGCCTCCCAAAAGGGGCTGGGGTGGCCTAGGGTCCCTCTCTTATGTGTGGGTAACAATAGGAATCGAATTATGTCTGAATTAGGGTTGAAATCGCGCTGCTATTTATAGAAAATCCGAGGCGGTTGCTACAGTAACGGTGCCGGACGGGCGTTCATAAGGTCCGGACGCCCGTCCACTATTTTCAGCAACAGCATCCAAACTTGTAACACTCATATCTCGGGCCTCGTAAGTCGGAATGGAGTGATTAAAAATCCTGTAGAATCCTCTCTTCAAGCCCTACAACTCTTCTCTTGAGGTCCAGAGTCAAATCGGTTGTTATCATATCAAGAACTGCGTTGGAAGTTCAGCGCTACCCGGAATCCTGATTTTCCGACATTTATCTTGCTTGATTTCTTTCCTTATATCTTTCAATCTTCCATAACTTTGATTGATCCTTCCCAATCACGAATTTGGCTCTCTAAAATCCTCTCTTCCATCATCAATGAGTATCTACAACAATAGGAAAACATACCAAAGCGTAACGTATTTTCAAAATAACATAAAATAATCATTTAAGCACATAAATCAATACGTTTTCATATTTAACCATTAAAAACACCATTTACTCAATATTTACATATATAGCTCAAAATCTATGAAAATCATACGAATGTAGGGGAAATTGATATAGAAAATATATGTAAAAATCACTATAATTTAGCCCTTAACAACACCCCCACACTTATCTTTTTGCTCGTCCTCGAGCAAAACAGAACAAAGTCAAGCTCGAGACAAATAAACATCTATACAAATATTAAGTATATTCAATAACTTAGAAGTTCACCCGTGTAGTGTGTGCATAGCCATAATAAACTTCCACTAAGTTCCACAATTTGAAAGTTATTCAAACCAAAACTAGCCCGGTTTCCCATCTAAGTTAGAAATATTCAAAAATTATAACAGGCACTTTACAAAACATACATATCCCAAAAAGAAATAGTAGAGAATATCTAAAACATTTCTGACAGACTCAGAGGATAATCCCTACAACATATCTTTCAGTTTATACTGGGGATAAGATTAACGATAACTAAGTCCTTACTTATTCATAATAATATATTTCAATATTTTCACTTTTTGTCAATTTTCTAACACACATCAGAATAAGCTTTTGCCCTCATAGCAGAATAGGACATTTCAAGATAATCCCCTACCTTACTCCAATCATAAGGCAGACTATAAACCGGCGTCGTGAGCTTTTAGTCATCATAGTGGAATAGGACATACGTGGTACACCCTACCTCACCCAAATCATAAACCAGCTTCCGACACACACAATTAATTAAGTGATTACTTAGAGATTTCGCTGGCAGTGGTAAAGATTATTTTCTAGTAACACAGACCACTGAGCATAACACCTCAAGTAAACAATTTATTACTCTTGCGAAGACTTAATCACGTTTCACTTATCACATTCAAACTTACAGATATTCACAGTATGTCATACTTTAATCCTAGAATACAAACTACTAAACTTTTCAAGAATTGTACATAAGCAAAGAAACATGCTATAATCATCAAAAATCTCCAACTAAAATGGGGTAGGCTTTCAACATTTAGCTCATCATTTACTATGGCATGTGAAAAAGAGTATCGGGTGAAACAACTAAAATTACTAAATACACAGAATACAGCAAAAATGATATAAACTCAAGCAAAGATATGCCTTTGTCTACTCGGGATATAACAAAAATTTTAAAATTAAGCACTTTTCATAGAAATACTAAAAATATGAGCAAACGAAAGTAGACACATAAATCATCTATCCCTTCCCCCACACTTAGATTGCAACTTGTCCTCAAGTTATACAGAAATAAAGAAAAGGTAAGAGTACTTAGCCGATTGGATGCGGCAATTCGGAGGAACCAACAAGAACCAGGATTGCTTGCATAGCTCGCAGACGTGGAGCATCACGGGACAACCGAATTCATCGTGAAAGTGCACAATAGCTAGGAAGAAAATATCCCGCATACTTGATTAGTGCAAAAAGAGTCTACGGGGGAAAAAGAAAAGATTACATATATAAAGCACATGGAAAAGGAGATATAGAGATATTTCAAATTTTAAGCTCATATAAAGATTGAATACTATACATGAAAATATCACAAACTCGTAGGCTAGGTGCAACTATATGAAAATATACTACAATGCAGCCTACATGACAAATCCTAAAAATTAAAATAAATAAATAAAAACGAGGTAGTATTACGGAAACCGACAGTTAACTACGCTCAAGAAAAATAAAAGAAAAAAATAGAAAAAACAATGCAACTAGATGACATGCAACTAAATGATATGCATCTATATGATATGCAAAAATAAAAGAAAATAAAAGAAAGAAAACTAGCCCACTCATTTGCAACATGACATGTATAATAAACGTCTACCAAATAATGACAGGTTACGATAAACGACAGTACTGTCACTAGTGCCGACGCGCCTTAAGACTTATCGAAAGTGATAGACTTATGGAAACCAACAGTCATCTATCTAAACAGGTATAACTCATATGGAGAAAGGACGTAGCATTACGGAAAACCGACAGTAGCTACCCATATGAGTTACAAAAAATAACAAGGAAGCACCTAAGTCTCAAAGCTTAAAAGATTCATCACAGCGGTATGTAGCATACGGAAACCGACATTAGCTACTAATTAACGATAAGAACAGTTATAGCATACGAGAACCGACAGTCACTAGAACATGCCTAGATGAATCAAGTATATTATCAATTAGATTCAATTATTTAACATGGATCCGTAGATGGAAAGATGTAAGCATGCAAGTTCAGAACATCTACGTGAAAATAATTAGCCACAGAAGCTCTAATGAAAAATCCACATCAAATAAAAGCATTAAAATTTAAATCAAGAAAAATTCAGAACCTGGACTGGCGTCCTTACTGATCAGACGGGCGTTCACCTCAAAATGCAGCACTGGACGAGCGTTCAGAAAGTATAGACGCTCGTCTGGTCCTTCAAACCAGAACAGAGTTGAAACTTTCTGGACGAACGAACGTCCATCCAACCAGACGCTCGGTTACCTGCATGTTAGGGTACTGGACGGGCGTTCACTTACGTGAACGCTCGTTCGTCATCGAATTTGCACGAAAACGACGCGGGAAAAACACAGAAACCCTAATTATCCTAAACAAAATCATCACAGCAGCCTTATCACATTAAAGCACAGAGGGTCAGATTAGATAACACAAACAGTTAATTCACGTGTCATAAATCGAGTAAAAAAAACTTTTGCACATTCTTAACCCAACGGTTATCGAAACACGGCAAAATAAAAAAAACCTCAATTTATTCAACGCTACTTTTATTGAAAAACAAAAACAAAAAACACGTAACAAAATAGAAAAATTAATTCAATTAGATTCAACAAAACACCGATTCCCCGGCAACGGCGCCACTTTTGTTGGGGAGATTTTGCATCATTAAAACAAAAGAAAATTTATAAACCTATACTACCATGCAAAACTACCTCCTAACCGGCCGAATACCGGGTAGTTGCTAGTAAAGTTGGATAAGTACGGGTATCGATCCTCAGGGAAAAGGGATATTGAATCTAATCTAGTTAATCCTTCTTTATTAACTAAAACCTAAACCTAAACTAAAACGGAAAATAACTGGACAGAGGATTGTTAATCCAAAGCCAGGAAGGATAAAAGCGATAAAAACATAAATAAAACTACATCTACGAAAGCGGTAAATCTATCTACTGAACAACCATAAACAAACCATGATCAACCTCTTCCCAACAACCATCACCTCACCGAAAGAAATAAGATCAACACATATTCATTCACAAGTTATCTTGGATTATTATCTTATCTAAAGAAGCGTTTCCTCTTCCGATTTATCACGCCATTCATTAGTTTACCTTCCGGTCTTAACTAACATGTATACGAAGCAAAGATACGGATTAAATCCTAATCTAACAACCTTATCCCTCAACTTCCGTTTGTTGGAATAATAATTGTTAATCTCTATCATGGCAATCTAACGAATTTATTAACTTCCGTTATCTAAATTCGATTAACATACGGCATCTCAAAGCATGAAAAAGAACAAGTTAACTCACCAAATAAACACATGAAAAATCTCATCTTTCCGGTGATAATGATACTCAATATCTCCCTAGGACAATTTTGCAACGAATTAATTCAAATTGTGGTTCTCTCGTAAACCTAGATAATTAATCTACGAACTTCCGTTATATATAGATTAAAAATCTAATCTTTCCTATGGTGATCTAAACTACACCGACTTCCGTCATACGGTAGCATCAACAAGCAATAATCTTCCGATATAAATTGCACGATACAAATAATCATAGGAAAAGAAACAATTGAACTAAAACTTACAAAATCATCCATGAAAAGAAATAAAAGTGCTGCTGAAAAGAAGCTTCACAAAGCTGTCCATGGCTGCCTTTCATCATGCTCGAACAAGAAAAGAAAAGCGAACGAAATAAAACCTAATCTAACTTGCCACCCCAGCCTCCCAAAAGGGGGTGGGGTGGCCTAGGGTCCCTCTCTTATGTGTGGGTAACAATAGGAATCGAATTATGTCTGAATTAGGGTTGAAATCGCGCTGCTATTTATAGAAAATCCGAGGCGGTTGCTACAGTAACGGTGCCGGACGGGCGTTCATAAGGTCCGGACGCCCGTCCACTATTTTCAGCAACAGCATTCAAACTTGTAACACTCATATCTCGGGCCTCGTAAGTCGTAATGGAGTGATTAAAAATCCTGTAGAATCCTCTCTTCAAGCCCTACAACTCTTCTCTTGAGGTCCAGAGTCAAATCGGTTGTTATCATATCAAGAACTGCGATGGAAGTTCAGCGCTACCCGGAATCCTGATTTTCCGACATTTATCTTGCTTGATTTCTTTCCTTATATCTTTCAATCTTCCATAACTTTGATTGATCCTTCCCAATCACGAATTTGGCTCTCTAAAATCCTCTCTTCCATCATCAATGAGTATCTACAACAATAGGAAAACATACCAAAGCGTAACGTATTTTCAAAATAACATAAAATAATCATTTAAGCACATAAATCAATACGTTTTCATATTTAACCATTAAAAACACCATTTACTCAATATTTACATATATAGCTCAAAATCTATGAAAATCATACGAATGTAGGGGAAATTGATATAGAAAATATATGTAAAAATCACTATAATTTAGCCCTTAACAACACCCCCACACTTAAACTTTGCTCGTCCCGAGCAAAACAAAACAACAACAAACCATCAAGAATCCACATAACCTGACACGAGATATAGTAAAAATCATGACAAGCTAGTATTCAGCAAATCGACCTCACTCGGTGATGTGTGTGCGTAACCTACTAAACTTCCACCGATCCTCTCTTGATATAATACATCAAGCACTAACGATTATCCGGTCAACTAAACGAAAACTTCATTCTATCTACAAGCACTTACCTAACAAAAACTAATTACCAAGAACATAGTAACTAACTCACAACTAAATTCCTTTACTTAGTACCAAGAAAATACCTTTTGGGTCTCTACTGGGTTTAGATCAACTTGACTTAGAATTCCAAAAAAACGTACATTTATATTTTATTATTCCTATTCCACTATGATGACTAAGAGCTCACGACAGTTAGGAAAAGCTGCCTTATGATTGGAGTAAGGTAGGGTATTATCTCGAAATGTCCTATTCTGCTATGAGGGCAATAGCTTCTTCTAATGTGTGTTTAAAGTGAGTTAAATCAACTTAATAATTGGTATGGAATGAATATAAGACTTAGTTGTCGTTAATCTTATCCCCAGTATAAACCGATGGATATGTTGTAGGGATTATCCTCTGAGTATTTCAGAAAGGCCCTAGATTCATTCGATCATTCTTTTCGGGATATGTCACGTTTGTAGGGTGCATCTTATGAGTGTCATTTATTGCTATTCTACGAGGGGGTATTAGCTAGTTTTACTTTGAGTTCCTCAAGTTTGGATTTAGTGGAAGTTTGTTATGGCTATGCACACACTCACGTGGTGAACATCTAATTTATTTGAATCTGTGGTATATGTGTTAAGATGTCTATACTTTTCTCGAGCCTTTACTTTGTTTTGTTTTGCTCGGGACGAGCAAAAGCTAAGTGTGGGGGAGTTGTTAAGGGTGATTTTGTACGTTTTATAACGATATATTTTACGATGATTTTCCCCGTATTTATATTATTTGCATAGGAATTGGCCTTTATATTGAAATATTAAGCGTGATGTTTTTAAGGGTCTAATTGCAAAAGTGATTAAATTATGTGTTTAATTGCTGGTTTTATGTTTATTCGTATGATGTTACATTTTTCATGTTTCTATCATGTTGTTAGATACGTTTTCATGATGAGTAAGGAGCTTAAACGATGATCACATGAAGATGGAAGAGTTGAAAGATGTTTAAGTGAAGAATTATTGAAGAAACCGGAACCAGGCACTTCATGGGGATTTTGTCCACACTGGTAGGCACTTTCAGGGAAAGTTGTCTTGATGAAAGTTGTAGAGGATTGAAATAGCTTTCCAACGCATGTTGAATCACCTCATTTGGAGCCCTAGAAGTGAAGTTATGAGCAAAATACTGGAGCTGAGTAGTGGACGGGCGTCCATAAAAGTGAACTGGCGTCCAGAATCGTATTTTACATTCGAGAGAGTTCGGACGCGTTCGAACGAGCGTTCGTTCTCCGTTCATAGAGGCTGGACGAGCGTCCAAGATAGTGGACGGGCGTCCACGGCACCGACTCGGCGAAACCGACCTAAAAATCTATAAATAGGCGCGATTTCCCAAACCCTAATCATACAATTCGATCCCTAAACCCTAGGGAGCGGCTTGGCTGCGTTTTTACTCCTTTATTTTCCAGTTTTTATGCAATAAAACATCTAGATTAGATAGTTAGATTTATGTTCTTTATTCCATCAATTCGAGTTTGCATAAGGATGCTAGTGAGGCTAAATCCTCCCCGAACAAGCGTTGTGAAGCCGTCCGTTTCAACAGTTTGATCTCTAGTTCGTGATTATTTTGTGAGTATCTATTAAAGTTGTTACTTTTATCATGTTTTTATATGTTGAGTGCATGCTATATCGAAAGATCCGTGCTTTTGTTTATTGTTTGCTTGATGAAAGTCATGTTAACTTTAGAACACCATGATAAAAGTTTAGACCTTTAATCTAATCACAACGAAAGTTATTAGATTGAATCTCTAGATTAGAAATTGAAAGATTTCATGCCTAGGGTAGAAAGACGTAATCTTTAACATCGAAAGATAAAAGATTAGAAAACGAACTTGTCTATGAGAGTAGGAGTTTATGCCTTCGATTAGGTGAATCACGACTTGAATAGAGATCATGAAATAATCCGAATTAGAATTGAATGTTGATAGGATAGGTGGATCAATTGCTTGTTCGCTCGTTATAACTTGATTTAATCCCTTGAAACTTGAATTGTTTAGCTTTAGTTTACTTTTTCTGCACTTTAGTTTAGTTTAGTTTATCGCTTTCAATCTTGCCTAGCATTGGATTAATCTCCTCTGTCTAGTTACTTTTTCTGCATATTTGTTTAGGTTAGTTCTTCGTCTAGGTTAGTTTCGTGACAATAGTTTAGTTGAAAACAAAAGCTAGGATTCACATTCGTCTACCCCTGAAGTCAACCAGTTTGACGAGTTTTCGCCCGATTTGTTTTCTGAGGGTGACGGCAGTGGTCCAGTAGAGGAAGTTCTGGCTGGTAGTTGGGATATGGAAGAGCTTAAAAGGGAGGCACGGTTAAAGAGAAGACTGAAGAAGAAGAAGTCTACAATGGGGAAAATTAAACGTGCTTGGAAAGCTATCAAAGATTTGACCCCATGCGTTAGATGTTGTTTCTGCGGCCACACCACTGATCAGAGCTTACACGATGTAGTCGCTGGAAGAAAGGTTAAATGGCCTGATCCAGGCTGAGCTTCAACTGTGTCGAGCTAACGACATAAACCAAAAGCGCTACTAGGGGGCACCCTAGATATCTGTTTTTTTTTATTTTCTTTTGTTCTTCTTTTGTGTGTCTTAGTTTAGTTTTGGTCTAGTTAGGGTATTGCGTGAATCTGCTCCGTATTTGTGGTTGACGGTTGGATGTTACGCACTTTTCCTTGGACGGTGATTTTTCCATCTAAACGATTATCTCTTGTGTTTCATATGATATAATTCCCCCCCGTCCCCGAGATACTTTTCGTGTTTGTCAAGTGTGCGGGATAGTCTTGATAGCGTTTGTGAGTTTCGGACGGTGTCGGTTTTCCGGTGGATGGTCCACAATCTATCGATATCCTCGAGCATTCCCTGTGTCGCGCATCATTCCGAGTTGCTCCCATTCGAACGACAATCGCTAAGTTCTTTCTTTCTTTTTATTTTCGCACAACATGAGGACATGTTGTAATTTAAGTGTGGGGGAGGGGAATAAGCTATGTATCTACCGTTTGCTTAATATATGATGTTTCGTGCAAAATGGGCTTAATTTTTCGAATTTTTCGACACTTTTGTTTTTGTTTTGTCCCGAGTAGGCAATACACGTTTTGTTCGGTTTGTTGTAGTCATTGATCGTATACCATATTTTTAGTAAGTTAGTTGTTTCACCAAGATTTATTTTTCACGAGCCATAGTGAATGATGAGCTAATTTATAAAGTTATACCCCGTTTTGGATTAGTAGTTTTTGATTATCTTATAAGTCATGTGCTTAGTGCTACGTATATATCGTGAGATTTATGATAGTTTGTATTTAGATCCAAAGTATGAGATACTGTGAATATCTAGAAGTTTGAATGTGATAAGTAACACGTAGCTATTGTCAAAGTGAAAAAGTTGAATTAATATGAAATTATTTGTGTGTGTCGAAAGCTAGTCGATGATTTGGGTGCGGTAGGGTATACCACGTATGTCCTATACCACTATGATGGCTAAAAGCTCACGACGAGTTAGGAAAAGCTGCCTTATGATTGGAGTAAGGTAGGGTATTATCTTGAAATGTCCTATTCGCTATGAGGGCAATAGCTCATTCTAATGTGTGTTTAAAAAGTGAATGAATTCAATCAACTTAAGAATTGTTATGAAATGAATATAAGGCTTAGTTATCGTTAATCTTATCCCCAGTATAAACTGATAGATATGCTGTAGGGATTATCCTCTGAGTATTTCAGAAAGGCCCTAGATATGTTCGATCATTCTTTTCAGGATATGTCACGTTTGTAGGGTGCACCTTATGAGTGTCATTTATTGCTATTCTACGAGGGGGTATTAGCTAGTTTTACTTTGAGTTCCTCAAGTTTGGATTTAGTGGAAGTTTGTTATGGCTATGCACACACTCACGTGGTGAACATCTAATTTATTTGAATCGTGGTATATGTGTTAAGATGTCTATACTTTTCTCGAGCCTTTACTTTGTTTTGTTTTGCTCGGGACGAGCAAAAGCTAAGTGTGGGGGAGTTGTTAAGGGTGATTTTGTACGTTTTATAACGATATATTTTACGATGATTTTCCCCGTATTTATATTATTTGCATAGGAATTGGCCTTTATATTGAAATATTAAGCGAGTGATGTTTTTAAGGGTCTAATTGCAAAAGTGATTAAATTATGTGTTTAATTGCTTTGGTTTTATGTTTATTCGTATGATGTTACATTTTTCATGTTTCTATCATGTTGTTAGATACGTTTTCATGATGAGTAAGGAGCTTAAACGATGATCACATGAAGATGGAAGAGTTGAAAGATGTTTAAGTGAAGAATTATTGAAGAAACCGGAACCAGGCACTTCATGGGAATTTTGTCCACTTTTGTAGCCACTTTCAGGGAAAGTTGTCTTGATGTAAGTTGTAGAGGATTTAAATAGCTTTCCAACGCATCTTGAATCACCTCATTCGGAGCCCTAGAAGTGAAGTTATGAGCAAAATACGGAGCTGAGTAGTGGACGGGCGTCCATAAAAGTGAGCGCGCCCGAATCGTAATTTACATTCAGAGAGTTCAGACGCGTACTGAACGAGCGTTCATTCTCCGTTCATAGAGGCTGGACGAGCGTCCAAGCTAGTGGACGGGCGTCCATGGCACCGACTCAGCGAAACCGACCTAAAAACCTATAAATAGGCGCGATTTCTCCAACCCTAATGACCATATTTCGACCCTAGGCGGCCACAAGCCCCTTGGGGGCGACTTTTGTTGTTTCTTTTCAGTCAAAAACATCTTTTTATTCCTTTTATTTTGTTGATCGATTTCGGATGATTAGAAGCTAAGGCTTCCTTGAACAAGCATGTGAAGCCAATCTCCGCAACGTTTTCAATTTCAATCTTTGGATGTTTGTGAGTATTTAAATTAAAGTTGTTTCTTTTCGATGTTTATTTGTTATGTTGCAATTGAAATCGAGAGATAAATTGCATGTTGATGTTTACTATATGATGAAAATCGATGTAAACCTAGATCACCATAGGAAAGATTAGACTTTTAACCTATATATAACGAGAGTTGATAGGTTGAATTTCTAGGTTGCTAGATTGAGAGATCTTACACCTTTGGTTTGAGAGCGTTAATCTTTAAGATCGAGAGATAAAAGATTGCAAAACGAATTATCTACGAGAGTAGAAGTTCATACCTTTGATAGGTGAACCACAACCTTTATTTAATCTTCACCAAACGATCTAGGGTAGAAGTTGAGAGTTGTGAGATAGGTGGATCATTGCTTGTTCTTCGTTAAATTAATTGAGTTGTTTCCTTAGTTTATAGATTACAATTAGTTTAGTTAGTTTGGTTCGCAACGATCTTTCCGGCTTTGGATTGTTGATCCTCTGTCCGGTTTATTTGTTTGTTTTCGTTTTTAGTTTTGTTTTGTGTTGTGACGTTCTTAGGAAGAATTAATAAAACTAGATTAAACAACCTCGATTCCCTGAGATCGACTCCGGTATCAATCGCTATACTACGATCCCTGCACTTGGGGAATACCGGATTTATAAATTATATTACTTGTTTGTTTTGCATAGATAAAATCCGTGACAAGTTTTTAGGGGAATAAGCTATGTATCTACCGTTTGCTTAATATATGATGTTTCTGTGCAAAATGGGCTTAATTTTTCAAAATTGTTCGACACTTTTGTTTTTGTTTTGTCCCGAGTAGGCAATACACGTTTTTGTTCGGTTTGTTATAGTCATTGATGCTGTATACCATATTTTTAGTAAGTTAGTTGTTTCACCTGACACTATTTTTCACGTGCCATAGTGAATGATGAGCTAATTTGTAAAGTTATACCCCGTTTTGGATTAGTGGTTTTTGATTTCCTTATAAGTCATGTGCTTAGTGCTACGTATATATCTTGAGATTTATGATAGTTTGTATTTAGCTCCGAGTACGATGTACTGTGAATATCTAGAAGTTTGAATGTGATAAGTAACACGGGGCTAATGTCAATTAAAAGGATAAGTTAATAGTTGATTAAAAAGGGTGTGTCGAAAGCTAGTCGATGATTTGAGTGAGGTAGGGTATACCACGTATGTCCTATTCCACTATGATGACTAAGAGCTCACGACAGTTAGGAAAAGCTGCCTTATGATTGGAGTAAGGTAGGGTATTATCTCGAAATGTCCTATTCTGCTATGAGGGCAATAGCTTCTTCTAATGTGTGTTTAAAGTGAGTTAAATCAACTTAATAATTGGTATGGAATGAATATAAGACTTAGTTGTCGTTAATCTTATCCCCAGTATAAACCGATGGATATGTTGTAGGGATTATCCTCTGAGTATTTCAGAAAGGCCCTAGATTCATTCGATCATTCTTTTCGGGATATGTCACGTTTGTAGGGTGCATCTTATGAGTGTCATTTATTACTAGTCTACGATGGGGTATTAGCTAGTTTTGCTTTGAGTTTCTCAAGTTTGGATTTAGTGGAAATTTTCTATGGCTATGCACACACACGGTGGTGAACTTCTAATTTATTGACTATGTGGTATATTTGTTGAGATGTCTATACTTTTCTCGAGCCTTTACTTTGTTTTGTTTTGCTCGGGACGAGCAAAAGCTAAGTGTGGGGGAGTTGTTAAGGGTGATTTTGTACGTTTTATAACGATATATTTTACGATGATTTTCCCCGTATTTATATTATTTGCATAGGAATTGGCCTTTATATTGAAATATTAAGCGAGTGATGTTTTTAAGGGTCTAATTGCAAAAGTGATTAAATTATGTGTTTAATTGCTGGTTTTATGTTTATTCGTATGATGTTACATTTTTCATGTTTCTATCATGTTGTTAGATACGTTTTCATGATGAGTAAGGAGCTTAAACGATGATCACATGAAGATGGAAGAGTTGAAAGATGTTTAAGTGAAGAATTATTGAAGAAACCGGAACCAGGCACTTCATGGGGATTTTGTCCACACTGGTAGGCACTTTCAGGGAAAGTTGTCTTGATGAAAGTTGTAGAGGATTGAAATAGCTTTCCAACGCATGTTGAATCACCTCATTTGGAGCCCTAGAAGTGAAGTTATGAGCAAAATACTGGAGCTGAGTAGTGGACGGGCGTCCATAAAAGTGAACGGCGTCCGAATCGTATTTTACATTCGAGAGAGTTCGGACGCGTTCGAACGAGCGTTCGTTCTCCGTTCATAGAGGCTGGACGAGCGTCCAAGATAGTGGACGGGCGTCCACGGCACCGACTCGGCGAAACCGACCTAAAAATCTATAAATAGGCGCGATTTCCCAAACCCTAATCATACAATTCGATCCCTAAACCCTAGGGAGCACTTGGCTGCGTTTTTACTCCTTTATTTTCCAGTTTTTATGCAATAAAACATCTAGATTAGATAGTTAGATTTATGTTCTTTATTCCATCAATTCGAGTTTGCATAAGGATGCTAGGAGGCTAAATCCTCCCTGAACAAGCGTTGTGAAGCCGTCCGTTTCAACAGTTTGATCTCTAGTTCGTGATTATTTTGTGAGTATCTATTAAAGTTGTTACTTTTATCATGTTTTTATATGTTGAGTGCATGCTATATCGAAAGATCCGTGCTTTTGTTTATTGTTTGCTTGATGAAAGTCATGTTAACTTTAGAACACCATGATAAAAGTTTAGACCTTTAATCTAATCACAACGAAAGTTATTAGATTGAATCTCTAGATTAGAAATTGAAAGATTTCACGCCTAGGGTAGAAAGACGTAATCTTTAACATCGAAAGATAAAAGATTAGAAAACGAACTTGTCTATGAGAGTAGGAGTTTATGCCTTCGATTAGGTGAATCACGACTTGAATAGAGATCATGAAATAATCCGAATTAGAATTGAATGTTGATAGGATAGGTGGATCAATTGCTTGTTCGCTCGTTATAACTTGATTTAATCCCTTGAAACTTGAATTGTTTAGCTTTAGTTTACTTTTTCTGCACTTTAGTTTAGTTTAGTTTATCGCTTTCAATCTTGCCTAGCATTGGATTAATCTCCTCTGTCTAGTTACTTTTTCTGCATATTTGTCTAGGTTAGTTCTTCGTCTAGGTTAGTTTCGTGACAATAGTTTAGTTGAAAACAAAAGCTAGGATTCACATTCGTCTAGTTCCCCGTAAGATCGACCCGGCATTAGCCTCCATACTACGATCCTTGCACTTGAGGTTAACCGGTTTATTACTTGTTGTTTTGTATTGATAAAATCCGGGACAGTCGTTGAAATGAAGCAAGTGAATAAAGAGTTCTCGTAGTTCTGTTAAAATCTCTTTGTCCTATGCATGAGATTGCTTCTACTGGCCAGGGGAGCAACAAATTGTGTAGTTTAAGCATTCACAATCTAAAGAAGACGTTGAGTTTTGAGAGAACACCATATTCTGCTTTCGTTGAGTTTTATGGTGATGTCTTCTCGGTGAACCCACCTTAAGCAGAAACGAGATTACGCTTTGGGTGACAATTTAGAAATCGCATAATCGTAGTACATGGGTTCGGAAATGGTCTAACCATGGCTGGGCGAGTTCAACCGAGCTTCGGCTCAATCGACTCCCCTCCACGTGTGATGTACGTTACAGCAGTTCAACAAGACTTAGCATAGCCGATAAGCCTTCGGGCTAAACGGGGCTTAATCTTGACGGATTGGCCTAAACTGTCACATATGTTCCAACGAATAAGACGGCGTAGGCTTGCCTATATAACCGACCTTATTCGGAGTACTTTGATTCATTGTTTCTTATTGTCAAGGCCAAAACCGTAATTTTAACCGAATTCACTAATTCCTAAAACGAGAGCCGAGGTAAGAGCTTTGGATAAATGGTATGGATAAATGTCGTTTCCTAGGTCTCACAACCAAGGGAAGGGTATTAATCCACAAAAGCAACAAGCCCACCTCTTATAGTGCACGAAGGGTCAAAGTCTCGTGATCCAAGAATAATGACAGACAAGGATACTTTTTGGAAAGTCGAGCTGAGGACTTTAAACTCAGAACTATTTTTTTAAAACCCTTAGGATTTATTTTTAGGATTTTAGGTTTTCTGTTTTCTTTGAGTCAAATAAAAGTAACATGACATATGTTGAGGTTTTTTATTTTGCCGTGTTCCGATGGCCATTGGGCTAAGGATGTGCAAAACTTTTTTTACTCAAAATAGGCCACGTGAAATAGAGTTCCGTAGGAGAGTCGAAAAATTGCTAAAGAAAAGGAAATTTAGCAATCAATCTTAAGATGGAAGCATTAAGAGAACTTGAGAATTACTAAAAATGTAACAGAGAATGATTGGTGTGAACAAGAACAATTTTGGTCAACTTCTAAAACCTTTTAGAAAGGTGATCCAAGTGAAAATCCAAAGTGATGTGCAATTCATTCTGCAATTATCCTTATCTTTCCCTTTACACTTTTTCACCTTCAAACTTTTCGATCCTCTCACCAATGCCCCAACAGTTCACATTTCTAACCATTCTTTCATCGCCTCTCTTTCTTTCCATCCGTTTCACTCTCCCACCCAATCCCATTCCTTTAAACAATTCTCAATCCCAAAAACACAATTTCTTACCCACCCTTTATCTTTTCTTGCCATCCTTATGTGTATCTTTTTCTAAACCCATCATAGTCTCAACCTCCATTTTGTTTACACAATAACTATGTGTTGCGGAATTTGAAATTTTGCTATGTTTTATTGATTATTTTATCATTTTGATTTTCATGATCCTAGTTGGGGGAAGTGTAGCTCTGACCCTAGCTAGATTTTAAAGGTTTTTGGTTCGATCAAAGTACAACTTATCTTTCTACCGGAAGTTTTAAATTTCACACTTTTCCGACTATTCCGGCATTTCTAGATGATAAGTTTTGTTCTGAACTATCACACCGATCCGACCTTGTTGATGACGGTTATGACTTTTACGTGATACATTGGGTTATTAGTAATTTCGAGGAGTAGCTACATCTCCCTAAGTTGTTGATATACAATGCAAGCGAGAAGTTTATGCGTTAGGTATTTGATTTTATCTTTAGCCAATAGGTCGCATTCAATCTGTTATACCTTACCAAGTTTCTCTTTTCCTGGATTGAATACCTTTTCGATCGAGTCACCCTCGTGTTTTCCCACTTGGGGTAATGCTTTTTGATCTTTGTCTTCTTCACCCGGTTTTAAGAACATTTAGGCGGTGGAGGTTGTAGATGAAGACCACCATCTTTAGTTGCTTGTTTATTTTTCTTTCTATTTAGTATTTTTCTTGTCTTTGGTTGTATAAAATAAAGTGGCTTAAACTGTTTTTAGGTATTTATACCTCATTACTGCCACATTATTTTATAACTTCCATAGACATGGTGTTATTAACGGTTTCGTGGAGTTTGTCTGCTTATACAGGTTTTCACTTGTTTCTCCACAACGTGCTGACATTTACTCCGATATTATTCCTTTACTTGAGAGCCGTTTCCAGAGCTAAGTTTTTTTTCTTAACTTCTCATTTATTTTTGTCATTGAGTACAATGCCATGTTTAAGTGGGAGGTAGGAGACTTAGCTATGTTATGATTGAAATTTGAATGAAACGGTAGAAAAATTGAAAATTTGAAAATTTGAATAAATACCATATTACGTATCTCGTACCCTTAGAATTGTGAGTTCCTAGCTAAGAATTGATAGGAAAGGAACCAAGTTTCATGAGTACGTGATCATTTTATACTTATGTTAAGTAAATTTAAGGATATTCATGCCCGTTTTTGAAAGTAGTTATTTATTATTCAATTACTCAACCTGTGAATCGAGTATACCGCGCAAATCATAATAACTGAAGAAATTATGTGTACATTGCATAGATGATTGGTTATGTAGACTTAGTGACGATACTTATTGGCTGATGTATTCTTATCTTCTTGCCAACAAAAGCGGAGTAATAAGCTTGAGACGTACCTGTGTTTTAACAAAATGTTAAACACTGGGCTTGTAGTAACATTACCAAAGTAGCCCCGCGCTTGTGGTAATATTCAATGCTATGCATGATCTAAGAGAGGGGGATACTCTAAAAAGTTTTCTTCCTTGAGATTTATAGTATTTGAAAAATATGAAGATATGAAAAGAATATTCAACTCTTTAAGAGGCTTTGAGTAGTACTCGGTCTCCAAGAATATTCGACCTTGATTCACTATAGCTATACTACGATGGGCCTAGTCCTCTTGCTAGTATTGGTTTATGGTGGTCAAGTATTTTATAACCTGATTGACCCCGATCATTATTCAGGGTTTGCAGGCACTTGGGACACTTGTACCGGTGATGCCAAAGCTTGCCTTGGACACACGATCTTACGAATTTGCACCAGTTCTTGAGGAGGCCATAGCAATTTGTCTCGAGGAGGATGCGGTTGAGACGGCTTTTAGAGCTGCTACGTCTGCTCCAGTGGATGAGGCTGGCCCCTCTCAGACCGTTCCAGCTCCGACTCCGCTCCGGCTCCGACATCTCGTGCCACTCCGGTTTCGACTTCTGAGACTCCTCCTCCTACGTCTACAGATGCTGCTGGCACGATACCACCCACATCTGAGGATCAGACGAGCGCGTAGAGTTTATGCTGTTCCTTTTTACGTCGTTCCTTAGATTGTCACTTCCTGTTTTTTTTTATTGGACATGTCCCTTATCTTTCTGGTTTGTTTTGAGATGACATTGTTGCTACTTTTTCACCTTTTCATGCTTTCTGTGACTTGTCTTGGATTTGTGGATTTTGTGTTGGGCACGTTTGGACGTGATTGGTTGCTATTGTATATTTGAATCATATTTGACTATCTTTGTGACATACTTGTTCAAGTTTTCTGACGTGACGAGGTCGTTCTTTTTATTCTCCCTGGAATTTCCCATATTATATGCTTTGGCACGCGGACCATGTCCCGTGCATGTATTTCTTGGATGTTTTTCAATGACTAGGGTTTCGGGATGGACTACTTTCACGACCGTTACGGGACTTGATCGCGCCGTTTTGCCAGGCTCATAAGCTAAGTCTTTCTTTTTCCTTCTCGTTCACACACCGAGGACGGTGCTTCACTTAAAAAGGGGGGGGGAGACGACTTAGCTTATTCTCTTGTTCTTAAAAGTATTATGCCGTGATGTGATAAACTTGGTTTTTACTCGTTTCTGAGTCGATTTTTAGGCCGTTTTTCAAAATTTTCCAAGATTTTAACACCACGTTATATGCATCGTTCACAATTGAGTGGTGAAAGGTCTTTAGTTTTGTGAATGTCTCACAGTGAGTCTATATTGTCATGATACGGAACACTTTTTAGTACACGTTTGACGACGGTTATGCTTATCACGATTACTTTACACACCCGTACCCCTAGTTTCGAGGCGAAATAGAAGGATTGGCCTTGGTAGGAACACGGGATGACAGTTTTGGCGTTCTTTTTTACCCTACTTTAGCCAAATAAGCCTGAGCCGAATGTTTGACCTTCGTAGCCTCTCTCAGCCTTGATAGAATGGTCCGACCACCATTCGCTTTATAGCAGTTTCGTTACTTAGTCAGAAACCTACCCTTGAGCCTTATTTTGGTCACATTCCCTTCATTTGACCCTACGAGTGGACTTAGTCTCTTTTTAAACCACACTTGCCAAGGCAAGTGTGGGGTGGGGGAGATGTTGTTTTTGAGTCGGGTTGTTGTTTCCCCAGTTTTAGAGCTATAAGGAGAGGAGGAGCTCAGTGGGGCTGGATGCTCGGTTTTGCATTTCAAAAAAAAAAAATCAAATCAAATAATTGTGTTGAAAAAGGCAATGATCTTAAAGCAATGATGATGTTAGGGTTGGGATAGTCAGATAGGTACTAAGTATTCGAGCTCACCTCACGACACTTGAAACACAGTCGAGTTTGGTAATGAGTTCGGGTATTTTAGTGTCCTATAGTTCCCAAAGTGTTGAAAATGATCAAAAAGGAGTTTGGATGGTTTGTATAGTAAAGAAGATGTGGTACGTGTTTGGATTATGTTCACTCGTACTCCTTTTCTCCAGTTTCCCAAATTACCCTTTTCGATTAACCGAATCTACCCTAGCCTAACGTTATAACCATTCAAGTCCTTCTAGACCGTGTTTAACCTTGGTTAGTCCCGATTAGTGGAGATTCTAGGAAGGGCAGGATTGTGTAAAGTCATTTGTCCGGTATTCCAAGCTCTAAATCGTATTAAGTATAAGTCGTCGTCACTCAACACACACTCACTCCGTGTCATGATCTAGTAGAGTCAAAGTAATACATTCACTTAACTAAGTTCTTTTCACCTCGATATTTTGAAATGCATGCATGTACCGTAAAGTTGATTCCTTGGTATTGTTTGAACGCCTAATTTACTCGAGGACGAGTAAAGGCTAAGTGTGGGGTGGTGATAGGAACCAACTTTACAAGTACATTTACGTACGGTTCGGCCCACGATTATCACATTTCGGCATGTTTCGGGTGAGTTTAGACCTATCTTGAGTATTAAATGAGGATTTATTGCACGGCGAGTGATTTGTCGGTTTTTCGTAAACTCTACCTTATTTTAGCATTTTATACTCGTTTCTACCGAGCACCCGTAGTTTGCGGGGTTATGCGTTTTCGTGTTGTTTTCATATGGATGCAGGACTAGGGTGTCTCGAGAGCCTGAAAGACGAGAAGTATGAAGTTTAGACGTGCCCGAGGCGAAACACGGAGGTTGATGGTGAAAAAGTGAAGATTGTGGCTACAAATGGCTGTCCGGACGAACAAGGTGTTGTGTCTGGACGGCTAACTCATTGGTTTTTTGGGAAAACTTTGATGAAGAACCCGTCCGGACGGACAGAATCAGCATCCGGACGGACAGAGAAGTATCCGGACGGACAAGAGCTTGCCATCCGGACGGACATCTATGCATCCGTCCGGACACCTGGAGAATCAAGAACTGTCCGGCCGGACATTGATGACATCCGGACGGACAGAAGCTTTTCTATATAAGGCTGCTCATTTTCTCACTCCCGGAGTAGAAAATAAGGGGCGATAATATTAGATAGTTTTGGAGATTTTGGGCGATTTTCTTCGTCTTTTAGAGTTAGACTAAGTGTTATATATCATTAGAATCCTCATTCAATCCCCTCTTTGATCTACTAACTTTTAGCTTCGATCCGTAACTTTTCACTTGACAAAAATTCGATCTTTTGTAAGCACATTTGGCACCTTCTTCAAGTTGAGTAAAGTAAGTATGTTCTTTTGTTATTCTATTGTTGTTGTGATGTTTTTCTTCCGTTTGTATTGTTTAGATTCGATTATGAGTAGCTAGATTCCTCGTATGGTTGAACTATGTGAAGGCGGGTGAAACGCCGTTAGATTGATGAACCGGGAGGCAGTGTAGTGCGTAAATAAACGTCCTAATTGATAATCCGCATCACGAAACTTGTTTTGATTGTTTTAATAGCTTTGAATGAGATTGACAACTTTGTTCATTGTTGCACACACGTAGCTTATAAATGTATGTTGCGGTGACGTGTGGGAACGGGGTTTCGGGACCGTAGAAGTTTTGGGCTTGAAAGGTAGTCTGACACCTACCCGTGTACTAGATTGACGCCCTAGTCATCCAGTCCAGTTCCAATACGGGGTTTGTCCTATGAGTTATCGTTAGACGGTGAAATAAGGTAAGGCACACTCCCGGGGTAATCTGTTTAAGGGTAAAGTAATCCGTTGGATCGTAGTTCGGCCATACCTCTTTTAATTGTTTAGAATTCCGAGTAGTGTAATCTTTCTTTATACAGTAGTATAACTTCATATCTATCTGTTTGACCTGAACTGAGTGCTAAGTCAACTGTGGTATTCAAAACCAATCTCTGTGGGTTCGACCTCGGACTCCTCAAGCACTATCCTGCAATCGACCCGGTCCACTGCCGGTTAGAAAGTAGATTTTGCTAAGGTTTCGAGTTTTTACTTGATCGACCGGACCTAGAAAATCCGCTTATCAAGGTACCTCCCCCGATCATGTTCAGGGGATCATTACTCAGCTCAGTTCCCGTTTTTCTATTAAAGATCTTGGTGCCCCATCTTATTTTCTTGGTATTGAGGCCCTCAGGTTGTTTCTCACGCAGACTAAGTATATACCGGATTTTACTTCGTCATACCCATATGATGGATGTTAAGCCCGTGGCTACCCCGCTTCCTACTGATGCGTTCTCCTCTGAGAGCAACTCTGCCGCCCCACATGATAATATTACCGAGTTCAGGCAGGTTCTTGGTGCTCTTCAGTATTTACTTTTTACACGCCCTGACCTGTCTTATGCCGTGAATAAGTCGCAATATATGCATGCTCCTACGGTTTTTCATTGGACGTTGGTTAAACGTCTCCTACGATATTTTGTTGGTACGATGACTCATGGCTTGCAACTCTTCCATTCTTCTCCATTTGCGTTGCATGCTTTTTCGGAAGCTGATTGGGGTGGCAACAAAGATGTGGATTACTCCTCCACGAGTGCTTATCTTGTCTTTCTTGGGCGTAACCTGGTCTCTTGGAGCTCCAAGAAGCAGCCTACCATAGCTCGCTCTTCCACCGAAGCTGGGTATCGGTCCGTGGCCTTTACTGCGGCTAAACTCACTTGGATTTCCTACCTCCTGCAGGATCTTGGTTTTTCTTCTATCTCCACTCCGGTCATTTTCTGTGATAATGTGGGGGCTACTCAGTTGTCAGCTAATCCTGCGTTCCATTCTCGCATGAAGCATGTTGCGGTTGACTATCATTATATACGAGATCAAGTTCAGAATGGGTTCTTGCGTGTCTCTCATGTCTCCAGCCATGATCAACTTGCAGACGCCCTTACCAAGCCGTTACCACGACTTCCTGTCTCGCATTTTCAGAGCAAGTTGGGCCTACTCCCGCCATCCCGTAGTCCCACTTGAGGGGGCGTATTAGGAGATTTGTAATTATTATTTGTAATTATTGTAAATCGGTAGAAGGTTCTAGACACCTTGGGCACCACTCCATACACTTGTATATATATGTACTGTCTTGTAAAGCAAATACACAATTCAATAGAAAATAATTTCCACTTTATATTTTAACATCATATAATGTATATTTTATAACACGTTATCAGTATGAGTCTCTACCGAAATTCTAATTTTTCTCTTCATATACTCTGCAACCCTCTCCGACAACCATATTACTAGCTCGATGATGACAGCATCTTTTTTAAGTTGTAAGAGCTGATGCAATTGATATTAAAAAAAAAATGTCAAATCTCCAAACGGACTACTTTCCGATTTGAATTATGGGTCTTGTTACTCGTCGACGTCGGGTTCCGAGATGGAGTCGTCTTGGTTGTCGGCGTCGTCCAAGGTCAAGAAAAAGAAGAGGGCTATGGATATACAACAGTGAAATCGACGTCACCCATGTCCACTGATTTTGATTTTGGTGGAAAGCTCGCTTTCAGAGCAGCAGTAGCAAGCTGGAGGAAATTTGAAAATCATCAGCTAAACAAACGTGAAGTCAAAAAAGGCGATGTGTTCGAGGATAAGATTGAGAGGTTGAAGGATGGATTGAGTGTCGTTCTTCTAGAGGATTTTCATCAATTGGCACGAAAAAAATTGGTAAGAGATTATTGGTATTCAATATCATGTATCCGATACTTAGAGCGACCCCAATGATAACCCCCAATTATATTTTTCAAACACATCGTTTTTCGTTTCAGTTACATTTTCTAATACTTAAAAAATAATTCACTCCAATAAGCAACCTCTATACACCCCTTAAAAACAACTTTTCACTTTCCAATCAATTGACAAAAAAAAAAAAAATTACCCCACTTGCAATATATTTCCCCTTTTTTTAATAATCTTTTCCCCTTTTTCTGCAAAAAAAGCTTCCTTTAGGCTTCACTTGATAACTCAAGGGAGGGGTAGAGAGATTTTCATTTTCGGGGGTGAATCAAGGTTCCATTGTGGCTTAAAGGCACCCTAAATACATTTTGGAGGCTGAATCAAGGTCCTATTGTGGATGCCCTTACGGTTGAGCTATAAGTTTTACGGTAAATATTTATTTGTTTCAATTTATTTATTATCATCAATATGATTGTATGATACATATATATATATATATATATATATATATATATATATATATATCTATATATATATATATATATATATATATATATATATATATATATATATATATATATCTTATATTATATTTGAGTGAAAACCGTCGATTGACCCGCTTTTCACCCAATTGACCCGGCTCACACCCGGAATATAATACTAAAAAATAAAAAAAAAAAAAAAAACCTCCTTTGCGTTCTATGCTCCACGATCGCCACCAAAGAAACCTCCCCATGCCTGCTACCCAAATTCCACGATCTGTATAACCTCACGATCTGTATAACCTCCCCACACCCCACGATCAGTATAACCTCCGTTCTTTTTCGATTTTGCTATCTATTTCTTTCCATCCTTCAAACACGATTTCAAACAGCATGCTAACCATCTCTGCCGCCTTTTTATCTGTTTCCACCCTCCAAATCAGCTGATTCACAATAACAAGAAATGGATCAAGAGAAATACTCAACATCGATGGGGCTATGGTAAGAGTGGATTTCGATTGCAGCTTCGCTGAATTTTAAATTTTGAAGTTGTTTTTATCCCTTCATTGTCTGACCAATTTTTATGCGAACAGGTAGATGAGCTGGGCTGATGCCTGATGGAAATCACGATTGCCAGTCGAGTACGCTGATGGTGTACGCATTGCAATTGTCCCTGTTATACTCAAGGTCCATGTTCTCTACTTCCCCAACCGGTGATTTCTATTATCCGTCTTTGTTTGGCCTATTGGAATGCTTTTGAATACATGAGTTTCAATAATTTGGTTGTTTTGCAGTAAATGCAGTTGGAAATTTAAAGGTTCAATTTCTGGGATGTTTGGATATGCTCAACGGTGTATCATCCACCAAATTGATTGAACAGGTGCGTGTTTTGTAGAGGAAGCCAAAAAATTATTTTTTTGGGATGGAGTGCTCATGACATTTTTTATTTTATGTTTTGCGAATGGAGAGTTTTGCTGACGTAATGAATTCAAATCCATAATCCCTCAATCACTTTCATAGTATATTAGGTCAATCACTTTCATAGTATATTAGGTCATTGTTGTTGTAGTATTGCGAAAAACGATTGTTGCACCCCGGCTATTGAAGGACGAAGAAGCCCGATCGGTCTTCCGAACCATTTGCAAATCTGGCTTCTACAACAATCTTTAACTCCAAGGTAATCTGCTGTCTTATCTGAGATTTTCATTCGTTCTATATTTCTTTGCTTCTATATTTCTTTGTAGCTTGCTATGTATATTTATATATCCTGCGTTCAATTTACAGAGTGGACCTAACGGGGAGTTGCCACCTGAAGCTGGTTTCATTTCAAGGGCTGTCCAGCAAATTAATGAAGCATTACGAGTCGTGAAATGATGGATACAGCGCTAAAGTTACTTTCGTAGAGCTTTATAATAACAAAATAACACAGCTAAATTAGTACTTCTGGGAAAATGAGATGCATATGGGGATGATACTAAAATCATAAAGGAAGTGTATTTATTTGCAGAAGGTGATTTGTTGTCCATTCCAAGTTTTGCATTCAGTTGGGAAAATGAAAATGGCACATTTATGGCTGGTGATGTAGCAACAATAAAGGTTAAAGTCCTTGGATCATTTGAGAGTGATAAGTACAACTACACTTTTTCTCCAAACATCACGATTAATGAAAAAGTGAGAAATAGCAGTTATATTTCTGGGGTTAATTCACAATTTGGTGAAGATATCAACAATTGGAGCATTTCTGATATCCCTATTATGGTTGGTTTGTTCAATGTGCTTATCACTGATACTCATTTCCATGTCTTGGACTCATCCATGCTTTTTCAAGTCACCCCAGGTAATTTGACATTTATGCCTTTTCAATTTATGTGCATATATGGGCGTTGTTATTGACACCACAGTGAATCTGGCAGCACAGTAGATTCATGAATATAATTAATGTTCATTTTCTTCTGTTGCCTTTATTATTAACACGTATTTTACCCTGCATATAACATTGTCAACTAAATTTTTTTGTCTTTGATTACAATGAAGGAAAAATGTATCCCCAAGCTGGAATTGTATCATACAATTTTAGCATATCAGTTGTTTGTATAAATGGCTCTGTGGCAAGTGTTCAAGACATCACTTACAATGGCTGGAACAAAATTGGTTATCTCCGCATTGAGCTAACTGTGGCTACTTCTGCTGATCTCTTACTTCATGTTCAATAACAAAATCAAACACTTAGAGGGTCCCCACTTCCATTCAAAGTGTTCCCAGGTGAGTTAGCTGTGGTATAGTACTAATTTAGCTGTGTTATAGTACTTCTGGTGAGTTTATCATTTTTGTCGTTTGGTGAGGATTGTGACTTGAACGTTTTATTCTTCCGATGCAGGGTAAATGGCTGTTAAAGATTATGACTTGAAATTATTATTTTGTTGTGGCAGGGTTAACATTGATTGAGGAAATGAAAAAGGTTACAGTACATCCCAAATACCTAAAAATTGAGCCTCCAAATAATGAAAACTTGATGAAGTAATATGGTTGAAGTTGCAGATGAAAAAGGGGGAAAAAAATAAAGAAAAAAATTCCACACGAAATAGATCCACAATGGCTTGGAATAAAGGGAAAGAAGAAAAATAAGCCACACTTCGTTGCCGCTGAGGATAGAAATAATGACAAGTTTCAAAGGGTAACATTATACGTTAAGGAATATGGAATATTTTTTCTGCAACACAATTTGTGTGTACCCATGATAAAAACAAGAGCACGATCATCAGGTGAGATTTCAATTTTCTGTGTATGGATTGGTTATTAATCTTTTATCAGCAGCCTCATTGTTCAAATCATATTTTATTTCATTTGTTGAAGGATGGTGTTTCCATAATAAGGAGATTGGTTTTTTTTTTTTTTTTTTTTTTTTTTTTTTCACCCGTCGATTCTTTCCTCCAAACTAAGACACATGTAACTATGAATAGTTCGCATAATATTTTCTGGGACGTGGGCTAGGCAATTCTCCTTGCTATGGCCAAATTTGCCGCATACGTGACTTCTAGATTATTAATTTAACCTAATGTTGTGTCTTTCATTGACGAAGAAACAATACATGAGGATCATGCATCTATATTACATATCATTTTGTGTGTGTGTGTGTGTAGATTTCATTACTTCATTATTCACAGGATCATGTATATTAGTTACATATATTCATTCTCTCCTCGAACTATAGGCTCAGCTGATTTGTTTTTGTTTTTCATCCCCATATGAATCTCATTGAATTAGGTTAATACGGATTCATTATTAGCATCTATCCGTGCATGGCACGGGTTAATACGGATTCATTTTTAAATGTGTATCTTATGTATACATTAATTCTTTTTTGAACATATGTTGCCATTTTCATTTAATAACATTTTCAATTTTTAGGTTTCCGTGCATCGCACGGGTTTCCTACTAGTATCTATATATATATTAGAAAGGATGATTTAACCCAATTACCCGGAATCCCGACCCATTAACCACAAATCGACCCGCTAATATGTATCTAGCTGTAAAAAAAAAAAAAAAATAAAACCGAAAAAGCTGTAAAAAAAACAAAAGAAAAAACCCAAAATAAAACAATAAAAACCGAAAAATCTCATCACAACCGAACAAACAAAATCAGTGATTCTTAATAACACTCGATCCCTTCATCTAAAATCAGTGAAATACGTGATTAGCTATAATTATCCCCTCAATTTACGATAGATTCTCAACTGCAACAACACCTACCCACTTTCAAACTAATCTTCTCAGCAAGTTTTACGCCAACTTGGAAGATATCCCATATATCCAGGCGTGTTTGTTTCCGGCCCATTCATTTTCAAATTCCTAATATATCATGAAATCACCCCATAACCAAATTTCAATCCCCAAAACTTCTGGAGATCTTCCGATTGTCCTTTCTCTTCTGTTAGAATAATGTATCAAAATATAACAAAATCATTGACATACGCGGCATGCAGGGATAGGATAAGATCGATTATCAAAATACGACAGAATCATTGATCGGCAGACACGGTACCGGGGAGATTGTTATTCATAGTCTGCTCCCTCAAAGTTCTATCGTGAGTTATAATTTGAAGAAGATGATTTTTTCCTTATGCACATTTGCAGTTTCTTCTTCCTTATTTCCCTTAATTTTTGTTTTCTTGGTCCATGTGTTGGTACATTTTCTACTTTATTTTAAGAATGTTTTGTAATATGCGTGGAAAGATGATAGCTTCGTTGATTTCATAATTTTAGTAAGTTAAACCATATACCTCATTTTTTTATTTTTTTGTCTTTCGCAAGGTATCCCCAGACAATTGTGACTAATCCTTCGAGCCTTCGAGGTACTGTCGGTGGGGACCTCTCCCAACAAGGTTTGTTGAATCCCCAATGACTCGAACCGAGACTTCTTGCTTAAGCGACTGGAGTCCCTTCCGCTCCGACCGACCTTTGTTGGTCATATGCATCAAATTTTGTTTTGATATAAATTGTGTTTTTTGTTTCTTATTTTATTTTAAGTACACTATTAGCTGAACGTTGAGAAAATAAATTCAAGGGAAAAAGAATGCAACAATGGCTTTCTTCTCCTGCATAAGCACCATCCCTAAGGATGCTAGGGATACTGATGAAGAAGACATGACTCTCAGTGTTGCTGATCTTCTGGTAATTAGTTTATTTATTTTAATTTAACTTTTTGTGGATTCATTTTGAAGTTCAATGCTTTTTTTTCTTCTTATTTTCAAAATGTGTTTTTCGGGTATTTGGGTAGTATATGTATCCTTTTGGGGCTTCCCTCAGTTGTTTGAAACATATTGTGTGGTTTTGTTCCTTTTTAGGCAGAGTCGTATCGTATTCTATTTTGTGCTATTAGAGGCTGCGAGATTATTATTCATGTTTTTGATATTAATGATTTTTAATATTCCGCCTCAAAGAGCACACAAGTTGCATTCCAAGAAGGAAGATTCAGGCCATTGAGACCTACATGAGAGGAATTAATGGAGGGAATGTAGAGATATGCCAAAACTGTTTTATTTGTTCTTCTTATATGTTCTCTGAAATCGAATGACATGAGAAATTGTGATGTGGCAGGAGTAGAAAAATTACAATCGTGGGTGCTCAGATAGGGGTGGGTTTTCAATCTACCAACAAGGATGATCTTAAAAACTGCTTCAGATTCAATGAATAAGCTTTCGAATGTCATCAGATATAGGAGGTACTGTTCTATACTGATTAAGATATTTTCTTTCTGGTCGTTTGGTAAGAGCTTTTTGTTAGGGAATAACTACGGATGGATCTTCGCCCCGTTGGCATAAGTTTTATTCTACTAGAACTGTTGGTTGTATCCGATGGCTGCGATGCTCAAATTTTCCTTGGCCACTTGATAAAATTGATGTTTAAATATAAGATTGGTGGATGCGAAGCACACTTAAGATTATGGAAATATGCTTTTCTCTTTTTAATTTCAGACATTTCTTCTCTGCTTGAGATAAGTGCATCACAAAAACATGTCTTTAACTCTACCTTGCTTTCACTTCCAGTTGGTCCCATCATAAGTGTGGCAGGAACCTGCCATGACATTTTCGGTGCTTGAAATTCATGATCCATTTCCATAAGGCATTAAACAACATCTTCCGGTTATATTCCAACGTTTGCTTAAGAGATATCAAATCAACAATGAACTCTTGGGCGAATGCTCTATTGACATCGTGGAAAAGAATAGATAGTGTTTCTCAAGCTGCTTTGCCATGTAATTAGCATTCATAATGGCTATTTAAGGTGATGTTTAGGTCTTAATGTTGAAACTCATGTACAAAGAGACACTATAAAAAAATTTGTCCTAGACATCTAGGAGCCGAAGACTATTGGCAGTGTGCGTGCAGTAATGTGCCGGTCTATGGTTTAGTCGATTGATTATTGACAATGAAAGTGGCGTATATGTATCTTATATATGGACATATCATATGCAAAGTATCTTTACTTTGAACTACTCTAAGATATTTCCCCCTTTTGATTACTTCAACTTGCCTGTAAAGTTTGCATCATCATCCTCTTTTACTTCTTAAATAACAGTACATAGAGACCTCATAGACGCATGATTTGTTATTGGCGGAAAGTGTGCATTGTTCTACCGGTGAAGGGGTCACTCGGGTATTGTAAATTAAGTATGTTCATGAATATATCTTCCATTTTTTCTTTTCTGATTACATGATTTGTTGATTTTCTCTTCGTATTTTTATCATTATTATAAATGACTTACGGCGCTTGAAAGCCATAAATATTGCCTGCCATTGTTTTTTTTAGGTATTCATGTTTACTTTCGAATCCATCTGCCAAGGATACTGATGTTTAATTGCAATTAACTTCGGTTACAATTGTGATGCTGAATTCGTCTTATGAACAAATCATTTGTATACTCTCTTTAGATTGAGCTACTCAAAATGTTTCTTGCTTTTGATTATTTCAAATTCAACATAACTATAGCACCATCGTCTTTTGTCACTCTTTTTGAAGTAAAATGATCTATTTGACCATGGGAACAAAGAGGAGTTGTCAAGTGTGTTCTTTGTTGGTGTTTTAGCATGAATATATTTGATTGAGGATTGAGCTATTGTTGCTTTGGTATGAGGTGGGTGATTGTTGGTTTGAAAACGTTGTAACATCTATTTATATATTTCATAATCAAAAATTTTGTTTTTTTATTGAACGTTTGCATTGTGCATCGTCACCTAGCATTTAAATGTACCAATATGTTTTCTCACTTATGCCCGGCTTTCTCACATATGCCCTAATCTAAATATAAAATTTCGACACAATGTTAAGTCGTCCCGTGCATTATGCACGGGTTTATGGCTAGTATCTTATATCATATTTTCAATCGATTAACCGTCAATTGAACCCGTTTATGGCTAATTACCCGACCCAAACCCGTTTTCCTTAGGGAAAAAAAAAACAAAAAACCACAAACAAAAAAATACGTGCCCCTCTTGCAAACTGTATCCCTATCACGTTCTTTCCCACTATCACCTCCCAAATAAAACTGTTCCAAAAACTGCTTCCATTAAAAGCCGGAGAAAAAAATGGAGAAGCAAAGAGAGCGAATGCAGAAAGAATCTAAAAGAATATGGGACTGCGAAAGCTCTCTCTATGTTTCTTTTGAACTCAACGAAATCGAAAGCCGCCTTTACTCATCCATCCATTCTAAGACCCTCTCCATGCCTCACTTATCTGATTCCCGCCTGATGATGCCTCCGGCGCCGGCGAATCAGCCTCCTAATCGTTCCAGAAAGTCAATGCCGTCGAAGATTTCCCGGTCGTTTCAGAAACTTTTCCGTTCTGTTTTCAAGCCGAAGCAGCAGCAGCAGCAAGGTAGCGGTGAGGAGAAATGTAAAGATGGTGATGGTTCCTACATGGCGGGACGAATCTGTGATAAGCTTACCTCTGCTGTTCTTCCGACGATTCTAGAGGATCTGGTGTTTGGCGGTTATTCTCTCCGGTCACCGCCGAGGCGCAATGACTACATTCACTCGAAGATCGTACAGGCTCTTTTATGGATTCATGGCTCGGGCTAATTTAGCGACCGATTGTTGGCCATTATTCGATTGTATGAAAGGTGAGTTATAGAATAATACTTTGAATATTATTATTATTATTATCATTGATCCCAAGGATGCGTCCCGGCAAAGAAGCCGCAAAGAACGTCAACCATCCAAAGGGATGTTCAAAGAAACGCGGCCGCGGCGGAGGAAGAACCTAATCTTGTCCTTCAAGATCCAACCAATCAAGCACGGTGGAATCCTTGAAAAATCCGGATAACGCCACGATTAAAGCGATCTTGGATGAAACTCTCAAGGGGAGAAACCCCCGAAATCCCGAGATACAAATATCCAACCGAAGCTCCAAAACAAGCGGAATTGGTAGAATCAAGTGTCCATACGAACATGTACCGCACCGGGACACGGCCAAAGCCGAACTCGATATCATTCTCGGAAAGCGATCGGACGAGTCGATCCGCGCATCACCCTTCACCGCGCATATCGACAACTACCCTCGACCCGCGGGATTTAAGATTCCTAAGGTTAGTGCCTATGACGGGTCCAAGGATCCTTACGATCATATGCACCAATACATCTCGCATATGAACTTGTACAATGCTTCGGACGAAATGAAGTGCAAGGCTTTCCCCGCACTTCTAACGGGGAAGAGCTAGGGAGTGGTTCAAACAAAATCCCTCCCAGTCGATCTCCGATTTTGGGACCTTGACCGGGAAGTTCGTTCATGCTTTTATCGCCGCTCGACCATTTCAAAGAAACCGACTCATCTTTTGACTTTGAAGCGAGAAGCCGGATGAGACGGTGCTACAATTTATAAGACGCTTCAATGAAGAGTCCGTACAAGTACGCGACACGACGATCGGTTCTTTGGTTGCATCCTTCGTGTCGTCCGCGAGAAGGGCGGCTACATGCCAAACTTAACGAGCAAGCTCCCTCACACGATGGAGGAGTGTTTAGATGTCGCCTACAAGCACTGCCAGGGGGAAGAAGCCAATAGGATCAAGAGAGAGATGGAAAAAGGCGAGAACAAGAGGAACAAGCCTGAAGACGGTTCAGATAAGAAAAGAAAGTCGAGTTGGGATCGGGTTACGGGATCCGTCTCGGATCGATTCGGGGAGAAGAGACCCCCACAGGAGAAGGACTTCATCCCATTAAACAGGCCTCGTGAACAGGTCTTAACAATCATGCAAAGGAAGGGATTGGCCAGAAATCCCCCACCAATGAGGGGACCCAGGGAGAGTAGAAACCCCAACAAGTACTGCAAGTACCACCAAGATATTGGGCACGACTCGGAATATTGCCGAGATCTGATACGAGACATTGTTGGACTTATTTCTCAGTTTTGATGATGAGTGCCATACTAGCTGTTATAGTGCAAAGGCAAAAAGATGTCTAGATAATATGTATAGGTTTATTAGAGTTTGATTCATAAATAGGTTTGATCAAACAAGCACTGTAAAAGGCTGCTGACTGTTTATCAGCAGACTGATCTAGGTCAGTAGGGTAGATAGGTCAGGAGACTGGTCTGGAACCTGCTGAAGACTGAAGGCTGAGGGTTCAAACTCAGTGAATGAAGGCTAAGGGATCAAACTTAGTATTTAATGTCAAGGATATGGAATCAGAATTTAGGCAAGTCTGTGATGACCTAAACCGATTACATATACCTTGTGTAGAAGGTCTAAGTTCCACAAGTTGGATGATGTTTGGAACTTGGTTATACTTTAAATGATGTAATCTAACTTCACATACAAAAGTTGGATAAAAAGATTCAAATTTGCATTATATTTTACGGACAAAAATATGATGTTCACAGATCGATTGGTTTTAACAGACCGATAGACCCGCCGATATATACCTCGATTAATTCAAGATTATTAGGAAGTTACATGGATAAGAACGAGCCAACTACCTCTCGACTTATCAAGCAAATCAAAGGCCGAGATTAAAAAGACGTTGGGATGATCCATATTTTTATCCATTGGATACAAGTCAAAGGGGTGGATGACCGCACTTGCTTGTCAAAAAGTAATCCGACGGTGTCGATCCCATGAATAGTGACGAGAATGCGGTGCGAGATGGGACAAATACAAGGAACGGTCACATTTGAATTTCAAATTCAAGTCACATGCATTCCTACCTATAAATAGAGGACTTTCAACTCAAGAAGAAGATGATGAATTTTGGGATAAACTTTAAGTGATAACACCGAGTGAAAAACACCCCGTCGAACTTACCGAGCTTAAGGTCGCCGATCTAGTTATTCTCTTCAAGTGTATTCGTGTTCAAGCCGCATCAAGCATACACACTTGAAGACCGCAAGCCGCGATTATATCATCCTAATCAAACCGCCGCAACCGAATCATTTACTTGATTCATTCTTTATTTTATAAAGAACCCGCCGAAGACAGTGAAGCATCCGTTAGGTGTGAAAAGTTTGTTGGTTTGTGGTGAAGTGGTGAAGAGGCAATTCTACCCTTCAAGGACCAAGTGGAAGACTCGGGAGCGCAATCCTACCGTTCTTAGTTTTCGGTTTGTGAAGCCATAGTTATTGGTGAAGGACAAGCAACCTAGGATTCTTTGTAACGAGATAACTCAAGGATTACTAGTGAATTTCCTCCAACATCACGGGAGAAGAGTGGACGTACGGGATTACATCACCCGGAACCACTATAAAAATCTCTCTACTTACTTACCGCATTTATTTTTACGCACTTAGTCATTATTCTTATCAACCCGCTTGAATCTAGCAACCGAAATCACACACATACACTACCGAGTATCTAATACTTAGTAACATATTTAACAACAAGTAACAAGGCTTAATTTTGATATTATTCCATTTGCACAAATTCAAGAAGGCGAAGCGTCAATAGACTACCGTTTATCGAGCAGGCTACCGAGGTCTCGACGGACTGCGAAGTATCGCAGTCGCCGAAATTGCGAATTTGTTAACTCCAAAGTTTTAAGTGTTAAGTTTATTCACCCCCCCCCCCTCTAAACTTAACTAAAGCCTTTTCAAGGGACCAACAATTGGTATCGGAGCGATTAGCACGTTCGAAGGAATCCTACTTGTTGTGCTTGTGAAAATTCTTTAAAACTTTCTTTCAAGTTACCGATTTTCAAGACTTGCATCATGGATAACACACAAGTATGCTAGAACCATGTTGATGTGCTCTCTTGATAGATTTGATGAGTATAAACGTCGAATGCGAGGCATATCTTGTCGCTACTCATGATGAGATGATGGATGTACTAAGCGAAGGACCACCGGAGATTACAAAGGCAAGAATAACGGTGACAGAACCGAGTACATTCCTAAACCAAAGAGAGAATGGAATGCGAAGACGGGGAAAAGAGCAAACCTCAACAACATTGCTATTGATATCATCTACGTAACCTTGGATAGCAATATGTACATGAAAGTCAAAGATTGCAAAGGCGCAAAGGAACTTTGGGATAAGATTCACTTAATCCGTGAAGGCACCGATGCAATAAAGAAGAACAAAATCAAGTGTGGCGAGAAAAAGGTTTCAAAAGTTCAAAATGCTACCTAATGAAACCATTGAGCAAATGGAGTCCAGATTCAATGCAATCTTAGATGAACTTACTCTCGCCGAGTGTAAGTTATTCAAAAGAGGAAGTAAACACCAAAATCTTGGAAGCTTTACCCGCAAGAGATGTTTGGAAAATGAAGGTGACGCAATTGAAGAAATGAGAAAGCTGCATGAGGAAGACACCTTCAAAGCTGTTCTACGATCTTAAGGCCTATGAATTTAGCAAGAAATTAGTGCTGAAAGCGAAAAGGAAGAGCCAAAGACCATCGCATTGGTCGCTTCACATCATGAAGAAACATCGGGAGGACAGGATGATATGCTAGATGAAATGCAAGAGCAAATTGCCCTGCGAGCAAGAAGATCGAATGATGAAGACCGGAAAGGCCCCTACAAGAAATTTCACAAAGAGGCCTACCGAGAGAAGGAAAGAAGAACCAAAGAAAGATAATGACTATCTATGCTTTCATTGCAAGAAACCGGGACACTTCGACACGATTGTCCCGAATTGAAACAAGGCAAGGAACCCGATTATCTTTGCTTCAAGCTGTAAGAAGCCCTGGACATTTTAGACACGATTGTCCGGACCTACCGAAGACCAAAAGTCAACAAAGGAGACATGGCAAGAAGGCTATGATTGCCGAAGATGAATCGGGATATGAAGTGGGATCCGAAAAAGGAAATGAGTCGATGACACAAGACCGGTTGTTCGATATGGAGGATTATGCTTTGATGGCCAACATGGATGAAGCGAGGAGGTATACAACACCGTATCTATAAACACTCCCGCTTTGGAAGTGATTGTGAATCAACCCGTGGTTCAAATCCTAGAAATTCGACAACAATGAGACTTTGGATGCCATCCTTAATCAAGCGAGGATAATACAATCTGGTTATGAGATTGTGAAGGTGAAAAAGAGGCTCTTGAGTTAGAAGTTGGAAGATTGAAAGCCGAATTAAGGATTTTCAAAGGTAAGGAAAAAGATGTTGGACGGAATCGCATAAGTCTGTCGCACATCCAAGACCTGCGAATCTGGCTCGAACCATCTTGTTCCAATACCGCATACAAATCGGGGAAAGCCTTATGGAGATAGAGCTGGGCTTGGATTTGGAAATCGGCAATCTAACAAGAGTGGATCCAAGAAGGTTCTCGAACCTAGTACCGTAATTGGTCCTAAGTTTGTGCCCGCACTAGATCCATCTCCCGCAAGGCCGCTTGAAGCGTAAAACCAAATGAGAATGCCTCAAAGAAGCAAAATCGAAGTCTCGAAGTCAACGGCTCCTAGTAAAAAGAATAAATCCAAAAATAGACTCGCCGTACCTTCTAAGCTCGCCGATAGCGGCACTGCTACCAAGTCTATTTGGACCACGAAGGGAAAGAAACGAAGTATTCCAAGAATAAGAATCCTAAATCCAAAAATGTTGATCATTCAAGGGATACTTATCTCGGGGAAAGGTAGGCGATCGTTCCTCGCCGATAATGATTGGAATATTCCCGCATCTAATGTTAGAAACATCAAGTATAACCATATCGCTAGGGTAAAACCTAGACAATGGAATCGACGAGAGGACTTACATAAGACCTCGGCAAACTCCATATTACAGTGGTCGCTCCTAACAGACAAAGACATCTATGGCTATGCAAATGTTTCTAACAACAAGAATCATTTCAAACAACATTATGTACCAAAAGGCCGAGAAAACATATGTGGCTCCTACACAACCTCTTGTTAGAACTTATGGATGTGTGGAATACATGTATGAACCAAAGTATGAACCAAAGTATGACACATTTAGGAGAAGACCTTATGGAAACATACCAAGGGTCATGCTTGCCATCGACTACTATGGACCCAAACAGGTTTGGGTACCTAAAAAGCATTAACTTTGTTTTGTAGGGTGTCTGGTACTTTGACAGTGGATGTTCCAGACACATGACAAAGAATAAGCACTGTCTATCAAACTTTGTGGCAAAAGATGGTCCAAGGGTAAATTTTGGCAACAAAAATACACCTGGCTATACAAGAGGATATGGCACACTTATCAGAAATGGACTTACAATCAAGAATGTTGCATATGTGGAAGGACCGGATTACAACTTGCCGAGCACTTTGGACAATTCGTGATATGGGATACAAGGTCACTTTTGACAAAAACAATTGTATTGTCATTAGTGAAAGAGGTGATCAAGTTGTACTTGCTGGTAGAAGGCAACAGAACATGTATGTTGTGGATTGGTCTACTGCAGTTCCGAAACACGCTTTGGTTGTGCATACCAAATCGAACTCAATTGGTTATGGCACAAGAAGTTAAATCATCTAAATTTTGATGATATTAATCGGTTAGTGAAGAAGAAGTTAGTGGTTGGTTTACCCGAGATCACATTCAAGAAGGATGCTATCTCGTGATGCATGTCGGCAAGGTAAACAGATAAAGTCAAGTTTTAAGTCAAAGACTAAACAATCAACTAACGAGTGTTGGAGCTTATGCACATGGATCTTTTTGGACCAATAACTCCAACAAGTGTGACAGGAAGAAATACACCTTAGTGGTTGTGGATGATTTTTCTAGATACACTTGGGTGATATTCATGAACAAGAAAAGTGAGACTCTCCAAAGCTTACCTAATCTTTTGAAAAGATTACAAAATGAGAAAAGTCTAACGGTCATAAAGATTAGATCGATCGAGTACCGAATTTCTCAACAAAGTTATAAGAGAATATCGTGAACGAATGGTGTACTTCATCAACTTGTCGTCTTTGGTACACCTCAAAGCAAAATGGGGTTCTTTGAAAGAAGAAACAGGACATTAAAGGAAGCGGGAAGAACAATGATCCGTGAAGCTTTGCTACCCGAAAGATATTGGGTCAAGCAAGAATAAAAGATGCTATACACAAAATAGAACATCAAGTAAACAAGAAGTCGCCGAAGACACCTTATGAGATCCGGAATGGAAGGATACCTAATATATCTTATTTTCACCCATTTGGAAGCAAATGTTTTATTCTAAATCATAAAGTTCATTTGAAAACTTTTCAACCAAAATCGATGAAGGAATTTTCTTAGGATATTCTTCGGTCGGCAGAGCATTCGAGTACCGAACAAAAGAACAACGAAACATGAAGAAACAATCAATGTTGTGTTTGATGAACCTAAGTTTACTTGGTATGGAAGATAAAGAGTGTGAACTGCTTTGAAAATCAACAAATCACCGATCCAGATTGTGTTGAAGTTTTGGAAAGATTCAATGACCTAAAAGTTTCGATATCGCCCCCGCCGAACACCCCGCCGACAATGTTACCGATGCAACAACCGAAGCAATTCAAGGATCCGTCGACCCCCCTGTAGAAGAAACTACAACGAGACCCTACCGAAGATGATCTTCCCGAAAATCAAAATAACCATAATCCACAATGGTTAAGGAATCACCTATTTGAACAAGTTATTGGCAATGTACGGCAAGGTGTGAGGACTAGAAGACAATTTGGAAGCTATGTTTACTTGTTTTCTATCTCAAATGGAACCTAAAGTTGTTGAAGAAGCAATTTCGGATCCAGATTGGATAATTGCTATGCGGGAAGAATTAAATGAATTTGAAAGAAATCAAGTTTGGACACTAGTTGAAAGGCCACTCATGCAAATATCATTGGTACTAAGTGGGTATACGAGAAATAAACTTGATGAATGCGGTACCATTGTAAGAAATAAGGCCGACTAGTTGCAAAAGGCTATTCTCAAGCGAAGGAATAGATTTTGATGAAACTTATGCACCCGTTGCAAGATTGGAAGCTATCGAGATTATTCTTGGCACATGCGCATATAAGAACTTCAAAGTATATCAAATGGATGTCAAGAGTGCATTTTTGAATGGTATCCTAGAGGAGGAAGTGTATGTTCGGCAACCTCCTGGATTTGAAGTTAAAGATCAAGAAGATAAAGTGTATAGACTCAACAAAGCACTTTATGGATTGAAACGAGCACCAAGAGCATGGTATGAGACTCTATCTCAATTCTTGGTGGACAATGGTTTTACAAAAGGGACCATTGACAAGACTCTTTTCGAGAATCGGTGAAGGGGACAACACCTGTTTGGTACAAATTTATGTTGATGACATAATTTTTGGCTCGAAAATGATTTACTTTGTGAAAAGTTTGCAAATCTAATGAAAAGTAAATTCCAAATGAGTATGATGGGAGAAATGAACTACTTTTTGGGATTGCAAGTCAAACAAATAAAGGATGGAATCTTCATTCATCAAACCAAGTATACCAAAGAAGCTGTGAAGAAATTTGGTATGGAAAACAAGACTAAGAGCTCAACTCCTATGAGTACAAACATCGATTGGATGAAGATAAAGAAGGCAAAGATGTTGATCGGACTTTATACGAAGGATGATAGGCGATCGTTGTATCTCACCGCAACGGACCGATATATCCTTTTTGTAGGTGTTTGTGCAAGATTTCAATCCAAACCTAAAGAAAGTCATTTAGGTGCGGTTAAGAGAATTCTCAAGTATCTTAAAGAGACTTTGGGAGTAGGGATATGGTATTCCCAGGAAGGAAGCTTCAAGGTAATATCCTACTCGGATTACGATTATCTTGGATGCAAGATTGATAGAAAAAGCACCTCGGAAACCGTCGAGTTAATGGGAAATAGATCGGTCTCCTGGTTTAGCAAGAAACGAAATTCTATTTCAACTTCCACCGCCGAAAGTGAATACATTCTTCTTTGGAAGGCTTGCTTTGTGCACAAGTACTATGGTTAAGACAACAATTAAGGGATTATGGAATTGAAGAAAAGGAAATTCCAATCATGTGTGACAACACAAGTGCAATTGCAATCACGAGAAAATCTGTTTTGCATTCAAGAACCAAGCACATTGATGTGAGACATCATTTTATAAGAGATCATGTTGAAAAGAAAGATGTGGTGGTTCTATACATCCCTACCGAAGATCAACTTGCGATATTTTCACTAAGCCACTTGATAGTGAAAGATTTGCCAAATTAAGGACCGAACTTGGAATTATAAAGATTGATCGATATTCAAAGCAGTGTACTTTGGAATTCACCAAGGGGATTAGTCTTTGCTATGTTGGGTGAGCTCACTTAGCAGATTAGTCATTGGTATCAACAATTCCATGTACTTATGTTTGAACAATTGAGCAAATGAGGTTGCCAAGGGGATTGGTCTTTGTCATGTTGGGTGAGCTCACTTGATGATCGAGTCATTGGTATTAAACTTCATCTTGTATTATCAATTGAACAAAACAAGGAGAAAACAAGGATCGGCAGAGTCACCTTGTCGGCCAGCCGTGAAGCACATTATCGCCAGACCGCCGAGCCCACCCCGCCGAGGGATACCTTCTTTGGAGGGAACGTTACTCGTCAAAATAATTAAAGTCAAAAAGCATATTGGCGGGATATTTATTTTATCCATTATTACCACAGTCTAACCATCCAACGGTTACAAACGTTATGGTGGAGTAATGGGCCACGTGTCAAGACAAAGACCTAATCAAATTTAATCGTGGTTACCTCAATGTACGTGCTATGACGGTTTCAACTACTCACGATCTATAAAATCGATCGTTATACGGTATACAGCGATTTCTCCACTTGCATTTTCTCGCTTTATCTCTCGCAAATTCTACTTCGTGTGAACACAGATTTGAGAGGAACTCTTCTTCATCTTTTTCTTATTTCAATGGCGGAAAGAGTTGAAGTTCAAATCGAATCTAGCCAAAGTGTTAGAGGCTATGTAGTTGATGCAAACCAAACGAGTTGGCCATTAATATAGGTCGAAGAATAAGGAGGTTTGCGAGGCTTGGAGAACAAGCTCAATATCAGATTAGACACAATTTCATACACCAATGTTGTTGATTTACGGAAGAACATGGTGGTGGAAGAAGGAAGCGAAGCATTCAATACAACCGTGAATGCCGAGGAGCTTGTTATCTCCCCCGGTCTGTCGAGGGAAGTGTTTGGATTTGAAGAAGTGGAAAATGGTCCAAGAAATCTGAAGCAATGGGATTGGACAAGTTGGCGTTTGTAGATCAAATCAAGACAAATCAAACCACCAAATCGTTTCGGCATCAATTGCGGACACATTGGGAATGAATACGATCGCCGAGCAAACTTATTGCCAAGAACATACTTGGATTGGTTGGCGGTATGGATACTTTATCCGGGCCTAAGATAGAGTTAATGATCATCATCTCAGGGAGCATGAGATTTGATTGGTGGTTACTTTATTCATTATATGAAGAAAGTTGCCAAGGAGGAGAAAATAGGGAAAAGGAAATCCAAGGCCTTACCCTTAGGTTTGATGATTCGAGACCCCGTGAATCATCGGAGGTTCCCGATCTTGAACCGGTTGCCATAAATCGGTCCGGATACAAAAAGGAGATTGATTATGCAATTCCTGGACTTGATGATGATGAAGAGGTTCTTTGGAGAGCATGCTTTGGTGATAAAGATGATGGAGATGACGGTGATTGGTGGTGAGCGAGTTCGGCAAACTAAGAAGAAATCCATCAAACCCGCCGCATCAAAGAAAATTGTTGGAAAGAGAAAAAGTCGATGTTAGAAAGATTACCGAAATCTTGAAATCAAAGAGAACAAGAAAGGAAACAAGCCACAGATCGCCGAGTCCGCCGAGGGTCAAGTGGAGGTTACCGACCTGCTTTGTAGTCGCAAGAAGAAGCGTTGTTGAAATTCTGACAAAACAACAGAAAGAAGATAGTAGAAAGAGAAAATCTACTGATGATGATGATGAAGATGAACCCCTATCCAAGAGAATGAAGGAGATTGCCAAAAAGAAGAAGTATGGCAAAGGTAAAGAATTGAGAATCTTGGAAAAACAAAAAGGCCAAGAAGAGGTGTCAGTAGAAGAAGAAGAGGCTGTTGAGGCTGAGCCCTTAACTGTTATTCCACCAGTTGTTATCAGTGATTCCTCAAATGAAGAAGTTATCAAGTCTACGATCTTGAACGGAGTTATTTTTGAGCAATGCTGTAGAGGATGTACGAGCGATCACCGACCCCGAGCTCTTTCGTAGTATCCACTAAAGAACCACGGCAAACCACCGAACCCGAACCCGCCGTGGTGGTTGAAGAGGTGATTGGAGACTTGGTTGAAGACCACCCGCAAATGTGGCAATAGTTCGGGGGGAAGAGCGATCTGCGTCGCTAACCCTGGCGATGAGCATGTAAGTCGGGGGAACCAAGTGTGATACAAATGGAAGTAGTAGGTACAAATGTACAATCACAAGCAACTCCGCCGACTTTCTAACATCCGTAGAAGATACCATGAATCGCTTGTTGGAACCTTTGGAGGTCAACAAGCTACGGAGCTTGCTCCCAGGAGTTCTTTTATGCCATTTGAAAGGCATGTGAAAAAGAGCAAGAAAAGCGAAGAGTTTGTGGATCCCAAACTTCAAACAAATTGCGATTACTTCCGGTGGAAGTTTGGGTTCTACAAAAGACAAAAACCATTTGCTCAACCAATGACAGATTTTGAAGAATGGGTTTTTGACAAGTTAGGAGTGGAAAACTTGTCTTGGATCCGATTGATACAACCTTGCCGCAATCAAAAAGCGATGGATCCGTTTGATGAGCAACGAAGGAGGAGGGTATCAAGTTCAGAGATCCAAGAGATGGTGATGATGATTCTTCCTCATCATCTGACTCAAGGGGAGATTTCCCCTCAGGACCAGGAGAACCTAGTGGGACTGCTTTGATAAATGATCCACCTGCACAACAGTCCACCGAGTGTTGGTAAGTCCGCCGAGGGCCGGATCGAAGAAATGGATGAGGATCTACAAGATCTCACCATGGATGATCTAGAAGCATTGATCAATGAGGGAATTACATTAAGTGATGGTAGGCTAGTTGATGAATCGGCTGCATTTCATGTTGTAAAGTCTATTTGGACAACCCGAAGATGAACAGATTGTTGATTTGGATCAAGAAAAAGTCGGTGACTTTAGTGAACCAAGTGCTAGTTACGAGGAATCCATTGAATATCAAGATGGATTTGACATTGAAGGCACTCTTACTAAAAGCGCCATCATCCCGCACAAGATTGGTCATGCGAAGGTTTTCAAGTGGATAATACTAATATCTTTAATCCACGGGAAATTGAACGGGAGGTACGGAGTTCTTGGGGTACAAAAACGACTGGACAAAGGTTGGAACAGGAGGTACAGTGCGCGAGTCTCAAACAAAGACACTGGACACGGGTTGGAACAAACTTTGGGTTTGGAGGAAACCCCCGTTGTTATTGAGGCTGCTTTGTAGTGGAGCCTTCGGAGCCAAGACCTTTGTAGGGAAGGATAATCAGCGAGAGCTGCTTGGTGTTAATCAAGAAGAACAAATTTGGCTTTGGATTATGACTACGGTGATGAAGAATTTCAAATTTTTGGACGGGGAAGAAGTTCTTTGAGGAACCCGCACAAGATCCGGTCATGGAAGACATTCTTGGTGCAATGGTTGAGGAAGGACCTCCCCCGCCGGGAGAGATTTGAGTAGAGCTATGGTCATCAGTAGACAACAGGCACAATATAGGGTTGAGGAGCCTGCTGATGAATCTCTTGCGACGTAGAATGGCCGGTGGAGTGCCAATTGAAGTTGTCAATGAGTTAAGAAGCGTAAGAAATGACATGCAACAGTTAAGAACTCAATTGGACAGGCAAGAACAGAGATTTGAAGAACTGATGAAGATGGTCAATGAAAACAGACAATCTGCTAATACAGCTGCTTCAAACTTTGCTTCCACTCAAAATGCTTTAAATGATATGATATATGATGTGAGATATATCAAGCAAGGGAACACATCGAAGGACAAGTTTTTGAAAGATCAATTTACATCCATTCATCAAAAACTTGACAAGCTTTTGAAAGCTTGAGAGCTCTCGCGTCGCACAACAACTCTTGTACCGATCCCAAATTTACCGAGAGGATCAACGATTTGGAAGAGACTCGCAATCTAGGATTACTTCACTTGATACTAGAAGGCGGTACTATGGCGGATCAATTACACGAGTGATAGTATCACGGGAAGCTATTCATGGCCTCATCTCACGTTTTGTTGATGATGTCACTAAGGGGGAAGAGGGCCAATCGAGTTTGCAAGCAAAGGAGGTCTGCTAGACTCTTTGCACGAAGAGATGGATCGATGATACAAATGCCTTTAGGCAACTTTGAACTGGCGAGTGCAACTCACCGATGATCTCCTATCACGGTACAAGAAAGAGTTCCATAACGAAGGAGACCCTATCGTGAAATGGGATTTCATGAAGGTCTTAACTCCTTCTTGAGTTTGAAGTTTTGGGAGGCAAGGATTAGAGCTTTAAGAGCAAATTCAAGAAGAAGAAGTAGCAAAGGTGAAAAGGTCGCCAATTACAAAAGCAAAAGATTCACCGAATGAATTTAAGGAGTCCGTATATGAGGTTTGGTTTCAGGGTAAATCAGATCAATCTTGTCCTGCCTGAAGCATGGAATTGGTGGAAACAAGTCAATCACTATATTGATTTTACACTAATTGAGAATGAATGGATGATTGAAATGATAGAAGAAATCAGAGCTTATCAAGAGCAAGCTGAGAAGGCTAGACAAGAAAGAGAGAAAAGACAATAGATCAGCTACTTATCATCATTTTATCTTTGCTGATGCTAGATTGTAATACTGTGAACAAATATTTATAATGAGAAATGATGAATTTGTTCGTTTGTGTTTTTATCTTTTTGCTTTCTCGATTAGGTGAGGGTAGTGGCATCATCACCAAAAAAGGGGAAATTGTTGGACTTATTTCTCGGTTTTGATGATGAGTGCCATACTAGCTGTTATAGTGCAAAGGCAAAAAGATGTCTAGATAATATGTATAGGTTTATTAGAGTTTGATTCATAAATAGGTTTGATCAAACAAGCACTGTAAAAGGCTGCTGATTGTTTATCAGCAGACTGATCTAGGTCAGTAGGGTAGATAGGTCGTGGGCGGTCCGGAACCCGCCGAAGGCGAAAGGCGAGGGTTCAAACTCGGTGAATGAAGGCTAAGGGATCAAACTTAGTATTTAATGTCAAGGATATGGAATCGAATTTAGGCAAGTCCGTGATGACCTAAAGCGATTACATATACCTTGTGTGTAAGGTCTAAGTTCCACAAGTTGGATGATGTTTGGAACTTGGTTATACTTTAAATGATGTAATCTAACTTCACATACAAAAGTTGGATAAAAAGATTCGAAATTTGCATTATATTTTACGGACAAAAATATGATGTTCGGCGGATCGATTGGTTTTACGACGGTCGATAGACCCGCCGATATATACCTCGATTAATTCAAGATTATTAGGAAGTTACATGGATAAGAACGACCAACTACCTCGACTTATCAAGCAAATCAAAGGTGAGATTAAAAAGACGTTGGGATGATCCATATTTTTATCCATTGGATACAAGTCAAAGGGGTGGACAGATCGCACCTTGTCAAAAAGTAATCCGACGGTGTCGATCCTATGAATAGTGACGAGAATGCGGTGCGGATGGGACAAATACAAGGAACGGTCACATTTGAATTTCAAATTCAAGTCACATGCATTCCTACCTATAAATAGAGGACTTTCAACTCAAGAAGAAGATGATGAATTTTGGGATAAACTTTAAGTGATAACAACGAATTTGAAAAACACCTGTTCGAACTTACCGAGCTTAAGGCCGCCGATCTAGTTATTCTCTTCAAGTGTATTACGTGTTCAAGCCGCATCAAGCATACACACTTGAAGACCGCAAGCCGCCGATTATATCATCCTAATCAACCGTCGCAATTGAATCATTTACTTGATTCATTCTTTATTTTATAAAGAACCCAACGAAGACAGTGAAGCATACATTAGGTGTGAAAGATTTGTTGGTTTGTGGTGAAGTGGTGAAGAGGCAATTCTACCCTTCAAGGACCGAGTGGAAGACTCGGGAGCGAGCAATCCTACCTGTTCTTAGTTTTCGGTTGTGAAGCCATAGTTATTGGTGAAGGACAAGCAACCTAGGATTCTTTGTAACGAGATAACTCAAGGATTACTAGTGAATTTCCTCCAACATCACGGGAGAAGAGTGGACGTACGGGATTACATCACCCGGAACCACTATAAAAATCTCTCTACTTACTTACGCATTTATTTTACGCACTTAGTCATTATTCTTATCAACTGCTCTTGAATCTAGCAAGCGAAATCACACACATACACTACCGAGTATCTAATACTTAGTAACATATTTAACAACAAGTAACAAGGCTTAATTTTGATATTATTCCATTGCACAAATTCGACAAAACCGAATCGTCAATAGACTATCGTTTATCGACGGGCTGCGAGGTCTCGACGGACTGCGGAAGTATCGTATCGAGGCCGCCGAAATTGCGTAATTTGTTAACTCCAAAGTTTTAAGTGTTAAGTTTATTCACCCCCCCCCCCCCCCTCTAAACTTAACTAAAGCCTTTTCAAGGGACCAACAGACATAGATACAGCTGTGATGGAAGGGAAGCTTGACGAGGTCGTAGATCGATCACAGCAGGTCGAGCCGAGGGAAAGGCATGGATTTAAACGCTACAATAGTGGCAATAGAGAGCAGCGGGATGATTACCGCAGAAGAGACCGTTCCCCAGAGACGGCGGATTACCTAGATAACCGCCCTGTGAATACGATCCCATGACTTCCGGGGGGGGTCGATCGACTCAAATGAAAAGCCTCTAGCTCGAGGAAATTTTATTTTCGGGGCAAATCGTGCCCTCTAATGTTTTATTCAACTTTGATACGCTTTGTGAAATCTTTACTATTAGATAAATGTTTTAACTATATTATTTATTATGATCACTCACAAGTGACTTGCGGATCGAATTAACAAAGTTTACAAAAGACGAACTCAAATAGTCTATGAAATCGGACTAACGACTTGATGCGAAAGTCGGATTCACACGCTCAACAAAGTCCGGGAAGTCGATACGATCGGCGCGGCTCGGCAAAAAATATATGCGGGAAGTCGATACGGTCGGCGCGGCTCGCTCAACAAAGTCCGGGAAGTCGATACGATCGGCGCGGCTCGGCAAAAAATATATGCGGGAAGTCGATACGGTCGGCGCGGCTCGCTCAACAAAGTCCGGGAAGTCGATACGATCGGCGCGGCTCGGCAAAAAATATATGCGGGAAGTCGATACGGTCGGCGCGGCTCGCTCAACAAAGTCCGGGAAGTCGATACGATCGGCGCGGCTCGGCAAAAAATATATGCGGGAAGTCGATACGGTCGGCGCGGCTCGCTCAACAAAGTCCGGGAAGTCGATACGATCGGCGCGGCTCGGCAAAAAATATATGCGGGAAGTCGATACGGTCGGCGCGGCTCGCTCAACAAAGTCCGGGAAGTCGATACGGTCGGCGCGGCTCGGCAAAAATAAAATGCGGGAAGCTGATAAAACTGGCGCAGTTCGCTAATCATCAAAGGTTCGACATCGAACCTCAATATTCGAGCTCCACGGGCTCAATCTAAAACTCGTATCGACTCCTTATTTGGGGATCTGCGTGTCGACCGCTTTCAATGTCGACAGTTAACGATTATAAGTCTTAAAGGGACAAAAACGATATGACATCGAAGTCGGCATCAACTTAACCGCACATTATAGGGCCAAGGGTTGACAATAGCCGAGGTACACGTTTGGCAGATCAGACCCGACCTCAAGAGCTCAGATTGATCTGGGGGGCTTATGACGATACCGTATCGAACACCTCCACGTGGCATCACGAGGTGAGACTCTTAGATTAGAGTGAGTGGTGGCTAAAGGATCGACTCGATAACTTACATGGTCAGGAAGCCTAAGCAGCAATCCCATACTGACATCGACGATCCACATCGACATGAGTAATGTCCGCAGAAGCGTACAAGCTCGACTTCTCGAGTCGAATATCGGCAACACGAAGCTATAAAGCGGTGCGGTCGTAAAAGCCCATTATCTCGCACTAGTTTAACTTGGAGAAGAAGCAAGGCCCGTAAGGGCAAATGTGACAATAACCTCGGCCGACTCATATCATTCATTTTCTAACCTGTGAATTTCTTTTTGTAGTAAACATGTGTTCTTTTATTTATTTTTGTTGTGTACAGTATTTCCCGTCAAATGTGTTATGCCCTCATTTTGTATTTTGCCATCTCAGTTTTTTGTTTGTTAGCTATGAATGAAAGGGGTTATTTTTCTACTTGATTGAATGAAATGGGTTATTTTTTTCTATAAGAATTAACACGGTGTACCTCGGTAATAATTCTTAATACAAAGGTGTACAAAACGGTTGCTTACAACGTGATTGGATTTAATGCTTATTTTTAGGTATTCTTTTGTCCCGTGCTTCTTTTGTTCCACTAAATGAGGTGATGCATCGATATCCTTTCTTGAGCAGCAAATCCACTTGATCTAGGTGTTCTTTTGAAATATTTTCAGAAAATTAGTTTTGTGATCGGTTTTTGTGCTTTATTTGTTGTCCTATAAATTATTGAATTTCTGTAATTTTGATCTTGATTGCTCTATGGTTTTTGATTCAGGAGGACCTAGATTAACTTGGAACCCTTGGTGAATATTCAATTGTTTGCAGAGAGTATGTATTATTTAAACCATAAACGTGTTTTAATAATAATGTAAAGGACATCCTCCTAAGAATCGAATCTAAAAGGAATCCTGATTGGATTTTTAGCCAGGTATCTTTCTGCCTATTTTTTATAATTATTTTATTTTATTTTATTGTATTTATGATTTCTGTTGGTGTTCTTCTTTTATACCTTCGAAAATTTTATGATATCTGTTGTTGCTTTCGATAGGTTTACGCCCTCAGTGGTGGAGTGCCACCCGTAATGCATCCTACATATTGACGTTACTCAACTGAAGCGACGACCTCAATGAGATAACCAGAAGGTAATTTGTGCAATTTCAATGTCGTTTTGTTTGTGCGGTTCTCATTTTCAGCTTAGATTCATGTTGGTTTAGTGAAACTTTGCAATGTTCCAGTAGCATTATATGGTAGTTATGCTCCATAAGCTGTTAACAAGATGAACACACACTTTGCAAGCTTTGTTACAAGTTTTTATGAAGGAGGAATACTTTACTTTGGTTTTTTGAAATCATTCTTTTCTGCTTATCTGTATAGGGTTGAGCTGTGATTTTATTTTTTATTGCTTGCAGTGCACTATAAGGCATGGACTGAAAGCACCAAACACATGTTTGAAGATACATGGCAAGAGCGGCAACCACTTGAACTGAATTCTCAGGTTCATTTATGGCATATTAAATGGCGAAGCTTCATGTTTGAATTTTGTTCCTTTAATCTACATGTGTAAATCGGTTGCTGACATTTTTGTTCACTATAAAAAGCAACTGTGTACGTGTTATAGTCGTGGGACTGATATAATTTCCTCTATTTGGAACATGATTTCAGACAATTTCACTCCTATTAGTTGCTAAGGTATTAGTTAACAAATTCAGTTCATAAGAGTGATAATGGTGATGTTTCGATAAAGTAGTACCACGGGAGCGTTGCTTAAAAATAATAGCTTTCCATTCAAAGTTGTGCTGCTCAAGTTTATGCGTTCAGTTTTCTGCATATGCAGAGAAAAAAGAATTGACAGGGTTGGCCATCGGAGTATCCAACATGAAGGCTGGTGAGCGTGCCACCCGTAATGCATCCTACATATTGAAGATTGGCAGTCGTGTTTCACGTGAGTAAAGGTTTGCGTCTAGGACATTTCCTTTTTGACGCCGTAGGAGTGGTAGTTTTGTTGAACATGAGTAAAAGATGTGAAATTTCTGTTTCAACGTGTTTAATGCCAGCTACACTACAAGATTTAAATTTATGGCAGCCCATGATTTGGTAGGTGGTTGATCAGGGCAATAGACGTTTTTTAACAATATTTAATTCACCGTCTCACGAATAAAGGCTATCGAGTTGGTTTTGATGTGAACTTCTTGATGTTGCAGTTAAACAATCGTTGACCTTTTGTGTTCGTGATAACCGAAATAAATCAAGATTCACCTTTGACCTTGATTGATTAAGGCTTGCAAAGGTCATGCTAAGGGAGTTCACAGAACCTCAAAATATTATGGTACGAGTATGACTTTTAGCTTCAACATCATTTGTGCATTATCAAATTTTTCTTTGTTTTTGAGTGATTTTTTTTTTCCATCTTGAGATTTCCCACATTTTTGGAATTCAGAAATTTGAAGTTATTTGATGATACTGAATTGATATGAAACAAGAAAAGAGATGTTGTCTAATGAAAGATTGTCGAAGAAGCCTAGAAAATAAAACTCAAACCTTAAATAGAAGAAAGGTGTTTGGAATGGAATATAGGTTCTTGAAGCAATCTTATGTTTTAAAAACTTTACATTAAACATAAGTTTTTAAAAAACTTATTTTTAATACAGCTCCTAAAGTTGTAAAAAACTTATCAATGTGTCAAACAGCTCTGTCAAACACATTGAAAGTTGTAAGATGTTCTTCGACTGTTTTATAGATTGGAAAGAGAATGGATTCATTTAATGAGTGATCGGGGGTATATTTGTTGATGCGAATGAGGGACTTTTATTGATTGGATCACAGGAGTAGAAAAAGTTGAAGACTTGAATTAAGTGTGGGTGGATGTTACATTTGTCTGAGAAGTACATTTTGCTATTCGCTTTTCATTGTTACCAACTCCCTCATACACTCAACTCCCCCACATTTTCTTTATACTTGCATACAGTTGTCCTGGGTTGGTTGTGATAATCAAGTTGTTTTTACTGTGTTGTAGAAGCTTGGGTTCATAAAATCTCCATTTAGAGCAATCATAATTCTGGATTTTTTTTTTTGTTTTTTTGTTTTTTTTGTTTTTGCAGATGAATGGTAAGGACACATGTTCTGTGGACATATATTATACATCTCTAGCGTTGAATTGTTGTGGGTGATTGGTTTTTATGGAAATGAAGATCATGTTATGTTTTTTTTGTTGAACTGTATTGTCTACACATGTGGTGATCCACTTTTTATTCAACAATGTCTGTCAAATCCATTATTGATAAGACATGGTCCTTATGTCCATTTTCTTCCAGACTCTTTATTTTCGACATGAATTCAAGAAATTAAATTCATCAAATTATCATTGCAACATTTTCATTTAAAGCTTATTTTTAAAGTTTATATTGTCCCGTGCATCGCACGGGTTTCCTACTAGTATAATATATAGATCAGTCAATTTAACCCATATACCCGGAATTTTGGCCCATTACCCGCTATTTGACCCGCCTTTATACCCGAAGCAAATTCAAAAAAATACATATATTAAAAAAACACGTCATCTAAATGCGTCTACATAAGTCAAACTTTTTTCATCAGTTACGATTATTCACCCCTTTTTCCGATCTTCTGCCCTCATATCTCGGATCTGCACTTATTGCCTTTGAATTTCAACTTCTAAATTCTTTATTCATTCCCAAAAAAAATAAAAAAAAAACCTTTATTCATTCCACTCTTTTTTCCCCTAAAATCTGGGATCTTCGGTTACCAATAGAATAATTGAAAATCAGATTTCGTTGTAACCAGATTCATGCTTTCATTATCGGATGAAATCGAAGAGAAAAGCAACGGTTCCACTCTGAATTTGCTCGGTTCTACACGGTTACCGAGTGCAGCTTGGAATACGAAAGACCACTATGATTGCACGTTGTACTTCAGATTTTCGGTAAAAATTCGTCTGTGTGAGTTTTTCTTTTAATGTCGTAATTGTTTGTTTTTGCATAAATCGAGACTATATTTCATTCTCAATATTTATTTTCGTTTTCAAGATGCACCGTAGTATCGGGTATGGTGAAGTGACTGAGGTTTATATCCAACCGTTTGGGCGAATTTTTGTTGAATATTCTTTCATTAATTTTTCAAACCGATTTTGTGCTTGATGTTGTTGCAGGATGTGGTCAGAATGCAAGAAACGTGATTAGTAAGCATTAAAGAAATTGGATTCCATGCTCTTTGTACGTAATATTCTTTGGCTCTATGAAATTTTTCCATTTTATTATCAAAATTTTATTCTTTTCCTCTCCATAGGGATTTTGATCGGTTCTATTTGTCAGCTCTTTCATCATCAATGCGATATTGAGTTTTAACTTTCTGAGTATGGTGGAATTCCATATTTGGATTCGGTTTTTCCGTTTCCTCTATGAAAGAGGCTGACTAGATGATCAATATGGTGGATGAAACATTGATGGATCTTGATCCTTGCTTGACAAATGTGAGAATTTTGTCCCTTAAATTATCTTAAATGGCTTTCACTTTTTTGTTGTTATGATTTGATCTATGTTTGTCATTCCTATAAAGATTTTACTCATATCTTTAATTTGCCTGGATCAATATTCCTTATGATTGATTCAACAATGAATCTATAGAGGAAGCCCATAAAGATTCATCTTCCGCACTTCAGCTTTGTGGGTTTTGTGTTTTCCATTATTATTTTAACTCTAAAATCTTATTTACTCTATAGGGATTAAATATTGTTTTAATGAGTTTTATGTTTTCATGAATTGTGGAATTATTTTCGCATACTGAAGTGGTATTGTGGAATTATTTTCGCATACTGAGGTGGAATTGTGGAAAAGAAGCAACAAAAATTTTCATATCTGCTTGCTGGATTTACGGTTGGTGTGAGGGCATGGGTTTTGCAATCTTTGGCAGCATGTATTATTGATTTTTTTTGAAGGGGTTGTATTATTGATTTTAATCTAATATATTAATTTCCAATTGGATGCTTTGCTTTTCATACAAAACCCAAATGGACATGCGATTCTTGAGCTCAATTCAGGTGATTCCCCTCATTTTCTCAAACCAATAATACTACTTTTTGTTCATGAGTTTGTTGATAAAATATTCTACTTTTGTTTACATATGTAATTTTGGTTGTCTTTATTATATAGTACAGATGTGCCATTTCAGTTACATCTTTGATCTTTCAGGGATATGCCACTTTCATCGCTTTATGAGTGATCATTGACCATCATAATTTTGCCAATTTTAATTTGCAAAAAAATGGTCTTCGATAGAAAAAGAAGCTTACCGTAGAGATGACGAATGTCTTAAATGGGGGAAGTTTCTTTTATCCGCTCTGCTTATGAAGAGTTTAATGAAGTGGATGGAGGGTATGCAGCAAAATCTTTTGACACCACTCAAAGCATGTTGTTACGACACGTGATTCCGATTTTTAAACAAAGCACTAAATTACGGTGGCAATAATTGTGAAGGATATTAAACTTTATCTAAAAAATAAATTAAACTTTATCATCTAAAATCAACGACATTCATCCATTTCCTTCATATACGTAAAAAAAAAAAAAAAACAAAATCTATATATCTATACTAGTCTATAACCCGTGCATTGCACGGAAACGTATAATAATGCGATTATATTCAATTAATATGCATAATATGTACTACAAAACAAAGACCCTTTAAACTTATTGTAATCTTTATTTATTAAAATTCTTTTATTCAAGATTAGTATTCGTTTACGGCGTCAGATAGAGTCAAAAACAGACAACACAAAATGTCCAAAAGTTATACTGATACCAATAATTGTCGTTATATTTCTTCTTTAAGCATTCAAAAGAAGAAATTTTTGAAGGATGAAAAGAAGATTTTATTGACATGTTTGTTACGCAGGAATGAAATTGAATGAAATAAAATAATAGGAACGAAATAGAATGTACTGGAATAAATTATTTCAATTACTGCGTTTGGAATATGTAAGATTGGAATGAAATAAATCGTATAAAAGATGACATATTGAGTGATGAGTAAAACATGGTAGTGAATTAAGGTTGACTGAAGTAGGGTATGGTATGATTAATAAGGTAAGATATAGCGAAGGGGTGGGGTAGCCCTACGCCATACCCCATTGCACCCTACCTCTCTTCTCAACCAGCCCTACCCACCGCTATCATACCCTACCCACCACCATATCCTACCCTACCCAATATCACCGTATCTTACCCTCGACATCATACCTACCTTACCCATTACCTACTCTACTACCACCCACCCCTACCCTACCTTACCCACCACCCCACCCTTCTCTACCCTACCCTACCCACCACCCCAACCTTACCCCTACCCTATCCACCAATCCACCATACCCTATCTTACCTACAACACCACCCTACATTACCTTACTTGCTACCCCAACCTATCCTACCATACTCTACCCTACCCTACCCTATCCTACAAACCATACCTTACTCACCACTTCACCTTATCCTACCATACCCTACCCACCCTACCGTACTCTACCCACCATTCCACTTTACCCTATCTTACCCACCACACCACCCTACTTACCTTACCCACTACCCCAACCTACCCGACCCTACCCTAGCAACACTACCTTTCCCACCACTTCACCTTACCGACCCTACCAAACCTTACCCACCACCACCCCTTACCATACCCACGTAGCAAGTGCCCATTTTTATTAAGTATCTTTTCAACCTCATGCGAATTTGAATATAATTATTTTTAAAAACAAAATTTAATGTAAGAATATTTAGCATTAATGTGAGCCGAATTTATTCTCTATTTTTATTAGAAGAATCAAATTTTAAACAATTTTTCTAAATTGGGCCGAATTTATTTCCTATTTTTATTAGGAGAATCAAATTTTAAATTATTTTTAAAAATTATTTTATGTGAATTTTGTAATTATGGTAGGTTTTTTTTTTTTTTTTGAAAAATTAGAAGAATCAAATTTTAATGATTTTTCTAATTTGGGCCGAATTTATTCAGTATTTTTATTAGGATAATCAAATTTTAATGATTTTTCTAATTTGGGCCGAATTTATTCAGTATTTTTATTAGGAGAATCAAATTTTAAATGATTTTTCTAAATAAGGTAGACGAATTTTGTAATTATGGTAGGCTTTGTGTTAAAAAACATTAGAAGAATGTGAACCGAATTTAGTCCCTATTTTTATGAGGAGAATCAAATTTAAAATTATTTTTCTTAGTAGGCTGAATTTATTCCTTATATTTATTATGAGAATCAAATTTTAAATGATTTTTCTAATTAGGGTATGCGAATTTTGTAACTATGGTAGGTTTTATTTCAAAAATAAATTAGAAGAATGTGAGCCGAATTTATTCCCTATAATTATGACAGGTTTTTTGAATTTGGTTATTTGTTAATGTGAAATGAGATAGATAAATCTGATGAGTTTAATATGTAAGAATATTTGACATTAATTAGGGTGACTAATTAGTTATTTTTGAATTTAGTTATTTTTTAACATTTAATATGTAATAATATTTGGCAATAATTATGGTGGCTAATTTAAAGGGATTATAAAATTGTGAGAATATTTCTCATTAAATGACATAAACACGCAAAAAGAAAAAGGGTCAAAAATAATAAAACTATTATAAATGAAAATAGGTGCAATGTTTAAAAAAATAATTAAAAGTTCGAATATTTGGAATTAAATGAGGCGGCTAAATTTGCAGGATATGACATAAATGTAATAATATATGTATTAATTAGAGAATGTGAATATAATTATTTTTAAAAAGACAATTATTTTTTTGAGAAATAAAAACACAATTTAATGGAGCAATATTTAGCTTTAATTTAAATGTCTAATTTGTAGGGGATTAATTTAATGTCTGAATATTTCGTGTTCGAATTTAATTTAATGTTCGGATATTTTGTATTAATTGGTAAAATTGATTTAATATTTTTTTGAATATTATAATTTAAAGCAAAAAATATTTCACATTTAATTCCACATTTGATGGAATATAATGCGAAATATACTCTATTTTTATTAGGAAAATCAAATTTTTAATGATTGTTCTAATTAGGGCTGAATTTACTCCCTATTTTTATTAGGAGAATTAAATTTTATGATTATTCTAATTATGATAGAAGAATTATGTAATTGTAGTAGGTTTGTTTTTTTATATTTTGAGGCGGCTAAATTTCCAGATATGACATAAATTTAAGAATATTTGTTTTAAATAGTGAATTTGAATATAATTATTTTTAAAAACATATTTTAATGTAAGGATATTTAACATTAATGTGAGCCGGATTTATTCCCTGTTTTTATTAGGAGAATCAAATTTTAAATGATTTTTCTAATTATGGCCGAATTTATTTTCTATTTTTATTAGGAGAATCAAATTTTAAATGATTTTTCTAATTATGGTATGCGGTTTTTGTAATTATGGTAGTTTTTTTTCAAAACAAATTAGAAGAATGTGAGCGGAATTTATTCCCTATAATTAAGCTATGTTTTTTGAATTTAGTTATTATTTAATGTGAAATGAGATGAATTTATTTTGTAAGAATATTTGGCCTTAATTAGGGTGACTAATTAGTTATTTTTGAACATTTAATATGTAAGAATATTTGGCAATAATTATGGTAGCTAATTTATAGGGATGTATTTAATGTGAGAATTTCTCATTAAATGACATAAACACGCAAAAAGAAAATAGGTCAAAATTAATAAAAAAAATATTATAAATACAAATAGGTGCAATGTTAAAAATAATAATTAATAGTTCGAATATTTGGAATTAAATGAGGCGGCTAATTTACAGGAGATGACATAAATGTAAGAATATTTGTATTAATTAGCGAATGTGAATATATTTATTTTTAAAAACACAATTTGTTGTAACAATATTTAGCATTAATTGAGGTGTCTAATTTGTAGGGATGAATTTAATTTCTGAATATTTCGTGTATGAGTTTAATTTAATGTTAGGATATTTTGTATTAATTGATAAAATTGATTTAATACTTATTATAATTTAATGCAAAAATAAAATTTCTTATTTGATGGAATTTAATGCGAAATATTCCCTATTTGTATATGGAAAATCAAATTTTAAATGATTTATAATTAGGGCCGAATTTATTCCCAATTTTTATTAGGGGAATCAAATTTTAAATGATTTTTCTAATTTGGGCCGAATTTATTCCCTATTTTAATTATGAGAATTAAATTTTAAATGAATTTTCTAATTAGGGTAAGAAAATTCTGTAATTATGGTTGGTTTTCTTTTTTGAGAGACGTTAGCATAATTTATTCCCTATTTTAATCGCAAAAAAAGAGTTGGACAAATTTAAAAAAATCGGTGCAATTAAAAAAAGAATTGAATTTGGTTATTTTTTAATTCTAAATTTAAAACATCATCGATTAAATGGCCTACAGATTTGCCAATTTGGTTATCAATATGATGTCAAAAACATGCAAAACACAACAAAATATGAAAGAAAGAACGTAGTTCAAAACAAAAAATTAAAGAACTTAATTAGTCGATAAAATAAAAGAAAGTAAGAACTCACCAGACAATTCTTTCTTATGAGTGACGGTTTGTCAATTTGGTCAAGAAATATCTGCTGAATAAAAGATTCAAAACAAAAACCAATTCTTTTTTTTGAGGTGTAACAAAACACAATTCAATCTCATAAAAAAAACACAGCTAAAAGAAAACAAAAAAATCCAGAATACAAACCAATCGTATTTCTATACCATAGTTCAGGTAGAACGGTTTTTTTTTTTCTTTTCAAAATGAAGAAATGGATAAAAGGTTGTAAAATACGAAGACTGACTTAAATTTATGATTTGCTGTTGCATTTGATTTGAATTTTAAATGAAAATCACCTCGATTGAAAGACATTTAAAACATTCGATTCAACATAGAAAATAAATTGAATTTAAACATGAATCATACCGTCAACGAAATGTTTCCTTGATTTCGTTCAACACGGAGTCTAATTTTCTCGAGTTTCTCACGTTCATCTGCCACCAAGTGCCCAGAATGCGAAAAGCTGTTTTAAATCGACAAAATAAAAACATGATAAATAAATGGCCAAGCGAGAAACGAAGACCATGAAATCAAAAATCCAAAATCAAATTATGAAGGAAATCAAATTGCAAATATATCTCGCATACCTTGTGTATTCACACCTCCTAGAATGATCTTAGAATAAACATGTTAAATGTAAAAGTGGAAATGAAGAAAATTTCAGAAATGTGAGCTGAATTTATGTAGAGTCAAAATTATTGTAGGTTTGTTTTCCAATGTGAAAGTGGAAATGGAGAAAATTTTAAGAAATGTGAGCCGAATTTATGGAGATTGGAAATTATGGTAGGTTTTTTTTTTCCTATAGCCGAATTTATTTCGTAAATGGTAGGTTTTTTTTCCTTCACATTAGACGGGTTTGGGTCGGGTATAGAGCGGGTCAATTGGGTAATTGGGTTAAATTGACTCCTCTATATATTAATTATATATAGATATAGATATCTATATAAAACCATGTGATTATTATTTGGGGGCGGAGGTCGTAAGTATTTACTAATTTTTTATTTTTTACTTCTGGGCTTTATTGTACGACCAATATCAAAATTTATGCGACCTCATATTCTGGAAAAAAAAAACTAAAATTTTCCTTTACTTTCAATCTCTTATACTATTTGTTAACAAGTCGATTAGTGGAAAAAACAATTTATGAAGAAATGTATTTCTATCTCCGTTGCATCTTGGTTAAAAAAAAAAAATGACTATATTACGTTAATCCAAAAATATTTATATGAATGCGGTTTTCAACGTTTTGTATAACTTACATTGTCTTATATTTTCATCCATGTTGTGTTTGTATTTTCTTAGAAAGTTACATTCATATGTATATTCGATGTGCAATCAGGGGCGGATGTACCCTTTATATAGGGGGTCAAGCGCCTCCCCTTCGATCCGGAAAATACACTATTATGTATGTTGTGTATTTTTTTTGCCCCCCCTAAAAATTTACACTCGCCCATACTATCGCCCCCCCCCTCATCCGGGATCCTACGTCCGCTCCTGTATGCAATGATGTATTATGTTACACGCATTATTTTACTTGAGGAATTCCACATGTCACGAATATTGCACTTATTAAATTTTGATACAAATTCACACGTCCTAAATAATACGTGTATTCTTTGTTTTACATCACCCGTGCATTATGCACGAGTTTCTGGCTAGTATATATATATATTTGAAAGGATGATTTAACCCGTTTACATTTTATTTCGACCCGCATCCGCTATTAATCCCATTCAAACCCAAAATATCAACACGTGAATTCTCTCCCCGTAAATTTTCGACAACTATCCCCTGAAGATCCGTAAAAACCTTATAAAAACAATTCGTATCTCCAGTTTCTTCAAATAAAACAGATATCATATGAGTAATACACTAATACGGTTCTCATTCTGATCTCGATTTCTACCCATCTAGAATCGCTGAAAATTCGCAACAATCTCTGTTAGGTGTAGTGCCCGAAAGACAATTTGTGTAATTGTTTTTAATAATGAATGACAGAATTTATCTCACCTTATTACTTGCTTTGTGCTTGTAAAGTAATACACTGCTGCAAACCCTAAGTATATCTGTATGTAACCACTTAACTCAGTGTATGGATTACACGTGAGGATTGAGTTAGTGGTGATATACTTAAACTGTTAGTCCGTGGTGAACTTAATCAGAGTTTAGGGTCTCTTGATTAAAACACCAATAATGCGCCCGAACACCTTAGGGTGTGATAGTCTTATCCGGATTTGTCGGTAGAGGGTACTACGTGGGGCATTTATATATAATGGCATTCATATAGAATTTGGACCGATTTAATCTATATTTCTCGGTATAATTCCGTAATCGAGGAATCTTATTAAATCATTAGATGATCATATATGGATCGACCTTAATCCGAGGTGATCACGGGAGTCGCTTGTCCCGGGGTAGTGTTTGATGTGTTAGTTACGGTTCACTTAAATATGTGTTCCAAGCCACTTCTCATTGGCACTATCTCCGGATGAGTGAGCGATTCGATTTTCACGGACATGGAATCCATTCCTTCCTGCGGGAAGTAGAGAGACGATCTCCTTATTTGTTAGCCCTAAGAAAATGATCGATGGGCCCGAGTTCATGTTAGACTAATTAGCTACTAGTCGGATATGTGAACTAATTGATCACTAGGGGGTTAATGGTAAATAAGGATAAGATATTCGAGTCGGGTTCATGGAGACTTCCCACTCGAATGGACGATCTATGGAGGGTTAATCCGTATGTAGTGATTATATCAATGGACGCTTATTCACTCATGGGTTGAGTATAAGTATACATCTATAATCGGTAGAGTTCGGTTTCGGGTTTATGGTGGCGTAATCCCGAAATTAATAATTAATGTACTTATTACGTTCGATGAATAATTAATTATTGGAGCTACGGTTATAGGTCCATGGTCCCCGATGTGGCTTCGTAATTCGGACTAACAATCTTGTTATTTGGGCCTCAGTGATAATTAATTGGCTGGGCTAATTAATTGATATGCATGGATATTATTTAGTTGGGCTAAATAATATAATACACATAAAAGACATTTTATGTGGGCTTGGAAACCCTAAAGGTGGCGCCAATTGTGATGTCAATTAATTAGAGAGAAATTAGTTTTCTTGGATAATTATTTGACATGTGATTTATTTTTTATTTGTTAAATGATAATTCATGGAATATTAGATAATAATATGATTTATCCTAATTTGTTTGGGATAATCATTTTATTTATCTTTTATTTGGAATAAAGGATTAATGTAATTATTAAATCCTTGGAGGACAAGGATTACTCTTCTATATAAAGAGAGTTCTCCCAAGCCTTAAGATTGGCAATTTTCGACTTGATCACCAAAAAGGAGAGAAAGAATTAGTTTTCTTGTCTTGGGTTTTAGAAGAAGAAAAACTCTAAGTTTTTCTTGGTGTTGCATATCAAGGAGGTTCGTGTATCAAGAAGGGTTTCCACCAACCGCCGTTTGGAGAACACATCGGAAGATCTTGGCTTCTCTTCCTACTATTGGTAACATGATCTTAACCCCCTTGTAGTTGTTAAATCCTTTAATTATGTATTGTAATATATAAATCGTGATCCATCCGCTGCGCGTAGATCTAACTCGTTTAGATCTAAGAACCTGCATCCTTCATGTGGTAGCAGAGCCAAGTTCCACTATTTATGTAGTTATAATCATAAATAAACGATTTAAAGGAGTGGAATTGCATGTAGATAAAATTTTATCTTTGTTTTATGCTTTGATAATGATAAATTGCTATGGTTGAAGAGATGGATTGGGGGTTGGCACTGTTTACCCGTTAGATCTATTGTAAAATCATATAAACGATGAAAATTCGTTCATATGAGTATAAGAAATTATGTAATTTATTTTTATTGCAATTTTAATTTCCAGAAAATAGATCTGTTTAGTAGTTGTTTAGATATTTCGTTTTACCCATTGATCGAGCCGTTAAAACGAAGATCCCTCCGGTCAGAATCAAGATTGGAAGTTGATGAACAATCCCACAAAATTTGGCGTCGATCAGAGTCCGTTTGGATGTCCGTTCGTTGCTGCAAAGAAGATGCTGTAACAGAAAAATGCAGGATTCACAGAAACCCTACCTGTGACTTCCTCGAATTTCTGGGAGAGTTTCGACCGTTGAAACGCAAATCCAACCGGTTAGATTGATAAATATGGAGTTTTGGAAGTGGAATAAAAAATTCAGGTTGATCGGGTTTCATCTCGATTCCCGATCGGCCGTGGGAAGTCATTGATGCGCTGCTGTAAAAGTCAGATTCAGCAGCAAGTTGGGCGGCTCACTGGAGAAGATTGACAAGTCAAAGCTCCGATCCAACCGTCCATTTGAAGTCCGAAGAATGAAGATCAGATCTGGAAAGTTTCGTCCCGATCCGAGTTCGTTTGATATGCCAATCGTCGAAGATTCTAAACAAATTACAGATTAGGGTTTTAATTTATTTTCGAATAGATTAGATACGGGGGTGTCAACGGTCCATCTCGGTGTTTATTTTCCGCACTAGTATACATGTGTAGATTGTATGAGTAGAACCGGAAAATTGCCACGACATGCATCATATCATGAATTCCACTCCATATGCATACATGTAGAAATTAATTCGAGGAATTAGTTAGGCATGTATAAAACACGCAATTAGTTTTAATTAATTGTTTGATATTGATTAGAAACTAATTAGGGTAAAAACCGAGGAACACGGGTTTTTTCAATCGTCGAGGTTGGGTGATGGATTCTCGGTGAATCCCACTCTGAGAAAGCATAAGGAGTAAAATCCCGAAACCTCGTGGTTAAGGTGTTGGATTCTTGGTGAATTCCACCTTACCTAGACGAGATTACGTTTTTGTTCCGTAGTGTCTACGAGAAAGTTTGATGTTTAAGGATTGGATAGTCACGGGCGAACATGGTTCGAAAGTGGTTTAACCACGGTTGGGTGGTCAACGAAGCTACGGCTCGATCGACTTCACCCTCCACGTGTGGTGTTTGCACGGGGGTCTGGCAAGGCTGAGCCATCCGAAGAGCCACTACGGCTCAACGGAGCTCCCCAAGTCTTGACCCGTCCGACGGCCACATATGTTCCAACGAATAGGACGGGTGGGCTAGCCCACGTAACCGACAACATTCGGGCCTATGATTTATTGTTCCTTAATGTAACATCAAGTCCAAAAACGTGATCAGTAAACCCACCATTTTTTCAAAATATTGAGTGGGAGCGGGAGAGGCGACAACCGACCCCACGGCCTCTCGTTGACACAAGCAACGTGAGAGAATGGTGACGCCTCGTGCCGGCTGGGACCGGCCTCCCTAAGGAAGGCCTTCACCGCTATCAAAATTCAAGGCTTGGTCTCCGAAAGGATAGGATTTTGGGTACTCGTCGGGTCACTGACCGACCCTAAGGCGGCACACTCGGGGTCTACCTAAAAATGCGAGACGAGTAGGTCACACTCATAAAGGGTATTTTTGGTAGTACCTTGGCTGAAAAAGGAAAGGTGATTGACGATCACAAATGAGATGTTCGATTCTCAATCTGATCTTCAATATTAATCGAAACCTCTTTGACCTACCCTAAGGCGGCACTGAGGCATTAGATTAAATCCTTGGAACGGTAGGATGGACTATAAGTACTTAGTTTATGTTCCTAAAATTTATTAGTAGTGTATGATTTGGATTTATTTTTTGTCAATTTTATTTACAACTGTTATACATATCTCTCTAGGATGCTAGACTGCTAGTGTAAAGTTGACTAGTAATGACTTCGTTAAAAAGTGGTTAGTAACTAGAACGTTGTACTTATTGATCTTACATGCGATTAATTTTTCGGAAGAGATATTTCTCTTGAGCCTTCAAGACTTAAGTGACGTAAATAAGTATGTCACTGATGTCACTCGTGCAGTACGAGAGACAACCCTAGTTAGTTTGAAAGATGATTGGGACGATAAAATTCTTCTAGTGAATTTTAATTGTGTAGTGTCTACACGAGAAAATTTAAAATAGAAAAATTGGAGAATCATAAATTAAAGTGTCGCTAGTTAGACGGTATTTGGAACCGATAAACTAGTGGGAGTTTTTATCTTATGTTTTTTCTAATTTATTAGAAAATTAGTCCCACTGGGTAACGCTTTTATTAGACATCCCACAGTTCACGAGTAGTGTATACTCAAACGATCTGCTAATTCAAGACTATTTCCTTTTAAGGAAAGTTAAGAATGGGAAAGAATGTCTATAAGTGTTAATCATCTTAACTAAAGTTTTGAGGCTAAACCGAAACATTAAATAAAGAAATTTTAAGATAAGGAAAGTGATTTCGGATTACTAACCAATGAATCCTTAGCGACTTTCTTAACCGAGTAACTTGACTCGGTAGCTTAGTTCTTTGGAAGAACAAGGAAGATTTGCATTAATGATTAATAGAGTAACAACGGGCAGTAATTTCAGCTAGAATAGTGGGAGTGGTATGAGGAAATGAATTTTTGATTCGATCCTTGAATATCACGAATTTTTTTTATTTTTTATTTTTCTGTTTTCAGATTCGTTGGAAATGGATTCACTTTCAACTCGATATATTATTGCCTCATAGAAAGTGAATTTGACATTTGTAGTACGAATCCGAGACTCGGACTTTTGTTTGATAAAGTCAGAACCACTAAGAAATGCCGAAAAGGTATATGTAACACGTCTTAAACTATTATAGGAAAATGGTTTCCGTATTAAGATAAACGATTCTTCAAAATCTATTAATTAGTGCATATATCCTAGAGATAAGACCTAACGGCGGCTAAGGGTGATTCCTATCTCCCAGTCTCGGAACACTGTCTCAAAGGAACAATGACTAAGCCTCCTTTCTATTAGGAAAGGGTAATAGATCTGAAGAAGTAACGTAGCTTGTTCACAATGACCTTCGGGGTCTAGTGAAAGATAAAAGCTAATGGGAGCTTTTGAGTGGTGACATTTTGTCTGATAACTACTCGAAACACGATTTAGTTTATCGAAAGAATACGAGGAGGAGTCTCTGATTTTAACAGAGAATAGAGTATTCCATGCTCAGAAATTGGCTATCGCATAGTCTTGGGACTGATGCTCGGCCTGCTTCCTAGTAGAATGATTCTCACTGAGTTTTATTGCATTTAGATTGAATTGCGAATGAAGAAGATATATGCTAGACTATGCTGGTAGCATTTTTTTTTCCGGACGGTGATGATGATTGATGAGACTTTGAGGAGCCGTTGTTTGTAGTCAAACAACAGTGTCAGGTGAGTAGAAAATCCTTACAGATCAAAAGCCTATTATTTGAGTTTTTAATCTTCAATATGTTTAAAAGTTTCGTGATTGCTAATATTGGTTGTCATTCATTTTACTTACTTCTGGTACGTGGGAGCAGCGACGGCCAGATCAATTGCTTTAACGTTCCTTTGTTTTATTCTTATGGAAAATGGATAACGAATGTCATAAGAAAAATATATGTCCCGAGGATTAATGCTTACCTTATAAAAACGTAGCAGCAAGGACGTAGCTATGTATGAATGGAGGAGGCTAAGCCCACCCGAACAAAAAAAATACACTAAAAAATATATGTAATCCAGTTTAATCCCTCAAATTATGTTAATGCAGCCCACCCGATCAGGGGCGGCTTTACATGGAGAGGAACGGGTGCGCCTGAACCCCTAAAAAAAAAATTATGTATAAACAGTGGAGAATTTTTTTTATAAACACACATATATGTGAAATGGACCCCCTTATTTTAACGTCTTGACCCCCAATTTTTATATATTATCTCATAATTACATGTATAAAATTGAATATCTATGTATATGTGTTATACGGAAAAAAAAATGACAAATTTCTGACCCTGATGATGCTTAAAATCGCAATCGGGTAATTAAATGATTCGAGTTAGGAAAATAATATCAACACAAGTATATTTTGTATGAATTTGGACTGAACTCTTTTGAGAGAGCTGCCTATCCAGTTCAAGTATTGAACCGGAATCTGTTAGGTGTGATGCCCGAAAGACAATTTTGGTAATTGTTTTATTTAATAAATGAATTGACATTATTATTCATATTTATTATTCTCATATTCACCGATGTGACAATAGTATTTACACTACAGAAAACCCTAAAGTATATCGTTTATGTAATCACTTAACTCGGTGTATGGTATATACACGGGAGGATTGAGTTAGTGAAGATGTACTTAAAATACAATTAGCCTTGTAGTGAAGTTAATCGAGAGTATCGGGTCTCTCCTTTAACGTGCTATTAATGCGCCCGAACACAATATGTGTGATTGTCTTATCCGGACTTTCGGTTAAGAGAACCTAGTGGGGCATTTATATATGATAGATATATCATATATTTGAACCGATTTGATTAGAGTTCACGATATAATTCCGTAATCGAGAAGTCTTATCGAATCAATGGATGATCATATTTATGGATATATCTTAATCCCGAGGTGATCACGCCAACCGCTTGAATCGGTATGAAGTTTGACTTGACGGTTAAGGATTACACCGAGTCCGTGGTCCGAATTACCCCATCTTGGCATTGTACTTGGATTGAGTGAGTAGTCTGTGTTATCACAGATACGGAATCCATTCCTTCCATTTATGGAAGTAGATAGACAGTTCCCTTATTTGTTAATCCTAGAAACTGATCGATCGCGCGAGTTCATATTACACTGATTAGCTACCAGTGAGGTGTATGAATTAATTGATCACTAGGGGTTAATGGTAAATAAGGACAAGAGGTTCTAGAAAGGGTTAACGGTAACTTCCCGATTTAGAATGAACGAGTCATGGAGGATTAATCCATATGTAATGATTATATCAATGGACGCTTATTATCATTCTCGTGAGGAGATAAATATAATCTCATAATCGGAGGAGTGCGATCACGGGATTATGGTGGCATATTCCCGTGATTGATTTATCGAATATAATTATTCGTTCGTAAGATAATTATTTATTTGATTTATCGGAGCCGTGATTATTAGTCCATGGTCCCCGACGTGCCTCATATATAGCATAGCTGCTATTCTCGGACGTCGAATCCTAATAATATTAATTTAGTTCTTGTTGGACTTTATTAAAACGATATATGAATTAATTGTTTAGTGAACTATTAAATTAGTTGGGCTAAATAATTAAATATGTGAAAAAGACATTTTTCATAATCTTGGCCCAATTATTGTGTAATGGCAAAATTAATATTGACTAGGTCAATAAGTGTATTTTCGCCCCAAGCATTGTTTTAGGAAACAAGAAATTGTTTTTAAGGCATTTGCACAAAATATTTATTGGATAAATATTTATGGTAAGAAATAAAGATAAATATTGTTCTAGATTTATTCTAGAATATTATGGAATTATCTTTTATTTATTGGATTATTTATTTGCAAAATAAAAATCCTTGGAGGTTAAGTTTTACTCTACTATATAAAGAGAGTTCTCCCAAGCCTTATACACACTAATAAAATTCGACTTCTTCTCTTAGAGAGAAGAAGAAATAATTTCGGCCAAGAGGGTTGGGGAAAAATCTTGGAGGTTTTTTCCGGGTAGCATATCGGAAGGGTTCGAGTCGAGGATTTCCTTCCATCGGGAGTTCTTGGATCACACGTACGGAAGATCGTGGTGCTCTTCACATCTTCGTTTGTTATTTCTATTGCGGCTCTTCTACTTGGATTTTGAGATCCAAGAGGTATGTTCTACAACCCCTTGTAGATGTAGATCTAGTTATTTTATTACGTGTAATTTATAGATCTAGATCCTTAAATCGCTTCCGTTGCGGATGGTATTACTAACAGTGATATCAGTCGCCAGGTGATCTATATTTATACGTATAAAATATTAGATCTAGGAGTGGTAAACATGTAGGTGTTTTTTTATCCCAATTTTAAAAAAAGGGGCCGATGCACATGCTTAATTTTTTATGTTATGAATGTCTTAGTTGAAGAGATGGATTGTGGTTGGTACTGTTTACCTGTAGATCTATTTTGTAGCTCTTTTGATTAGCATCAATTGAGAATAGGATGTGTATTTTATTTTATGTCATGCGAAAAATTGTAAAATGTAGCACCTTTTGTATTTAATTTTGATCCGGGTTCGAGACGACGAAAATGATGTGTTGAAGATCATGGTATTGAAGATCATCACGAAGGTATAACGGGAGGAGGCCGATTTGTTTAATATTTTTTCGGCGGCAAAATTTTTATATGCGGCTGCAATCAATTTTTTTTTTTTTTTTTTTTTTTTTTTTTTTTTTGTTTTTTGTTTTTGTAGTAGGTAACCTAATTTCTTTTGGCCGCAACACCTAAGCTGTAAAAACAAAAAAAAAAAAAAAAAAAAAGAAAGAATACGAAAAAAAAAAAAAAAAAATCTAATATAGATATATTTGGTATATATCTAATATAGATATATTTGGTATATATATTTGGTTCAGCCGAAAGGTTTGACTAAAAGTTTTTTTTTTTATAAAACAATCTAATATAGATATATTTAAATATATTGGTATATTACGGCCTCCTCTCATCGTCGTTTGTGGTTCGTGTAAAGATCGAAGCTTTGAAGATCCGGAAGTTTTTAAGATCAAGATCGAAGATCGAGATTTGAAGACTTAGATTAAATTTTTACTTTTCCTTAGAAAATAGGTTAGTCGGAAGTACCAACGATCCATCTCGGTGTTTAAATTTTCCGCAATTTATTTTTTATGTGTTTGATCATAAAATAGATATAAAATCGGAATTCGCTATGACATACGCATCATATCATAAATCCACTCCATGCATACATGTAGAATTTTAATTTTGGTAATTAAAATAGGCATGTATACAAACTCGCGTAATTAGTTGAAATTTAATTAATACGTGGTAATTAATTAATTTAGTAACTAATTAAAGATCCGAGGACGGGTTATGAAATCGTTAAGCCTTTCGGTGTGTGTTCTCGGTGAACCGCCGTAAAAGCCCAAACGAGATCACGTTTTCGATTCGTAGTGTCTACGAGATTGAATGATTGTAAAAGAACAATAAATCTTGGATAAAAATGGTTCGCTTATAGGTTGGGTGGTCAATTGAGCTAGGCTCGACCGACTTAACCCTCCTAGTGTGATGTATGCACGGGGGTCCGGCAAAACTAAGCTACACCGGAGAGCGGAGGGGTGATTCCTTCTTATCTCAATGGGGCTGTCTTGACCCGATTTCGTCCGACTGTCACATATGTTCCAACGAATAGGACGTGTAGGCTTGCCTACGTTACCGACACCATTCGGAATCCTTGATTTGATGTGCTTTTATGTTAACATCAAAAAGACGTGGTTAGTTAACCCACCACCACTTCCAAAATATTGAGTGGGAGCGGGGGAGGCGACAACCAACCCTCGGCCTCTACTATAGATACAAGTAAGTGAGAGAAGGGTGACGCCTCGCGGCGCTTTGATTTCGTCCCCCTACGGATGGTGTTCACCCCTATCAACATTCATGGCTTGGTCTCCGAAAGGATAGGATTTACGGGTACTCGTCGGGTCACCGACCTATCCTACGACGGCACACTCGGGGCGTACCTAAGAGATCCGATATAGTAGGTCACACTCATAAAGGATATTTTTGGTAATATCTAGGCTAAAAAGGAAGGTAGTCAATGAATAAAAGGATGTTCGATTCTCGTGGGATGTTCGATTCTCACAAGTTATTCATTGATGAGATTGTCTCGATTTAACCGTCATCTCTTTGACCTACCCTACGGCGGCACTGAGATGCGAGGTTAAAACCTTGGAATGGTAGAGTAGACTTAATTTTAGTTTACAATTCCTAAAATATACTTATATAGTAGTGTTAAACTTGAATTAATATAGTCATTTTATTTACAGCATTATATCCCTTACTAAATTGCTTAAAAATTTATAATTGACTAGTATTGACTTCGTTAAAAAGTGGAAAGTAACTAGGACGTTGAACTAGTTAATCGATAATGCAATTATTTTTCGAAAGAGATATTTTCTCTTAAGCCTTTTAAAAACCAGAGTGACATACATGTATGTCACTAGTGTCATTCGTGTCAAACGGAAGACAAACTTAGTTTGATCAAAGGTGATTTCGGACTTTGAAATTCTTCTAGTGAATTTTAAGTGTGTAGTAATTACACGAGTAATTTTCTAATTGAAAAATCGGAAAATCATGAAGTGTTACTAGTTGGACGATATTTGGAATCGATGAACTAGTGGGAGCTTTATGATTTGTTGTTTGTCTAGAACATTAGAAAAGTGTAACTGACTACACACGTAACCGTTCTAATTGAAAAACCGGAAAGTCATGAAATGCCGCTAGTTGGACGATATTTGGAATCGATGAACTAGTGGGAGTTCTATGATTTGTTGTTTTTCTGGAAACATTGGAACTATGTACGAAAGATTTTCTAATCGAAAAAATCGGAAAATCATAAGAAATAAAGCATTGCTCGTTAGACGGTATTGGGAACCGATAAACTAGTGGGAGCTTTAATATGATTTGTTGTTTTTTCTGGTATATTAGAAAATCCGAGAAGTCCAGACGAGTAACACTCGAAATAGACATCCCACAGTTCGAACCGCGGGTTCAAGACTGTTTCCATTCACGGAAAGTCAAGAATGGGAGAATTGTCTAAAAGTGTTAGTCATCTAAACTGAGAAAACTTTAAGGCTGAACCGAAAATTAATTAACTGAAAATCATAGGATAAGGACAGTGATTTTGGATCACCAACCTATGAATCCTTGGCGATTTTCTCGAGCTAAGTTCTTTGGAGGAACAAGGTAGCAGTGCATTTAACGATTCAAAGAGTAAACAACGGGCAGTTAATTTTAGCTAGAATAGTGGGAGTGATATAAGGAAATGAATCTCGGATTCAATCCTTGGATATCACGGAAAAATTATTTTCTGTTTAAGATTCGTTGGAACGAATGGATTTACCTTCTATTCGATAATTTGTTTGTCGTATAGAAAGTGAATATACCATTTGTAGTACGAATCCAAGACTCGGACTTTTGTTTGATAAAGTCAAAACCACTTAGAAGCTATTTGAAATATGTATATAAAACACATCTTAAGAACTTGTTAAAAGCAATTGGTTTCTATATTTAGATAAACGCTTCTTCATATTCCATAGTTAGTGCATAGTCCCTAAAAGACAAGACCTGAAGACTGGCTCAGGGTGATTCCTTTCTCCCAGTCTGGTTATATTGTCTCAAAGGTTCAATGACTAAGTTTCCTTTCAATCGGGAAAGGATAATGGTTATAAAGAAGTAACATAGCTTGTTCACGACGACCTTCGGGGTCTGATGAAAGATACAAGCTAGTAGGAGCTTCCGAGTAGTGACTTCTTGTCTGATAACTATTCAAACACTCCGGAAAGTTTATCCAAAATATTTTGAGGTAGAGTATTCTATACTCGGAATAGGCCATTCATAGTCCTCGAGACTGATGCTCAGCCTGCCTCATTGTGACATGTTCTCACTAAGTCAGAAACCGTTAAATTGCCTTACATAGTTTTTAGATGTGCTACAATACACTGCTTAACTCAATAAAGATATTGGAAGCGAAATAACGGTTTACATTGAAATGCAAGACCGAGAAGTCTACCTAGAATATGCTTTGGAATTTATGGATAAAGTGTGGATTCGGTTCACCCCACTAACGTGAATATAAGCATTTAACACATGAATATAAGCATTTAGCACACGGTGCTTGAAGGTAAGACAGGGAATTTCATGCATCCGTTCGGTCAATGACCATTCGTGATATATCTTTTAAGCTATTGAGTATAAAGGTTAGATATAGGATTCTTGAAATCAGGAAGGGGCATTATACTGTTGCATCCTTTCTGATAGAGTCCATGAACAGCAAAACCTTGAACCTTGAAGTACGTTTACTCAAGGTAGTTACTAACTGATTAAAATCAGACCACATCCAACATCGGTTGTTGGTGATAACACTAAAACACTACTAAACTAGACCGAATTTCGATCCACCCAGTAATGTAGTGGGAGTATGGTTTCTCCACTACCCATTGCGGGCTCTGAGGACTTAATGGTCTACAGGATCGATTGATGACCTATGGCTCTTTTGTGAGCAGTATAGGATTATGATAATAGAGGTTGGTTTAATAGCCATAACCCTGTGAATGGAGTTCGGTACTCCAGTTCTGTTCATACTCTTGTAGAACCACCTGAGCGTCTCAGGCCCAGTAGGAGTAATTGGATCTACACGGAAAAGAGTAGAATGAATAGGAAAGTTTATCTTTCAGAGCAAAGTTTGAGTGGTCTAGGGGTAATTCCCTAAGAAGTAGAGAGTTAATTAGACCTTGGACTCTCTTACCACTTAGTATTGCATGATTTTGTTCAAAAGCAGAAAATAGGGGTGATTCCCTGAGATTTTCTTGCCAAACAAACGGAGTCTGGATTCATTCGGAACAAAAGGGTATTGCCTTATGAACTTATGACAGGATGACTGTCAAGGCTTAAGTCCTTTGTGGATAAAAAGCAAACCTCTCGGTCACTGGAAGTCATATATTTCTACAATATGTGGATTTGACCAGAATATTGATATATCTTTTGTAGATTGGATATCAATTTTTAGTACAGTAGTGAATATATACATATATTAGTGTTTGTGAAGGATAACACTGCACCAGTTGGAGTCAACATGGGTGTGTTATCTGAAGTCAGAATCTGATAATACCACAATTCTCTGCAACAGAGATTTGGACAACATTCTTAAGAGTTTGACTCGGTCGGATTCATTAGAATCAGTCACTGGTTTCCCATCCATCTTATTGGTTACGATGATGCATCTGTGTATGCAACATTCAACGAGGAAGTTCTACCCTATGCCTCAGGAATGACTCTCTAAATCTTCGGATCAAGAGAAATGGGATAGATTCTCTTTTCTAGTAAGAGATGGTCAGGTTATTGAACGTCAACTTTGATCGAATCTAAGATTCGGCGGTTAACAAAGCAAGTTTAGTATGTCCTTTAGTATCTTCAGAGAACGAGGAATAATATGCGGACATATTCATGTATGAACTTGGATATGTGTGATACACTGATTATGACTTTAAGTCAGATTGAGGATGATCGTTAAGTCGATCTCGGGCTCAGTGTTTATTCAGTACCACATGATTAGATGGACCGGTAATGTTTCGATTCTACGGATCGTCTCTAGCCGACAACCTGACCAATCATTAAGACCCATGATATTTAGATGTAGGTACTCCCCAAGTCACTGACCTATCCTACGACGGCATACTCGGAGTGTACTTTGGAATCTGAAATGGTTATGATATGCTTAGTGGGTACTAAAATACGGGATGGGTCTCCATTGCTTTAGAGCAAGTGGGAGATGTAGTTTGTTGTAGTTTAAATAATAGGGTGTGCTCTGAAACAATTAATCACATGCTTTCGTGCAAGTGGGAGATTGTTAGGTGTGATGCCCGAAAGACAATTTTGGTAATTGTTTTATTTAATAAATGAATTGACATTATTATTCATATTTATTATTCTCATATTCACCGATGTGACAATAGTATTTACACTACAGAAAACCCTAAAGTATATCGTTTATGTAATCACTTAACTCAGTGTATGGTATATACACGGGAGGATTGAGTTAGTGAAGATGTACTTAAAATACAATTAGCCCGTAGTGAAGTTAATCGAGAGTATCGGGTCTCTCCTTTAACGTGCTATTAATACGCCCGAACACAATAGGTGTGATTGTCTTATCCGGACTTTCGGTTAAGAGAACCTAGTGGGGCATTTATATATGATAGATATATCATATAGGGTTTGGACCGATTTGATTAGAGTTCACGATATAATACCGTAATCGAGAAGTCTTATCGAATCAATGGATGATCATATTTATGGATATATCTTAATCCCGAGGTGATCACGATCAACCGCTTGAATCGGTATGAAGTTTGACTTGACGGTTAAGGATTACACCGAGTCCGTGGTCCGAATTACCCCATCTTGGCATTGTACTTGGATTGAGTGAGTAGTCCGTGTTATCACATATACGGAATCCATTCCTTCCATTTATGGAAGTAGATAGACGCTTCCCTTATTTGTTAATCCTAGAAACTGATCGATCGCGCGAGTTCATATTACACTGATTAGCTACCAGTGAGGTGTATGAATTAATTGATCACTAGGGGTTAATGGTAAATAAGGACAAGAGGTTCTAGAAAGGGTTAACGGTAACTTTCCGATTTAGAATGAACAGTCTATGGAGGATTAATCCATATGTAATGATTATATCAATGGACGCTTATTATCATTCTCGTGAGGAGATAAATATAATCTCTGTTAAGGGTGAATTTATACGATTTATAACGCTATATTCTATGATATTTTCCCTCGTATTTGCATAATTTGCATGAGAAACGAGTGTTTAATAGATTTATTAAGCGAATGAGGTTTTAATGAGTTAATCGTAAAACTGGTTAATTTTGGTGTTTGAATTGTGATTTTCATGATTATTTGGACGACATTACATTTTTCGATGTTTTAATGTGTTATAGGTACATGTTCGATGCTCAAATGTTGATCAAAAAGAGATAAGAGTCGAATTTCATTGATGAAAAAAAGATAATGATGATTTGATTTGATAAAAGGAGATAGAGATGAAGAAATCAAGATGAAGTCGACCCTCGGCGGCGTCCGAAGCTTGAAGCGGCGTCCCGAGTGGACGGGCGTTTGGTCATCCGGACGGGCGTCCGGGAGAGAAGTTTACATTCAGGATGATCAGATTTTTCATGGACGAGCGTCCAATTTAGTGAAGGACGGGCGTCTGATCCAGCTCGGCCCGACTCGAAGAAGTATTCATAAGCCGGACGGGCGTTCACCCTTTCCAGACGGGCGTCCAGCCGCCGACTTTGCTGAACCGACTTTAATATCTATAAATAGCTGCGGTTTTCTCCACATAGATATACATATTCGAACCCTAAGCCCTAGGGGCGGCTAAGCTGCGTTTTTGTTTAGTTTACAAACAGTTTTTCTTTAGATTCTTTTATGCACTTTTATTCTAAACAATTCGAGTTTCGAAGAGGATGCTAAGAGGCTAAACCTCATTGAACAAGCGTTGTGAAGCCATCAATCAACGAGTCTTTGATTTGTTCTTTGTTATCTTGTGAGTATTTTAATTCAAGTTGTTTCTTTATCATGTCTTTCATGTTGTTATGCAATTTATATCGAAAGATGCGTTGCATGTTGATTGTTTATGTTGATGGAAATCATGTTAAACTTTAGATCACCGTGATAAAGAATAGATCTTAAATCTAATCAACGAGAGTTATTAGGTTAGATTTCTAGGTTAAAATTGAGAGATTTCACACCTCGATTTGAAAGCGTTAATCTTTAGATCGAAAGATAAAAGATTGAAGGAGAACTTGTCTAAGAAATTAGGAGTTCGTACCTTGGTTAGGTGAATCACAACTTGGTTAGAAATCACGAGATAATCTAGATCGAAATTGATAGTTGTAGGATAGGTGGATCAATTGCTTGTTCGTTCATAACTTATTGATTTAAACCCCTTGAATTTGAAATGTTTAGCTTAGTCAATCTTTTATTGCATATTAGGTTTAGTTTAGTTTAAATTGGTTCGAAACTATCTTTCCTGGCTTTAAATCCTTGATCTTCTGTCCAGTTTACGTTATTGTTATCTTTCTTGTGAATTATTTACTGTTTTTGTATCTGTTTAGTTTAGTAATCGTGACATAGGTTAGTTAGTTAAACAAAAACTAGGGTTAGCAATCGCCAGTTCCCCGTAAGATCGACCCGGCATTAACCACTATTACTACGATCCTTATACTTGAGGTTAACCGGATTATTACTTGTTTGTTTTGTGTTAATAAAATCCGTGACAAGTTTTTGGCGCCGTTGCCGGGGAACCGGACGGTTGTCTAGTTTTTGTTTTTCGTTTTAGTTCCTGTTTTTAATTTCTGTTTTTACTTGGTAATCGTTTAGGTTATTAGGATATTAGGGTTTTTAGTTAGGGTTTAAGGTCTTCTTTGTGTTTAGATTTTCTTCCTGTCGGTTCTCCCCTTTATCTCTTCTCTCTGTTTCTGTTTCTATTCCTTCGTTTCTGCTATTTTTCTGCAATTTTATTTCAACTCTGAACCGTTTTTACCCTGTCAGACGAGCGTCCATATAATTTGGACGCCCGTCCAGTTCTTCAATCCTTCAGACGAGCGTTTGGACCTTCAAACGCCCGTCCAGACCAAATTTTTATCAGACGCCCGTCCAAAACTTTGGACGTCCGTCTGGTCCTTCTTTTCTTCAATAACTCTGTTTCTTTTCTTTTATTCTCTTTTCATAGGCTTTCAATTTTAGTTTAGGTTTTTGGATTCTTAGTCTTTAGGTTCTTTTCACTTGTTTTTGGTCCGGTTTATGCAAACTCGGAGTCAAAAGGGACCGTTACTATACACCCCCGACCCCGAGCGAACCGTAGTCCGGCCAAACAGGCGGATTCTCCGTTCTGCGGTTCTGGAAGGAAGAGCCGAGCAAGATCTTGAGGATCAGCTAGCCAAAGAAATCACTGATTTTGTAATAATGGCTGCTAATAATAGACGTACGTTGGCAGACTACGCCATGCCTGGCGCAGTCACAGTCAACCCGGCTATTGTCATTCCAGCCATCACTGCACAGAACTTTGAGCTAAGGCCTGGCCTCATTCAAATGATGCAGCATGCATCTATTTTCCATGGTTATCAATCAGAGAATCCACACACTCACTTGCATACATTCTTGGAGATATGCGGTACCACACGCATCCAAGGAGTAAGTGAGGATGCAATCAGACTGAAACTTTTTCCATTTTCTCTAAAGGGAGAAGCGAAGGAGTGGTATACTTCTCTTCCCTCCGAATCAATCACCACTTGGGCGGAACTCGAAAAGGAATTCTCGAGTCAATATTTCCCACCTTCAAAGACGGCCCGGTGTTTAAACGAGATTTTCACTTTCTATCGAAAGAGAATGAATCTTTTTCGATTCTTCGGAAGAGATTCAAATCTCTTCTGAGAAAGTGCCCCCACCACGGCTTGCCACTGCAAAGGCAAGTCAACACATTCTTTAGCGGATTGACCGAGCTTACAAAAGGCATGGTCAATAGTTCATCTGGTGGGGCGTTTCTGAAGAAAACACCTGAAGAAGGATGGGCATTATTTGAGGACATTGCTAAGTATAACTATGCTCCATCCTATCAAGCTATTCAAGCACCTCCTCCTCCTAAGGTATAGGAGGTAAACATGCAAAGTTTGATTGCCATGCTGCAGAGGCAGATGGCAGCATCTCAAATTTCAAATCCGATAAATCAAACTTCTTCTTTCCCACAGAACCCTCAGGTTCTGTATTGTGAAAACTGCTGTCAGACTGGCCATATGAATGACCAATGTCAGTTTAATTCCCCTGTTCCTTATCAAGTGAATGCTGTTCATGATTATGGACAGTATAATCAAGTCACATGTCAAAACTGTGATGAGGTGGGGCACACATCTAAATTCTGTCCTATGAACGGACAGAATGCTGAAGTGAATGCGTTCTATGGCCAGAACAACCAAAGGTCTAATCAAGTTTCTGGCCAGCAAAATTTCCAAAACCAAGGGTTTAATCAATCTTCTGGTTTCAATCCTAATTCGAATTTCAATTCGAATCAGAATTTCAATAGGAACCCTGGTTTTAATCAGAACCAAAACACTAATTTTTCCAATCCTACTCAGAGGTTCAATCAGAATTGGCCGTCTAGCTCCAATTCTAATTCTAATTTTCAAAATCGGCCCAGCCAGCAATACTCTCAAAATTTCCCAAACTCCCAAGGCCCTTCAAGCTCAGGAGACCTCAAGACTGAATGGAACTCATTCAGAGAGGAGCAAAACAAGAATATTCAGCTCCTTATGAGTACAAACAAGAACCTTGAGAGGCAAATAGGGCAGCTGGCAGAGCAGTTAGCTTCAAGACCCCCAGGGCATCTGCCCAGTTTTACTGAAAAGAATCCAAAGGGCGGTCATGTTGCTCAGACCGATTTGAACAAAGGCCCTTGTACTGACCTCGTACCTTCAATTCCTTACGGTAGAGAGGAGGCCAGTGCAATGAACTTACGAAGTGGTACTCAAGTTAGTGGTCCTTCCCACCAGGGAAACCACTAGCCCCTCCTGCCATTGATAAGGCGGGGAGGGGAAGCTGAGCACCTACACTCCCCTTTGCCAACAGAAAAGACTCAGGTGGCTGATCCCCTGAGAGGTGAAAAAGTTGGAAGTCCTCAGGTGGCTGATCCCCTGAGGAGTGAAAATACAAGTGAAAGTCAGGAGGCTGATCCCCTGACTAATAAAAAGATTGAAAGAGCCGTTAGGTGGAAGGATCTGGAAGACAAAGCTATCAATGCATCTTCAAAGAAAGTCTTTTCTGAGAATGATCTGAAAAAGCTTCCATTTCCACCACGAAAGAGCAACATACCTTTGAGTGAAGATAAGAAGTATGAAAAAGTGCTTAATCTGTTGAAAAATACTCAGGTAAATCTTCCATTATCCGAGGTCTTGGTCGAGATGCCTAAGTATACAAAATTCATCAAGGATGTTGTGTCTTCGAAAAAGAAGTTAGCAGGCATGGAAAGGCAAATTGGTGAGGATTGCTCCATGATTAATTATGAAAACTTACCAATTAAAAGAGGTGACCCTGGCAAGTTCGTACTTACAGTATTAATGGGAGGTCTAGTCTTCCCTAATTCTTTGTGTGATCTAGGTGCCTCTATAAGTCTTATGCCAATGTCTGTATGCAAACAGCTCGGTTTACAAAGCCTTCTAGAACCCACTACTATGAGTTTACAATTCGCTGATAGATCCTCTAAGAAAGCTTCAGGGATCCTGAAAGACGTTTTAGTTCAGATTGATATATTTACCTTTCCAGTCGATTGGTATGTTTTAGATATGGAGAAAGATGAAAACGTCCCCCTGATTCTTGGAAGACCTTTCCTATCTACAGCTAGAGCCCTCATCGATTGTGATGGTGGGCAAGTGACTATCCGAGTTGGTGATCAAGAGGTGAGTTACAATGTCTTAAAGTCCATTCAAGTACCCTCTGGCCCTCCAACCGGCTTTTCCATTGATTATATGACGGATGATTTCACCGATTATATGGATAAGCAAGTCATGGTGTAGAAGCCGAATATGAGCGATTGGTTGATAATCTAAATACTCATGGTATGGTCAATCTAGATCAATTAGCGGTGATTTTGAGGAAGAACTGTTGAGAGGAGAAGTCAAGGCGGTGGGACCACTGAGTAAGCTCAGCGATGTTGACTTGAAAGGTGGAGATCTTAAGTCAAGTTTGGAAGACCCCCGTACTGATTTGGTTCTGAAGCCGTTGCCCAAACATCTAAAGTATGTGTTTTAAGAGAAGGCGACAAGCTTCCGTTAATCATATCCGCCAAGCTGTCTCGACTAGAAGAGATGAAATTGATCAACGTCTTGAAACAAAAGGAAAAAGCTTTTGGTTGGCAAGTAGGAGATATCAGAGGGATATCTCCTGACATCTGTATGCATAAGATCAAGACAAATGAGGGTGCTAAATGTGTTAGACAGCCCCAGAGGAGGCTCAACCCTCATATGCAAGAAGTTGTTAAAAAGGAAATCATCAAGCTTCTGGACATGGGAATCATTTATGCCATCGCTGATAGTGAATGGGTTTCCCCGACTCAAGTAGTTCCCAAAAAAGGAGGAATTACGATTGAGAAGAATGAGAAGGGCGAGGAAATAGCATTGAGACTTGTCACTGGTTACAGAGTCTGTATAGATTATCGAAAGCTCAATGAGGTAACCATGAAGGATCATTTTCCCCTTCCATTCATTGACCAGATGCTTGAGCGTCTGGCGGGACACGCATTCTACTGCTTCCTAGATGGATATTCAGGGTATTTCCAGATACCCATTGATCCAGCTGACCAAGAGAAAACCACCTTCACCTGCCCTTATGGTACATTCACTTACATGCGAATGCCATTTGGACTCTGCAATGCTCCAGCTACATTTCAGAGATGTATGCTGGCTATCTTTGACGGGCTCGTAGAAAAGTGTATGGAGATCTTCATGGACGATTTTTCGGTCTTTGGTCAGTCTTTTGATGATTGCCTTGACAATCTTGATCAAGCGTTGTCTAGATGCGTGGAAAAGAACTTAGTGCTTAATTGGGAAAAATGCCATTTCATGGTAGATGAGGGCATAGTTCTTGGCCACAAAATCTCAGCCAAGGGTATCGAAGTTGACAGGGCGAAAGTAGAAGCTATCGAGAAGATGAGCTATCCCAAGAATGTGCGTGAAGTGAGAGGTTTTCTTGGACATGTCGGTTTCTACAGAAGATTCATTCAAGACTTCTCCAAGATTGCCAAGCCCCTGTCTACTTTACTTAAGGATGACGTTGAGTTCAATTTTGATGAGAGCTGCAAGCAAGCGTTTGAGGAGCTCAAGAATCGTTTAATATCTGCTCCAATTCTTATATCGCCTGACTGGAACTTACCGTTTGAGCTTATGTGCGACGCATCAAACTATGCTGTTGGTGCGGTCTTAGGACAAAGGCTTAACGGGAAATTCCAGCCTATCTATTACGCCAGTCACACTTTGAATCCTTCTCAAGTTAACTATACGACCACTGAAAAGGAATTATTGGCCGTAGTCTTTGCTATGGACAAGTTTCGTAGTTACTTGTTAGGAGCTCAAGTAGTTGTGTGGACTGATCATCGTTTGCGTTATCTGATGACTAAGAAAGAGGCCAAACCGCGCTTACCGCGTTGGATACTGACCCTACAAGAGTTTGACGTTCAAATTAAGGACAAGAAGGGTAGTGAAAACGTAGTAGCTGATCATGTTTCAAGAATGCTAAGTGAGGAGAAGGATGATCCAGATGATATAGATCTTTACTTTCCTCTAGAAAATATTATGCTTATTGACGGTTGTCCTCCTGATGTTCCATGGTATTCTTCCATTGTCAATTACCTTCATGCCCGATATCTTGACCCGGAAATGTCCTATCAGGAGAAGAAAAAGTTCTTCTCTGATTTAAAATCTTTCGTTTGGGATGAACCTTATCTTTTTATGATCTGTAAAGATGGTCTGCTTAGAAGATGTGTTCCTGAGTCTGAGCAGCGCGATATTATTGAGCAGTGCCACAGTGGACCCACTGGAGGTCACTTTGGTCCGTGGAAAACCGTTGCTAAGATCTTCCAATCCGGTTTCTATTGGCCTACGATCTTTAAGGACACAGAAGCTTTCTGTAAAGCTTGTGATAGGTGCCAAAGAACCGGTACTCTGACAAGGCGTTTTGACATGCCTTTGAAACCCATCTTAGAATGTGAAGTCTTTGATGTATGGAGTATCGATTTTATGGGACCATTTCCATCATCTTGTGGTAATAAATACATCTTAGTCTGCGTAGATTACGTGTCAAAATAGGTAGAGGCTCAAGCCACTCCTCACAATGATCATAAGACGGTAATGAAATTCTTAAAGAAAAACATCTTCGTGAGGTTTGGATGTCCACGTGCCCTGATCAGTGATGAAGGGACGCACTTCTGCAACCGAGCCTTAGAGAAAGTCCTTGAAAAGTATGGTATTCGTCACAAAACTGGCACACCATATCATCCGATGACTAGTGGTCAGGTTGAACGGAGCAACCAAAGCATTAAGAAAATCCTGGAGAAAACAGTTAACAGTCATAGAATGGACTGGAGTTTGAAGTTGGATGATGTACTATGGGCATACAGAACCGCCTATAAGACTCCTATGGGTACATCTCCATATCAAATGGTTTATGGTAAGCCATGTCATCCGCGCCGAGTTAGAGCATGAGCCATCGGGCTACCAAGTTTCGAACTTTGACTCCCAATCTTGTGGAAAACATCGACTGCAGCAGTTGCATGAGTTGGACAAATTCAGACTCCAGGCCTATGAAAGTGCCAGGATTAGTAAAGATAAGATGAAACTCCTCCACGATGCTAAGATTAAGAAAAGATAATTCCAAGTCGGAGAACAAGTTCTTCTATACAATTCTAGGTTACATCTGTTCCCTGGAAAGTTAAGGACACGTTGGTCCGGTCCCTTTGAAATTCTCCAAATTATTCCTGGAGGCGTTCTAGAACTACGAGGTTATGGTGACCAACCGTTTCGAGTGAATGGTCAAAGGTGCAAGCACTATATTGGTGAACCTAAAGAGAAACCTTTGATTGTCCGTTGCCTCGATATCCTCGGGTGTGGTGCTACGGAAGTCGAAGAATTCGACGAGTTTTCACCCGCCCTGTTTTCAGAGGAGGGCGGTACTGGTCAATCTGAAGAAGTTCTAGCTGGTAGTTGGGATATGGAAGAGTTTGAGAGGGAGCGTCCGTTGAAGCGTCATCAGAAGGCTCAGAGAATGAAGAGGTCAACCATGGGGAAGTTTAAGCGTTTTTGGAAAGCTATTAAAGGTTTTACCCCATGTGTTAGGTGTTGTTTCTGCAGCCAAACTGCTAACCAAAGTCTAGACGAGGTAGTGGCTGGCAGAAAGGTCAAATGGCCTGATCCAGGCTGAGCTTAAATGGTGTCGAGCTAACGACATTAAACAAAAGCGCCACTAGGAGGCATCCTAGATATCGTTAGTTTTAGTCGTTTTGTGCTTTTGTAATTTAGTGTTTGAGTTTTAGTATTTAAGTTTAGCTTACTAAGTTTTTGTTTTTGTTTATATCTGTCAGTTAGTTGTGCTTTCTAGATATGGATTTCGGAGTTCTACCGGAGGAGTTACCTTTCCTTAGGAGGATCCCACTTATCACGGTAGATGATGGACCGGGAGGGACTATAGTGTTACACGTAGATTTTGATATTAGTACCCGCATCAGGACTGTCACCTATGTTCTTATTGTTCCCCGCTGTTCGGGAGGTGGAGACTTCACTACTGAGGAGTTACAGGAGGCTCTAAGACGTCCATACACGATCCTCAATGATCCGATGCTGACAGATTTAGCGCTAGTACTGCAAGCTGAGCATTTTCGAGGTGTTGATGTAGCTGGTGAGGATTGGGGTTTGCAAGATGAGTATGACTTCCCTCCGGCGATTGACATGCTCCGCCGTCTTATTCGAGTGATAGATTGGTCGGCCATTTTCGATGACTATCGTTCTTAAGTTGTTTCGTCGAGCAAACGACGTTAAACAACAGCGCTTGGTGGGAGGCAACCCACTGTTTTCTATTTGTTTTTACTTGTTTTCTAGTGATTTTATGTACTTCGTTGATTTTCATTTGTATTTTTGAAGTTTTATTTAAGTTCAATGAGAAAATGCAAGTTTGAATTTAAATTGTATGAAATTTTATACTTTTTGCATTTTTTTTCTTGGACGCCCGTCCATTCTCATGGACGCCCGTCCGCCATGCACAATTTGTGAACGAGCGTCCAAAATTCTTGGACGCCCGTCTGATATACTCTCTTCAACGCTGTATGTGATTTGGCCATCTGGACGAGCGTCTGTTTAGATGGACGCCCGTCCAGTTCATCTGCTATCCAGCTGAACGCCCGTCCGTGATCATGGACGCCCGTTCAGACCTGCGTCTATATATATACCCTGCTTCCAAATTTTTTTTGAATCAGAAAATTTGAAAGGCAAACCCGAATTTTGCCCTCATTTTGCCCTAAAATCCTTGTTTCTACACCAAATTGGGCGCTTCAAAGTCCCACAAACAGCTCTCAATCCCCTCTTGTTGATTTTTCACTCCAAATCTTCCAACAAACACCCATTAATTCGATTCAGTAATATAGTTGGTGCGACTATTTTGAAGAAAAATTTGATTTTTAGGTTCAATTTGGCAGTGTTTGGACTTCTAATCCATTTTACCATCATCCCATCATCATACTTGGTAAGATTTTATAAGCTTTTCCTAGATTATTGCACGTTTTTTTGAGTTCGATCTTCGAGTCGACTGTTTTATAGGACTTTTCTCTTATTTGTTTTTTTTTCTTGTTGTGTTCTTGTTTCTTGTTTTGTGGTGATCTGGGATGTTGATGGATGGTGTTGGATGGTCTGCATTGCTGTTTTGACGTTGGTTTGGTGTTGGATTGTTTGGGAAATCCCGTTTGGACGATAAACGGGTGGTTTTGTTTGAATTTGGATTTGGGATTGGTGTTTGCTCATCCTTAGTCTACAATGGTACGTAAAGCGGTAGTAAAGAGGCACGGTAAGGGAATTGCTACTGAACCGGCTAAGAAGAAAAAGACTGTAGACCCCCCATTATTTAATCCGAACCGAGGCATTCATATTGGTGAACGTCAGAATCCTCCTAGAGGTCAATCTAGGGTTCCCTTGCGAGATGAGTCTGAGTCGGGTTCTGACACTGATGATGAGCCCTTAGTGAGCAAGATGGCTAGGGTGTCAGAGACTCGGGGTGCGGGAGATGCACATGAACCGAGGGGTGGAGCTGAGGAAGCCACTGAGGGAGCTGAGCCGGCTAGACAGAGAGTGAGACCCGCTATCCCTATTCCCTTTTCTCGTAGATTCATCAACCCTAAGGCGATGGAGGTCTATAATAACCATTATCTAACGAGGACGATGTTGATCGAGCGAGCTATCCTCGAGCCTCAATTTGATCCCTTATTTGTGAAGTTATTGAGGGATAGGAAGTGGGGAGCTTTGATGATAACCCCGAGGACCCCGGTAAATGCTACGTTAGTCTGTGAATTTTATGCCAATTGCTCAGAGGCGGATTTGGCAAACGGAGTTGTGACGGTTCGGGGAGTAAAGGTGCCATTTACGCCCAAGGTTATTAACGAGAAGTATGCCTTGGCACCTTTCGAGGGGTTGGACTATAAGGAGGCAGTTAAAGCTAAACAGGATGCCGGTGAGGATCCGTTGGAGGAGTTACGAATGTTGGTATGCCCGGAGGTACCATGGACACTTAGGCCGGGTGGAGATAGGAAGGAATTGATCACTACTAGTTGGACAGAGGATTGGAAGGTCCAGTGTCGGTTTATCCAGAACAGGTTGTTGCCTAAGAACAACCTGACTCACTTCCACATTGGTGACCTTGGGATGCTATATGCCTTGAACTTCAAGCTCAATGTTGATGTAGGGCAAGCGATTTTCGATGAGATTTCTATGAATCAGAAGGTATACACACGATGCTTGATATGTCGCATTTGATACACGGTCTCGTCAAGATGCCGGAGTTCCCGAGTACAAGACCGATCACAAACCGAAGAATCCTAGGTTCTTGCAGAGGGAGAAAGTGAAATCTTCGGGTCAGACTGAGACTGAGGCTGAGGTATCACGTGAGCCTGGTTCTTCTTCGGCACCGCCTCGACCATCCTCCCTTCCTACTTTATCTCCTTCGGTCCGGATGAGGCTAAGTATGGGCAACAGTGTCCGTAACTGGTTGGAGGACATACGGACGTCTCAGAACAATATTTTAACTATTTTGAAGTGTATGAGTGAGAGCCGGCCTATACGGGACAACCGAATCTTCAATCCGAGCGTCATTGATTACCTTTATTCAGATGAGATTGAGCAGGCCATTGCGGACGTTCTGGATGAGTCTGAGTCGTCTTCCGATGAGGAGCAGCCTGACTCAGTGGATAGGACTACGGCACCACCATCTGGACCCTCTTCCGATCCTCCGGTTGATGATTCTCCGGCTCCGGGGCAGTCATGATTTCATTTGTCTATTTTTCGATTTTGATTTGCCCTAGATACTGTGATTGTATATTTTTGTTACTTTTGATTACGTGATTCATTGTGTTTCGTATTTAGCTACTATTTATTATTTCCGATGGATCATGTAAGCCATAAGGCATCAGCACTTTTATTTCTTACTTTATTTCAACTGGTGAATGTATTCAATGCTTTATCTTTTGGTATTACTCGTTTTTATTATCTCTTTTCATTCTGGTATAATTCCCCGTTTTCCCCGAGATGGTTCCGTGTTTGTCAAGTCGTGCAGGTATATTTTTAGCGGTTTTATCGAGCTACATTGTATGGTTACGAGCTAATTTATAGATAGGCTCCGGCCTGACCGAAGTCGTGTACCGGTTGAAATCAGCTAAGTCTTTTCCTTTTTCTTTCGTTCTGCACAACATGAGGGCATGTTGATTTTTAAGTGTGGGGGAGGGGAATGAGCTAAAATGAGCTAGATTTTTCGAAATTTTCGACACTTTTGTTTTTGTTTTGTCCCGAGTAGGCAATTCAAATCTATGTTCGTTATTTTTATAGTCATTTAAGTTGTATATCATATGTTTGATAAGTTAGTTGTTTCACCTGAGATCTATTTTTCACGAGCCATAGTAAATGATGAGCTAATTTATAAAGTTGTACCCCTTCTTGGACGAGTGATTTCTGATTTTTCTTATAAGTCATGTACTTAGTGCTACGTATATACCTAGAGGTTTATGATAGTTTGTATTTAGATCCAAAGTATGTTATACTGTGAATATCTAAGGTTTGAATGTGATAAGTAACACGTAACTTATTGTCAAATGAAAATGTTGAATTAAATGAATAGAATGGGTGTGTCGAAAGCTAGTCGATGATTTGAGTGCGATAGGGTATACCACGTATGTCCTATACCACTATGATGACTAAAAGCTCACGACAAATCGAAGAAGCCGCCTTATGATTGGAGTAAGGTAGGGTATATCTCGAATATCGTATTCTGCTATGACAGGGCAATAGCTCATTCTGATGTGTGTTTAAAGTGAAGTAATTAAATCAACTAGTGATATGGTATGAAATGAATGAAAGACTCAGTTATCATCTATCTTATCCCCAGTATAAACTGATAGATATGCTGTAGGGACTATCCTCTGAGTATTTCAGAAAGGCCCTAGATATATTCTATCATCTTTTTCGGGATATGTCACGTTTGTAGGGTACATCTTATGAGTATCATTTATCTCTAGTTTGAAGGGGGTATTAGTTAGTTTTGCTTTGAGTCTCTCAAGTTTGGATTTAGTGGAAGTTTGTTATGGCTTTGCACACACACCGGGGTGAACCTCTAAGTTATTAAATATGTGTTATATGTGCTGAGATGTCTATCTTTTCTCGAGCCTTTATCTTGTTTTGTTTTGCTCGGGACGAGCAAAAGCTTAAGTGTGGGGGAGTTGTTAAGGGTGAATTTATACGATTTATAACGCTATATTCTATGATATTTTCCCTCGTATTTGCATAATTTGCATGAGAAACGAGTGTTTAATAGATTTATTAAGCGGATGAGGTTTTTAATGAGTTAATCGTAAAACTGGTTAATTTTGGTGTTTGAATTGTGATTTTCATGATTATTTGGACGACATTACATTTTTCGATGTTTTAATGTGTTATAGGTACATGTTCGATGCTCAAATGTTGATCAAAAAGAGATAAGAGTCGAATTTCATTGATGAAAAAAAGATAATGATGATTTGATTTGATAAAAGGAGATAGAGATGAAGAAATCAAGATGAAGTCGACCCTGGACTGGCGTCCAAAGCAGCTTGAACTGGCGTCCAGAGTGGACGGGCATTTGGTCATCTGGACGGGCGTCCAGGAGGAGCTTTTACATTCAGGATGATCAGATTTTTCATGGACGAGCGTCCAATTTAGTGAAGGACGGGCGTCTGATCCAGCTCGTCCCGACTCGAAGAAGTATTCATAAGCCAGACGGGCGTTCTCCCTTTCCAGACGGGCGTCCAGCCGCCGACTTTGCTGAACCGACTTTAATATCTATAAATAGCTGTGGTTTTCTCCACATAGATATACATATTTGAACCTTAAACCCTAGGGGCGGCTAAGCTGCGTTTTTCTTTAGTTTACAAACAGTTTTTCTTTAAATTCTTTTATGCACTTTTATTCTAAACAATTCGAGTTTCGAAGAGGATGCTAAGAGGATAGACCTCCATTGAACAAGCGTTGTGAAGCCATCCAATCAACGAGTCAGTTTTGTTCTTGGTTATCTTGTGAGTATTTTAATTCAAGTTGTTTCTTTATCATGTCTTTCATGTTGTTATGCAATTTATATCGAAAGATCGTTGCATGTTGATTGTTTATGTTGATGGAAATCATGTTAAACTTTAGATCACCGTGATAAAGAATAGATCTTAAATCTAATCAACGAGAGTTATTAGGTTAGATTTCTAGGTTAGAAATTGAGAGATTTCACACCTCGATTTGAAAGCGTTAATCTTTAGATCGAAAGATAAAAGATTGATAGGAGATCTTGTCTAAGAAATTAGGAGTTTGTACCTTGGTTAGGTGAATCACAACTTGGTTAGAAATCACGAGATAATCTAGATCGAAATTGATAGTTGTAGGATAGGTGGATCAATTGCTTGTTCGTTCATAACTTATTGATTTAAACCCCTTGAATTTGAATTGTTTAGCTTAGTCTGTCTTTTATTGCATATTAGGTTTAGTTTAGTTTAAATTGGTTCGAAACTATCTTTCCTGGCTTTAGATCCTTGATCTTCTGTCCAGTTTACGTTATTGTTATCTTTCTTGTGAATTATTTACTGTTTTCGTATCTGTTTAGTTTAGTAATCGTGACATAGGTTAGTTAGTTAAACAAAAACTAGGGTTAGCAATCGCCAGTTCCCCGTAAGATCGACCCGGCATTAACCACTTTTACTACGATCCTTATACTTGAGGTTAACCGGATTATTACTTGTTTGTTTTGTGTTAATAAAATCCGTGACAATCTCATAATCGGAGGAGTGCAGTCACGGGATTATGGTGGCATATTCCTGTGATTGATTTATCGAATATAATTATTCTGTTCGTAAGATAATTATTTATTTGATTTATCGGAGCCACTGATTATTAGTCCATGGTCCCCGACGTGCCTCCTATATAGCATAGCTATTCTCGGACGTCGAATCCTAATAATATTAATTTAGTTCTTGTTGGACTTTATTAAAACGATATGTGAATTAATTGTTTAGTGAACTATTTAATTAGTTGGCTAAATAATTAAATATGTGAAAAAGGCATTTTTCATAATCTTGGCCCAATTATTGTGTAATGGCAAAATTAATATTGACTAGGTCAATAAGTGTATTTTCGCCCCAAGCATTGTTTTAGGAAACAAGAAATTGTTTTTAAGACATGTGCACAAAATATATATTGGATAAATGTTTATGGTAAGAAATAAAGATAAATATTGTTTTAGATTTGTTCTAGAATATTATGGAATTATCTTTTATTTATTGGATTATTTATTTGCAAAATAAAAATCTTTGGAGGTTAAGTTTTACTCTCCTATATAAAGAGAGTTCTCCCAAGCCTTATACACACTAATAAAATTCGACTTCTTCTCTTAGAGAGAAGAAGAAATAATTTCGGCCAAGAGGGTTGGGGAAAAATCTTGGAGGTTTTTTCCGGGTAGCATATCGGAAGGGTTCGAGTCGAGGATTTCCTTCCACCGGGAGTTGCTTGGATCACACGTACGGAAGATCGTGGTGCTCTTCACATCTTCGTTTGTTATTTCTATTGCGGCTCTTCTACTTGGATTTTGAGATCCAAGAGGTATGTTCTACAACCCCTTGTAGATGTAGATCTAGTTATTTTATTACGTGTAATTTATAGATCTAGATCCTTAAATCGCTTCCGTTGCGGATGGTATTACTAACAGAATCAAGTCCCCCTCGTAGTTTAGATTGCCTTTTTATACCTTTGGATCATGGGGATAACTCCCTCTACTATAGTGGGGAGTTATCAGCGGTTAATCTACCAACTATAAGACGTGGGATCTACCCATGTTTGTAAACTGTTATGCCGTTATTGACTCTGTCTTTGTCCTGCTCATTTGATTATTACGCCGAGGTTTTTACGGTCGAACATAACGGAGTCCTGCTTATTTGATTATTCTGCCAGAGGTCTTTCTGGTCAGAACATAACGGAGACCTACTCATTTGATTATTCTGTCCAGAGGTCTTTCTGGCCAGAGTCTCGTAGAGTCCTGCTCTACCAGTCCATTTATCTTTATTGTCTAGTCTTTATAATGGGCCCGGCCTAATTGTAAATAACCCGGCCCAGTAGCCCTATATATCATCATAAGTCCCCCCAGACTAGGGTGGACTGCTTTACAGCTACCCTAGTCTGGAATGTATGAACTTCCGTCATTAATATAACGCGAAACGAGGCCAACTTCCGTCGTTCTGCTTAGAATGCCCTACATTTACGTTACTGACTTCTGGGTATTTTGCCTAGAGTATTCTTGCGCTGCAAGTTTGGTACTTAGTCCATTCGTGTAGTTGGGCTTCTTCCCAGAAGGCCCTCTCTCTGCAAGTTGGCCCTTAGTTCATATTCTGGCCAGAGTGTCTTTGCGCTGCAAGTTCGACCCAGAGTGTCCTTGCGCTGCAAGTTCGACACTTAGTTTATTTAATGATGGGTCTTCTGGCCAGAGTTTCCTTGCGCTGTAAGTTCGACACTTAGTTTATTTAATGATGGTTATTCTGCCCTGAGTGTCCTTGCGCTACAAGTTCGACACTTAGATTTTTAACGATGGGTCTTCTGCCCAGAAATGTCCTTGTGCTGCAAGTTCGACACTTAGATTATTTTAATGGGTCTTCTGCCCAGAAATGTCCTTGCACTGCAAGTTCGACACTTAGATTTTTACGAGCGACACTTAGATTTTTACGATGGGCCTTCTGCCCAGAAGTGTCCTTGCACTGCAAGTTTGACACTTAGATTTTTACGATGGGCCTTCTGGCCAGAAGTGTCCTTGCCCTGCAAGTTCGACACTTAGATTTTTAACGATGGGTCTTCTGCCTAGAAATGTCCTTGCACTGCAAGTTTGATACTTATATTTTTACGATGGCCTTCTGCCCAGAAGTGTCCTTGCCCTGCAAGTTTCCATGCTCGGTATATATTTTCTTGGCATTTTGCCTTTAATTTCCTGTATTTCAACACAACTTAAAATATGCAAACATATAATCAATAAAATTAATGAAAATATATTTCAAATGGATAGCCATCTCAGAAAATAAGCTTATATTAAGGATAGTATTTCCGTAGGTGAATAGCATTCCAGCTCCTAGGAATGGTCTGTCCAGAGGCATTAGTCAGTTGATAAGATCTTTTTCCATGTACCTTGATCATTTTGTATGGACTTTCCCATTTTGGGTATAGCTTTCCAGTTGGACCTTGCCTGCTGGCATCATTTCGCCTCAGAACTAAGTCACCTTCTTTAAAATACGTACCTCTAACTTTTGAGTTGTAGTATTGAGCAATTCTCTGCTTGTACTTGGCCATCTGTATTAGAGCTACATCTCTTTTATGTTCCAGCTCATCCTTAATGTGCAGCATATTTGCTTCCTGCGTTTCTGGACAGTATAATTCTGTCCTGGGAGATTTATGCCGAATCTCTGCGGGTATCACTGCTTCGCATCCGTATGCTAAGGAATATGGAGTAACCTGTCTAGCGGCATTTGAGGACGGATCTCTACGTCTCCTCTGATTATTTCTATCCTGAACGTTGTTGAATTTTCTGAACTCCTTCATTCCTCTGAGGTTATTGTTAGGTGTGATGCCCGAAAGACAATTTTGTAATTGTTTTATTTAATAAATGAATTTGACATTATTATTCATATTTATTATTCTCATAATCACCGATGTGACAATAGTATTTACACTACAGAAAACCCTAAAGTATATCGTTTATGTAATCACTTAACTCAGTGTATGAGATATACACGGGAGGATTGAGTTAGTGAAGATGTACTTAAAATACAATTAGCCCGTAGTGAAGTTAATCGAGAGTATCGGGTCTCCCCTTTAACGTGCTATTAATGCGCCCGTAACACAATAGGTGTGATTGTCTTATCCGGACTTTCGGTTAAGAGAACCTAATGGGGCATTTATATATGATAGATATATCATATATAAATTTGGACCGATTTGATTAGAGTTCACGATATAATTCCGTAATCGAGAAGTCTTATCGAATCAATGGATGATCATATTTATGGATATATCTTAATCCTGAGGTGATCACAGTCAACTGCTTGAATCAGTATGAAGTTTGACTTGACGGTTAATGATTACACTGAGTCTGTGGTCTGAATTACCCCATCTTGGCATTGTACTGGATTGAGTGAGTAGTCTGTGTTATCACAGATACGGAATCCATTCCTTCCATTTATGGAAGTAGATAGACAGTTCCCTTATTTGTTAATCCTAGAAACTGATCGATCCATGGAGTTCATATTACACTGATTAGCTACCAGTGAGTTGTATGAATTAATTGATCACTAGGGGGTTAATGGTAAATAAGGATAAGAGGTTCTAGAAAGGGTTAACGGTAACTTCCCGATTTAGAATGAACAGTCTATGGAGGATTAATCCATATGTAATGATTATATCAATGGACGCTTATTATCATTCTCGTGAGGAGATAAATATAATCTCGTAATCGGAGGAGTGCAGTCACGGGATTATGGTGGCATATTCCTGTGATTGATTTATCGAATATAATTATTCTGTTCGTAAGATAATTATTTATTTGATTTATCGGAGCCGCTGATTATTAGTCCATGGTCCCCGACGTGCCTCCTAATATAGCATAGCTATTCTCGGACGTCGAATCCTAATAATATTAATTTAGTTCTTGTTGGACTTTATTAAAACGATATGTGAATTAATTGTTTAGTGGACTATTAAATTAGTTGGGCTAAATAATTAAATATGTGAAAAAGGTTTTTTCATAATCTTGGCATAATTAGTGTGTTATGGCAAAAAAAATAATATTGACTAGGTCAATATTCATTTTTTCGGCCAACACATGTTTTAGGAAACAAGAATTATTTTTCTTGTGATTAATAAGACATGTGCACAAAATATTTATTGGATAAATATTTATGGAAAGAAATAAAGATAAATATTATTCTAGATTTGTTCTAGAATATTATGGAATTATCTTTTATTTAATGGGATTATTATAATTGATTTTGTATTAATTATTAAATCATTGGAGGCTAAGTTTTACTCTCCTATAAAAAGAGAGTTCTCCCAAGCCTAACACACAATGAAATTCGACTTCTCCTCTTAGAGAGAAGAAGGAATAAAATTCGGCCAAGGGGTTTAAGGGGAAAAATCTTGGAGGTTTTTTCGGGTAGCATATCGGAAGGATTCGAGTCGAGAATTTCATTCCACCGGGAGTTGCTTGGATCACACGTACGGAAGATCGTGGTGCTCTTCACACCTTGTTCGTTCTTTCTATTGCGGTTCTTCAACTTGGATTTTGAGATCCAAGAGGTATGTTCTACAACCCCCTTGTAGATGTAGATCTAGTTATTTTATTACGTGTATTTTATAGATCTAGATCCTTAAAATCGCTTCCGCTGCGGATGATATTACTAACAGTTATCTCCTTGTGACCGATCGATGCATTCATCGACCTTCCCTTCCATAGTTGCCGCATCTATATCTCTGATCAGGTCCCTGCACTGCTCAGAGTCATGCCCAATGTCTTTATGATATCTGCACCACCTTGTGTGATCTCTTTTTTCTTTTGGACCCCTTAAAAGAGGAGGAGTCTTGGTAATTCCTTTCTTCTCTATTATCGCCGGAACTTGATCACATGATCTGTTCAAAGGAATAAGGTCTTTGTCCTGCAAAACACCTTTCTTCCCTAGCCTATCAGATATGGGAGCGGTTACCCTGTCCCAAACTGATTTTCTTTCTTGTCAGATTTATCATCAGTTTTTCCTTTTTTGGAATCCCTCTGGGAGTCATCTCTCTTGGCCCTGTTTGCCTCTTCTCCTTGACAATGTCTGTACGCCATTTCCAGACATTTTTCCATCGTGCTCGGATTCTTGCTGCTCAGCTTGGCATGTAGCCGTCCTTCTTTCAAACCTGCCACGAAGGACGCTACTAAGAATTTATCATCCAGATCTGCTATCTGGGATAATTCTCCGTTGAATCTTTTAAAGAACTGCAGCACTGTTTCATCACTTTTCTGTCTGATGGTCAGCAAATATGTTCGGTTTCTCTGGAAAGGTCTTGCAGCGATAAACGCGTGCATGAACTTCCTGGTCAGAGTGGGGAAGTCTGGTATGGATCTGGGGTTCAACTTATTGAACCAATCCCTTGCCTTCCCTGTAAGAAGGGTTGCAAATGCCCTGCATTTCATATCTTCTGGTGCATTGTACAGGCTCATATGTTGTATGTACTGGTGCATATGGTCATATGGATCCTTAGTGCCATCATATGGCTGAATCTTGGGGATCTTGAACCCTGGAGGACAAGGAAATGTATCAATGTCCTCAGTAAAAGAAGACACCAGCCTAAACTCATCTTGCTTAGGCCTAAGAATGGCGTCCAATTCTGCTTTGGCGTTATCACCACCTGGGCGAGTAACCACCACCCTTCCCCTGGACTTTGCCTCATGTTTTTCTTTCTGAATTGTATTATGAGGAGGAGTTGTTTCTGAAACTTCGGCATCCTGGTTTCTGGCTTTCAATACCTCCTGAAAGATGGCTTTTATCTCTTCTCCTTTGAGATTTGCCAGATTTTCCACCAACATCTGTCTGACTGCATTTGGTGTGCTGGTTTGTCCTTCTTAAATTAGAGTTTTATTTCCAGGTTCTTGACCGTTTCCTTCTGGGCTCTTTTCCTTGGTTTGATCTTCAACTTCCGGTTGATTTTGATGCTTCTTCCCATGATTTTTCACCATTTTTACTATAAAAACAACTCACTAACTAGAATCAGGCCCTCCTTCTAGCGCCAAATGATGATGCTTAAAATCGCAATCGGGTAATTAAATGATTCGAGTTAGGAAAATAATATCAACACAAGTATATTTTGTATGAATTTGGATTGAACTCTTTTGAAAGAGCTGCCTACGTATCCAGTTCAAGTATTGAACCGGAATCAAGTCGCCCTCGTAGTTCAGATTGCCTTTTTATACCTTTAGATCATGGGGATAACTCCCTCTACTATAGTGGAGAGTTATCAGCGGTTAATCTACCAACTATAAGACGTGGGATCTACCAATGTTTGTAAACGGTTATGCCGTTATTGACTCTGTCTTTGTCCTGCTCATTTGATTATTCTGCCCAGAGGTCTTTCTGGTCAGAACATAACGTAGACCTGCTCATTTGATTATTCTGTCCAGATGTCTTTCTGGCCAGAGTCTCGTAGAGTCCTGCTCTACCAGTCCATTTATCTTTATTGTCTAGTCTTTATAATGGGCCCGGCCCAATTGTAAATAACCCGGCCCAGTGGGCCTATATATCATCAGACCCCCATGTTACAATTCCTACAGCCGCCCCTGCACCCGATAATTTGAAATCTGTCAATTAGCCTACCCGAAGTTGAAATTCTGACTCCGTCATGGGGAAGCAGGTGTTTGTTCTATTTATTTTGCAAATTATGAACATATAAAATATTCATTTTCTTACTTCTCATTGCAAACCATCGGTTTTTTGTTTTTTGTTTTCTGTTTTTGTGTGTGCGTTTCTTTTCATATTAGTGTCTTGAGTATTAAGCTTCCCTTGATGAAAAGATGAAGCGAAATATGGTGTATTTAGTCCCTTGAGTAAAACGCAAGCAAGAAGGACAAGGGAAAATCTTTCATCTTACAGGGTGATGATAGGTGGGCCCACTGGGCCGGGTTATCGATAGTTGGGCCAGGCCCAAAGTTAGACAATAAAGATAATGGATTGGCAAGACGCAAGTGTTGACCAGAATAGTTTGAGGAGCAGGACTCCATCATGCGCTGCGCAGAAGTATCTCTAGACAGAGTGATCGGCTGCGCAGAAGTATCTCTAGACAGAATACTCGGCTGGGTACAACGAAGACCGAGTCAACATCAGTTCAACCGTTTGTAGACGTGGGTAGACCCTACGACCAGTGACGTACAGACATAACCGGTGATAACTTCCCATCACGCAAGGAAGAGGATCACGATCTACAACTATAAAAGGAACACCCCGAAGTACGAGGGGGACTTGATTCCAATTTGCTATCTAAATTGGATACGTAGGTGTTGGTCCCGAGAAGGGTGAAACTATAGTCGAGGGGGGGGGGTGAATGACTATAGTGGAGTTTCAAAAAAATTTCTTTTGTTTAAAAGCTTTTGGGCAGCGGATAAGTCCCTTCTTACTATGTTGTTTTCAAATCAGTTTAAACAGTCACGGTTATAAGTTATGATCTAGGCAATTTAAATAAATGCTGTAAAGTCAATTGCAGAAAGTAAATTGACACAAGGATTATAGTGGTTCAGGGTGGTGTAATCCCTTAATCCACTCTTCTCCTGTGATGATCGGAGGAATTCACTATTGTTTTCACAGATACAATAGTATGATTGTGGCTTCCCAAGCTTCACAATCTACAAGACTATCACTCCTTGATCGCAATGTGCTTCGTTGATTCCGCCTCTTTTGTCGCTCCTTGAGATCAAAATCCTTCAACGCCTATCACAGATTCAACTCCTTCTCGATTGCCTCCGATTCGCTTGCTTCAGTTTGATGTGAATGTGATTCACACACTTGCTTGATCAATCTCGTCGTCGAATATGACTTTGTAGCTCTGATATCTGAGTTGATCACTAGATGTATCCTTGTAAGTTCAGAGAGAAGGCTTTTCAAATTGACAGAGTTTCTGCTTGATTTTTCTTTTTAGATCGTTGTTCTTCTTTGTTTGTCAATGCCTTCTATTTATAGCCTCGAATAACCTTGATTTAAAATTCCGTCCGTTGGCTATAGTAATGAGAGAATAATCCTTGATTTTATTCTTGATTCCCCCTTAATTGCATTCTCCTTGATTTCAGTGATCGGATTCATTCTTCAAATGTATAGCAGAAAATCCGTTTTTGATTGATCCTCTATTGATTGTGCATTTAATGCATGATCTTCTGAATCTTCAACGTATATTAAATCTGATCTGGTAAGTGTTACTTCGCCGTTTTCAGAACGGTCGAGTGATCCTTCTGACTTAGCCGATTTAGATCTTCCTTCACCGTTTTGTCTTTACTCAGCCGAAAGTCAGTTTACTTTGCCGATTCACTGTTTTCTTTTTTGCTTCAGTTTAAGGAGAATCTTTGTACTTCACTGATCCTTGATTAGGGTGAGATCAGTGTACACCATATTTGAACATTTAAGTTTTATCACTTAGAGTGTAACTTGGACTTATCCAAGGTCATCACAGACTTCCTTGGTTATAAGTCAGACCATTAATGTCTTCATTGCTTCTCTGCTGGTGCTTGGCTGGCTTCACTCTGCCGAATATTGTTTTTACTTTGCCGTCCTACCAACTAGTACAATACTCGTCTGACTCAACTTATACAACATGTCAGACTCTAAGTAAAGACTTATATAGAGAATTCTAACTTATTTCAGGCTTGCTATAACAGCTAGTATGGTCATCATCAAAACATAATAGAACATTCCTAACAATTTCACCCTTATTGATGATGCCAAAACCCTCATAAGCCTGAACATAAGTAATCCAAAATTTTCATAATAATCAACAAAATAAAAACTCAACAATTTTATTCATCCATCACAGGGCAATAAGTTCAAAAGCTCTATTCAAAAGTTACAAACTACATTTTGCTTAATTCAGCTTTGTACCTTTTGAACTTTGTAGTCTGAACTTCTTCAATGTCTTTCCAATCGATTTCTGGAAACCTCCACTTCCAGTATGCCATAGCTGTGTATTCAGATACACCCTGAAAAATTTGGCAAAAATTCTGTATGGTCACATTTGCCCTAGGTTCCACAAAGTACTTCTCAAGTCTTTATCTAGCCTCAGCAATATGTGAATCTGCAAACTTGAGGCTTTTGTAGAGACTCCACTGCTCCTGTTTCTCCATTCTTCCCATAGGTTTGAAGAATTTTTCCATATAGTTGAATTCTTCTTGTTGTTCGCCTTGGCAAGTCTTCCGGTCCTTTTGCGTACGGTGGTATGGCCGAGCTTGGTTTGTTGTTGCTTTGTCCGAGGAGTGCAAACTCTCTTTTGACTTCATTGTAGAGTTTAGCCATATCAGTTCTCATCCTTTCATCTTGATAGCTTAGCCAATCAGCCCATGCTTCATCTTGTGAGGAATGAGGATAAAGTCTTCATGTACTCTGAAAAATTCTCTTACATGGTCCAGTACATCTGCTTCATATTCAGCTTTGCTTTGATGACCAGTAAAAGTTCTGTCTTGCCCAGTGTATCTGGATCTGCTACTGCCACTGCTGGTGTTTCCTCTGGTGCTAAGTCTGTGTTGACTAGCTGATCCTCTTTGCTGACTAGATCCAGGCCTTTGCTGTCTGCCGGATCTGTCTCTGTCATCATCACTTCTTTGTATAGGATGAGGAAATCCTGTGCTGGGTTCTTATAGAGCCTTTTCTCTTTCCGCTCTGGCTCTCCTTTGCTGTTCTTCTGCCTCATTCCTGATTCTTATTTCTCTGTCCCTTGCTTTCAGTTGTTCTTCAGTGAAGTTTGGGGGTCTAATAGTTGATCCTTCAGGCTTATCCTGAGTTTCCCCCTTTTTGGCAGCATCATCCCTTTGCTGAAATAGGATGCTATTTGTGGCCTCTGCCGTCCCAATCAGAGAGTCAAGTTTTGATTCAATAGATGTGAATCTGTTGTTATGATCATTCAATTTCTCATTGACACTACGAAATCTAGTGCCGAAAGCCACTGCCATTGATTCATTTTCTTGGGAAATATGCTGCCTGAGGCCTGCAAGATTGTTAGTGATATTGATGTTGAGTTGCTTCATCAGATTTCCTTGTTGTCGAACCACAACATTTTGTGCATCAATGTACTCTGCAATGGCCTAAAACTTGTGTTCAATGGAGGAGCTTTTGTCATTAAATGCTGAAGTCATGGATCTGAGATACATGGCTTGCTGTTCCAATTCTTCAGCCAGCAAATTTGCCGCTTTCTCAAAAGTTTCATTTGTAATGCCAGTGGCCAGCTGAGAGAGTTTGTGCCTTACGTCAGCTGGTTCTGGATCTGTTTGCTGTCCCTTGTCTTGATGTTGAGTGACGTTTGCATTCACATCCAGATCTTCAAGTATTTGGGTATATGTGTAGGCTGGTGTGGCTTGAGCTGCTGTTCCCCCTATCTCTGTGCCGGGAGTTGCCTTGACTGGAGTGGCAGCAGCTGAACCAGTGTCCACAATGTTTGTGCTGTCAGCTGGAACGTTGACATACAACGGTTGAGTGGCTGTCTTTGCTGGAGTTGTGGACTTGTTGGATGCTTGTGGTTTCAAAAATGTACGGAGAAGAGTGGTATCATCAATTGCATCTGGTGCATGGATATCCTCTTCTCTGTCTTTACCAAGATCATCATCATGATGATCATTATCATCATTGTCATCATGATCATCACCATCATCTTGATCATGATCATCTCCACCATCTTCTGAGTCATCACTCTGTCTCCCAGAGGTCTGGGGCATTTTTGCCTTGGCTGCATCAACCAAGTCCCATAAAGGTGATTCATCAATTACACCAACCAGAGTTGTGATTCCCAGAAAATCAAACAGCCATGCCTCTTCCGCAAGCATGTGATCAGAGTCTTGAAGCTGTTGTCGGGAGTCACCTTCCTTCCACTCAAGATATTCTGCAATTCGATCATCTATATCATTTGCAGACAATTGTGCATCTTCTTTTGGAGATTCCTCATCCTCTCCAGTGTTTTCTTCATTAGGGTGCTGTTCATCCTCACTGACATTTTCTTCTTCTTGCTGTTCTGCCTCAGTGTCGGAATCCTCTTCTTCTTCTTCTTCATCAACCAATTTTCCAAAGGCTGTCTTGTCCAGATTTCGCTGGACCTTTTGCTTCTTTCTTTGACTGGTGGTGTGGTGTGTGGATTTCTTTCTCTTCCCTCCTCCTGCCTTCTTTTGTTGTTTAACATAGGTAAACATGACTTTGGACTCATATAGTTTGTGGAGTTGTACAGTAGGGACTTTGAGACATTGCAACAGATAGTGTAACTGAATCCCATATGACTTTTTCACCCAGAATTGTCCTTTCTTTTTCTTTCCCTCTTTTATCCCCTTTTCCCTTGCCTTCACTTCACCTTGGATTTGTTCTTTAATTCTCAAAAAGAGGTATCTTGCCCAATTGAATTGTAGATTGTTGTAGATGATTCCCATTAGCCGCATTCTAATTTCTGTCATGGCATTATTTGCTCCCAATTTTCCTTCAATAGTCTTGCCAATTAGGGCACTGAACTCATTGAATGGTTTCTTTAAAGCTGATCTCATACAATTGACTTTTGTAGATCCCGGGTTTGCGCTTTGGCAATAGTTGCCCGGAAATCATCCAAGTTTTGTGGTACCAATGTCACTTTTGCTTGACCTTTATTTGAAAGTTTAAGATGTTTTCGAATTACCTTTTCTGTAATCACCACTTCTTTGCCATTGACAGATGCAACGATCTTGTCTTCTTCCCACTTGTCACCTTCTTCAGCAGGAAGCCCAGGTACGTATTTTGCAGATTTCCAGAAGGAAATCAGACTTTCATAGCAAACCTCGGTTATGGGAGGATTGAGAAAGGTTGATAATTTTAGGTTTTCGCAACCTGCTGCTAATCGTTTGGCATCTTCGTCATTTCCGCACAGTTTCAAGTAGTGTTCTTCTTGAAAGAATGATCCAGTGGCAATCAATTTTTCATATCCAGCTTGGGTGTTTGAGAAAGATGATGCCATTGTTGAAAATGAAAGTTTGAAAATGAACTTGAATTTGCAACAGAGAAAACCAAAAGTAGGGTTTGTAATTTGCAAGAGAGTGTGGAGATTTCTGAAAATCTCTAAGTATCGTTTATATTGGGTGATTTTGAGTAGTGTGAGCGTGGTTTGAATGTGGAAGGATTTTATGACATAATGGCGTGATTTTGTGTATGTAAATCGCGATATTCGAGCGTAATGGGGGGAGTGGTTTGAGGTAAGTAATGATAGAGCCCGGGAATCGAGGCGTTTATAATTTAAAAAGCATATGGTTACCCTGTTGGAAATAAAATTTATGTTTTGATGATAATTCATCTTATTTATTATAATGTTATCTTAACCCCATTTGATGAAGTGCTGAAGCCAGCTGTTATAGTGGAAAGCTAAAAGATGTCTAGAACTGAATGTATAAGTTTTATTAGAGTCTGATTTTTGTATAGGTTACATCAGACAAGCACTGTAATTAATAGTGTGTCGTAAAACTGAAAACTGGGAATCAATTAGAAAACTGGAAATCATCGAGACAAACAAACTGACTCGGAATACACCTACTGAAGAAGGTAAGTTCGCTGAGAGTTACAGACTTGGTTGGCTTATCTAGAAGATGGAAGAACTGAGGGACACAAACTCAGTTATTGAAGAATGAAGAACTGAGGGTTCAAACTCAGTTATGAAGATTAAAAGTCGAGACTGTAAAGTTGGACTTCAGGCAAGATTGTGGTGACCTGAACTGACTTTATAGATCTTGTATGAAGACCTAAGAATCATAAGGACAATGAATTCTTAGATGATAAATGCATCATGGTGTACTCTGATTAAGTCAATTATAATCAAATAAAAACTGGAGTACTGATATTTGAAGAAGAACAAAATCTCAGTTAATGCTCCAAGTCAGTTAGGAAACTAACAAATAAAAAAACTGACAAGGAAACTCAGTTTTATAAGTCAGCCATCCAACATACTGAAAGTACAGTTGAACGTTGTAAAGAAAGAAATTTCATTGGATGAGTCACTAACACAGCAGGAACAGTCAGAAAATATAACCGTTGTGAGATATACAATTCAAATCGAAGCCAGATGAACGTTGGACTTCACACTATAAATAGAAGACCTTGCACCAACAACAACATATATAGAACAGAGCATATACAAGAATTAACAAGCAATTTGTACACTGTATTTGAATTGTTATCATCACTGAACTACAACAAGATCATATCTAGTATTTCTTCAAGTGTTCAAAGCTACAAAGAATTTACCAAGAATTCAACACTCTGAAGAACCACAAACAAGAATCAATTTATTGATTCTCAGCCCAACTTTGATTCTATTTCAAAGGTTTAGATTGTGAAGCAAACCGGGAAGGTTTTGTCAAGGACAGTTGTGACAAGCAGTCGGGTAGACTGTGTTTGTGGTGGTAGCTGGTGAAGAGGCAATCCTACCCTCTAAGGACCAGTGGTTCAAGCATTTGGAGAGCAGCAATTCTACCTGTTCTACAATTGTTTAGATAGTGAAGCTAGAGATTAGCCAAGGACTATTGTTTAGGACTTTTTGTAACAGTTCACCTCAAGAAGTTCTAGTGGAATTTTCCTCCGCACCACAGGGGAAGAGAGGACGTACAGGATTACACCACCTGGAACCTCTATAACATCTACCTTATTTACTTTACGCATTTACTTACTTATTTATTTACAGCATTGTGATACTTGATTGTTACACATCTCACAGTCACAACTGACATTCACCAGAATTCAGTTCACAACACTCAGTTTTCATAACAGAACAACAAGATCAATATAAAGGCTAAAATCATATCCGCTGCCGGTTGACTCAGTTCAGCTTAAGTCAGTTTTGATTTAATCTCAACTTAGTTAGCTCAACTCCACACCAGTTCTATCTGAATCCTAATCTGTTTAAAATTCAGTTTTTGGTGACAAGTTTATTCACCCCCCCTCTAAACTTGTGTTAGCCTTTCCAAGGGACCAACGATTGGTATCGGAGCAGTGTTTCTTTAACCAGATATCATTTGCTCGTTATCCTCTAGTTGTTCTTATTTGAAATTTTTTTAATTAAATTAATCTACAGTCAATCTTCACTCACTCACAATGGATAACAATCAATATGCAAGACAAATGCTTATGTGCAACATGGATGATTTGACGAATACAAACGTCGTATGCAGGCATTCCTAGCAGCTACTCATGATGAAATGATGGATGTACTCACTGATGGACCAATCCAGATCACCTACATGCAAACTGAAGGTGACAGACAAGTTCGAGTTCCAAAACCCAAATCTGAATGGACCAGTGATGATCGCAAGCGAAACAATCTCAACAATGTTGCCATGGACTTTATCCTCAGAACCCTTGACAACAACATGTACTTAAAGGTGAAAGAATGCACAACTGCCAAAGAAATGTGGGACAAACTTCAGTTAGTTTGTGAAGGAACAGATTCAATCAAGGAAAATAAAATTTCCGTTGCAAAGCAAAAGTTCGAGAATTTCAAGATGAAATCTGGAGAAACCATTGATCAAATGGAGACAAGATTCAGTGCTATTATGGATGAACTAGATCTACTCAAGACTGAATACTCAAAGAAAGTCATCAACACCAGGATATTGAAGGCATTGCCAATGTGCTGGAAAATGAAGGTCACTGCCATGGAAGAATCTAGGAGACTTGATGTAGAAGATTCATTCAAGATCTTTTCAGATCTGGAAGCTTATGAATTCAGTGAAGATTTCACAACCACAGCTGCAATAATCAAAGCTCTGGAAGAACCAAAGACCACAAGACTTGCAAGCAAAGATCAAATGAGATTCAAGAAAATTCATCTAACAATATTCATGAATTGGATGAAATGGAAGAACAAATGGCTCTAATGATGAACATAATTCGAAGAATGAAGAGTGGACATCCAGTCACTCAAAAGTTCATCAAAAGGACTCCTGAGAAAAGAAAAGATGATGAATACCTCTGTTTCAACTGCAAGAAACCAGGACACTATAAAGCCGAATGTCCAGAACTGATCAAGAAGACACCACCAAGGAGAGTTGGTAGAAGAGCACTTCTTGCCGGAGATGAATCAGATTATGAAGCTGGTACTGAAAGATTATCAGATGATACAGCTTTAATGGCACACATGGAAGATCCAAATGAGGTATGTGAATCAAACTCTAAATATTCCTCAGCTCAGATTTCCATGATGAATGCATGTTCTTCGAATGCTGACTCCAATCCAAAAAATCTAGAATTAGAAGAAACTCTTGATGAATTGATGAATCATCTAGTAACCATACAAGCTGGTTATGAATCAATCAAAGCTGAGAAAGAAAGTCTAATTCTTGAAGTTGAAAGATTGAAGTCTGAACTAAAAATGTTGAAACTGACAAGAACTGATAAAGGAAAGATTCAACATCAGTCTACTGCATCAGCAGCAGCAAATGAATCGTTTGCTCAATCAAGTTCAATTACTGGATTCAAATCAGGAAAACCATATGGAGACAAAACTGGGTTAGGATTTGATACACAAAGCAATCTTCGAAGAATGGAACTAGCAAAGCCGCCGGGCCGAGTACCAAAATCGGTATTAAGTTTGTGGTTGAGCAAGCTCCACAAACCGAGAAAATTGTCGAACCAAGTAAAGCCGTATCACACAGATAAATCGCTTTTCTAAGAAGACAACCGTATCTACCTACAAAACTAAATCAAATGGTAGACCACCGTATTCAATAGAAACCGACACGGCAAATCAACCGCCGATCCACAAGAACCAATGAAGTCGGGAACCGAGAAAAATTACAATCAAAACAAATCCAAGAATGTCAATCATTCAAAGATTCACACATTCAGGGGGAAAGGAAGGTTGTATCCCTCTGATGATGATTGGAATTTTACTGAATTTGTTATTAAAACTAATAATGACAATCATTCCAGACCGAAAACTTATCACAAGTTTCAGTCCAAAACTCAGCAGAGGACTAATATCAGTTCTCAGCATAAGTCACAGTACAAAGGTCAGTATAGACCTCTATACGGAAGGAATGATGGTTACCACTCCAGGTTTAATAACAAAAATCAACATGGAAACAAATTACAGTCAGAAGATCTGAGAAATCATATAAATAAGACACAGTCCAAACATAGATACTATGGAAGTGTGGCTTACATATATGAAAACAAGTGCAACAATATCCGAAGAATTCCAAAAGGATATATTCCCAGAGTTGTACTGACAACTGACCCTCATGGACCCAAACTGAGTTGGGTACCTAAAATTTTTTAATTTTCATTGCAGGATATATGGTACTTTGACAGTGGTTGCTCTAGACACATGACAAAGAACAAAGACTGTCTCAGTAATTTTGTTGAAAAGAATGGACCAAAAGTTAATTTTGGAAGTAAAGATAAACCAGGTTACACCAGAGGTTTTGGCACCTTAATCAGAAATGGACTTACAATCAAGAATGTATCCTATGTAGAAGGACTACACTACAATCTACTCAGTACAAGTCAATTTTGTGATATGGGATACAAAGTTACTTTTGATAAAGAATTTCGCGTTGTCATCGGCGAATCGGCTTATCAAGTTGTCCTAGCCGGAAGAAGGAAGGAAAACATGTATGTGGTAGATCGGACAACAGCCGTCGCTGAAACTTGTTTGCTTGTGCACACCAAATCAGAAATCAGCTGGCTGTGGCACAAGAAACTGAGTCATCTCAACTTTGATGACATCAATATACTTGTTAAGAAGAAGCTAGTTATTGGTTTACCAGAGATATCATATAAGAAGGACAGATTATGTGATGCGTGTCAGCAGGGAAAACAAACAAAGGCAAGTTTCAAAACTAAGTCTCAGCATTCAACAACCAGACACCTAGAATTGCTACATATGGACTTATTTGGACCTATTACACCAATCAATATCAGTGGAAAGAAGTATACATTGGTGGTAGTAAATGATTTTTCAAGATATACACGGGTCATCTTTTTAACCAAGAAAAGTGAAACCAAGCAAAAACTCACAGAACTTCTTAAGAGACTTCAGAATCAGAAATGAGTCTCGGTTGTGAAGATAAGATCCGATAAAGGAACCGAATTCCTCAACAGTGTGATTATTGAATATTGTGAAGAAAATGGTGTTTTACACCAACTTGCTGCCACAGGAACACCTCAACAAAATGGTGTGGCTGAAAGAAGAAACAGAACGCTCAAAGAAGCTGGAAGGACTGTGATTTGTGAAGCTAAACTACCTGAAAGATATTGGGCAGAAGCAGTAAACACAGCTTGCTATACTCAGAACAGAGCTCTCATGAACAAGAGACACGAAAAGACTCCTTATGAAATTTGGAATGGGAGAAAACCAAATGTTTCATACTTTCATGCATTTGCATTTGGAAGCAAATGCTTCATACACAATAATGGAAAAGATCAACTTCATGTTTTTCAACCCAAAGCTGATGAAGGAATTTTCCTAGGGTATTCAAGTGTCAGCAAGGCATTCAGAGTATTGAATAAAAGGACACTCAAGCATGAAGAGTCAATACATGTAGTATTTGATGAACCAAATTTTCCTGGTGAAACAACTGAAGACCGACCAGAACCGGTTCCTCGGTGTCGTTACCAATCACACCGTAACTGTTTTAATTGATGTTGGAAGACTACAAATTTCGAATGTTCGAGATCAAGATCGCCTCTCGGTTTCCAACTACTCAACAATTTGAACAACCTCAATCGATTCGGTTGAACAAATTCAAGAACCAGATTTTTGAAGAATCGTTGAACAAAATACAAATCAAGCAAATACAAACTCACACACATCAATGGATGAAAGATCATCCCGAAGAACAAGTTATTGGTGATACTCAAGTCGGAGTTCGAACAAGACATCAACTAGATGCAATGATAGCATGCTTTCTATCTCAATCGAACCTAAAGAACTTGAAGAAGCCTTGAAAGATCCAGATTGGATATTAGCTATGCAAGAAGAACTGAATGAATTTGAGAGAAATCAAGTATGGGAACTGGTAGATAAACCAGTTCATGTCAATATCATTGGAACCAAATGGGTTTTCAGAAATAAACTTGATGAAGATGGAAATGTGTTAGGAACATTTTATTATGTTTTGATGATGGCCATACTAGCTGTTATAGCAAGCCTGAAATAAGTTAGAACTCTCTGTATAAGTCTTTACTTAGAGTCTGACATGTTGTATAAGTTGAGTCAGACAAGTATTGTACTAGTTGGTAGGACGGCAAAGCAAAAACGAGATATTCGGCAAAGTGAAGCCGCAAAGCACCAAACAGAGAAGTATGAAGACATTATGGTCCGACCTATAACCAAGGAAGTCCGTGATGACCTTGGATAAGTCTAAGTTATGTTTTAAGTGATGAAACTCAATGTTCAAATATGGTGTACACCGGTCTCACCCAAATCAAGGATCGGTGAAGTACGAGACTCTCTAAAAACTAGAACAAAGAAGGAAACAGTGAATCGGCTGAGTCAACTGACTTTCGGCAAAGAGAAAACAAAACAGCAAAGAAAGAACTAACGGCTAAGTCAGAAGGCTCACTCGACCGTTCTAAAAACGGCGAAGAGACATTTACAAGATCAAATTTGATATACGATGAAGATTCAGAAGATCATGCATTAAATGCACAAATCATTAAAGGATCAATCAAGGACGGATTTTCTGCTATACGTTTGTAGGAAGAATCCGATCACTGAAATCAAGGAGAATACAATTAAGGGGGAATCAAGAATAAAATCAAGGGTTATTCCCTCATTAATATAGCCAACGGACGGAATTTCAAAAATCAAGGTTATTCAAGGCTATAAATAGAAGGCATTGACAGGAAAAGAACATAACGATTAAGAAAGAGAAATCAAGCTGAAACTCTGTCAATTTGAAAAGCCTTCTCTCTGAACTTACAAAGACATATCCAAAGTGATCAACTCAAGTATCAGAACTACAAAGTCATAATCAGAATTGAGATTGATCAAGCAAGTGTGTGAATCTCATTCACATCAAACTCGAAGCAACCGAATCGAGAGGCAATCCGAGAAGGAGTTGAATCGTGATAGCCGTTGAAGGATCTTAATCTTAAGGAACAGCAAAAGGAAGACTGAATCACTGAAGCTGTTGCAGTCAAGGAGTGATAGTCTTGTAGATTGTGAAGCTTGGGAAGCCAAGGACAATCATACTATTGTATCTGTGAAAACAATAGTGAATTCCTCCAATCATCACAGGAGAAGAGTGGATTAAGGGATTACACCACCCTGAACCACTATAAGCCTTGTGTCAATTTAAATTCTGCAATTTACTTTACAGCATTTATTTAATTAGCCTACATCATAACTTATATATGTGACTGTCTACACTGATTTGAAAACAACATAGTAAGAAGGGACTTATCCGCTGCCTAAAAGCTTTTAAATTGAAGAAAAGTTTTTGAAACTCCACTATAGTCATTCCCCCCCCCCCCCTCTGACTATAGTTTCACCCTTCTCTGGGACCAACAAAATGTCATTAGAAACAAAGCCAGACTTGTAGCCAAAGGATGTTCTCAAGCAGAAGGCATAGATTTTGATGAAACTTACGCACCAGTCGCAAGATTAGAAGCAATCAGACTTTTTCTTGCTTATGCAGCTCACAAGAAATTCAAAGTCTACCAGATGGATGTTAAAAGTGCGTTTTTGAATGGAATTCTTGAAGAAGAAGTGTATGTTCAACAACCACCTGGATTTGAAATCAAGGATAAAACTGATAAAATTTTCAGACTAAGGAAAGCTCTTTATGGACTTAAACAAGCACCAAGAGCTTGGTACGAAACTCTGTCTCAATTTTTAGTAGATAACGGATTTATCAAAGGAACAATCGACAAAACATTATTCAGAATGAAGAATGGAGAAGATACTCTACTTGTTCGAATTTATGTTGACGATATCATCTTTGGATCAGAAAATGAACAGCTATGTGAAAAATTTGCAAGTTTAATGAAAAGCAAATTTCAAATTAGTATGATGGGGGAATTAAATTATTTCCTAGGATTGCAAGTTAAACAATTGGCTGATGGAATCTTCATTCATCAAACCAAATATACAAGAGAACTCATCAAAAAGTTTGGTATGGAGAAATCTACTGGAATTTCTACACCAATGGGAACCAACATCAGACTAGCTGAAGATAAAGAAGGTAAAGATGTTGATCAAACACTCTACAGAAGGATGATTGGAAGTTTACTCTATCTTACAAAGCAAGTAGGCCGGACATATCTTTTACCGTCGGTGTTTGTGCAAGATTTCGCCAAGACCCAAGGAAAGCCATCTCACGGTTGTGAAGAGAACCTTAAAATATCTAAAAGACACAGATGGAGTTGGTATTTGGTATTCAAAAGAAGGAGAATTCAAGCTAATCTCTTACTTAGATTCAGATTATGCTGGATGCAAAGTGGACAGGAAAAGCACATCAGGCACATGTCAGTTATTAGGAAATAGACTTATGTCATGGTTTAGCAAGAAGCAAAACTCAATCTCAACTTCAACGGCGGAAAGCCGAATATATAGCAGCTGGAAGTTGTTGTGCTCAAGTTTTATGGATCAGACAACAATTAAGAGACTATGGGATAGAAGAAGGAACAATTCCCATAATGTGTGATAACACAAGTGCAATTGCAATTACTGATAATCCAGTTTTACACTCAAGAACAAAGCACATTGATGTTCGTCACCACTTTATAAGAGATCATGCAGAGAAAAAGGATATAACAGTTCTTTATGTACCTACTGAAGATCAGTTGGCAGACATCTTCACTAAGCCACTGGACAAAGAGAGATTTGCAAAATTAAGAACTGAGTTGGGTATAATCAAAGTCAATTAAGCCAGAGATTCGTCAAGGGGATTAATCTTTGTTATGTTGGGTGCGCTCACTTAACAGATCAGTCATTGACATCAACAATCTCAAACTGACAAATTGGAAGAATTTGACAGAACTGAACAATTTGATAGGAACTGAATTATTCCTAAAACTGACCTCAGTATCAGCTTATTCAATTTGGTCAAAGGTTGACAAGATAAAATCAACAGCGGTTATAGCGCATTAAATTGCCACAGTTCTTTTTGTCAGGACTTCGTGTGTACACCCCACGATTGTCAGAAAACAGTACCTGTATCGGTTATCAAAACCATCATGGAATTTGAAAAGTTGTACCATCCAACCGCCAGAATATCCTACCTATTTATTTAATCTATGTTCACACTATTTTTCTTATTAAGAAAAACAGACTCTTTTCAAACCTACCCTTCAAATCAAATTTCTTTGTGTTCACACTCAAACAATGGCCACTGCAATTGATTCGAAAGATAGATGATTAATCACATAGCTGGATGAACTGACACTCGAAATGTATGAAGCTATGTGTCAAAACACTCTTTTAGCCAGTTGTATACGAGACAAAATCGAAAAGCAACCAGGATTGAACAACATCCTCGAAGTTCGCTTCAAAGAAAAACGAGATGTGGAAGGCATTTTGCAGTTTTGGCAAAATATGCGATTGATCAGGGACTCCTTGATTACAACTGTTAGAGGAGATCGCATTGTATTCAATGAAAGAGTTATGAGATCACTATTTGGGTTCGCAAATACAACAGCAACTTCAACAGAGTTAGCAACCCTACCATTGGAGAAGGAAGCTTTTCTCGCAATGATTACTTCATCTACAGAACCAATCGTACCTGGAGTTCATGTCGACAAAATCAAGCCAGAATTTGGACATCTCAGCAGGTGGCTCAGCAAACACGTCATTGGAAAATCCAAGGGGATCAATATACTTTCAGAAGAAAATATTTTGCTGATTGTTAAGGCCATATTTATATGATTATTAATGGTGTATTTCATTACTATTTTCCCCACATTTGCATAATTTACATGAGAATTAAGGGTTTAAGTGTAATTATTTAATAAAGATGATTTTAAGAGGGTTGTATGCAAAATTGATGATTTTAAGTGTTGATTTAATGGAATTATTATTATTTGGATTTTATTACATTTTTGCATTGTTTATTTATCATGTAGGAGTTAATTTTCGTGCATATAATGAGGATAAATGAAGCTCAAGTCGAATTATAAGAGATAGAGTTGGAATTGGCTTGAAGAAATTGGATAAAGATGAAGAGATCCGATCCTCGAGCAGCTCGAACGGGCGTCTACCGATCTTGAACGAGCGTCCGTAAGTGAACCGGCGTCCATGCGGCGTCCGTAATCGTATTTTACATTCGAGAGAGTTCGACGGAGGATGAACGAGCGTTTACACAGCGTCCAGGCATTCTGGACGGGCGTCCACAAGACCAGACGGGCGTTCAAGGCCGACTTAACCCTAGCCGACATCAAATTCCTATAAATAAAGCGGCAGCCCCAACCCTAATTCATACCAAATAATTGAGATCACAACTTTACACCAAAAAGCTGCGGCCACAAGCCTTTTTACGCAGAGATGAACTTCTCCAACCCAACAATCATCTTCAACATGATTGTTGGCTAAAAGCCTTGCAGTGATTCGACGGAGGAAGCTCATCAACAACAAAATCAACTAGAGAGTTCGATACTGGATGTTTAGTGAGTTTAAGATCTAGTTTTTCATCACTTTTTGACGCTGTTTTACATTGCCATGTTTTGTTGAATTATCAATTATATGAAACGATCTATTTATCTACCTTTATGCTTGAATAAATTTACGAAAGTCTGTTTATTTGAGTTCTCTTCCGTTTAAGTGATGCATCTAATCATGTTATAAGAGATTAGGCATGTTTAGTTGAGTAAGAGTTTGGAAACAATCTCGTGATTTCGTTTTGATTGCATGTTTAGTTTATTTGAAAAGATAAACGAAACCCTAGAATTTGGTTGAAGAAATTTAATTGAATTCGTGAAAAATCACTACTAAAAACTACCTCTTTAGATCACCATCTAGTTGGGGGTTGTTGGTTGATGGGTGGATTCGTTGCCTCGCTGTGTTTTCCTTTAATTGGTTTAATCAAATCGTTTGCATAAGTTTAGTTTAAGTTCTAGTTTTTAAACCTTTAAATTTCCTGCAACTTTTCTGCAATTTTCTGTTCTGATCGTAGTCAGACGCTCGTCCGCAATAGCGAACGCCCGTCCGTTAGCTTTAGTTTCCAGACGCTCGTTCACTTTAGTGAACGCTCGTCCATCCTTCTGTTTTCTTATTTTTCAGCTTGTTTTTTTATTCCTGTTTTAGTTTTAATCCTTAGGTTTAGGTTTCAGTCAGTTTCAACGTTAGTTTAGATAGATAATTGTGACATAATCGATAGAATAATTGTCCCTTGATCCGACAAACATTCCACTCCCTTAAGACGACCCGTTAACATCCTTTACTACAGATCCTTATAATTGGGGTGTTTCGGTTATAAATTGTAAAACTCGTTTTTACCGAACACTGATGAATATAATTTGGGACAACATAGAATTTAATTGGGCAGGTTATATTGTCAATCAATTCAAGAAGCAATATTTAGCTGAATTAGAAAGTATGGCAAAAGCTCAAGCTGAAGGACAAGTAACTGATGGCAGATTCCGACTAAAGAAAACTCTTAGTGGAATCATTCAGTTTTATTTGGAAAGAATTAAGGAAGGAAAGGAAGCAAGGGAAACTGTGACATCAAAGGAAATCACAGAAACAACTTTCCAAGATGAAGGAAAACGGTCAATTGTGTCTCAGCAGCAAACTGAACACAGAGGGACCAAGCGAAAATCAGTATCCACAGAAGAAAGATCAGTTGTAAGATGCTTGTATCCTGAAATCTCAAGTGAGATAGCACCTACTGAGGGGGAACAACAATTGACAACTGAAGATACTCAAGAGAATGTCACTGCTATTCTTACTTCTCAAACACAACAGCAGTCAGTTCAACAAACGGCACCAGTCTTTGAAGCTGACAAAGTCATAAGCCTGATGAAAATGAAACTTCAACCAGAAGATTCTCGTGATGCCAGTTTACAAACTGAAGAAAAATCACTCTTGGAGAAATTGGAAGTAAGAGATCTTTACTCTCTGTTTCCTATTAAGGAATTTCTTGACAACTGTTTCAAAAGATTTACTGAATTAGCAAAAAGAAGAGAATCAGGCACATCATCTAAAGACAGTTCCCAGAAAAAGGATGATGATGATCATGATAGGCCAAGTAAAGAAGCTGATGATACTACAGTTTTGCAAACAATCACTCAACCGCAACAACCAGTGACACAAACTGTACCACAGCAAGAAGCATTGTCAGTTGAAAACCAGACAACTGTCAATCAACAAGCAAGTGATGAAATCAGACAACTAATGGACATTAATACTCAGGACAATGATCAAGTGGAAACTACATATGATCCCTCTGATTTTCTATCTAAGGAAGAATTGGCCAAAGTTCATGAAAACTTGAAAATAGTACTCAGTCTAAGAGATACACAGAATGGTCTTTTATCAAACATCTCTGGATATCTTGAATATAGAACTAGAACTGATGTTTCGGTTCATGCAAGACTAGAGATGATTCACAAATCAAGTTCAAGTTCTGCTTCAGAGATTGTCTTACTCAAACAACAACTTGAAGATTCAACCGCAAGTAGATAGAGAAACTCATGCTCAAGCTCATTGGCATATTAATCAGCATATCTACAGGTTAGAAGCTCAAATTAAGGAAGTACTTGATTCTCAACGACAAATTTCAGAAGATCAAAAAGCAACCCATGCCCTGGTAGATCAGCTATATGATGCCAAAAAGGGGGAAGCTGAAGAAGAAAAGCTGAAATTACTCAGAGAAATGAAGAGACTTGAAGAAGAACTACAAAGATACAGATCAGATCCTAAATTTTTGAAGAAAGAGTTAACTGATGATCAACTTATTGCAAAATACAATCAACCTGGAGATAGAAGAGTTACTCTTACAAAGGATCTGTGGACGCAGTTTATCAAAGACTACAATCCTATCAAAGCCAAGTACAAGGATAGAACATTTGAAGAATCCTTGAACTACTTTTTGTCTGATATTTACTCAAAGCAAAAAATTGCACAACATAAGAAGGATCAAAGGATTGAAGATAAACTGAAGATCAAAGATAAGGTTGAACAAATGAAAACCGATCTAACAGAATTTGAAAAATACTATCTGGAAGACTCAAGCTTACCTAAGCTAATTCAATGGAGAAGATGGAAAGAAAGTAGTCAGGTTGACTACAACAAGACCTTTTCAAAGGAAGACTCCAAACTTGAAGAAGATTTTCGTTTGTATGACAAGGCAAAAATATATGACTTAGTCATGCAAAAAGCTAAGAAGAAGCTCAGTCTTTAATCATAGATATTTGAACAAAATGCATGTATCCAGTTTTTGCTCATTCTATTGAAAACCAGTTTCCAGTTTTACAGTGTTTCCTATTGTATTGATCTTTAAGCTTTTCTTTTAGGGAGAGTTTTGGCATCATCAAAAAGGGGGAAATTGTTGGAAATAAAATTTATGTTTTGATGATAATTCATCTTATTTATTATAATGTTATCTTAACCCCATTTGATGAAGTGCTGAAGCCAGCTGTTATAGTGGAAAGCTAAAAGATGTCTAGAACTGAATGTATAAGTTTTATTAGAGTCTGATTTTTGTATAGGTTACATCAGACAAGCACTGTAATTAATAGTGTGTCGTAAAACTGAAAACTGGGAATCAATTAGAAAACTGGAAATCATCGAGACAAACAAACTGACTCGGAATACACCTACTGAAGAAGGTAAGTTCGCTGAGAGTTACAGACTCGGTTGGCTTATCTAGAAGATGGAAGAACTGAGGGACACAAACTCAGTTATTGAAGAATGAAGAATTGAGGGTTCAAACTCAGTTATGAAGATTAAAAGTCGAGATTGTAAAGTTGGACTTCAGGCAAGATTGTGGTGACCTGAACTGACTTTATAGATCTTGTATGAAGACCTAAGAATCATAAGGACAATGAATTCTTAGATGATAAATGCATCATGGTGTACTCTGATTAAGTGAATTATAATCAGATAAAAACTGGAGTACTGATATTTGAAGAAGAATAAAATCTCAGTTAATGCTCCAAGTCAGTTAGGAAACTAACAAATAAAAAACTGACAAGGAAACTCAGTTTTATAAGTCAGCCATCCAACAGACTGAAAGTACAGTTGAACGTTGTAAAGAAAGAAATTTCATTGGATGAGTCACTGACACAGCAGGAACGGTCAGAAAATATAACCGTTGTGAGATATACAATTCAAATCGAAGCCAGATGAACGTTGGACTTCACACTATAAATAGAAGACCTTGCACCAACAACAACATATATAGAACAGAGCATATACAAGAATTAACAAGCAATTTGTGCACTCTATTTGAATTGTTATCATCACTGAACTACAACAAGATCATATCTAGTATTTCTTCAAGTGTTCAAAGCTACAAAGAATTTATCAAGAATTCAACACTCTGAAGAACCACAAACAAGAATCAATTTATTGATTCTCAGCCCAACTTTGATTCTATTTCAAAGGTTTAGACTGTGAAGCAAACCGGGAAGGTTTTGTCAAGGACAGTTGTGACAAGCAGTCGGGTAGACTGTGTTTGTGGTGGTAGCTGGTGAAGAGGCAATCCTACCCTCTAAGGACCAGTGGTTCAAGCATTTGGAGAGCAGCAATTCTACCTGTTCTACAATTGTTTAGATAGTGAAGCTAGAGATTAGCCAAGGACTATTGTTTAGGACTTTTTGTAACAGTTCACCTCAAGAAGTTCTAGTGGAATTTTCCTCCGCACCATAGGGGAAGAGAGGACGTACAGGATTACACCACCTGGAACCTCTATAACATCTGCCTTATTTACTTTACGCATTTACTTATTTATTTACAGCATTGTGATACTTGATTGTTACACATCTCACAGTCACAACTGACATTCACCAGAATTCAGTTCACAACACTCAGTTTTCATAACAGAACAACAAGATCAATATAAAGACTAAAATCATATCCGCTGCCGGTTGACTCAGTTCAGCTTAAGTCAGTTTTGATTTAATCTCAACTTAGTCAGCTCAACTCCACACAAGTTCTATCTGAATCCTAATCTGTTTAAAATTCAGTTTTTGGTGACAAGTTTATTCACCCCCGCCCCCCCTCTAAACTTGTGTTAGTCTTTCCAAGGGACCAACATACCTCCATGATCATAAGTTGATCTCCACGTGTGTAATCTTCCACAAAATAATCCTCCATAATTTCCTTATTCTCCACGTGTAGTAAAAATTGATTGTTGTTAAGGGTGAATTTATACGATTTATAACGCTATATTTTATGATATTTTCCCTTCATATTCGTATAATTTGCACAAGAAACGAGTGTTTAATGGAAGTATTGAGTAAATGAGGTTTTTAACGAGTTAATTGCAAAATAGGTTAATTTTGTTGTTTTAATGGTGATTTCATGATTATTTGGATGATATTACATTTTTCGATGTTTTGATGTGTTATAGATACATATTTGAGTCTCAAGAGATGATCAAAAGAAGATAAAAGATGAATTTTATGATGAAGAAGAGATAATGATGGATTTGGATTGAATTAAAAAGAGATAGAGATGAGGCAATCAAGTTTTCGAAGTCACTGAACAGGCGTCCAAGTCCCGTCCAGAGTGGACGGGCGTCTACCATTCAGACAGGCGGCCAGGATGATATTTTTGATTCAGAGTTTGGATGAAATTGTTGGACGAGCGTCCAATTTAAAGAAGGACGGGCGTCTGATCATGACTCGGCCCGATTCGAAGTTTGTATGGAAGAGTGGACGGGCGTTCAAGGATTCAGACGGGCATCCAGTAGCCAACTTAGCTGAACCGACTTGAAAATCTATATATATGCGGCAGTTTCTCAACCCTAAGGGGACGAATTACACAATACTCAAAACCCTAATCCTAGGGGCGGCTTAGGCTGCGGTTTTTACCAGTTTTCATCAACTTTTATGTTCTTAAATTCTTAGATTAGATTAGCTACTTTTTAATGTCTTTCTATACAATTTCAAGTTTCAAGAGGATGCTAAGAGGCTAGATCTCCATTGAACAAGCGTTGTGAAGCCATCTGATCAACAATTCAGTTTCTTTTCGTGATTATTTTGTGAGTATCTATTACGAGTTGTTTCTTTTATCATGCTTTATGTTGATTATTGCAAATTTATATCGAAAGATGTTTGCTTTGTTGATCGTTTATTTGATGAAAATCATGTTAGAATTTAGATCACCATGATAAAGAATAGATATTTGATCTAAGTAACGAAAGTTATTAGGTTAGATTTCTAGTTTAAAAACGTTTAAAGTTTACACCTTTGGATTAGAAAAGCGTTGATCTTTAGATCGAAAGATAGAGATTAATAGACGAACTACCTAAGAAATTAGGGTTCATACTTTTGATTAGGTGAATCACAACTTGGTTAGTAACCACGAAATAATCTGAATTGAAATTGAATGTTGATAGGATAGGTGGATCAATTGCTTGTTCGTTCGTAACTTATTGATTTAAAACCCCTTGGATTTGAATTGTTTAGCTTAGTTAGTATTTTATTGCATCTTACGTTTAGTTGTAGTTTAAATTGTTCGTTACCCGTATTTCCCTGGCTTTAGATCTTATCTTCTGTCCAGTTTTACTTATTGTTATCCTTCGTTTTAGTTAATCCCTGTTTAGTTTATTTGCTGTTTAGTTTTAGTAATCGTGACATAGGTTAGTTAGTTAAACAAAGTGTTGGACTTATTTCTTAGTTTTGATGATGAGTGCTATACTAGCTGTTATAGTGCAAAGGCAAAAAGATGTCTAGATTAAATGTATAGGTTTATTAGAGTTTGATTCATAAATAGGTTTGATCAAACAAGCAACGTAGTGGTCACCGACTCTTTGTCACCGACTAATCTAGGTCGAGGGTAGATAGGTCGGTAGACTTGTCGGAACCCGTCGAAGACCGAAGACGGCGAAGGCTGAGGGTTCAAACTCAGTAAATGAAGGCTAAGGGATCAAACTTAGTATTTAAAGTCAAGGGTATGGAATCAGAATTTAGGCAAGTCTGTGAGGACCTAAACTGATTACATATACCTTGTGTAGAAGGTCTAAGTTCCATAAGTTGGATGATGTTTGGAACTTGGTTATAATTAAAATGGTGTAATCTAACTTCACAAATAAAAGTTGGATAAAAGAAATCAGCTGCACTGTATCTTATACACAGAAAATTGGAGTTCAGCATACTGATAGGTATCTCAGCAGACTCATGAACCTGCTGATGTATTACCTCGATTAATTCAAGTTTATTGGAAGATTACATGGATGAGGACAGCCAACTACCCTCGACTTATCAAGAAAATCAAAGGCTGAGATTAAAAAGACGTTGGGATGACTTTTATTTTTATCCATTGGATACAAGTCAAAGGGGTGGACAGACTGCATTGTCAAAAAGGAATTCTGACAGTGTCAGTCCTATGAATAGTGACAGACTGCATATCAGATGGGACAAAAACAAGGAACGGTCACATTTGAATTTCAAATACAAGTCACATGCATTCCTACCTATAAATAGAGGACTTTCAACTCAGAAAAATAAGATGAATTTTGGATAAACTTTAAGTGATAAATCTGAGCTGAAAAACACCCTGCTGAACTTACTGAGCATAAAGCTGCTGATCTAGAGAATCTCTTCAAGTGCATTCTGTATTCAAGCTACATCAAGATCACACACTTGAAGACTGCAAGCTGCTGATTACTTCATCCTAATCAAGCTGCTGGAACTGAATCATTTACTTGATTCAATCTTTATTTTATAAAGAACTCGCCGAAGACGATGAAGCATCCGTTGGGTGTGAAAGACTGTTGTTTGTGGTGGAGAGTGGTGAAGAGGCAATCCTACCCTTCAAGGACCGGTGGAAGACTTAGGAGCAAAGCAATCCTACCGTTCCCGAGTTTTCGGTTGTGAAGCCATAGTTATTGGTGAAGGACAAACAACTTAGGAATCTTTGTAACGACTACATCAAAGATCTCTAGTGAATTTCCTCCAACATCACGGGAGAAGAGTGGACCGACAGGATTACACCACCCGGAACCACTATAAAATCTCGCCTACTTACTTTCGCATTTACTTTCGCACTTAGTTTATTTCACTCATCAATCTACCGAATCTAGCAACCGAAATCACACACTTGCACTACCGAGTATCTAATACTTAGTATCATATTTAACAACAAGTATTAAGGCTTAATTTTGATTTAATTCCATTTGCACAAATTCAAAGCAAACTCAACTATCGAGACTCGTTTATCGGCAGAGCTGCGAAGTCTCAACAGACTCGAGGTATCGCAGAGGCCGAAGTTGCAGAATTTGTTAACTCCAAAGTTTTAAGTGTTAAGTTTATTCACCCCCCTCTAAACTTAACCAAAGCCTTTTCAAGGGACCAACAATTGGTATCGGAGCGAAAGGCACGTTCGAAGGAATCCTACTTGTTGTGCTTGTGAAAATTCTTTAAAACTTTCTTTCAAGTTACTGATTTTCAAGATTTGCATCATGGACAACACACAGTATGCTAGAACTATGTTGATGTGTTCTCTTGATAGATTTGATGAGTATAAACGTCGAATGCAGGCATATCTTGCTGCTACTCATGATGAGATGATGGATGTACTAACTGATGGACCACTGGAGATTACAAAGGCAGTAACAGTGGGTGACAGAACTGAGTACATTCCTAAACCAAAAAGAGAATGGAATGCAGAAGACAGAAAAAGAGCAAACCTCAACAACATTGCTATTGATATCATTTACAGAACCTTGGATAGCAATATGTACATGAAGGTTAAAGATTGCAAGACCGCAAAGGAACTTTGGGACAAGATTCACTTGATCCGTGAAGGCACCGATGCAATAAAGAAGAACAAAATCAAGTGTGGCCGTAAAGAGGTTTCAAAAGTTCAAGATGTCGCCAAATGAAACCATTGAGCAAATAGAATCAAGATTCAATGCAATCCTGGATGAACTTACCCGCCGAGTGTAAGTTATTCAAAAGAGGAAATAAACACCAAAATCCGGGAAGCTCTACCGCAAAAGATGTTTGGAAAATGAAGGTGACCGCAATTGAAGAAATGAGAAAGTTGCATGAAGAAGACACCTTCAAATTGTTTTCGCATCTAAAGGCTTATGAATTTAGCAAAAAGCTTGTGCCCGAAAGCGAAAAGGAAGAGCCAAAGACCATCGCATTGGTCGCTTCACATCATGAAGAAACATCGGAGGACGAGGATGATATCTTGGATGAGATGCAAGAACAGATTGCCCTACTGAGCAAGAAAATCAGGATGATGAAGACTGGAAAGGCCCCTGCAAGAAATTTTACAAAGAGGCCTACTGAAAGAAGGAAAGAAGAACCAAGGAAATATAATGACTATCTGTGCTTTCATTGCAAGAAACCAGGACACTTCAAACCTGACTGTCCTGAGTTAAAACAAGGCAAGGAACCTGTTAAGGGTGTTTTTACACGTTTTATATTGATATATTTTATAATGTTTTCCCCGACATTCGTATTAATCGCATGGAAATCACGTGTTTAAATGGAATATTGAGCGAATGACATTTTTAATGAGTTAATCGCAAAGTTGGTGGATTTGTATGTTTTAATTATGATTTTATGGTTATTGGAATTATGTTACGCTTTGCGGTGTTTTTGATGTGATGTAGATACATGTTGGAGGCTAAATTGATGATCAATGTTGATATAATTCGAGCTAAATCAAGATAAAGATGGAGAAAAAAGAGATAAAGATCAAGAAATCGAAATTCAGTCATATTGGACTGGCGTCCAGGTTCCGTCCAGTGGACGGGCGTTTGAGACATTGAACGAGCGTCCAGGAAGGAATTTTACATTCAGCAAGTTTGGACGCAGGGTGGACGCTGGGATGGACGGGCGTTTAAGGAAGGCTCAGCCCGATTCGAAGTTCATTGTAGAGCGGACGAGCGTCCAGGAAGACCAGACGGGCGTCCGACCGCCGACTGAAGCACAACCGACTTAGTTTTGACCTAGCCGCCTTAGTTCATCTATATATAGCAGCTTGTATTAAACCCTAAAATGATCATCAGACGACCTACAGTCGACTTTCATAGATAAACAGCAGTTTTTTTTGTTTTTCTCTTTGGTTTTCATATGCAATCAAAACAATCTTTTGATCTCAAGGTTGATATGAGTAGCTAAATTCTTGGGTTGGACGAACGGGTGAAGCAATTCAAGAGGCGTTCTGGTTTTTCTTATTTTTCTGCGTTTTATTTCGACAAAGGTTAGATTTATATTGCGTTTATTTCGTGCTTCATATCGATAGATAAAGCCTGCGATGTTTGTTTAACGATAGTTGAATGAATTCTAGATCACCGCAATAGTAATCAGATTAATCAATTTGTCTGGAAACGAAAGTTATCAAATTGTTAACCTAGATAATAGGTTCGAAAGAATTTATGCCTATCGTGCTTAAAGAATCAATCTTTGATAAAAGTTGATAAACAAATTATCTAAGATATTAGTAATTTGCGTTTAGTATAGGTTAATCTTGGCCTTAGTTGATTTGCATGCGTAGGAAATTAAGAGCCTTTGTGGTTATCTTGAATTGTGGATCCTTGTTCGTCTGCCTTTTCTCCCCATTATTTGATAAACCAAAAATTATTAGTTTTGTGATACTTTTAGCCTAAACTTAAAAACGCATTCAACCTCACGTTCCTCGTGGGATCGACCCGGCATAACCGCTTTACTACAAGCTTTGCACTTGGAGCGACTAACCGGATTTTTATTACTTGTCTTTTTGTTTCGTTTACAAAAATCCACCACAAGTTTTTGGCGCCGTTGCCGGGGAATCGGTGTTTTGTTGAATCTTCTTTCGTTAATTTTTCTATTTTGTTACGTTTTATTTGTTTTTATTTTATTTCAATAAAAGTAGCGTTGAATAAATCGAGAGTTTTTATTTTTGCCGTGTTTCGATGACCGTTAGGTTAAGAATGTGCAAAAAGTTTTTTACTCGATTTGTGAGACGTGAGTTATATGTTGTTGCAATCTAGTCTGACCCTCTGTGCTTTAATGTGAAAAGGCTGCTGTGATGATTTTGTTTAGGATAATTAGGGTTTCTGTGTTTTTCCTGCTGTTTTCTGTGCAAATTCGATGACTGAACGAGCGTTCACGTAAGTGAACGCCCGTCCGCACCCTAACATGCGCAGTAACCGAGCGTCGGTTGGATAGACGTTCGTTCGTCCGTTCAAAAGTTTCAACTCGTTCGGTTTGAAGGACCGGACGAGCGTCTATACTTTCGAACGCCCGTCCGGTCGGTTTTCAAGTCAAACGAGCGTTTGTTTGGATGAACGCTCGTCCAAAGTCCGAACGCATTTTGAGGTGAACGCCCGTCCGATCGGTAAGGACGCCGATCCGGTGTTCGAATTTCTCTTGATTTAAATTTTAATGCTTTTATTTGATGTGGATTTTTCATTAGAGCTTCGTGGCTATTTCATTTTACGTAGATGCCCCGAACTTGCATATTCATATCTTTCCATCTACGAATCCATGTTAAATAACCGATTAATTTTTATATCCATGATTCATCTATGCAAGTTATAGTCACCTTGTCGGTTCTCGTACGCTATAACTCGGTCTTATTAATTAGTAGCTAATGTCGGTTTCCGTATGCTACATACCATTTGTGATGAATCTTTTAAGCTTTGAGACTTACGTGCTTTCTTTGTTTTTTATAACTCATATGGGTAGCTACTGTCGGTTTCCGTATGCTACGTCCTTTCTCCATATGAGTTATATCTGTTTAGTATAGCTAATGTTGGTTTTCCATAATGCTATCACCTTTGATGAGTCTTAAAGCGCGTCTACACCGCATGTAATGAACAAGACTGTCGTTTATCGTAACCTGTCATTATTTGGTAGACGTTTATTTTATATATGTCGTGTTGCAAATTAGTGGGCTAGTTTTCTTTCTTTTATTTTATTTTCTTTTTGCATATCATTTAAATGCATTTCATTTAGTTGCATTTCATATAGTTGCATTGTTTTTCTATTTTTCCTTTTATTTTTCTTAAGTGTGGTCACTGTCGGTTTTCGTAATACCACCTAGTTTATTTTTCTTTTTGAGTGTAGTTAATCGTCGGTTTCCGTAATACTACCTCGTTTTTATTTTATTTTTAGGATTTTTCACGTAGATTGCATTGTAATGCATTTTCATATAGTTGCACCTAGCCCTACTATTTTGCAATATTCCATGTATATGTCCATCTTTATATGAGTTTAATCTAAAAATTCTCTAGACTTCCTTTCCGTGCTTTATATGTTATCTTCCCCCTATCCCCGAGGTATTTCATGTTTGTCAAGTGTGCGTGGTATTTGCATTAGCGAATGTGCGCTTTAGACGATTTCGCTTTTCCGGTGGATGGTCCACAAGCCTATTGGATTCGTTGAGCATTTACGGGTGAGGTCGACCCACTTCCGAATAGCTCCCTTTCGGCATACAATCGCCTAAGTTTTCTTTTTCTTTTTATTATTACGCACAACTTGAGGACAAGTTTCAATTTAAGTGTGGGGGAGGGGATGGTTTATGTGTATCTACTTTCATTTGCTCATATTAGTTATAATTTTCTATGAAAAGTGCAAAATTTTCAAAATTTTGTTTCGTCCCGAGTAACATTTCAATTGCATGCTAGTTTTATAATCCGGCACCCTTTAGTTGTTATCAGTAGTCATATCATGTTCTGAGAATAGGTTTAGTAAGTCGATACTCACTTGAACTTCATTTCACGAACCTATTAGATGAAGAGCCAAATATAGAATAGTTTCCGGTTAGTTAAAGGGAAGTTAATTCTTGATACAGATAACACTTATTTAGCATTAATGAAAGTTAAGAACTTGTGCTATACTCACAGTTAGAATCTCAGTACCTTAGTGTTCTTGAGAACTTTGAGAGTCTTGAATGTGTTAGAAATATATTTGACCGAGAGTTTCCAAAGAGTTTGAAAAATATAAAAATATATATATCTATAAATAATAAATGAATAAAATTTCTTTGCGGGAATTTTGTTTATATCTATCACCTCGAGTCCATTTGGATACCGCCCCAATTGGGGAGTGTGGTTTACCTTGGACAAGTAGGGATTGAGTGATCTCGGGGTGACTCGCCTCTAATGTAGGGGAGTGTGTTATACTTTTGAGACGCGACGATAGGAAATATAAAATATACGTTTTTTTTTTTGTGGAATTCTAAGTCAAGTTGATCTAAACCCAGTAAAGACCCGAAAGGTATTTTCTTGGTACTAAGTAAAGGAATTTAGTTGTGAGCTAGTTACTATGTTCTTGGTAATTAGTTTTTGTTAGGTAAGTCTTGTAGATAGAATGAAGTTTTCGTTTAGTTGACCGGATAATCGTTAGTGCTTGATGTATTATATCAAGAGAGGATCGGTGGAAGTTTAGTAGGTTACGCACACACATCACCGAGTGAGGTCGATTTGCTGAATACTAGCTTGTCATGATTTTGACTATATCTCGTGTCAGGTTATGTGGATTCTTGATGGTATGTTCTTGTTTTGTTTTACTCGAGGACGAGCAAAAGTGTAAGTGTGGGGGTGTTGTTCAGGGTCAAATTGTATGATTTTTATAGATATATTTTACATCAATTTCCCCCGTATATGGATGTTTTTCATAGAAATCGAGCTTATAATCGATTAATTGAGTAAATAGTGTTTTAAGAGGTTAATTGCAAAACGTAACGAATTATGTGCTTAAATGATGATTTTATGTTATTTTGGAAATACGTTACGCTTTGGTATGTTTTCCTATTGTTGTAGATACTCATTGATGATGGAAGAGAGGATTTTAAAGAGCAAAATTCGTGCTTGGAAAGGATCAATCAAAGTTATGGAAGATTGAAAGATATAAGGAAAGAAATCAAGCAAGATAAATGTCGGAAAATCAGGATTCCGAGTAGTGACGACCTTGCAACGCAGTTCTTGATATGATAACAACCGATTTTACTCTGGACCTCAAGAGAAGAGTTGTAGGTCTTGAAGATAGGATTCTACAGGATTTTGAATCACTCCATTCCGACTTACGAGGCCCGAGATATGAGCATTACAAGTTTGGATGCTGTTGCTGAAAATAGTGGACGGGCGTCCGGATCTTCAAACGGGCGTCCGGCACGTTTTTACCGTAGCAACCGACTTGATTTTTCTATAAAAGCAGCTGCGATTCCAACCCTAATTACATCAGATTTTTCATACGAAAATTACACGAAAGGGCGGCCGCTTTCGCGGGAGCTTTCTAAGGCCGATCACCCGAGCCTTGTGCTCGGGTGATCGGGGTTAGATTAGGTTTTATTTTTCGTTTCTTTCATTCCTTTTGTTCGACCATGATGATCTTTTGAAACTTTGAAACATGGAGCAGCCATGGGAGACTGTTTGCAGCAGCTTTTATTTTCTTTCTATGGATGTTTTGTAAGTCTTTTTAATTAAAGTTCGTTTCTTTCCATGCGTTTATTTGTTAATGCAATTTATATCGAAAGATGTTGTTATTGATGTTTACCGTAGGACGAAAGTCGGTGTAAACGCGAGATCACCATAGGAAAGAATAGACGTTTTGATCTATATCAAACGAAAGTTGATAGGTTGAATGTCTAGGTTGTTAGATCTAGAAAATCTTGCACCTTGGTTTATTTTATGATGCGTTAATCTCCGTAAATCGAAAGATAGAGATTGATAGGCGAATTCATCTACGAAAGTAGGAATTCATACGTTTGATAGGTGAAACCACAACTTGAATTAAATCACTATAAGATAATCTAGGGAAGAAATTAAGGGTTGCGGGATGGTGGATTATGGTTCGTTCCATGTTTGATCGCTTCAGTCATTATCGTGTTCGTTAGATAGATTTATTGTTGCAGTTTAGATTTATTTTATGTTGATCACAATTATCCTTCCTGGCTTTGGATTAACAATCCTCTGTCCAGTTTACTTTTCCGTTTTAGTTTAGGAATAGTTAATAAAGAAGAATTAATTAGATTAGATTCAATATCCCTTTTCCCTGAGGATCGATACCCGTACTTATCCAACTTTACTAGCAACTACCCGGTATTCGGCCGGTTAGGAGGTAGTTTTGCATGGTAGTATAGGTTTTATAAATTTTCTTTTGTTTTAATGATGCAAAATCTCCCCAACAAAAGTGGAACTTGTGGTGGATTTTTGTAAACGAAACAAAAAGACAAGTAATAAAAATCCGGTTAGTCGCTCCAAGTGCAAAGCTTGTAGTAAAGCGGTTATGCCGGGTCGATCCCACGAGGAACGTGAGGTTGAATGCGTTTTTAAGTTTAGGCTAAAAGTATCACAAAACTAATAATTTTTGGTTTATCAAATAATGGGGAGAAAAGGCAGACGAACAAGGATCCACAATTCAAGATAACCACAAAGGCTCTTAATTTCCTACGCATGCAAATCAACTAAGGCCAAGATTAACCTATACTAAACGCAAATTACTAATATCTTAGATAATTTGTTTATCAACTTTTATCAAAGATTGATTCTTTAAGCACGATAGGCATAAATTCTTTCGAACCTATTATCTAGGTTAACAATTTGATAACTTTCGTTTCCAGACAAATTGATTAATCTGATTACTATTGCGGTGATCTAGAATTCATTCAACTATCGTTAAACAAACATCGCAGCTTTATCTATCGATATGAAGCACGAAATAAACGCAATATAAATCTAACCTTTGTCGAAATAAAACGCGAGAAAAATAAGAAAAACCGAACGCCTCTTGAATTGCTTCACCCGTTCGTCCAACCCAAGAATTTAGCTACTCATATCAACCTTGAGATCAAAAGATTGTTTTGATTGCATATGAAAACCAAAGAGAAAAACAAAAAAAGCTATTTGTTTATCTATGAAAGTCGACCGTAGGTCGTCCGATGATCATTTTAGGGTTTAATACAAGTCGCTATATATAGATGAACTAAGGCGGCTAGGTCAAAACTAAGTCGGTTGTGCTTCGGTCGGCGGTCGGACGCCCGTCTGGTCTTCCTGGACGCTCGTCCGCTCTACAATGAACTTCGAATCGGGCTGAGCCTTCCTTAAACGCCCGTCCATCCCAGCGTCCACCCTGCGTCCAAACTTGCTGAATGTAAAATTCCTTCCTGCACGCTCGTTCAATGTCTCAAACGCCCGTCCACTGGACGGAACCTGGACGCCAGTCCAATATGACTGAATTTCGATTTCTTGATCTTTATCTCTTTTTTCTCCATCTTTATCTTGATTTAGCTCGAATTATATCAACATTGATCATCAATTTAGCGTCCAACATGTATCTACATCACATCAAAAACACCGCAAAGCGTAACATAATTCCAATAACCATAAAATCATAATTAAAACATACAAATCCACCAACTTTGCGATTAACTCATTAAAAATGTCATTCGCTCAATATTCCATTTAAACACGTGATTTCCATGCGATTAATACGAATGTCGGGGAAAACATTATAAAATATATCAATATAAAACGTGTAAAAACACCCTTAACAACTCCCCCACACTTAAACTTTGCTCGTCCCGAGCAAAACAAAACAAGATAAAGGCTCGGAAAGAATATAGACATCTCAACACATATACCACATATTCAAATAAATTAGATGTTCACCCACGTGAGTGTGTGCATGGCCATAACAAACTTCCACTAAATCCAAACTTGAAGAACTCAAAGTAAAACTAGCTAATACCCCCTCGTAGAATAGCAATAAATGACACTCATAAGATGCACCCTACAAACGTGACATATCCCGAAAAGAATGATCGAATGAATCTAGGGCCTTTCTGAAATACTCAGAGGATAATCCCTACAGCATATCTTTCAGTTTCTACTGGGGATAAAATAGACGATAACTTAGTCTTATATTTATTTCATAACACTTCATTATTTGATTTAACTCTTTCACTTCAAACACACATTAGGATAAGCTTTTGCCCTCATAGCAGAATAGGATATTTCGAGATAATACCCTACCTTACTCAAATCATAAGGCAGCTTTTCCTAACTGTCGTGAGCTTTTAGTCATCATAGTGGTATAGGACTTACGTGGTAAACCCTACCTCACTCAAATCATCGACTAGCTTTCGACACACCCTTAGATTCATTTAACTTTTTCAACTTCTCGTTAACAACATTAGTTACGTGTTACTTATCACATTCAAACCTCTAGATATTCACAGTATCTCATATTTCGGAACTAAATACAAACTACCATAAATCTCAAGATATATACGTAGCACTAAGCACATGACTTATAAGAAAATCAAACATCACTAATCACAAGGGGTATAACTTTATAAATAGCTCATCATTCACTATGGCATGTGAAAAAGAGTGTCGGGTGAAACAACTAACTTACGGAACATACGGCATACAGCATCAATGAACATAACAAACCGAACAAAAACATGCATTGCTCACTCGAGACAAAACAAAAATTTTAAAATTTAGCTCATTTTAGCATAGAAATAACATCATATAAGCAAATGTATAGATACATACCGACTAATCCCCTCCCCCACACTTAAATTGAAACTTGTCCTCAAGTTGGGCAGAATAAAAAAGAAAAAGAAAACTTAGCTGATTGTATGCCGAAAGGGAGCTATTCTGGAAGTGGGTCGACCTCACCCAGAAATGCTCAACGAATCCAGTAGACTGTGGACCATCCACCGGAAAACTGAAATCGTCTAAAGCGCACATTCGCTAATGCAAATACCCTGCACACTTGACAAACATGAAATACCTCGGGGATAGGGGGAAGATAACATATAAAGCACAGGAAAGGAAGTCTAGAGAATTTTTAGATTAAACTCATATAAAGATGGACATATACATGGAATATTGCAAAATAGTAGGGCTAGGTGCAACTATATGAAAATGCATTACAATGCAATCTACGTGAAAAATCCTAAAAATAAAATAAAAACGAGGTAGTATTACGGAAACCGACAGTTAACTACACTCAAAAAGAAAAATAAACTAGGTGGTATTACGAAAACCGACAGTGACCACACTTAAGAAAAATAAAAGGAAAAATAGAAAAACAATGCAACTATATGAAATGCAACTAAATGAAATGCATTTAAATGATATGCAAAAAGAAAATAAAATAAAAGAAAGAAAACTAGCCCACTAATTTGCAACACGACATATATAAAATAAACGTCTACCAAATAATGACGAGGTTACGATAAACGACGAGTCTTTGTTCATTACATGCGGTGTAGACGCGCTTTAAGACTCATCAAAGGTGATAGCATTATGGAAAACCAACGAGTTAGCTATACTAAACAGATATAACTCATATGGAGAAAGGACGTAGCATACGGAAACCGACAGTAGCTACCCATATGAGTTATAAAAAACAAAGAAAGCACGTAAGTCTCAAAGCTTAAAAGATTCATCACAGCGGTATGTAGCATACGGAAACCGACATTAGCTACTAATTAATAAGACCAGTTATAGCGTACGAGAACCGACAGTGACTATAACTTGCATAGATGAATCATGGATATAAAAATTAATCAGTTATTTAACATGGATTCGTAGATGGAAAGATATGAATATGCAAGTTCAGAACATCTACGTAAAATGAAATAGCCACAGAAGCTCTAATGAAAAATCCACATCAAATAAAAGCATTAAAATTTAAATCAAGAGAAATTCAGAACCTGGACTGGCGTCCTTACTGATCAGACGGGCGTTCACCTCAAAATGCAGCACTGGACGAGCGTTCATCCAAACAAACGCTCGTTTGACTTGAAAACCGACCGGACGGGCGTTCAGAAAGTATAGACGCTCGTCTGGTCCTTCAAACCAGAACAGAGTTGAAACTTTCTGGACGAACGAACGTCTATCCAACCAGACGCTCGGTTACCCGCATGTTTAGGGTGCGGACGGGCGTTCACTTACGTGAACGCTCGTTCGCTCATCGAATTTGCACGAAAACAACGGGAAAAACACAGAAACCCTAATTATCCTAAACAAAATCATCACAGCAGCCTTTTCACATTAAAGCACAGAGGGTCAGACTAGATTGCAACAACATATAACTCACGTCTCACAAATCGAGTAAAAAACTTTTTGCACATTCTTAACCTAACGGTCATCGAAACACGGCAAAAATAAAAACTCTCGATTTATTCAACGCTACTTTTATTGAAATAAAATAAAAACAAATAAAACGTAACAAAATAGAAAAATTAACGAAAGAAGATTCAACAAAACACCGATTCCCCGGCAACGGCGCCACTTTTGTTGGGGAGATTTTGCATCATTAAAACAAAAGAAAATTTATAAAACCTATACTACCATGCAAAACTACCTCCTAACCGGCCGAATACCGGGTAGTTGCTAGTAAAGTTGGATAAGTACGGGTATCGATCCTCAGGGAAAAGGGATATTGAATCTAATCTAATTAATTCTTCTTTATTAACTATTCCTAAACTAAAACGGAAAAGTAAACTGGACAGAGGATTGTTAATCCAAATCCAGGAAGGATAATTGTGATCAACATAAAATAAATCTAAACTGCAACAATAAATCTATCTAACGAACACGATAATGACTGAAGCGATCAAACATGGAACGAACCATAATCCACCATCCCGCAACCCTTAATTTCTTCCCTAGATTATCTTATAGTGATTTAATTCAAGTTGTGGTTTCACCTATCAAACGTATGAATTCCTACTTTCGTAGATGAATTCGCCTATCAATCTCTATCTTTCGATTTACGGAGATTAACGCATCATAAAATAAACCAAGGTGCAAGATTTTCTAGATCTAACAACCTAGACATTCAACCTATCAACTTTCGTTTGATATAGATCAAAACGTCTATTCTTTCCTATGGTGATCTCGCGTTTACACCGACTTTCGTCCTACGGTAAACATCAATAACAACATCTTTCGATATAAATTGCATTAACAAATAAACGCATGGAAAGAAACGAACTTTAATTAAAAAGACTTACAAAACATCCATAGAAAGAAAATAAAAGTGCGCAAACAGTCTCCCATGGCTGCTCCATGTTTCAAAGTTTCAAAAGATCATCATGGTCGAACAAAAGGAATGAAAGAAACGAAAAATAAAACCTAATCTAACCCCGATCACCCGAGCACAAGGCTCGGGTGATCGGCCTTGAAAGCTCCCAGAAAGCGGCTGCTGTCTGTGTAATTTTCGTATGAAAAATCTGATGTAATTAGGGTTGGAATCGCAGCTGCTTTTATAGAAAAATCAAGTCGGTTGCTACAGTAAAGGTGCCGGACGCCCGTTTGAAGATCCGGACGCCCGTCCACTATTTTCAGCAACAGCATCCAAACTTGTAACGCTCATATCTCGGGCCTCGTAAGTCGGAATGGAGTGATTCAAAATCCTGTAGAATCCTATCTTCAAGACCTACAACTCTTCTCTTGAGGTCCAGAGTAAAATCGGTTGTTATCATATCAAGAACTGCGTTGCAAGGTCGTCACTACTCGGAATCCTGATTTTCCGACATTTATCTTGCTTGATTTCTTTCCTTATATCTTTCAATCTTCCATAACTTTGATTGATCCTTTCCAAGCACGAATTTGGCTCTTTAAAATCCTCTCTTCCATCATCAATGAGTATCTACAACAATAGGAAAACATACCAAAGCGTAACGTATTTCCAAAATAACATAAAATCATCATTTAAGCACATAATTCGTTACGTTTTGCAATTAACCTCTTAAAAACACTATTTACTCAATTAATCGATTATAAGCTCGATTTCTATGAAAAACATCCATATACGGGGGAAATTGATGTAAAATATATCTATAAAAATCATACAATTTGACCCTGAACAGAACCTGATTATCTTTGCTTCAACTGCAAGAAGCCTGGACATTTTAGACCTGATTGTCCAGACTTACTGAAGACCAAGAGTCAACAAAGAAGACATGGCAAGAAGGCTATGGTTGCTGAAGATGAATCAGGGTATGAAGTGGAATCTGAAAAGGGAAATGAATCAGATGACACTGCACTGGTTGCTGATATGGAGGATTATGCTTTGATGGCTAATATGGATGGCGAGGAGGTATACAACACCGTATCTATCAACACTCTGCTTTGGAAGTGATTGTGAATCAACTTATGGTTCAAATCCTAGAAATTCGACAACAATGAGACTTTGGATGCCATCCTTAATCAACTGAGGATAATACAATCTGGTTATGAGGTTGTGAAGGTGAAAAAGAAACTCTTGAGTTAGAAGTTGGAAGATTGAAAGTGAATTAAGGGTTCTCAAGGGTAAGGAAAAAGATGTTGGACGAGAATCAAAATAAGTTCTGTCGAACATCCAAGCGGCCTCGAATCTATTTGAACCATCTTGTTCCAATACGCATACAAATCGGGGAAAGCCTTATGGGGATAGAACGGGGCTTGGATTTGGAACTCGGCAATCTAACAAGAGTGGATCCAAGAAGGTTCGAACCTAGTACCGAGAATTGGTCCCAAGTTTGTACCGCACTAGATCCAACTCCAAAGCAAGGTTCTTTGAAGCAAGTAAAACCCAATGAGAATGCTTCAAGGAAGCAAAATCAGAAGTCTAAGAAGTCAACAGCTCCTAGTAAAAAGAATAAATCTAAAAATAGGACTGATGTGCCTTCTAAGCCTGCTGATAGCAGACCTGCTACCAAGTCTATTTGGACCACGAAAGGGTAAGAAACAGAAATATTCCAAGGATAAGAATCCTAAACCCAAAAATGTTAATCATTCAAGGGATACTTATCTCAGGGGGAAAGGTAGACTATTTCCCACTGATGATGATTGGAATATTCCTGCATCTAATGCTAGAAACGATAAGTATAACCATGCTACTAGGGTAAGACCTAGGCAATGGGATCGAGCAGAGGACTTACACAAGACCTCGGCGGACTCCATATTACGAGTACGTTCCTAACAGACAAGTACACAACCGGTTATACTAATGCTTCTAACACCAAAAATCACTTTAAACAAGCATTATAAACCAAAAGGCCGGAAAACATATGTGATTCCTACACAACCTACTGTTAGAACTTATGGATGTGTGGAATACATGTATGAACCAAAGTATGAACCAAAGTATGACACGACCATTATGGACCCAAACAGGTTTGGGTACCTAAAATGCATTAACTTTGTTTTGTAGGGTGTCCGGTACTTTGACAAAGTGGATGTTCCGGACACATGACAAAGAATAAGCTTGTTTGTCAAACTTTGTAGCAAAAGATGGTCCCGGGGTGAATTTTGGCAACAAGAATACACCTGGATATACAAGAGGATATGGCACACTTATCGAAATGGACTTACAATCAAGAATGTTGCATATGTGGAAGGATTTGGACTACAACTTGCCGAGCACTTTGGACAATTCGTGATATGGGATACAAGGTCACTTTTGACAAAGACAAGCGCATTGTCATTAGTGAAAGAGGTGATCAAGTTGTACTTGCTGGTAGAAGACAACAGAATATGTATGTTGTGGATTGGTCTACTGCAGTTCCATAAACCTGCCTGATTGTACACACCAAATCAGAACTCAATTGGTTATGGCACAAGAAGTTAAATCACTTAAACTTTGATGACATCAATCCGTTGGTGGAAGAAGAAACTGGTGATTGGTTTACCCGAGATCACATTCAAAAAGGATGCTATATGTGATGCATGTCAGCAGGGTAAACAGATAAAGTCAAGTTTCAAATCAAAGACCAAACAATCAACAAATAGAGTGTTGGAGTTGATGCATATGGATCTTTTTGGACCAGTAACTCCAATAAGTGTAACAGGAAAGAAGTACACTTTAGTGGTTGTGGATGATTATTCAAGGTATACTTGGGTGATATTTATGAACAAGAAAAGTGAAACACTTCAAAGCATGCCTAATCTTTTGAAAAGATTACAAAATGAGAAAAGTTTAACAGTAATAAAGATAAGATCAGATCAGGGTACTGAATTTCTTAACAAAGTTATAAGAGAATATTGTGAACAAAATGGTGTACTACATCAACTTGCTGCTGCTGGTACACCTCAGCAAAATGGGGTTGCTAAAAGAAGAAACAGAACTTTAAAGAAGCAGGAAGAACAATGATTTGTGAAGCATTGCTACCTGAAAGATATTGGGTCAAGCGAAAATACGACTGCTATACACAAAAAAGAACTTCAATAAACAAGAAGCTGCTGAAGACACCTTATGAGGTTTGGAATGGAAGGAAACCTAACATATCCTACTTCCATCCATTTGGAAGCAAATGCTTTATTCTAAATCATAAAGTTCATTTGAAAACATTCCAACCAAAATCGAGATGAAGGCATATTCTTGGGATATTCTTCGGTCAGAGCATTCGAGTACTGAACAAAAGGTCACTGAAACATGAAGAAACAATCCATGTTGTGTTTGATGAACCTAAGTTTACTGGTATGGAAGATGAAGATTGTGGACCTGCTGAGAATCAACAAGTCACTGATCCAGATTGTGTTGAAGTCTTGGAAAGATCCAATGACTTGAAAGTTTCGATCGCCCTATTTGAACACCCGGCGATAGTGCTACTGCGATGCAACAAGCGAAGCAGTTCAAGGATCGCAATTTGAACCCCCGTAGAAGAAGCTACGGCGAGACCCTACCGAAGATGATGTTCCGAAAATCAAAATAACCATAATCCACAATGGTTAAGGAATCACCCCTATTTGAACAAGTTATTGGCAATGTACGGCAAGGTGTGAGGACTAGAAGACAACCGGAAGCTATGTTTACTTGTTTTCTATCTCAAATGGAACCTAAAGTTGTTGAAGAAGCAATTTCGGATCCAGATTGGATAATTGCTATGCAAGAAGAATTAAATGAATTTGAAAGAAATCAAGTTTGGACACTAGTTGAAAGGCCAAGTCATGCAAATATCATTGGTACTAAGTGGGTATACGAAATAAACTTGATGAATCGGTACCATTGTGAGGAATAAGGCCGACTAGTTGCAAAAGGCTATTCTCAAGCGAAGGAATAGACTTTGATGAAACTTATGCACCCGTTGCAAGATTGGAAGCTATCGATTATTCTTGGCACATGCGCATATAAGAACTTCAAAGTATATCAAATGGATGTCAAAAGTGCATTTTTGAATGGCATTCTAGAGGAGGAAGTGTATGTTCAGCAACCTCCTGGATTTGAAGTTAAAGATCAAGAAGATAAAGTGTATAGACTCAACAAAGCACTTTATGGATTGAAACAAGCACCAAGAGCTTGGTATGAGACTCTATCTCAATTCTTAGTGGACAATGGATTTACAAAAGGAACCATTGACAAGACACTTTTCAGAATCAGTGAAGGAGACAGCACCCTGCTGGTACAGATCTATGTGGATGACATAATTTTTGGTTCTGAAAATGACTTACTTTGTGAAAAGTTTGCAAATTTAATGAAGAGTAAATTCCAAATGAGTATGATGGGAGAAATGAATTACTTTTTGGGATTGCAAGTGAAACAAATGAAAGAGGGAATCTTCATTCATCAAACCAAGTACACCAAGGAGTTGCTGAAGAAGTTTGGTATGGAAAACAGCACTAAGAACTCAACTCCCATGAGTACAAACATCAGATTGGATGAAGATAAAGAAGGCAAAGATGTTGATCAGACCTTATACAGAAGGATGATAGGCAGTCTGCTGTACCTAACTGCCAGCAGACCTGATATATCCTTTGATGTAGGTGTTTGTGCAAGATTTCAATCTAAACCTAAAGAAAGTCATTTAGGTGCAGTCAAGAGAGTTCTCAAGTATCTAAAAGAGACCTTGGGAGTAGGGATATGGTATTCCAAGGAAGGAAGCTTCAAAGTTATATCCTACTCAGATTCTGATTATGCTGGATGCAAAATTGATAGAAAAAGCACCTCGGGAAACTGTCGGTTAATGGGAAATAGACTGGTCTCCTGGTTCAGCAAGAAACAGAATTCTATATCAACTTTCACTGCTGAAGCTGAATACATTGCTGCTGGAAGTTGTTGTGCACAAGTACTATGGCTAAGACTGTGATACCCCGAAAATTCGAGATTTATTTTAACCGGTAAAAAGAAGTTTTGACGTTTAATGGAGTAATTTCAAAAAAAATAAAAAAAAAATAAAAATAAAGAATTCTTTAAATTATTGATTGAATAAGCCTTTTAATAAGAATAATTGGTTATTAATTTAAATAATAAAAAAAAAAAAGGATTTTCCCTAATTCTCTAACTTCCTTAATTAAAAGGAAAGAAAAGATGTGTACAATTCTTTTAATCCCTTATTTTGACAATTAAAAAGAATTTTCAAAACCCTTGATTGATCAAATTGGTTCTCCTCCTCTTTTCTCTCAAAGTGGCGTGAACCTTTGCCCTTGCCCTTGCCGCCTATTGCTTTTGTGAAGGAGAGAAAAATCTCTCCTTGGTGATTAAGGATATCGCCGTCGTCGTCGTCGTCGTCGATTCGGGCTTCGTAAAAGAGCGATTCTAATTCGTTAGCGAAGGCTCTCAAGAAACGCAGCACTCGGTAAGAATATCTCTAGAGTTACGTTTTCGTTTGGTTGAAAGATGAGGTGTTTAAGTATATGTAAGAATATTTCTCCGTTTTACGTTTCCGTTGGCTTGAAAGATAAAATTTTAATCAACTTTTGGGGTGAAAACCTCTCGTAAATCTTTGTCACCGTATGATAGAATAGATGTCAAAACGTGGTTATGTTTAGAGAAATGTTTTGGGGGATGTTTGGTGTTGTGTTCAAGGTTTATTGAATGTGAATTGGGACTGTTTTGCTGTGTTTAAGAGTGTGCAGATGATCGTGTTTGTGCATAAAAACAGAAAGTATAATGCTGATAATTTTGTAACGATGTAGTTATGTTTGAAAAGAATGATTTGGGGTGGTAAACATCCATGGTGTTGTGTTTTTCCTTTGGTTAAAGTCTATAGATGATATGGTGCTGTTTCATGAGGTTTTTCTGTGCCTAACCTGCTGTTATTTGCTGGTTTTTGGGTTGAGGATCGGAGTGGAATCGTATTTGAAGTTTTTAGGGTTTTTGGAAAATTCCAGGTAGACGGGCGTCCGGATAGGCGGACGGGCGTCCAGTAGGTCAGACGGGCGTCTGAAATAGTCGGACGAGCGTTTGAGGTTGGGTTTTTCGATTCAGGATGTAAAATTTCTGGGTGGACGGGTGTCTGAGAGTTCAGACAGGCGTCCAGTGTTCTAAACGGGCGTCCAACCTTGTTAAACGGGCGTTCAGCTTAAATTGTCCCCCTTTTGTTGCTAATTGTTGTTTAAATCGTACGAATAAGTTTGGAAGTCATGTGCAAAGTGGTTCAGAGGTATCAGCATCACTGTGAGGTTTGGGTTTTAGGCATTGAATGCTCGTAGACCCGTAGTGGTTGGGCCGGATAGGGTAGCACCCAAAGCCGGGAACCCGGGAAGGTTTCCTTACGACTTCAATGACCTTAGCGTATTTGGGGAGTTGCAGACATTGGTATGGTCGGGCCGGATAGGGTAGCACCCGAAGCCGGGAACCCGGGAAGGTTTCCTTGCACCCCAGTACGTTATGGTCCATTTTAATAATGGTACCATTGGATAACCTTTAGGATCCTCCTCTTTTGGGGTTTACCCTTTGGAGGGATGTGCACATTCGGGACCTTTAGGTATGGATAGTTGTGATGTAGTGTATCCTTATGGATTGGTTGTATCTTTTTGGAGTGGTTGTATTTTCATGGGTTGGTTTAGCCCTCGGTTAATCCGAGTGAATTGGTTTTGGCATATGGTTTGGAAGTTTTACTTTCCTTTTTACTTTGGTTTTCCGAAGGTCAGTGGTGTTTTCTAATGCAAGGTTTGTGAAAGTATGGTTGAACAAGTACACGATTTTATCTTACCTGTATCAGATTTATTCTTACTCAACTTTGTAGTTGACGGTTTTCCTTTTTGGTTGACCCTGCTATGATCCATTTATGGGGAGCAGATTCTTAGCAGGTAGCTTCTTTTGGATGTCGCTTGTTGCTGGGATGTTGCGGGGGTCTGAGAGACACGTAGTTACAGTCACATATTTTCCACTTGGTTGAATTTTTGGAACTTTAAGATTTTAGAAATGTTTCCGCACATTTTCATTTTCTTCAAGAGGTTGTATTTATTTTAATATTTTAAATAATGAATGGTGGATGTTTATTTCCTTTCGTTGTGGAATGTTGGATATTACCGCCACGACTGTGTGTCGTGATGAGTAGCACTACGGTGACCAATGCCGGCGGCCGACGGGATTGGAAATCGGGGTGTTACAAAGACAACAATTAAGGGATTATGGAATTGAAGAAAAGGAAATTCCAATTATGTGTGATAACACAAGTGCAATTGCAATCACAGAAAATCATGTTTTGCACTCTAGCACCAAGCACATTGATGTGAGACATCATTTTATAAGAGATCATGTTGAAAAGAAAGATGTGGTGGTTCTATACATCCCTACTGAAGATCAACTTGCTGATATTTTCACTAAACCACTTGACAGTGAAAGATTTGCCAAATTAAGAACTGAACTTGGAATTATAAAGGTTGACTAATATTCAGCAATGTACTGGAATTCACCAAGGGGATTAGTCTTTGCTATGTTGGGTGAGCTCACTTAGCAGATTAGTCATTGGTATCAACAATTCCATGTACTCATGTTTGGACAATTGAGCAAATGAGGTTGCCAAGGGGATTGGTCTTTGTCATGTTGGGTGAGCTCACTTGACAGATCAGTCATTGGTATTAAACTTCATCTTGTATTATCAATTGAACAAAACAAGAAGAAAACAAGGATCGCAGAGTACTTTTGTCGCGCAGGCCTGCCGAAGCCTATTTATCAAGACACCGCCGAGCATACCGCCGAGGATCACCCCTATTTGGATGGAACGTTACACGGTCAAAGTTATTAAAGTCAAAAAGCATATTGGCGGGATATTTATTTTATCTTTATAACCGCGATTAACACGATCTAACGGTTATCATACGTTATGGACCACGTGTCAAGCCAGCATTTATTCAAATTAATCATGGTTGACATGGATGTACGTGCACTGACAGTTTCAACCACCTACTGTCTATATAATCAGACTGTCACACAGCAGATTCTCTACTTGCATTTTCTACTTTATCTCTGCAAATCCTACATTGTGTGAACACAGATTTGAGAGCAATTATTCTTCATCTTTTTCTTATTTCAATGGCGGAAAGGATTGAAGTTCAAATTGAATCAAGCCAAAGTGTGAGAGGCTATGTTGTTGATGCAAAACAAACGAGAGTTAGCTATTAATATAGGTCGAAGAATAAGGAGATTTGCGAGGCTTGGAGAACAAACTCAATATCGGATTAGAAACAATCTCATACACCAATGTTATTGATTTCTGGAAGAATATGGTTGTGGAAGAAGGAACTGAAGCATTCAAGACAACTGTGAATGCTGAGGAACTTGAAATCTCCTCTAGTCTACTGAGGGAAGTGTTTGGATTTGAAGAAGTGGTGGATGGTTCAGTCAATCCTGAAGCAATGGGATTGGACAAATTGACGTTTGTTGATCAGATTAAAACAAATGCAGCCACCAAATCCGTACCAGGCATCAATTGCAAACACATTGGAAATGAATACGATCCTGTCGAGCAAGCTCATTGCAAAGAACATACTTGGACTAGTTGGGAGTATGGATACTCTATCAGGACCTAAGATAGAGCTGATGATAATCATCTGCAGGAGTATGAGGTTTGACTGGGATGGTTATTTCATTCATTATATGAAGAAAGTAGCCAAGGAGGAGAAATTAGGGAAAAGGAAATCAAAGGCCTTACCCTTGGGATTGATGATTCAGACCCTGCTGAATCATTTGAAAGTTCCTGATCTTGAACCTGAGAATATTAATCAGTCTAGATACAAGAAGGAAATTAATCATGATATTCCTGGTCTAGATGATGATGAAGAGGTTGCTGGAGAGGCTGCTGGTGATGATAATGATGATGATGATGGTGACGCTGGTGGTGAGCAGGTTCAGCAAACTAAGAAGAAATCTATCAAACCTGCTGCACCCAAGAAATTTCGCCGAGAAAAGAAAAGGTGGAAATACAAAGAAAATAATCGAAGTCTCAAAGCCTTCAAAGAAGACAAGAAAACAAACGGCACGGAGGCATCGCCGAGTCCGCCGAGGGTCAAGTGGAGGTTACCGACCCTGTTCGTTGTCGCAACAAGAAGCGTTGTTGAGATTACGAGGGAACAACGAGAAGGAAGCTAGTAGAAAGAGAAAATCTACTGGAAAAGATGATGATGAACCCCTCTCAAAAAGAGTGAAGGAGATTGCCAAAAAGAAAAAGCATGGCAAAGGAAAATAACTAAAAAACTTGGAGGCACAGAGAGCCCAAGAAGAAGCATCAGTAGAGGAAGAAGAAGAGGCTGTTGAGGCTGAGCCCTTGACTATAATCAGGCCTGTGGAGATTACTGACTCCTCACCTGAAGAGGGTGTCAAGTCTGCGATCTTTGGACGGGTTGTTGTTGAGCAATGCGTTGAAGATACACAGCGATCTACCGACTCGAGCTCGCCGTAATATCTGGCCGAGGAACCACGGCAAACTGCGAACCGAACTCTTTGTGGTAGTTGAAGAGATAATTGAAGACTTGGTTGAAGACCCCGCAAGTGTGGCAAGAACTCGGGGGAAGAGCGTCTGTCGCTGCCCCTGGCGATGAGCATGTAAGTCGGGGGGAACCAAGTGTGGTACGGATGGAAGTAGTAGGTACAAATGTACGGTCTCGCAACCTACCGACTTTAGAATGACGTTGAAGAAACCATGAGCTTACTTGTTGAAGCTTTTGAAGGTCGCATCTTCGTCGAACTCGCCATTAGGAAGCCATCTATGCCATATGAGAAGGCATCCAAAAAGAACAAAGTAGATCCTAACTTCAAAAAGGTGCAAAACTATTTTCGGTGGAAGTTCGGATTCTACAAGAGACGAAACCACATTCGATCCAATGAGTGGATTTGAAGAATGGGCATTTGAGCAGCTAGGTGTGGATAGCCTGCTGGATCTGATAGACACTAGCATGTTGCAATCCAGGCTGATGGATCTGTTGGATGAAGGGAAGAAAAGTGGAGCTATTATGTTCAGAGATCCAAAGTTCACACCAGATAGTGATTCATCAGATTCTGATGATGATACCCCTATGTTTCCTGGGGAGACCAGTGGAGTGGCTAGAGAAACAACAACTGAAGCCACTGGTCAAGAAACTGCGAGATCGGTAAGTCCGCCGAGGGTCGACGGATCGGAGAGATGGATGAGGATCTACAGGATCTCACCATGGATGATTTGGAGGCATTGATCAATGAAGGTATTACTCTGAGTGCTAATAGGCTGACTGATGAACCATGTACATTCCATGTTGTAGAGCCTACTGCACAAACTGATGCTGGACAGAGTGAGGATTTGGATGGAGAAAAGGTTACAGATTTCAATGAACCTAGCGCCAGTTCAGAAGAGTCCATTGAATATCAAGGTGGATTTGACTTTGAGGGCACTCTTACTAAAACTGCCATCATCCTACACAAGATTGGTCATGCAGAAGGATTTCAAGTGGATAATGACAATATATTCAATCCACAAGGAATTGAAGAGGAGGTACGGAGTTCTTGGGATACAAACAAAGACACTGGACAAAGGTTGGAACGGGAGGTACAAATTTCGCCGAGTCTCAAACAAACGACACTCGGACAAAGGTTGGAACCGAGTTGGGTTTGGAGGAAACCCCCGTCGTTGATGAGGCTCGCCGTAGTGGAGCCTACTTTGGGGAAGACCACCGAAGGGAAAAATGGTCGCCAGACCGTCTAGCATTAGTGAAGATGAGCAAACCGCCGGATTTTGACTTCAGTGATGAGGAGTTTCAGATGCCTGAAGAAGAAAATATTGATGTTGATCCACCTCAGGCATTTTTACCTGTTTTTGAAGAACCTGCCATTGATCCTATCCTGGATGACTATGAAGGACCTAACCCTGCTGGACTGGATAGGAGTTGGGCAATGGTAATGAGCAATCGAGAGGCCACAATACAATGTAGAGGAGCTGCATCGATGAAGCCACCGGTGGAAGAATGACCGAGTGAAGTGCCGATTGAAGTGTTAAATGAGTTGAGAACCGTAAGGCATGATATGCAACGAGTTAAGGACACAAGCTTGGATAGACGGGAAGAGAGATTTGAAGAAGCGATGAAGATGGTAAATGAAAACGGACAATCTATCGCCACGGTTGCTTCAAACTTCACATCTACTCAAAATGCTGTTAATGATCTGATATTAGATGTGAGGGGCATCAAGGTTGGAAATACTGCAAAAGATAAATTTACGAAAGATCAACTTATTTCTATCCATCGAAACTTGACAACCTTGCCGCAACACCGACCCTACCGAGCTCGCTGCCGCACAACAACTCGTCGTGCTCGATCCCAAACTTGCGAGAGGATCAACGGATTTGGAGGAGACATTGCAATCCGGGATCACCGCTATTGATACTAGAAGCCCTGGAACTATGGAAGGTCATTTGAATAGAGTGATAGTATCACGGGAAGGTATTCATGGCCTTATATCCCGTTTTGTTGATGATGTCACTAAGGGGGAAGAGGGCCAATCGAGTATGCAAAGGAGGCTGCAAGACTCTTTGCACGAAGAGATGGACGAGATGATACAAATGCTTTCAGCAACTTTGCACACTGGCGAGTTCAACTCACGATGATCTTTTTAGACAAGTACAAGAAAGAGTATTACAACGGGAGGAGACCTTATCATGACATGGGGTTTCATGAAGGTCTTAACTCTTTCTTGGGTTTGAAATTTTGGGAAGCAAGAATTAGAGCCTTAAGGGCAAGCAAGAGAGGCAGAAGAAGTAGCAAAGGTGATAAGGTGCTACCTATTACAAAAGCAAGGGACTCACTGGATGAATTCAAGGAGCTGTATATGAAGTTTGGATTCAGAGTGAATGAAATTAATCTTATCCTCCCCGAAGCATGGAACTAGTGGAAGCAAGTCAATCCCTACATTGATTTTACACGATTGAAAATGAATGGATGAGGGATATGATAGAACAAATCGAGCCTATCAAGAACAAGCCGAGAAGGCTAGAAGAGAAAGAGAAAAGAGACAATAGATCAAGCATATACTTATTATTCTTTATCTTTTCTTTGTATCTAGTTGTAATAAGCGAACAATGATTATAATGAGAATTGGTGAATTTGTTCGTTTTTGTTGTTTATCTTTTTGCTTTCGATTAGGTGAGGGTAGTGGCATCATCACCAAAAAGGGGGAAATTGTTGGACTTATTTCTTAGTTTTGATGATGAGTGCCATACTAGCTGTTATAGTGCAAAGGCAAAAAGATGTCTAGATTAAATATATAGGTTTATTAGAGTTTGATTCATAAATAGGTTTGATCAAACAAGCACTGTAATGGTCAGCTGACTCTTGTCAGCAGACTAATCTAGGTCAGTAGGGTAGATAGGTCGTAGACTTGTCGGGAACCCGGCGAAGACCGAAGAGGCGAAGGTGAGGGTTCAAACTCGGTAAATGAAGGCTAAGGGATCAAACTTAGTATTTAAAGTCAAGGATATGGAATCGAATTTAGGCAAGTCTGTGATGACCTAAACTGATTACATATACCTTGTGTAGAAGGTCTAAGTTCCATAAGTTGGATGATGTTTGGAACTTGGTTATAATTAAAATGGTGTAATCTAACTTCACAAATAAAAGTTGGATAAAAGAAATCAGCTGCACTGTATCTTATACACAGAAAATTGGAGTTCAGCAGACTGATAGGTATCTCAGCAGACTCATGAACCTGCTGATGTATTACCTCGATTAATTCAAGTTTATTGGAAGATTACATGGATGAGGACGACCAACTACCTCGACTTATCAAGAAAATCAAAGGATGAGATTAAAAAGACGTTGGGATGACTTTTATTTTTATCCATTGGATACAAGTCAAAGGGGTGGACGATCGCACCTGCTTGTCAAAAGGAATTCGACGGTGTCGATCCTATGAATAGTGACAGACTGCATATCAGATGGGACAGAAACAAGTAACGGTCACATTTGAATTTCAAATACAAGTCACATGCATTCCTACCTATAAATAGAGGACTTTCAACTCAGAAAAATAAGATGAATTTTGGATAAACTTTAAGTGATAAATGCGAGGTGAAAAACACCTGTGAACTTACCGAGCATAAAGGCAACGATCTAGAGAATCTCTTCAAGTGCATTCTGTATTCAAGCTACATCAAGATCACACACTTGAAGACTGCAAGCTGCTGATTACTTCATCCTAATCAAGCTGCTGCAACTGAATCATTTACTTGATTCAATCTTTATTTTATAAAGAACCTGCTGAAGACAGTGAAGCATCTGTTGGGTGTGAAAGACTGTTGTTTGTGGTGGAGCTGGTGAAGAGGCAATCCTACCCTTCAAGGACCAGTGGAAGACTTAGGAGCAGCAATCCTACCTGTTCCCAGTTTTCAGTTTGTGAAGCCATAGTTATTGGTGAAGGACAAACAACTTAGGAATCTTTGTAATGACTACATCAAAGATCTCTAGTGAATTTCCTCCAACATCACGGGAGAAGAGTGGACCGACAGGATTACACCACACGGAACCACTATAAAATCGCCTACTTACTTTCGGCATTTACTTTACGCACTTAGTTTATTTCACTCATCAATCTACTGAATCTAGCAACCGAAATCACACACTTGCACTGCGAGTATCTAATACTTAGTATCATATTTAACAACAAGTATTAATGCTTAATTTTGATTTAATTCCATTTGCACAAATTCGGCAAACTCAACTATCGTAGACTACGTTTATCGGCGAGCTACGAAGTCTCAAGCAGAACTCTCGAGGTATCGCAGACCGCCGAAGTTGCGAATTTGTTAACTCCAAAGTTTTAAGTGTTAAGTTTATTCAACCCCCCCCCTCTAAACTTAACCAAAGCCTTTTCAAGGGACCAACACAAAGACTAGGACTACCAATCGTTAGTTCCCCGTAAGATCGACCCGGCATCAACCTCTTACTACGATCCTTGCACTTGAGGTATATCGGATTTATAAATTTTATTACTTGTTTGTTTTGTTCGATAAATCCGTGAACAAGTTTTTGGCGCCGTTGCCGGGGAACCAAACGGTTGCCTAGTGTTTTTTTTGCTTTTTCTTTGTTTAATCGTTTTTGTTCCTGTTTTAGGCAGATTTTACTTACGTAATTAGGGTTTTAGTTAGGATAAGGTCTTTTTTTTATAGTTCCCTTGTGATTAGTTCTTTCTTCCTTTCTGTTTTCTGTTTTTCTGTCTTTCTGCTCCTTCCAAGAATCTTTTTCTTGCTGTTTTTCTCCGTTCCTGCTTCATTTTTCTGCTTCCAAACGGGCGTCTAGACCAGTGGACGCCCGTCTGCTCTAAATTTCTTGAGTCTGAACCCTTTCTTTAACTTGTCGGACGAGCGTCCATCCAGTTTGGACGTCCGTCCAGTTCTTCAATTGATCGGACGAGCGTTTGGACTTCCAGACGCCCGTCTAGCGCAATTTCTTGGCAGACGCCCGTCCAGTTTCTTGGACGTCCGTCTGTTCCCCTGTTTTAACTAATTTTATTTCTTTTTCTTTTCTTAGGCTTTAATTCTTAGTTTAGGCTTTTAATTTCTTCGTTTTTAGGCATCTACCACCTGATTTCGGTTCGGTTTATGCAAACTCGAAGTCAAAAGGGACCATTACTGTATACCCCTGACTTAGAGCGGACCATAGTCCGGCCAAACAGGTGGAAACTCCGCTCTGCGGCTCCTTCTGAAGAAGCCGATCAAGATTTAGAGGATCATTTAGCCGAAGAGTTCGAAAACTTCATAATCATGGCTGCTGAGGATAGACGTACGTTGGCAGACTACGCCATGCCAGGCGAAGTCAAAGTCAACCCGGCTATTGTTATCCCAGCCATCACTGCACAGACCTTCGAGCTAAAGCCGGGACTTATTCAGATGATGCAGCATGCATCTATTTTCCACGGTTATCAGTCGGAGAATCCCCATACTCACTTACATACGTTCTTAGAGATATGCGGTACTACACGCATCCAAGGAGTAAGTGAGGATGCTATTAAACTGAAACTGTTCCCATTTTCTCTAAAGGGAGAAGCTAAAGAGTGGTATACTTCTCTCCCCTCTGAATCTATTACCACCTGGGCCGAACTCGAAAAGGAGTTCTTGAGTCAATATTTCCCACCTTCAAAAACAGCCCAGTGTTTAAACGAGATATTCACTTTCTACCAGAAAGAGAATGAATCATTTTTCGAGTGTTGGAAAAGATTCAAGTCTCTGCTTAGAAAGTGTCCCCACCATGGCTTGCCACTGCAAAGGCAAGTCAACACTTTCTTTAGTGGATTGACCGAGCTTACAAAAGGCATGGTCAAAAGTTCATCTGGTGGGGCGTTTTTGAAGAAAACGCCTGATGAGGGGTGGGCACTGTTCGAGGACATTGCCAAATACAACTATGCTCCCTCTTATCAAGCCATTCAAGCACCTCCTCCTCCTAAGGTTGAGGAAGTCAACATGCAAAGTTTGATCGTCATGCTGCAGAAGCAGATGGCAACTTCTCAAGTATCGAACCAGACGAATCAAGCTTCTTCTTTTCCACAGAACCCTCAGGTTCTATATTGTGAAAGCTGTTGTCAGACTGGCCACATGACTGGCCAGTGTCAATTCAATCCCCCTGCACCTTATCAAGTGAATGATGTTCATGATTATGGACAGTGTAATCAAGTCACATGTCAGAATTGTGACGAGGTGGGGCACACATCTAGATTCTGTCCTATGAACGGGCAGAATGCTGAAGTAAATGCATTTTATGGCCAGAACAATCAAAGGTTCAATCAGTTTTTCTGGCCAGAATAATCTCCAAAACCAAGGGTTCAATCAATCTTCAAGTTTCAATCCAAATTCTAATTTTAATCAGAATCAAAACTTCAATAGAAACCCTGGTTTTCCTCAGAACCAGAATTCCAATTTCTCCAATTCTAATCAAAGGTTCAATCAGAATTGGCCCGCCAATTCTAATTCTCGTTGTCCAAAGTCGGCCCCCCAGCCCTATTCTCAAAATTTCCAAAACTCTCAAGGGCCCTCCCAAACTAACAATCTTGAAGCTAAATTGGAGGAGCAAAATAAAAGTATCCAACTCCTGATGACTACAAATAAGAACCTTGAGAGGCAAATCGGGCAACTGGCTGAACAGTTAGCTTCTAGACCCCCAGGGCCGCTGCCCAGTTTCACTGAGAAAAATCCCAAGGGCGGTCAAGTCGCTCAAACCGATTTGAACAATGGCCAATGTACTGACCTCGTACCTTTAATTCCATACGGTAGAGAGGAGGCCAGTGCAATGAATTTAAGAAGCGGTACTCAAGTTAGTGGTCCTTCCCACCAAGGAAACCACTATCCCCTCCTGCCATTGATAAGGCAGGAGGGGAAGCTGAGCACCTACACTCCCCTTGGCCGAAAGAGAATACTCGGTGTGGCTGATCCCCTGAGAGGTGAAAAAGCTGGAAGTCCTCAGGTGGCTGATCCCCTGAGGAGTGAAGAATCAAGTGTGAGTCAGGAGGCTGATCCCCTGACTAATAAAAAAATTGAAAAAGCTGTTCGGTGGAAGGATCGGTAAGACAAAGCTGTCAGTGCATCTTCAAAGAAAGTCTTTTCTGAGAATGATCTGAAAAAGCTTCCATTTCCACCAAGAAAGAGCAACATCCCTTTGAGTGAAGATAAGAAGTATGAAAAGGTGCTGAATCTTTTGAAAAATACTCAGGTTAATCTTCCATTATCCGAGGTCTTGGTTGAAATGCCTAAGTATACAAAATTTATCAATGATGTTGTTTCTTTAAAAAGGAAGTTGTCAGACATGGAGAGGCTGATTGGTGAGGATTGTTCAATGATCAGTTATGAAGACCTACCAACCAAGAGAGGTGACCCCGGAAAGTTCGTGCTTACAAGTGTTAATGGGAGGCCTGGTCTTCCCTAACTCTTTGTGTGACCCGGGTGCGTCTATAAGCCTCATGCCATTGTCCGTGTGCAAACAAAGTGGGTTTAATTGATCTTCTAGAACCCACTACCATGAATTTGCAATTCGCTGATAGATCTTCTAAGAAAGCAGCGGGAATCTTAAAAGACGTACTAGTTCAAATTGATAGATTTACCTTTCCCGTTGACTGGTAAGTCCTAGATATTGAAAAGGATGAAAATGTCCCCCTGATTCTTGGAAGACCTTTTCTGTCTACAGCCAGAGCCCTCATCGACTGCGATGGTGGGCGAGTGACGATACGAGTTGGTGATCAAGAAGTAAGCTATAATGTCTCACGATCCATTCAAGTACCCTCTGGTCCTCCAACCGGTTTTTCCATTGAAGATATGTCTGATGACTTTAATGACCACATGGAAAAGCAAGTCATGGCTGTTGCAACTGAATATGAGCGATTGGTTGATAATTCGAATAATCATGGTGTGGTGAGTCTAGAGCAGTTAGAAGCTGAATTCGAGAATGAGTCGTTGGAAGGAGAAGCTTTGGCAGTGGGACCGCTAAGTAAACTCAGCGATGTTGTGAAAAGTGGAGATCTTAAGTCAAGTTTAGAAGACCCCCCTGCAGATTTGGTGTTGAAGCCGTTGCCTAAACATCTGAAGTATGTGTTTCTGAGAGGAGGTGACAAGCTTCCTTTGATTATATCTGCCAAGTTGTCTCGTATAAAGGAAATGAAGTTAATCAACGTCTTGAAGAAAAATGAAAAAGCCTATGGGTGGCAAGTAGCAGATATCAAAGGCATATCTCCGGACATCTGTATGCATAAGATCAAGACTAATGAGGGTGCGAAATGTGTTAGACAGCCCCAGAGGAGGCTCAACCCTCATATGCAAGAGGTGGTTAAGAAAGAGATCATCAAACTTCTGGACATGGGAATAATTTATGCCATCGCTGATAGTGAATGGGTTTCCCCGACTCAAGTAGTTCCCAAGAAAGGTGGAATTACGATTGAGAAGAATGAGAAGGGCGAGGAAATAGCCTTGAGACTTGTCACTGGTTACAGAGTCTGCATCGATTATAGGAAGCTCAATAAAGTAACCATGAAGGATCACTTCCCCCTTCCATTCATTGACCAGATGCTTGAGCGTCTGGCGGGACACTCATTCTACTGCTTTCTGGATGGATATTCAGGATACTTTCAGATACCCATTGATCCAGCTGACCAAGAAAAGACCACCTTCACCTGCCCTTATGGTACATTCGCCTACAGGCGAATGCCATTTGGTCTCTGCAATGCCCCAACTACTTTTCAAAGATGTATGCTGGCTATTTTTGACAGGCTCGTAGAAAAGTGTATGGAAATCTTTATGGACGATTTTTCGGTCTTTGGTCAATCTTTTGATGACTGTCTCGACAACCTTGACCAGGTCTTATCCAGATGTGTGGAAAAGAACTTAGTGCTCAACTGGGAAAAATGTCATTTCATGGTTGATGAGGGAATATTTCTAGGCCACAAGATCTCCGCCAAAGGTATAGAAGTTGACAGGGCAAAAGTAGAAGCTATCGAGAAGATGAGTTATCCCAAGAATGTGCGTGAAGTGAGAGGCTTTCTTGGACATGTCGGTTTCTACAGGAGATTCATTCAAGACTTCTCCAAGATAGCCAAGCCCATGTCTACTTTACTAAAGGAAGACGTTGAGTTCAATTTTGATGAGGATTGCAAGCAAGCGTTTGAGGAGCTTAAGAACCGTTTAATCTCTGCTCCAATTCTTATATCACCTGACTGGAACCTACCTTTCGAGCTTATGTGCGACGCATCAAACTATGAGGCTGGTGCTGTTTTAGGACAAAAAATCAAAGGGAAATTCCAGCCAATCTATTACGCCAGTCACACTTTGAATCATTCTCAAGTTAACTATACTACTACTGAAAAGGAATTATTGGCCGTAGTCTTTTCTATGGACAAGTTTCGTAGTTACTTGTTAGGAGCTCAAGTGATTGTGTGGACTGATCACGCTGCTTTGCGTTATCTGATGACGAAGAAAGAGGCCAAACCACGCCTACTGCGTTGGATACTGACCCTGTAAGAGTTTGACGTTCAAATTAAAGATAAAAAGGGCAGTGAAAACGTCGTGGCGGATCATGTTTCGAGAATGTTAAGTGAGGAAAAGGATGACCCTGACGATATAGATCTTTACTTTCCTCTGGAAAACAGTATGCTTATCGATGGCTGCGCTCCAGATGTTCCATGGTATTCTTCCATTGTCAATTACCTTCATTCCCGATATCTCAATCCAGAATTGTCCTATCAGGAGAAGAAAAAGTTCTTCTCTGATTTGAAATCTTTCGTTTGGGATGAACCTTATCTTTTTAAGATCTGTAAAGATGGTCTGCTTAGACGATGTGTTCCAGAATCCGAGCAGCGCGATATTATTGAGCAGTGCCACGGTGGACCCACTGGCGGTCACTTTGGTCCTTGGAAAACCGTTGCTAAGATCTTCCAATCCGGTTTTTATTGGCCCACGATCTTTAAGGACATAGAAGCTTTCTGTAAAGCTTGTGATAGATGCCAAAGAACCGGTACTCTGACAAGGCGTTTTGACATGCCTTTGAAACCCATCCTAGAATGCGAAGTCTTTGATGTATGGGGTATCGATTTTATGGGACCATTCCCATCATCTTGTGGTAACAAATACATCTTAGTCTGCGTGGATTACGTGTCGAAATGGGTAGAGGCTCAAGCCACTCCTCACAATGATCATAAAACGGTCATGAAATTTCTAAAGAAAAATATCTTCGTGAGATTTGGCTGTCCACGTGCCTTGATCAGTGATGAAGGAACGCATTTCTGCAACCGAGCCCTAGAGAAAGTTCTTGAAAAGTATGGTGTTCGTCACAAGACAGGCACACCATATCATCCTATGACTAGCGGTCAGGTTGAAAGAAGCAACCAAAGTATTAAGAAGATCCTGGAAAAAACGGTCAACAGTCATAGGAAAGACTGGAGTTTGAAATTGGATGATGTACTATGGGCATATAGAACCGCCTACAAGACTCCTATGGGTACATCTCCCTATCAAATGGTTTATGGTAAGCCATGTCATCTGCCAGTCGTGTTAGAGCATAGAGCTTATTGGGCTACAAAGTTTCTAAACTTTGATTCCCAATCATGTGGTAAGCATCGACTGCAACAGTTGCATGAATTAGACGAATTCGGACTCCAGGCTTACGAAAGTGCCAGGATCAGTAAGGAAAAGACGAAACTCCTCCATGACGCCAAGTTTAAGAAGAGAGAATTTCAAGTCGGGGAACAAGTTCTTCTGTATAATTCCAGGCTACATCTGTTCCCTGGTAAGCTGAGGACACGATGGTCCGGTCTCTTTGAAATTCTCCAAATCATTCCTGGAGGTGTTTTAGAACTACGAGGTTATGGTGACCAACCGTTTCGGGTAAATGGTCAAAGGTGTAAGCACTACATTGGTGAACCCAAGGAAAAGCCTTTGATTGTTCGTTTCCTCGATATCCTTGGGTGTGGTACTAAAGAGGTCGAAAAATTTGATGAGTTTTCACCCGACCTGTTTTCAGAGGATGACGGTAGTGGTCGATCTGAAGAAGTTCTAGCCGGTAGTTGGGATATGGAAGAGTATGAGAGGGAGCGTCAGTTGAAACGTCATCTGAAGACTCAGAAGAAGAAGAAGTCAAACGTGGGGAAGTTTAAACGTGTTTGGAAAGCTATCAAAGATTTCACCCCATGTGTTAAGTGCTGTTTCTGCAGCCGAACTACTAACCCTAGTCTAGACGAGGTAGTGGCTGGCAGAAAAGTCAAATGGCCTGATCCAGGCTGAGCTTAAACAGTGTCGAGCTAACGACATTAACCAAAAGCGCCACTAGGGGGCAACCTAGATATCGTTATATTAGTTGTTTTTGTTTTATGCTTTTGTAGTTTTAGTATTTAAGTTTAGTTTACTAAGTTTTGCTTTTGTTTATATCTGTCAGTTAGTTGTGCTTTCTAGATATGGATTTCGGAGTTCTACCATAGGAGTTACCTTTCCTTAGGAGGATCCCACTAATCACTGTAGATGACGGACCGGGAGGGACTATCGTTTTGCACGTAGACTTTGATATTAGTACCCGCGTCAGAACTGTCACCTATGTTCTTATTATTCCCCGCTGTTCGGGAGGTGGAGATTTCACTACTGAGGAGTTGCAGGCAGCTCTAGGACGTCCATACACAATCCTGAATGATCCGATGCTGACAGATTTAGCGCTAGTGCTGCAAGCTGAACATTTTTGGGGTGTTGATGTAGCTGGTGAGGACTGGGGTTTGCAGGATGAGTATGACTTCCCTCCGGCGATTGACATGCTCCGCCGTCTTATCCGGGTGATAGATTGGTCGGAAATCTACGATGACTAGCATTGTTAGGTTGTTTCGTCGAGCAAACGACGTAAAACAAAAGCGCTCGGTGGGAGGCAACCCACTGTTTTCTATTGTTTTGACCTATTTTCTAGTAATTTTATGTAACGCATCGTTTTTCATTTGTATTTTTAAAGTTTTATTTAAGTTTAATGAGAAAGTGCAAGTTTGAATTTAAATTGTATGAAATTTCAAAATTTTTGCATTTTTCTGCCTTGGACGCCCATCCAGAAGTCCGGACGCCCGTCCGCCATGGCCAATTATTGGACGAACGTCCACTTTGCCTGGACGCCCGTCTGAAATTCTCCCTCCAATCCTGTATTTAATTTGAACGCTTGAACGAGCGTCTGATACACTGGACGCCCGTCCAGTTCATATGTTCTATGCCTGGACGCCCGTCCGGTTACTTGGACGCACGTCCAGCCCCTGCCTATATATACCCCCTCAACCCATGAACACTCATTTTTTTCAGAATTTCAAACTCGAAAAACCGACTTTTTGCCTCCTCTTAACCTAAATCCTTCGATATTACACCAAATTGGGCGATTTAAGTTGCTATAGACCGCTTTAGATCCCCTCTTTTCACTTTTCTAAGCCTTATTCCTCAATCAACAACCATTTGGACGAATCAGAGCCATCATTGTTCCGACTTTTCCCAAGAAAAAAAGCGATTTTGGGCTCGAATTTGCACTATTAGGGATCCTTTCTAGCATCATCCTCGTTCTCTCATCATCATTGGTAAGTTTCTAGTAACTTTTCTGGGATTAATTCACGTTTTGTTTGGAGTTCGATTTTCGGCTCGACTCTTTTATGTGAATTGTATCTTATTTGTTTTTTTCCTCGTTTTGTTTCTTGATTCTTGCTGGGTTGTTGATGTGGTGCTGTGATGGATGATGAATGGGTTGGTTGTTGATAATGGATGGTTGCGGTTTGTGGTTTGGTTCTTTTGAAATCCCGATTTGGATGTTAAACGGGTACCTTGTTTTGATTTGGGATTGTTTTGGTTTAGTCTAGGATTGAATCATGGTCCATAAGAAGGCGGTAGTCAAGAGGCATGGTAAGGGTGTGGCCAGGGAGGCTGGGAAGAAGCGTAAAGAGTTTGATCCCACCTTAGTCGATCCAAACCGAGGTGTTAGCATTAGAGAGCAACCCCCTAGGGCCACACAAACTAGGGCAACGTTGAGGGATGAGCCGACTTCGGGATCTGAGACAGACGATGATATACCCTTGATGAGGATGCCTAGGGTTCGGAGAGGTGGAGCATCGTATAGGGTTGAGGAAGCTGTGGATGCTACTCGGGAAGAGGAACCGGTTGAGCATAGGGCTGCACAACCTAGAAAAAGAGTGAAAATCGTAGCCCCTATGCCTATGCCTCGTCGTTTTGTGAACCCTAGAGCCTATGACGCTTATACCAAACATTATTTCTCAAGGACTATGTTGATTGAGAGGGCTACATTGGAGACTAAGGTAGATCCGGGGTTCGTCAAGTTGTTAAAGGACCGGAAATGGGATGCCTTGATGACTATCCCGACTACCCCGGTCAACGGCTCCCTAGTTCGGGAATTTTATGCTAATTGCTCGGAGACCGACTTGGAGACGGGAGCAATCGTGGTTCGAGGGGTGGAAGTTCCTTATATGCCGGAAGTGATTAATCAGAAGTACAAGTTGGCGTCTTTTGAGGGTCGGGACTATAAGGAGGAAATTGTTCATAGGCAGAGTGCGGGGCAGGATCCTTTGGAGGAGTTGCGGTTGAGAGTTTGCCCGGATGTGGCGTGGACGTTGAGACCGGGTGGAGACCGGAAGGAGTTGGTCACCACTACCTGGACGGAGGATTGGAAAGTCCAGTGTAGGTTCATTCAGAGTCGGTTGTTGCCAAAGAACAACTTGACGCATTTTCATATCGGTGACCTAGGCATGCTATATGCGTTGACATTTGGACTAAATGTGAATGTGGGACAAGCGTTATATGATGAGGTAGCTATCAATCAGAAGGTTTATACACGTAGCTTGATTATCCCTCACCTGATTCACAGTTTGTGTATTGATGCCGGTGTGCCTGAGTATGGAGCGGATCATAAACCGAAGAACCCGAGGCCTATACAGAGAGAAAGGGGTAAGTCTTCGGGACATTCTGAGTCGGGGGCACCACAGGAGCCCGGTTCTTCGTCAGCACCGCCTCGAGCATCCTCCCTTCCTACTTTATCTCCCTCAGTCCGGATGAGGTTGAGTATGGCCAACAGTGTTCAGAACTGGATGGAGGATATTCGGACGTCTCAAAACAACATCTTGACCATTTTACGGTGCATCAGTGAGGACCGGAAGCCGAGGGACGACAGAGTCTTCGATCCGAGCACCATTGATTATATCTATTCTGATGAGATTGAGCAGGCCATCGCGGATGTTCTACACGAGTCTGAGTCGTCTACAGATGAGGAGCAGCCTGACTCTCCTGCGGGTGGAGTACCTCCGGCTGATGATTCTGCTGCACCGGGCCAGACCTGATCTTCTTTTTCTGATTTTAGCTTTTGTACTTTCTTTGATTTGATGGTTGTATAATCTTGCTATTTTTGATTACGTGATTCGTTGTACTTTTCATTTAGCTACTGTTTATTCTTTCCGATGGATCATGTAAGCCATAAGGCATCCGTACTTTCATTTCTACTTTGTTTAAACTTGTGGATGTGTTTAATGTTTCATCTTTGGATATTACTCGATTTTGCTATATCTTTTCATTCTGGTATAATTCCCCATTTTCCCCGAGATGTTTCCGTGTTTGTCAAGTCGTGCAGATATATTTTTAGCGGTTTTGTCGAGCTACATTGTATGGTTACGAGTTCTAAGTGTCACTACGTAGGCTCCGGCCTGACCGACGATTCGAGTATCGATTAACAACAGCTAAGTCCTTTATCTTTTCTTCCATTCTGCACAACATGAGGACATGTTGATCTTTAAGTGTGGGGGAGGGGAATGATTTGATATGTATCTACATATTTTCTTAATTCGTTATGAATCTATGCAAAATGAGCTAAAAATGAGCTATATATGTTTGATAAGTTAGTTGTTTCACCTGAGATCTACTTTTCACGAGCCATAGTGAATGATGAGCTAATTTATAAAGTTATACCCCTTTTCGACGAGTGATTTTTGATTTTCTTATAAGTCATGTGCTTAGTGCTACGTACGTATCTTGAGATTTATGATAGTTTGTATTTAGATCCGGAGTATGATATACTGTGAATATCTAAGGTTTGAATGTGATAAGTAACACGTAGCTTATTGTCAAATGAAAAAAGTTGAAAAATATGAAGAATTATTGGGTGTGTCGGAAGCTAGTCGATGATTTGAGTGCGATAGGGTATACCACGTATGCCCTATACCACTATGATGACTAAAAGCTCACGACAGTCAGAAGAAGCTGCCTTATGATTGGAGTAAGGTAGGGTATATCTCGAATATCCTATTTCGCTATGACAGGGCAACAGCTCATTCTGATGTGTGTTTAAAGTGAAGTAATTAAATCAACTAAAGAAGTGGTATGAAAAGAATGAAAGACTGAGTTATCGTCTATCTTATCCCCAGTAGAAACTGATAGATATGCTGTAGGGATTATCCTCTGAGTATCTCAGAAAGGCCCTAGATATAATCGATCATCCTTTTCGGGATATGTCACGTTTGTAGGGTACATCTTATGAGTGTCATTTATTGCTAGTCTATGAGGGGGTATTAGCTAGTTTTGCTTCGAGTTTCTCAAGTTTGGATTTAGTGGAAGATTTCTATGGCTTGGCACACACACAGTGGTGAACTTCTGATTTATTGGATCTATGCTATATTGTCTTAGATGTCTGTTTTTGTCTCGAGCCTTAACTTTCGTTTTGTTTTGCTCGGGACGAGCAAAAGCTAAGTGTGGGAGAGTTGTTAAGGGTGAATTTATATGATTTATAACGCTATATTTTATGATATTTTCCCTTCATATTCGTATAATTTGCACAAGAAACGAGTGTTTAATGGAAGTATTGAGTAAATGAGGTTTTTAACGAGTTAATTGCAAAATAGGTTAATTTTGCCGTTTTAATGGTGATTTCATGATTATTTGGATGATATTACATTTTTCGATGTTTTGATGTGTTATAGATACATATTTGAGGCTCAAGAGATGATCGAAAGAAGATAAAAGACGAATTTTATGATGAAGAAGAGATAATGATGGATTTGGATTGAATTAAAAAGAGATAGAGATGAGGCAATCAAGTTTTCGAAGTCACCGGCGGCGTCCAAGTCCCGTCCGAGTGGACGGGCGTCTACCATTCGGACGGGCGGCCGGGATGATATTTTTGATTCGAGTTTGGATGAAATTGCCTTTGGACGAGCATCCAATTTAAAGAAGGACGGGCGTCTGATCATGACTCGGCCCGATTCGAAGTTTGTATGGAAGAGTGGACGGGCGTTCAAGGATTCAGACGGGCGTCCAGTAGCCGACTTAGCTGAACCGACTTGAAAATCTATATATAGGCGGCAGTTTCTCAACCCTAAGGGGACGAATTACACAATACTCAAAAACCTAATCCTAGGGGCGGCTTAGGCTACGGTTTTTACCAGTTTTCATCAACTTTTATGCTCAAATTCTTAGATTAGATTAGATAATTTTAATGTCTTTCTATACAATTTCAAGTTTCAAGAGGATGCTAAGAGGCTAGATCTCCATTGAACAAGCGTTGTGAAGCCATCCGATCAACAATTCAGTTTCTTTTCGTGATTATTTTGTTAGTATCTATTACGAGTTGTTTCTTTTATCATGCTTTATGTTGATTATTGCAAATTTATATCGAAAGATGTTTGCTTTGTTGATCGTTTATTTGATGAAAATCATGTTAGACTTTAGATCACCATGATAAAGAATAGATATTTGATCTAAGTAACGAAAGTTATTAGGTTAGATTTCTAGGTTAAAAACGTTTAAAGTTTACACCTTTGGATTAGAAAAGCGTTGATCTTTAGATCGAAAGATAGAGATTAATAGACGAACTACCTAAGAAATTAGGGTTCATACTTTTGATTAGGTGAATCACAACTTGGTTAGTAACCACGAAATAATCTGAATTGAAATTGAATGTTGATAGGATAGGTGGATCAATTTCTTGTTCGTTCGTAACTTATTGATTTAAAACCCCTTGGATTTGAATTGTTTAGCTTAGTTAGTCTTTTATTGCATCTTAGGTTTAGTTATAGTTTAAATTGTTCGCTACCCGTATTTCCCTGGCTTTAGATCTTATCTTCTGTCCAGTTTTACTTATTGTTATCCTTCGTTTTAGTTAATCCCTGTTTAGTTTATTTGCTGTTTAGTTTTAGTAATCGTGACATAGGTTAGTTAGTTAAACAAAGACTAGGACTACCAATCGTTAGTTCCCCGTAAGATCGACCCGGTATCAACCTCTTACTACGATCCTTGCACTTGAGGTATATCGGATTTATAAATTTTATTACTTGTTTGTTTTGTTAGATAAATCCGTGAACAATTTTGTTCACACTTTAATTTGTCCAAGTCTTTAATTCGGTGAAGTGCCTTGGCTGGTCACTTAGCCGATGTAGAGAATTCTTCTCTGAGCTGCTCCATTTAACCGTTCCTAACAATCAGTTAAGTTAACTTCGCTGGATACCAGTGCCTTACCTGCTACACTCATGTAACGGCAAAGGTTGAACCAGTTGATGAAGTCATTTAGCCGATCACTCCAGTTAGCCGCTCTTTGGTACTTAGTCAATTTCAATCATTCCTAACTCAGATCTCAACATGCTAAATCTTTCATAACTGAGTGGTTTAGTGAAGATGTCAGCCAATTGATCTTCAGTGGGTATGTATTTTAGGATGACATCTCCCTTTTCAACATGATCTCTGATAAAATGATGTCTCACATCAATGTGCTTTGTTCTTGAATGCAACACTGGATTTTCAGTAATAGATATTGCACTTGTATTATCACACATGATTGGAATTTTTTTCTCTTCCACTCCATAATCCCTTAGCTGCTGTCTGATCCAAAGTACTTGTGCACAACAACTACCGTCGCTATATATTTCGCTTTGTTGATGTAGATATGGAGTTTTGCTTTTTACCGAACCAAGAGACTAGTCCGGTGCCTAGCATTTGACATGTTCCGAGGTGCTTTTTCTATCTATTTTGCATCCAGCATAGTCAGAGTCTGAATATGATATCAATTTGAATCCTCCAGCTTTTGGATACCAAATACCTACATTGATAGTGTTTTTCAGGTATTTGATTATTCTTTTGGCAGCTAGAAGATGTGATTCATTTGGTTGAGCTTGAAATCTTGCACATACTCCTACTGCAAATGCTATATCAGGTCTACTTGCAGTTAAGTAAGGATCCAATGATTCCTCTATACATTTTCTGATCAACATCCTTTCATGTTTCATCTTTTCCAAGTATGACTCTTGCACACATTGGTGTGTCTGCTGTGCCACTTGTATCCATCACATACTTGTGTATTAAATCTCTTGTGTACTTTGCTTGACTAATGAAAATACCATCCTTCATTTGCTTTACTTGAAGGCCAAGGAAATAATTTAATTCTCCCATCATGCTCATCTGAAATTTGCTCTTCATCAGGTTTGCAAATTTCTCATATAGCTTTTCATCCTCTGATCCAAAGATGATATCATCAACATAGATTTGTACTAACAATGTACTTGTTCCCTCCTCTAGTTTGAATAGAGTCTTGTCTATAGTTCCTTTGTTGAATCCATTCTTGATCAGAAATTGTGATAGTGTTTCATACCAGGCTCTTGGTGCCTGTTTGAGTGCATAAAGGGCCTTCTTGAGTTTGTATAATTTGTCTTCTTTTCCTTTGATTTGAAATCCAGGAGGTTGTTCCACATATACTTCTTCTTCTAAAAGTCCATTTAGAAATGCACTCTTGACATCCATTTGATAGACTTTGAAATCTTTGTATGCAGCAAAAGCTAGAAAGAGTCTGATTGCCTCCAATCTTGCTACTGGTGCAAATGTTTCATCATAATCTATTCCTTCTGCTTGAGAGTAGCCTTTTGCAACTAGTCTTGCTTTGTTTCTAACAACAGTTCCTTGCTCATCCATCTTGTTCTGAATACCCATTTTGCTCCAATGATGTTGGCGTATACCGTCCGTCAACAAGTTCCCGGACTTCATTTCTTTCAAATTCATTTAGTTCTTCTTGCATGGTGTGATCTAATCTCGCATCCCTGGATTGCATCATCTATGGTCTTGGGTTCCACTTGTGATAGAAAGCATGTTAGCATGTGCTCCGGTTGTTGTTTTCGGTTCTAACTTTGTGTGAACATCTCCAATGACTTGTTCTTCGGGATGATCTCTTAGCCAATTTAGATCGGGTTGAAGTTGTTCTTCACTTGGTGCTTCTTCTGACTTCATTATGGGTATGAACTTCAAGTTCGGTGCTTGATCTGTTGTGTATATATGTGGCTCCTCTTGATTTTCAAAATGATGGTTTAGGATAGAAGTTTGGTATGGTTGCACTTGTATAGATTTCCCTTTGTCGCTTCCTTTTCTTGATCTTGAAGATCTTCACCATTTGTATTTGGTTCATCAAAAACTACATGTATTGATTCTTCAATCACCAATGTTCTTTTGTTAAGTACTCGAATGCTTTTCTTTGGTGTTTGAGTATCCTATGAAGATTGCTTCATCACCTTTTCATCAAAGGTATGCAAGCTCGGTTCTGTTCAAGACAAAACATTTCGATCCAAACATATGAAAATATGAGATATTAGGTTTTCTACCATTCCGTATTTCATATGGAGTCTTTCCATGATATTTGTTGATGATTGATCTGTTTTGTGTATGGCATCTTGTGTTTTCGCTTGAGACCAAAATCTCTTTGGCAAGCATGCTTTGGCAATCATTGTTCTAACTCGCTTCTTTGAGAGTTCGTTTCTTCTTTTTCGCTACACCATTTTGTTGTGGAGTTCCTGCTGTAGATAATTGATGTAGTACTCCATTTTCTTCACAGTAGGTTTTGATAATTTCATTTAGAAATTTAGTGCCTCTATCTGATCTGATCTTGATGATTTTCAGTTCCTTTTCATTTTGGAGTCTTCTCAGCAAATCTGGCAGCCTTTTGAGTGTTTCTTTCTTCTTGTTCATGAAAATGGTCCAGGTGTACTTTGAGAAGTCATCCACCACTACTATGGTGTATTTCTTACCACTTACACTTACTGGTGTGTCTGGTCCAAACAGGTCCATATGTAACAGATGTAGAACTCTGGTTGTAGATTGATAAGGCTTTGACTTGAATGAAATTTTGATTTGTTTCCCTTTCTGACATGCATCACATAGGCTTTCCTTTTTGAATATGATCTCTGGCAGTCCTTCAACTAAATTGTTCTTTGATAATTTGTTGATGGTCTTGAAATTCAGATGATTTAATCTTCTGTGCCAAATCCAGCTTGTTGATTGTTTATTTTTGACAAGCAGACATGTTTCTGCCTTGGTTGTTCTCCAGTCCACCACATACATGTTGTCTTGTCTTCTACCTGCAAGGACTATTGTGTTGGTTTGGCTGTGAATCACCTTGCATCCTTCTTTATTGAAGTGCACATTGTAGCCTTTGTCACAGAATTGACTGATGCTCATCAGATTGAAATTAAGTCCCTTGACATATGCCACATTTTGAATCTTCGATTGTTCTTGAGTATTATGCCTTCCCCCTTAATCTTGCCAGGGTTTTCTTTGCCTCCAAATGTGACTTTGGGTCCATCAAAAGCTTTGAAGTCAGTGAGCCATTTCTTGTTTCCTGTCATGTGTCTGGAACATCCACTGTCTATGTACCAGACATCCTACAAAACAAATTAATTAAGTTTAGGTACCCAACACTGTTTGGGTCCATATCTGTTAGGAGTCATGCCTCCCATACCAAGTGTATATCCAAAAGTTCTTCTTGTTGGATAGTTGAAGTCATCAACTTCATATGTATAAGGCATGGCAGAATAGCTTCTGATATTTTTACTGAAGATATTCTGATACATTTCTCTGCCTTTTGGTACATATGCATCCCTCTTCACTTTCCAATATGCAGTAGGAAACCTGTGTTGCTTCATGTGTCTAGGAACATATCTAGATTGATTTTTCTTAAACACATGATGCGTATCACTCAATGGTTTCTTCTTGTATTTTGGAGGTGCAACATTCCAATCATCCTCTGAAGGATAAAGTCTGCCTTTTCCTTTCAGAAGGCTTTTGTTTTTGCTTGACTGGAATGAGGATTTAGTCTGCTGTTTCGCTGCACTAGGTTTTGACTTCACCGGAGCAGGATGATTTGTTGGAACTATGGTCTATCCCTTTCTAAATTTTGGTCCATTTATGGTCCTGAATTTAGAATTGTGTTGACCATTGTTTCTACTTTCATCCTGACTGTTGTAGCCAAGACCAGATCTGGATCCAAACCTTTTTGAGGGTTTGTAAGCTGGTGCATTTAGTGGTGCAGTGGTTACCTTTACCGGTGGGGAGATTTTCTTAACTGATCCGTCAATAACGGATGTATGATCATCCGCTTTTTGTTGATCATTTAAGTAGGTCTCCTATCGGTTAATTCGCTTTTGCTTTATCCAGTTCTTTCTTTAATCTCTTATTCTCTTTTCTTAGATCCTTGCATTCCTTTTCCGAATTTCATGATTCATTTCAATTTCATCAAATTTAGTCATGAGATTTTGGACTAGGTCTGATGTATCTAATGGGAGAGCAGAAGATTGTGCAGTGTCAGAAGTGGATGCATTAGATGAAGAGTAAGAGCTAGATGATACCTCAGTTTCATTTGATTCTTTGGTCATTAGACATAAATCAGTGTATGAGCTGTCACATTCATCTTCATTTAATTCTTTGGTCATGAGACATAAGCATGCTTTTTCATTTTCTGAGCTATTTTCTTCATCACTGTCATCTGAGTCATTATCAGATGATTCTTCATTCTTTTCACTACTGGATTCAGCCTTCAATGCCTTCTTGGTTTTCCTCTTTTCAAATGCTTTGTATTTCTTCTTTTCATCATCTTTGTTATTTTCTTCAGGACAATCAGCCTTGAAGTGACCTTTCTTGTTGCAGTTGAAGCATCTGTATTCATCATCTTTTTTCTTCATGTCTTTGTTTGAGCTTGACCTCTTGTTTGATGATGAGTTTCACTTGAATGTCTTCTTCTTGCTAAACTTGTCAAAACGTTTGACTAATAAAGCTACCTGTTCTTTGAGTTCTTGTGTCTCTCTGCCGATACAATCGGCAAAGTTACTTTGCTGGGGTGCAACCAGTGCAGTGATTTTTTGTGTCTCTTGCCGGAGCACCATCTTCACCGTTCAATTCGAATTCATGAGCTTTTAATTGGGACATCAGGGTCAGAGTGTTTGTGTTTGCAAGATTTGTTGTTCCTCTGATTACTGATGTTATGATCTTCCATTTTTCAGGTAAGCCTCTCAAAATCTTGAAGCATACTTCTTTCTGGGGATATGTGTGTCCAAGCTGTTGCAGCTCACTGATAATGCTTGAGAATCTGTTGTCCATTTGATCAATGGATTCACCAGCTTTCATTTTGAAGTTCTCAAATTTCTGTTTTGCAACAGATAATTTGTTTTCTTTAACTGCTTCAGATCCTTCATTTATCAATGCTAGCTTGTCCCACATCTCCTTTGCTGTTTTGCAGTCTTTGATTCTCATGAACATGTTGCTATCTAGGGTCTTCAAAATCATGTCTTTTGCAACAAAATCCAGATTTTCTCTTCTCCTGTCATCCTTGGTCCAATCCTTTTTAGGTTTATCGATTTCCTTCCCTTGATCTCGCTCCCGTGCCTACCACGGTAGTGATTATGATTGGTCCATCATTAATTACATCGAGCATCTCTTCATGAGTTCTTCGCAAGCAAGATGACAACTGACATTCTTATTTTATATTCATCAAAATTATTAACATTAAAAACAGGTACTTTTGGCAAAAAGTTTGAGGAATCCATAAGTGCAAGTGAAGAAATAAATGTAAACGTATAGAAAACTTAGATTTGAAAACTACTTTGAAAATGTGTGATCTCCTTGTTACCATAAATTAGATCTGGACAGGTTCTGATACTAGGAACACTGCTCCGATACCAATTGTTGGTCCCAGAGAAGGGTGAAACTATAGTCAGAGGGGGGGTGAATGACTATAGTGGAGTTTCAAAAACTTTTCTTTTGTTTAAAAGCTTTTGGGCAGCGGATAAGTCCCTTCTTACTATGTTGTTTTCAAATCAGTTTAAACAATCACAGATATAAGTTATGATCTAGGCAATTTAAATATATTCTGTAAAGTAAATTGCAGAAAGTAAATTGACACAAGGCTTATAGTGGTTCAGAGTGGTGTAATCCCTTAATCCACTATTCTCCTGTGATGATCGGAGGAATTCACTATTGTCTTCACAGATACAATAGTATGACTGTCCTTGGATTCCCAAGCTTCACAATCTACAAGACTATCACTCCTTGACTGCAACAACTTCAGTGATTCAGTCTCTTTTGTTGCTCCTTGAGATCAAAATCCTTCAACGACTATCACAGATTCAACTCCTTCTCGATTGCCTCTCGATTCGGTTGCTTCGGTTTGATGTGAATGTGATTCACACACTTGCTTGATCAATCTCGGTCTTGAATATGACTTTGTAGCTCGATATCCGAGTTGATCACTAGATGTATCCTTGTAAGTTCAGAGAGAAGGCTTTTCAAATTGACTGAGTTTCTGCTTGATTTTTCTTTTTAGATCGTTGTTCTTCTTTGTTTGTCAATGCCTTCTATTTATAGCCTCGAATAACCTTGATTTGAAATTCCGTCCGTTGGCTATATTAATGAGGGAATAATCCTTGATTTTATTCTTGATTCCCCCTTAATTGCATTCTCCTTGATTTCAGTGATCGGATTCTTTCTTCAAATGTATAGCAGAAAATCCGTTCTTGATTGATCCTCTATTGATTGTGCATTTAATGCATGATCTTCTGAATCTTCAACGTATATTAAATCTGATCTGGTAAGTGTTACTTCACCGTTTTCAGAACGGTCGAGTGATCCTTCTGACTTAGCCGATTTAGATCTTCCTTCACCGTTTTGTCTTTACTCAGCCGAAAGTCAGTTTACTTTGCCGATTCACAGTTTTCTTCTTTGCTTCAGTTTAAGGAGAATCTTTGTACTTCACTGATCCTTGATTGGGGTGATATCAGTGTACACCATATTTGAACATTTAAGTTTTATCACTTAGAGTGTAATGTCTCGGATTTTATGCAAAGCAAAATATAACAAGTAATAAATAAATCCGGTTTACCCCAAGTGCAGGGATCATAGTATAGCGATTAAAAACCGGAGTCGATCCACAGGGAATCGAGGTTGGTCTAGTTCTTAATTTTTCTAAAAGTGTCACGAGAAATAAAAACTAAAAACGAAAACAAATAAGCTGGACGAGAGGGTTGTCAATCCAAAGCCGGGAAAGATAATTACGAACCGAACTAACTAAGTTAATTCTAATCTATAAACTAAGAAGACAATAAAAATTGCTACGATTACTATGATGAAGACGAAGCAAAACAGCACAACGATTTTTCTTTCAAGTAATTTAACAACGAACAAGCAGTGATTCACCGATTCCAGCAACCCTCAATTTCTACTCCAGATTATCTTGTGGTGATTTAACAAAAATTGTGATTCACCTATCGAAGGTATGAACTCCTAATCTTTTAGAAAAATTCGCCTATCAATCTTTTATCTTTCGATTTTAAAGATTAACGCTTTCATAACAAAGGTGTGAAATCTCTCAATTTTGCAATCTAGATAATCAACCTAACAACTCTCGTTATTTTTAGGTTAAAAATCTAATCTTTACTACGGTGATCTAAGGTTTAACGACGATTCTCATCAAACGTTAAACATCAAACAGTAACCATCTCTCGATTTAAATTGCATAATCAATAAGAACATAATAAAGATACAAACTTTGATAAAAAAAACTTACAAAACAATCCAAAAGTCGAAATCGAGATGTTGCTAAGAATCGGTTTCACAAGGCTTGTTCCAACGTGCTTTAGCCTCTCATCATCGTATGTTTGCTTGAAATCATTTCAGATTACAACTGTTGATTCGGAGACCGTTCTACGGAAACAGTTACGACTTCAACAACAACGATCTTTCGATAATTTCCCGAGAATTACAACAATACTACGGTATTATTATTTTTTGATACATATATATATAAGTATATAAGTATATATATAAGTATATAAGTATATAGATCTATAGATATATATATAGATACATAAATATAGATACTAATATAGATATATATATATTGTTACTACAAAGAAATAAAACAAGAAAAATGAAAGAAAAGAAATTTTATTATATATATATATATATATATATATATATATATATATATATATATATATATATATGAGTACTACAAAAAAAATAAGAACAAGAAGGTAAAGAAATTTGGCCGAAAGCAGGGGCCCCTTAATCCTGATACAATTGAGTCTATTTATAGACTATTTTGCCAAGTCCGGATCGATCGGGAAAGGGCCGGATCGATCCGGTGTAATCATCACATTCATCTCCTTAATTTCGATTTTCGGATATAAATTATATATTTTGGAATAAAATTTCTAAAATTCATATCTCGAGTTCTGGATCTCCAAATGACATGATTCAAGAGGCATCGGAAAGCTCTCGGAAAAATCTACAACTTTCATGAAGGACTCTTCTTCAGAAAATGTCGTTTTGATGAGCCATTCTTTTGTCGAAGATATTTCTCGATTTCCACTAAATCGAATCGATTAGCCACTTGACCACTTGACTTAATGATACTTGAGTTGTAGAAGTCCGATTGACGTGATTCAAAATGAGTTGGAAAGCTCTTTCAAAGATCTACAACTTTCATTAAGGACACTTCTTCAGAAAATGCCGTTTTAATGAGCCATTTGTTCGTCGAAGATATAATTCGATACGTACACTAACATCATGAAAGCCACTAAACCACTTGAACTTAAGTTAGTGGCACACTCTTATATCCCTAAAAATACATCTTTTAGGCCTCAAAACGTGTCATTACTCGGGATTTTGGTCAACCGATAATTCTGCAATAAACCTCCAAAATACCAAACGTAAATCCGACACGACACTCCGGTTACTAAACCGATACAAAAACTAATAAAAACACATAAAAACACGATATTTTATATAATACTTACTAATTACGTATTTAGATAAATCTAAGGAATTAATGACTTGATTTGACACATAAATGCTCAAAATGGTATCAGAAGTGGGGTGAAATGTTATAATAATAACAGTGAATTTATGTGTCAAATCAAGTCATTAATTCCTTAGATTTATCTAAACACGTAATTAGTAAGTATTATATAAAATATCGTGTTTTTATGTGTTTTTATTAGTTTTTGTACCGGTTTAGTAACCGGAGTGTCGTGTCGGATTTACGTTTGGTATTTTGGAGGTTTATTGCGAATTATAGGTTGACCAAAATCCCGAGTAATGACACGTTTTGAGGCCTAAAAGATGTATTTTAGGGATGATAAAGTGCGCGCCACTAACTTAAGTGGTAAGTGTCGCCAGCTGTAATGGTTAGTGTCACTATCGAATTATATCTTCGACGAACAAATGGCTCATTAAAACGGCATTTTCTGAAGAAGTGTCCTTAATGAAAGTTGTAGATCTTTGAAAGAGCTTTCCAACGCATTTTGAATCACGTCAATCGGACTTCTACAACTCAAGTATCATTAAGTCAAGTGGTCAAGTGGCTAATCGATTCGATTTAGTGGAAATCGAGAAATATCTTCGACAAACGAATGGCTCATCAAAACGACATTTTCTGAAGAAGAGTCCTTCATGAAAGTTGTAGATTTTTCCGAGAGCTTTCCGATGCCTCTTGAATCATGTCATTTGGAGATCCAAAACTCGAGATATGAATTTTAAAAGTTTTATTCCAAAATATATAATTTATATCCGAAAATTGAAAATTAAAAGGAGATGAATGTGATGATTACACCGGATCGATCCGGCCCTTTCCCGAATCGATCCGGACTTGGCAAAATAGTCTATAAATAGACTCAATTGTATCAGGATTAAGGGGCCCCTGCTTTCGGCCAAATTTCTTTACCTTCTTGTTCTTATTTTTTTGTAGTACTCATATATATATATATATATATATATATATATATATATATATATATATATATATATCTAATTTCTTTTCTTTCATTTTTCTTGTTTTATTTCTTTGTAGTAACAATATATATATATATATCTATATTAGTATCTATATTTATGTATCTATATATATATCTATAGATCTATATACTTATATACTTATATATACTTATATACTTATATATATATGTATCAAAAAATAATAATACCGTAGTATTGTTGTAATGCTCGGGAAATTATCGAAAGATCGTTGTTGTTGAAGTCGTGAATCAGCGTTTCCGTAGAACGGTCTCCGAATCAACATTGTAATCGAAATGATTTCAAGCAAACATACGATGATGAGAGGCTAAAGCACGTTGGAACAAGCCTTGTGAAACCGATTCTTAGCAACATCTCGATTTCGACTTTTGGATTGTTTTGTAAGTTTTTTATCAAAGTTTGTATCTTTATTATGTTCTTATTGATTATGCAATTTAAATCGAGAGATGTTTTTGTTTGATGTTTAACGTTTGATGAGAATCGTCGTTAAACCTTAGATCACCGTAGTAAAGATTAGATTTTTAACCTAAAAATAACGAGAGTTGTTAGGTTGATTATCTAGATTGCGAAATTGAGAGATTTCACACCTTTGTTATGAAAGCGTTAATCTTTAAAATCGAAAGATAAAAGATTGATAGGCGAACTTTTCTAAAAGATTAGGAGTTCATACCTTCGATAGGTGAATCACAATTTTTGTTAAATCACCACAAGATAATCTGGAGTAGAAATTGAGGGTTGCTGGAATCGGTGAATCATCGCTTGTTCGTTGTTAAATTACTTGAAAGAAAAATCGTTTGTCGTTTTGCTTCGTCTTCATCATAGTAATCGTAGCAATTTTTATTGTCTTCTTAGTTTATAGATTAGAATTAACTTAGTTAGTTCGGTTCGTAATTATCTTTCCTGGCTTTGGATTGACAACCCTCTCGTCCGTTATTTGTTTTCGTTTTTAGTTTTTATTTCTCTTGACACTTTTAGAAAAATTAAGAACTAGACCAACCTCGATTCCCTGTGGATCGACTCCGGTTTTTAATCGCTATACTACAATCCCTGCACTTAGGGTAAACCGGATTTATTTATTACTTGTTATATTTTGCTTTGCATAAAATCCGAGACAAGTTTTTGGCGCCGTTGCCGGGGACTCGGTACGGTTGTCTAGTTTTATTAATTTTTCTAGTTTTTGTTATCAAGTTTTTCGTAGGTAGGTTTAAAAAAAAAAAAAAATTCCCCTTATCTTATCTTGTCCCCCTTGTCCCCTACTCATATAAAAAAAAATATTCCCCTCCCCTTATCTTGTCCCCCTTGTAAATTTATTAAACGAAATACAATGATGCAAAAAAAAAATTGTTTTCCTGGAGAAAAGTTATGATACAACAGTGATTCATGTGTTGTACCAAGTGAAAAGTTGTGATGAATTATTATACACCTCCTCACACACAGTAGTGGTGTGTGTTGAACTTTGTGGTGTTTTAGCTCCAAAATTGGTTTAAGTGTAAGTGTCAAAAAGTCAAATTCACACCCGATTTTGATTGACTTACGGAATTAATTTCCGGAATCTAAAAACAGTAACTACTGAGATTGTAGTTGATGTTCGGCATTTGAATCACTCAAATTCGATATCAGATGAATGGGAAATTAATGCCTAAATGTATAGTGATTTATGTGGGTGTTGTAATGGAAATTTGTTCCATTTGTCCCACATAGTTAATGAAACTCAAGAACACTCGTTATTTGAGTGGGAGAGTTACATTTAGAGGCAAGCCCTAAAGGCAGAATTTTGTGAATGAGTGAATATGAGATGCTTGTTGGCTCAAAAATTCACACGCGCGTGTCGTCCGTCCGGACGGCTTGGGCTTGTGCTTTGGGCCTGATTTGGGTCAATATATTATTTTTGGGCTCGCCAAACATTAGATTTTCTCGAATCAAATCAAATGGCAATGTTCGGTTCGAATTGCGAACATAAGCATCGATTCGACCGGACTATGAAGAAAGGCAACAATTCGGCGGCAAGGCAAGCGAAAAGATGTCTGATCGAATTATGTTGATAACTTCCAACAGTTAACTTCCCAACTTCCAATTCTGAAAAGGTACTACCCTATATATAGAAACGAAAGAAAACAAAAACATAATTTTTACTGCATACCAAAATTCTGCCAAAGTTTTGCATTCTGAAATTCTGTTAAAGTAAACAAAAAAAATATGCATAAACACACTTGCATAGTCAGAGATATTCATGGCCTAATTAGTTCGTTGCTTGTTCTCATCTATGTGCGAAGACTAGGACAAGGTAGACGACTGTTGTTTCTTGGGAGACATATTGTCATACCTGTGTGCACATAGTTGGGGTAATAATGTTTTAAGGACAGAGTTCTAAGCTCAACTCAGTCTGAATAAATTTTCGTTTTTACTTTTGTTTTCTGCATTTTTTGTTTGAATGTGTTGCAGCATTTTACTATGTGAATAAACTTTGTTCATGTTATGTAAAGTTCTGTATTGACAATCTATTCCTGCAATTTGTTTTATGCAATTTTCAGAATAAACAAACTAGTACACTGCTATATTTTTCTACAGTGTGTGTTTGATTTGTATGCATCAAATCCCACCACTTGGTACATCTCATTGATCGCTCTTGTATCATATTTCTTCCCGTTTCACTGACCTCAAAAAATGGATACGATCAAATAAAAGGTGACACGTGTGCTTCCATCCTTCCACCACCATATACCTATCTCTATTACCGTAACTCTTAAAGCATCATCAATGACTTAGAACATCACCCTTGAAAATCCACTGTTGTTAGAAAATCATAATTTTCTTCTAGGTGGGAAAAGTTTGGAAGGAAATAATACTTTATTAATTTTAATACGTAGAATATTGTGCACTGGGGTGGTGGTGGGAGGGGCAGACAACCTTCCACCTTCGTGGTAAAACCCCCCACAAGGTGGTGCTATAAGCTATTGTAGAAAATCTTTCTTACCTTCCTCCTCCTTTTGACCGTGAATCAAGTGTTCACTGTTTATTGTACCAACCAAATGCTTTTTATTAGAATGTTAATAATAAAAAAATACCAGCATTTTCTTAGTCTCGGAAAAAAATAACACCGACTATTATGTATACTCTTATTCCTAAAACAAACTTTACCCATATCTTTACACCTAACCGCCTGCAATCCATCCACCATACATCTATCCTTACTATCATCACCACTATACTTTTACCACTCCACTGCATCTACCGCCTTACATCTACTTATCACTCTTGCTCCACCACTCTTATCACCTCACTTCCATCGTCAACTTACCACCTTAGAGCATAGTTAATAACTCTTTTATCCACGGTGCTAGAATAAGAAAACTCATTTATCTTTCCATGACATTACATAATAGCCTATTATGTATTAATAGCTCATTAAACTCATTGTGTGATTGAAACCGTGAAAGAGAGTGAAACTTCACGAAAGACAACACTTGCAACTTTTTCTTGACCGCTTGTGAAACTTCAATTTATTATGGAGTAGTTGGTTGAATCCCTTCATACAACTCCTGCAACTTGAATTATAGTAGCAGGCCATTCGCCCATTTGAAGATGAGTAACAACAGAGACACAACCAATTTAACATGACGGACGTAACAACCTAATCTATCATCCTTGATCTTGATGAGTCTCAAGTGATTGTGTATGATATATTATGTTAAGTTAAATTGATTGTGTCTCTATCATTGCTATTTATAGAGACAATATAATATATTTTATACTATATACATGAATATTTAGCCAATTGAAAAATATGAAAATATATACAGGTGGATTGAATACATCTGGATCCTCGACTTGGTGTAAAAAATAAAAAAATAAAATTGGTATATCAAAACTTTTCTCCTCCAACACTAGATTAATTAAAGAATAAAATAGTTTCATATCAATTTTTATTTGTTTTCGAGAAGCAGGAATATTTTCAGGAACAATTGTTAAATCAGTGACTCCCAACTCAGTAAGAAAATCACAGAGAAGATGGACATTGACAAGGAGGCATCACCACCGCCTTCTCCAGTGGAGGCACCTAAGAGGACATGCAATAACCAAACCCATCCCTTCGTCACTTTGCCTCAAAAGACTAAAATTTATCCTACATGTCCACATAGTCTCCTTCTTCATCACAAGGTGGATCACAATAGCCAAAAACAAAAGCACTCACTTTTACCACCAATATCAATCAACCCATACAGTTTCAAAAAAAAAATCTAATTATAATACCCAAAAAAAAAAAACCAACAACGGCTTACAATTTATGTGGTCTTAACAAATTACAAGATACCCAAAATAGTGCAATAATATCTCAAATACTTAAAAAAAAAAAAAAAAACCAGAATCATTGGCATGTTCAAATAGATCATGAGTAGTATCCCAGTTGCCGGATGAACTTGAATTCCAGATTGCAATTCCTACATAAGTACATATAGTAATTGATTAAAAAAAATCTGTTGATAAATATGACACCAGAAATCGTGATATTGCCTGTAAAAGAACAAAATAAAACATCTATTGCCTCTTTTATTTAGGTAGGAAGTGGAAGTAGTTCCTCTCCTCAAAAACTTCAAGGAAACCAGAGACACAAAATAACTCCAACATACCTTTTCCCATTGTTGATGTATTTTTTTTTTTTTTTGAAAACCCATTGTTGATGTATTGATTTCAAAGGATTCAAACGATTGTGAGAAGGAATGTGAAAAGGAATGATGAAAAGAAAAAAGAGAATGAAGAATTTGGGAAGTGGGAGAGAGAAATGTTTTTTTATTATTAAATGAATGGGAAGTTGGCGTGGGCAGAACCACACCCACGTCCCCGAGATAAAAGATTACAACGGGTAAATTAGAGCTATTGTAAAAAAAAAAACTTATCCCATTGTCATTTTCTGAAAAAGCACAAATGATATCGGCTAAAAAGAGGCTATTGCATGTCCTCTAAGAAGGAGCAGAAATCATGGCGCAGTTACATGTCGGAGGACTTTCCGCGCACCGTCCAGGAATCTACCGATTCGGCCATTCGCTCTGCCCGCTCCCTCCAACACTCTTCTTCCACCCATTTCCGAGCTATCCAGGTTCCTTTTTTGTTCGTTCATGTTTCAATATGTATTTAGATATATTTCTAGTTAGAATGATTTAAGCATGATTACTTCGTGTAAGCACCTTTTTCTTTTTGTTCCTTACCTGGCGGGTGGTTGTGATTGATGTGATTGTTTGATGCTACTGGCAAACGAAAATAATACACTTAAATTTTCATGCCTACTGATGTGGCGTTTGATGAAAGTAGGGTTCATGGTTACTAGCTCCTATATGTATTTTTTCGACACAGGCTACAGTTCTACACCATCTAGTATGTATTTAGTGTGCAAATTCGGGTGAGCTGTATGCATCGTTATTTGGAGTGAATTGTTTGGTGCTAGAGAAGAAAAACCAGTGTCGACGAAACAATGGATATTAGTGTAATTCTGAGTCTGAAGCTGGCACACGTTAGTGAATTGAACATATTTTTGACTATTTAATCTCCCCCCTGCCATAGACCGTGAAATGCAAATGAATTAGGACCTCTATGTGGTACTTCAAACCAGCTGTTTGTTCAAGATCTGGTTATAGGGGTGGTTTTGCTCATGTAATAAGAAGAGAAAAAGGCAAACAGATTGGTGTTATCAAAACGGGTAGATATTGTATCTACAGAACAGAACAAATACACAAGGAGCAGTTTTTGATATGGGAGAGAGCATTTTTAAAACTGCTGCTCAAGTTGCCTTGATTCCTGCCCCAGAAGATAACAAGTTCTAGTTAAATTTGGAGAGTTAGATCCAATTTAAGCCAAGTAGCTAGTTGTGTTAATCTGAGCAATTTTATAGTTTCTGTCTTGAGTAATATTATCTCATTCTGCTTATGGTGTAATTGTTTTGCCATAGCCTAGTATCTTCAAGCCTCCCTCCATACACATTGTTCAAGTGTCAAATATATTCTTTCAGTCAAAATTCAAATCGCTAAACAAAGAGGTCTGCCTTATCAATTTCTTCTGCCAGCAATGGGGGATAATGTCGAGGATTTTTAGCTACGTTTTAGATGATGCTTCCTCTGTGATCATGCATTCGAAGGCTTCATCTTCAATTTGTATTCCACCACTCCATACCGTTTCATGAGCTTTGAAATGGGCTTGTAAGGTTACTGAAAATGTTTGACACTTTGAACCTGAGCCCATTTCTATTTCCAGCCCTCTGGTCTCATTCAAAGTGAAAAACGTGTCTCTCATTTGATTTTCTTTAAGTTCGCATTCATGATCGTATTTTGGAATTTTTCAACTGTGTGAATCTGGGTGCTACTGTCGTGAACCGTGCTTTTTAATTTATAACGGTCAGTTTGCCTGATTCCTTTTGGAAGACTAATGCTGTTTGCTTTGTTCTTAAATTTACTATTAACTTGTGTGACCGGTTTAGTCCCTTACAGCCTAATGTAATTGTTAATTGAGGAGATATTAAGGGACTTAAAGCTATGCTGCATAAGTGATTCCTGGTTATACTCTTAAACATCAGTACATTTAAGTTGATATATCCGTTTTAGCTAGATCTCGTGTACTGGATGTACTGTGTTTTCTTTTTCACTGTTTTATATATCTTGTATAGATATTGCTGCTATTTCAAATAATGTTATTGCTTTTGTGGGATTCTGAACTTCCTCCATATACTTATGTAGGAATTCCTACCACAAATGACAACACAAGTCAGAATTTATGAAAACACATTCTTCAAGAAAATCAAAGGTGAGCCAAAATGAGTTTATCTTAAATGCACACACCTCTTAAGTATTTCTCGGATTTCATCCTTTGTTGCAAACTTGAGGCTTAAGACTTAGGATAAATTTGGTGTCAAAGTAAGAGCTAATAAATCAGATATCATTTGCAAACGCCTTAGTAAACCAGATTCCTTACCAAACCCACATCCTGCACTCTTATCTCGAAATATCTAGACGAATTAGTGAAGTTTCAGATTTGAAGTCGGAGAACATGTCGCAATAGCTCAAAAGAAACATCTTTTTCAGCATGGGTGTCATTTTAAGAAAGTAGGATTGTGTTGACTGTTCATGATTGATTCTAGAATGAGGTAGTAATCTACCCATTGCCCTTATAAATATTTTGTTTACTCACCAATGGGATCTTCATCTTTTTTTTATTATAGTATAATGTTTCTTTAAGGTTATGGAATTGATATTTTCCTTGTGCTGACCTTTTCTCTGTTCCCTCACCCTCCTTAAAAAATAGACGAATTGACAATTGTACAAGAACATCCCGCTTTGGCTGGTGGACTTACTGTTACAGCTGCTCTTCTCTTAATGAGAGGTAAGTAATGTGTATTTTCCTTTCCTATGTGTTCATGCTATTGTAGATTATCACACACTTGTATGCATGTGAAACACATGTGTTGCACTTGTTTCCTTCTATCTTTTGTCTACATTCATGTGTTTGATTACACCAGTGCTATTTGAACAAAATACGTACCTCCCTCCCAAAGTCTCTTCTTTAAGGGAGCCAGCAATCTTATTAATTTCTTCTTTAAATTTGTAGAGAATACATGATTAGGAAATGAATGGATTGATGCCGAGTTTGGGTGATACTGCTCCCTAGCTTTTAGCTATTTGAAGCCTGCTAATGAACTTATTTGGGACCTTTGAAGTGTTTGATACTTCTAGCCGTCAGAAGAAAATGAGATTGTCTATTAAAAAGATTAATAGAGGTGAATCGGTGTGGGGTAGTTGCTTTTAGTATAGATATACTACGGGGATTTTATATCGTATGGTAGAACTGGGTGGATGTGCTAATGGTCTATGCATATGCTATTTATAATCTGCCAAAATACACAAATTACATTCAGTTCTTGCACTCTAATTTTCGGCAGGTAGAGCTGGCATTACCTTTAAATGTAGATCATTAAATATTTTACTGGCTTTGGCTTGTTACAATGACTGTCCATCCTAATACTAATAATTTATTTGTGGATCGTTCGTCTATTTGATTTACATAAACAGCATGATTCGCATCAGTCACACCTCACTTCTGATGGTGTTTGCATTTTTTACAAACTAACTTCTGTAGTATTCAAATTCACTTTTCCTCGGACAAAGTTTCAAAGTTTGTTGATCAAAAGAGGAAGGTCTAAGTGTTGTCTGGAGTAAATTATGCCGATCAACAAATGGCCGAAGTTGCCTGGAGTAGATTATTCCAATCAAAACGAGGAAGTTCCATTGGGGTGCTTTCAATTAGTTACATCAAAATTCACTATCTTAAGTTGCAAAAAACTTACTGGTTGGATAAGCGTCTGGAATGACATGGGACATGAGGAAATATAAATTAGTGCATATGCATTTTATTTACGTTTCTTAGTTTGTGATATCCGAGGGCTCCTTTCTGCAGGACCAAGGAGGTTTTTGTTCCGTCATACATTGGGCTTGCTTCAGAGTGAAGAGGTATTCATTATCTGAGAAAACTTGACTATGTGAATAAGAAAGATGTGAATCTCTTTTTTTAGCATTACTTTTGAGGATTGCTAGCTGTTACTAATGTGCAAAAGGCATTGCATTTTAGGATTGTTGTGAACACTGACTGCGCTGTTACTATTGTGTGAAAGTAGTTATTATCTTTATCTTTTTTTCCTCGTGCTGTTTTAACCACCTGGAAGTAATTATGTGTAAGATTAGGTTTACTACATTGCAGGCTCAGTTTGTGAGAGCTGAAAGAAGTATAAAAGAGTTGAGCCTTTCTACCGACATAATGAAAAAGGAGAGCGAAAAACTGCTTGAAAGGGCAGCTCTTGCTGAAAATGAGATGAAACGTGGCCAATCTAATCTCAAGTAAACTTTATTTTTTCCCGTCTTATGAGTGCCTTTTTTTTCTTCTTGTTCTTTTCTGTTAGTTTTTTTGCTCCGATGTTCACTTGCATTCACATGCAGGAGCTCTGGAGGCCAGTTTATAAGCCTGTCAAAATCAGTTCATAAGAGAGAAGCTGAAGCTAATGGTACGTTTAATGTTGGAATGCGTTAACGTATAAATTATGCCTCTAATTCATAGTTAAATCATTTAGGTGTAACGGTAATTTAAATGCAAATTGAGATACTGGATTTGAATTTTGCTGCAGCGTCATTTGTGGCTGCTACTGTTGCTTGTCAACATTGAGTATGTGTTGGTAAAACCCAAGCATAATTTAGGCGTGCTAGGATGTAAATGTGTAAATTATGTATCTCCTAAGAAGTTAAGCTTTAAGGCAAAACAGTAATATTTCATGTGACATTTCTTTCAGAAATTTTATACGTTTGCATGTGCAGACAGTACATGTTAATTGACCATCTAAAGCGGTTATCAAACACATCTGAATGCAACAATCACTTTCTTTATTCAGATTATGTGATAAGTGATGTTAAAAAAACAAAGGTCTATAGGTGGTTTGTCTTTGTGTCGGCAATAATCTTTAGATATTTATTCTACTGTATTACATTTTTTGTGCTAACAATAAACTTTGAATGTATCATCATGATTGACTGATCTGTTGACTTGCAATGTGGTTGGTAATAATATAATATATAGATTTGATGGATCATCTGCAGGAAATCCCAGGGAGAGATGCTTTGAAACTACGTGCTGAAGTAAGCCCCTCTCTCCCTTTTTTTTCCTTTCCATTTTTGCTGTGTTTCTCTCTCTGCTTAGTTTTGCAACACATTTGGTGTGTGACTTGGAGAACTACTGATGGATCATTTACAACATTCTCTCTGTCTGTGTATATTCAAACAACAGGTTGCTTCTTTGGCATCGGAACTCAGGGAGCAAAGGAATGGGTTGGATAAGAAAATATTGAGAATTTCAGAACTAGGTGTTCCCGTTTGAAAGGCTAAGGCCGCTGCTTCACCCACCATGCACTTACTTTAGTGTTTCTTTTTATCACAGATGTTGTAGTAGAGTTTCAGTGCGGGCAGACAAACAAGAAAGCAATAAAGAGAGATGGCTTAACTTTGATCTAAGGCTGTTTTTGTTATTTTTCGTTTCTTTCCCCTCAAGACGACTATTCGGCTTATATTATATACACACACAGCCTTATTATTCTTGTTTCTACAAATATGTTTCCATTATGGCTTCCCCCAACCACCCAAATTTGTTTTTTCTGTGCTCAATTACATGATTTCAGTACTCTGCATCATTGACATGCTATTATTAATGTTGTATTCTTAACGTCATTACATATTAGCTCGACAATGGAATAACCAGAAGAAACACCTTTAAAGAAGATATTTTAAAAGTGTAAACCAACCAATATGAAATAACATATGTATCGAGTTTTTCCATATGTATACACTTATAATTTTTTGAAAAAATTCACATTTGAATCGAATGAGCTATACCTCATGCGATCCAGGAGAAAACCAATAGAACCCACCATTTAATCAAAAGTACCTTATAGCAATCGTCTTTGTCTCATTGTTTAGTTAGTTTGTAATCATCAGCAGCATACAGCAAAATAATTGAGACCCAAATTCAATGTCTTAAAAGTATTAAAATGAACAATTCAAATGACTCCACATAATTACCGTTCACAACATCATTAACAGTTTCTAGTACTTGCAACAACACTACATCATAACAATACATATACATATATGTATGTATGTATGTGTATATACATATATGTATGTGTATAACTGAAACTGGGAGGGGGCTAGTGCAGAGACAGGAAATGTGCACGAGCAAGAGAATATTCCTTCCCGTTAATATGAACACTTGTCGATGACCAACGAATCTCCTCCCATTCTAAATTATCCTCCAAAACCTGCCCAAGTCATAAATTTCATATCAGAAAATCTTATTTTGGTCTTTCGGGACATGAGTTTGTTTTACTTTTATTCAATTTTGGTTAAGACGATGATAATTAGATTGCAACGGGTAATACCTGGACATGTTCAAGGGGTAATGGGATCCCAACTGTTTTCATCATCCTCTGGGGAAGAGCCTTCTTACACCTAGACCACCGGAATACATCTACAACACCATTCTCGGCGTCTGCTGCAGCACTTCCATTACAATTCAGTGAGTGGTGATTTTGAGATTTGTCCACTTCCATCTCACCATGTGCTTGAGAAGCAGTGCTGGCCGCCGCCGCCTTCACCATCTTCTCCCCGTTAAAACAAAGCTCATACCTACCATTTTACCAGTTAGCCATAAGATACTTTTCTGAGCATATTGTATAATGGAGCCGGCCCATGTGTAAGAAGCATACACACACACACACACACATGTAACACAACACATCTTGAACATCGTCGTCACGTACTGTAAAAAATAAACACAATTAAACATATTCATTCCGATAAGTGTCGGCCGTGTGTCCATGTTCAACAGGTTTTTAGAGTGTGTTGGAGTTCGACGCTTCACTAAGGGTATATATATATCAACACACAGAAAATATGAGTTGCTATGAAGCCAAGTGAAACCAGAAGAATAATGCAGCGATCCAAAATAGCAATTTTGCAAGTTACAACTTACAATTGAAGAAGGTTGGGAAAACAAAAGCAAAAACAAAACAAAAAAACAAAGAAAAAAACATACGTAAGCATTGGCCAGTAATCTATCCTTTGAAACAAAAATTGAGTGCTATTTCTCTACTTGATGAATGCATTGTTACTGCTCCACTTATAATCGCCTCATGCATCAGAAGTTTTAAACTAAAACATTTAGAGATTGGAATAAAAGACGCTTCTGGTCTCTCTTTTGTTTTGCGGTTTTTTGCATCGTCATCCCCAGAGTTTCATCTTGGCACTTCTACCTCTCGTCTATGCATTATTCTACATTTTCAATCCATTTTTGCCACGTGTCAAGGTTTATTGGTTGGAGCCTATTGTACCTACATTGCTAGATGTTAGACATGTATAGAAATGCATACATAAGGGGTAAAAACCGCTAAAAGATGAAAACATTGGGGGATAGAAGTGTCAAAATCATAAAACAAAAGGAACCGAAAGTGTCTTTATCCCTTAAGAAATTGCAAGTTCATATACGGAAAATGCAATTACAGTCTATCTCTATAAAGTTCTATGAATAACAAATATGTCCGCGACCAGACAACAAGAATGAAGAAGGTAGAAAAGTTGGACAAAAAATTCACTAATATCTCATAATAGTACTTACCTGCAACTATGTGTTTCCAAATATAGAACTTCTCCCTTCTTTAAGCGAGATGATGTGTAATTGGCTTTCTTCAGCCCCTTGTCTGCAACCACGCTTATACAGTATTTAAGCCTGAAATAAAACCAAATAGAGATGCACATTAAGGGAAACATGGACTGAAAACAGTATCCATATCAACATAGCCACACACACACACACACACAAAAGATGTGCTGATTAATTCATACAAATAAAATCATATATTTAACAAAGTGCAGGGCTAAAGTTGAGCTTGCAAAAAGATGCAGAATTATGACAGCAGCAAATTTCAGAACATGCTTTACATAAGAGATGTTACATATTGATTAAAATCAGAGCATTGTGTTTCCTTGGAAAAGTTACTCTCGAAACCCAGGCTCTGTAAGAAAGCTATATTGAAGGATATTTCATATTATACAACAAATAGCCATGAGTAGGCCTGAGGAAAAAAAATTAAAATAATAACACCCTAATGCATACCATGGCTCGCAGCATAAGTTAAATTGTATGGTAACTTCACGCACAAATCTTTGTTGCCTCAATGCGTTCTGCAAAATCAAAGCAAAATTAGTAAATCTGGTGCATTAATAGTAGCACCAAATAGAAATAGATTTCACAAACTAATAGTGCCCAAACTAAAAACGATATGAATGGTAAAAATATAGATGCATCTATACTGGCAGGCGATTAGAGGCAGAATAAAAAAAATAAATTCATGTCTAAAAAGGTCAAGTGGCCCAACACAATTCTGCCTAAAAAGTTACGAGGAAAGGAGACACCATTGATTCTGTAGGTCCAGAAACGAATTACCAATTTCCTCACCAATTTTAAGACGGCATATAATTTCTAGAAGCGGGAGAGGGAGTGGCAGCGCCCTTCTGTATCACATTTGGATTTTCACAAAATTTCCTAAGATTTTAGGGTCTGATATAATTGCAAGCTTCACAACCAGATTTCACATACACACACTAGTGGCTCTAAAAGAATCACAAAATGAATTATCGTACAGGTTAACCAATAACTTGAGAGATAAAATAAACATGTCAGATAATTAATGTTGAAAAATAAGATAGAGATTTTGAAGAACAAAGCATGAACTGAGAAAATTTACCGAGGCTGCGGCTCTGGTAGTCATTGTCCGCTCTACAGCAACAGGTGCTAGAGTAGGCTCCAAAGTCGATGAATGAGTAAGGCAAGGCTCCAGATTGATCAGCCCCCTTCTTTCTGAAGTACATGTAAAACATAGAAGACCCAACATAAATATGGAAAGGGTAAGTGGTAAGTGGTGAAGAAATTAATGTGATTCACTTGTTATTTTTTTATTTGTAACTATTCAGTAATAGGCTTTAATTATGCATGAAATAAGAGACCTGTTTTGATATGGGAATTATTACGGAGGATTTCAGAGATTTAATATGATCTGATTCGATCCTTTTTACACCTTGTATAAATATGTCCATCTGTTGGACTTCAGCAGCATCAATAAAAAATACAATTTCATTCTCCATCTTTTTCCTTAAATTCTACAGTAACATACAAATCGCATGCAAAGTAAAAATAGAGTAACATATTTTGCGACTAAATATAGAAGAATATAGTCTCTTTTAATACAAATCATATTGCAATGCAATAAAAAGCTGATCTAGGACTAGACATGGAGACAAAAGAATGCGGTCCACTTTAATGATGGGCTCAACAAAAGAGAATGCATAACCAAAAATAAAAAGCATGCTAACCTTCACAATGCAACAGCGCTCGACACGATAACTGCACCCAATGCCAGATCCCCAAGCTCGAGAACGCACATTGTTTCTTAGACTTGAAACGTAGGCTTCAATAATGTGCATGGTTTAGTGATAAGCATAATTTTAATGAAATAAGATAGTGGGAAAAAAAAACTAAAGTAACTATTAGCACCAACAAAATACCAGTCCCCCAAGCTTTGCAACTTCACAAAAACAACTGATTATCTCGCTTCATGAAGGTTAATCTTCAAAGGTAGTAAAGAGCATTTTTCATGTAGTTTTGCAGGGACTTGATTAACAGTGAGGGGCCCAAAGTTTAACTTGGGAATTTGAAATGCAATTTCTTATTCAAATTATAACAAAAATTTGAGGCATGTGTGATCAATTTTTTATGCAAAAATATAGATGTATCAGAAGAGGATGGGGCGGGGGGATAGCTCTTAGAAGCTTATTGAAGTCTTTATATGGTTGGGCGCACAAAGTCAACCGAGGCTCTAGATGATGGAGAATCGCAAACACCATACTATGTGCATGTGATTTTTTATTTACAGGTTAATCACAATCTATCTCAATGATTGCCTTGTCTAAAACAAAGGTCATTAGCACAATCTGGAGCACAAATAGCCGTTGCACTCAAAGTGTCCTCAAGTAAAACAAATAAAGACAGAAAGGACATAGAATCACCTCATTTAAGCTTCTATGAACAACAAATCAATCATTTACATTCCCAACCAAAAGCATATGTAACTAAGCGTTCCGCAATGAAGAAGAGAATACAAGTGTGATAGATCAAAGAACTTACAATCTTGTGGAGGCAGCACTCTGATAGTGATACGTAACTCTTGAATTGTTGCCGGTGGTGGAGAAGCAGTCGGACGACAGTAGCCTGTGTGCATGAGAACTAAAATGGGAAGCATATTAGTGACAGCATGACAGGAAACCTAGACAATAACTTCAGAATGAAGTATAATCAAGAAAATTACCAGCAACAAGATCTGAGTCGTCAGTGTACACATCTGTTCCCCACAACTGGCCTCCTCTTACCTACATATGACGAGTGACACTCAGGAAAAAGGGGTTTGTATGACGAACATCTACAGTAATAAATCAAGCTAGAAAAGAAGTGAAACGTTTATGAACACATAAACAGACGTATGGTACAAAAGTTGGCAAAATTAGGATTTTAGTCCTCTAACTTGACATGTTTTGGATTTTAGTCCTGCTCCTGCTCCGGTGAGGAAAATGGCCCTCTAAGTTGGCTTTTTTTTGGATTTTAGTCCTATCCGCCGGAAATAGGCGATTGGGCACCGGAATCTTTAAAAAACGCTTACGTGGCAGCCTAGTTTGAGGACTATTTTTAAAAATTCCGGTGTCCAATCGCCTATTTCCGGCGGATGGGACTAAAATCAAAAAAAAAAAAGCAAACTTAGAGGACCATTTATCTCACCAGAGCAGGAGCAGGACTAAAATCCAAAATAGGTCAAGTTAGATGACTAAAATCCTAATTTTGCCTACAAAAGTTGGTACCAAATATTCAGGGAGTAACCATTTTCTCCTAAATGAATCTAGATCTGTGTTTACTTATGATTTTTAACTGTTCCCAAGGATAGAAGAGAGAAAATCAGAAGGAAAGTATCTTCTTTATTCAACTTTCTTTGAAATAGCTTTCATCCTAATGGAACTTTTGAGTAGTTGACTAAGCCAAAGAAGGAAAATAAACCATAGGTTAACCTTGTAAGCTTACTACATTCTAGAATAAGAGTGAAAACTTCTCTTACCTGGCGATTAGTTGCAGAAATATGCTCAGCTGGTATACGAATATCCAGGGTAGGACCAATCAGAGAGCTTTCAGACATCCTATCAGCTTGCGATGATTCAAATTCCTTCCATAACTTAATAAGCTCTTGCATGCACTCACCGACTTTATAAATAACAGTGGACACATCAGTTTCCCCTGCATTAAGAACATTTTATATTTCACAAATAGAGTTTTGATAACATCTTTTTTTCTTCTTCTAAGGAAATGAAAAAAGCTTTGGATGGTTCCAGCTCCACCTTGGGCAAGGCAGGACACTACCATAGTCTGGGATTTTACTAACCCCAAAAGCACCTTCACTTTTGACAAGCAAAGCATATTTATTTATTGATTTATTTTTTAAATTCAGAAGATAAAAACAGAAGCAAAGCACCTTGAGCACATATTTCACTGTAACTAATACATACTCCATATCACCAAGACACACAGCACAATGCTCATGGTTTATCTCATAGCAGAACGAAAGGCCCAGTGGAACGAAAGGCCCAGTACAATACTTATTCCTCAAATATCCTTGGTGCATTACAGCTATTATATGGAGACTAATTAGGCATTAAATGCTTTAAACCACACTAAGGGTGCTACTGTAAATTCTTGTCTCCGTTTATGAGATTCAAAGCAGTAAAAAAGGTGAAATTGGTAAATCAGGCAACTGTAGCATGTGATATTTTTTTTTCAGGTGTGTCAGAGTCTGACATTTTTTTTCAGGTAAGTCGTCCAATTTCGGACGGACTCGTCTAATTTGAGTCAAAACCGTCCAAATTTGGATACATGTCCGTCCAATGTCATGTGATACATTTAGCCGTCCAATTTTGGCTGAAGCCGTCCAATTTTGGCTGAAGCCGTCCAAATTCGGACGGCTTCAGCCAAAATGGACGACGCCCGTACAGATTCACTCTAAACAATGAGGCCGGCCAAATGGGACTAGGGGTGAACAAAAAAACCAGAAACCAAACCAACCGGCCGAACCAAATCGAACCAAACCGAAAAGGTATAAACCGTGGTTTTTTGGTCGGTTTTTTTATTGTAAAAACCAAACCGTAAAAAACAATTTGGTTCCAATTTAAAAAAAATGAAACCGTTTAAAACCGGACCAAACCGGATTTTATATGTATACATACATACATACATATATATATATATATATATATATATATATATATATATATATATATACACACACACACACACACACAGATACCTACATCTATTAATACTTTAAAACATCAATGTGCTTTTTTCGGTCCAACTCAACTTGTTTAAACTTTGTAATTGTAATGCATTAATGATCAATTACTAATCTCATATCCTAAAGATTCATATTTTGTTGATCATTTCACGACTTGTCTTTAATTTCCAATCATTTAAGAGATTCTCGAGTACATGTCAGTTCACAACTCACCACCGCTAACTCTTTCTTCTCTTTCTACTTCCTCAGCACCAATATTTGAATTATGTGAATGCTTATTTGTATGACTTACTTCTTCTAATGATGTTGATGAACTTAATCATGGACATTTTCCGATTTGTTCATTTGTTAGGTTTGACATCTTATATACATAAATGCATTTATATACATTAGTTTTATATAAGTTTGTCTTTTATTTGCTTATAATTAGATTATGTTGGACAATAACATTGTTGAGATAAAAAAATACGAGTTGGTGTTTTGGAGAAAATAAAATGACGAATATGTTCTAACTAAATAAAGTCCAAAACTATATCACATGTTTTTTTTCGTTTGAAATGTGTGAAAGTTAGCTATCTTTAATTTATCTCTCGCTTACTTATGGAACAAACACATTCCTCTTTCTTCCTTGACTATACTCAAAATATTATTTTGTCAAATGGATTTTGAGATTTATAAATGATATTCAATAATATAACGATTAGTTCATTATTAGTATTTTTTGAAATCGATGATTCATTGATGAATTGAAATGAGTAAGGGATGACTCTTTCATTATCTTGTTCGTCCCAAACTTTGGAATTCAATTGTAGGTGTCGATTTCGTTGTGTTGGATGGTGTTGAAATATGATTGGTTTTTGGATCTTTAAGATTCGCATGGGTAGATGTTAGTTAAATATAAAATATTTGTTAAATCATCTCATTGGATTTACTAGCATAATAGTACTAATGTATTACATATATTATCATTTGTTGTTACGAGGCAATTTGTGATTTCCTATCAATAATTTTAATTGTTAAAGAAAAACCGTAAAAAACCGGAACCAAGCTGAACCAAACCGGACCGAACAAATGGTTTACGTCTGAAAACCGTTCTAGTTTGGTTTCGAAAATTGAAAACCGTATAAAATGGTTCGGTTTTAAAAAACGGAAAAAACCGGCCGAACCGGACCATGTTCACCCCTAAATGGGACGACCTAAATGACACGCGTCGTCCAAATTGGGACGGATTCATCCAAATTTGGACGGTTTCGTCCCCTTTTAAACCTTATCAAGTGTTATTTACTCTTTTCACCTACTCTTTCACCAGCCTCTTGTCTTCACCGTTTACAGCCCCAAAAATCACCATTGTTGACCTTGTTCTCATCCATACAAAAGAAACAATAAAACAAACAATACGGGGATTGTATTTGCAAAGAAATGGGTAAGCATTTACCTAGCAATTATTTACGATTGAATAAATTTATTTATCGTGTTTGTTTTTATTGTTAATTGTTCACATGAATGTAGTATGTTAACCTTTTACAATTTTGTTCAACTAGCGTAGTGTAGTATGTGCGTTATTTAGGGTAGAGAAATGATTTTTTGATGTTACATTTCGATAATGGAATTGATTTTTTGATTATATACATTTTTACTGTTGTTGAAGCAAATGTGATCGTTCGTATTAATAAACGAAACTTGTTTACCGATTGTGTTTTAATGGTTTGGTTATTAGGTGATTATGTTGTTGTAGTGTAAGATGCCAAATCCGCCTTCAAATATACGGTATTTGTATTACGGAATTTTGTGATAGTATGAGAACATCCTTTTAAATTAGCGTAACGAGTTATGTGATTTAAAAATATTGAAACAAACGACAAATTAATGTTGTTTGAAAAAATACAAGAATCAAAATTTCGAACTGAATTCCATTGTACGCCTCGGCCTGATGAGGTTCTTAGAATTGCATGATTTCCCTAGGGTGTTTTCGATTCGTTCTGATCCGCTGTGTCATGCCTAATCTCCAGGCTTTGTATTGGGGCTCCTGGTAGGTAGCTCGTAGAAAATTTCATTAGGTCCGCTCAATAGAGCATCTTTTCCCCGTCCTCGCGGCCGGTAATCCTCAGCCGGAAGTGAGGCACCCCTTAGATTGAAAATATAAGGTCTGTTCCGCCGGCTCCGTACGGCCTCTGTTCTCCCTCGTCATCATCAAGTATTCTATGACGTGGTAAAAATCATATCATCTTCTTTCTTACCCCCCTAACGTTACAACACAACATGAACACAACAAAAAAAACAAAACAACGATTATATATGTATATATATCACCACACACACACCCTTAATATATATATATATATATATATATATATATATATATATATATGTATATCACACACACACACACACACACACATATATATATATATATATATATATATATATATAAAAAAAATTTCATATTCATTTATTCACCGAATACTAATGTAAATTTTTAATTCTTTCTGAGATAACAACATTTTGTCCGTTAAGTTTGCATTTGGTGGAGATTGGAAATACGATGAAGGAAGCGACATATGCTCTTATAGAAAAGGAACATTTTATATGATTCTTATAAGTAACGATACGACATTGGATGACGTCAAACAGAAAGTGTGTTTGAAAGTAGGAATTGATGTATCCAAAAATACATTGGTAATGAAACTTTTGTATCCAAACTGTGAGGGGCCGATTGATGTTTCGGATGACGAGACATGGATAGCATACCTTCATGATCTGCGTAGACAAGAACCCGTAAACCGTGTGTTAACGCCGAACCGGTTATTAATGATGACGAGTCGGAAGACAGGTTGGAAAACACATTTGACTTAAATGAACAACCGATAGTTGATAGAGGGATTGAAGATTCCCGAACTTTATAATAATCGCAATCCCCGTGATGATGTTGTACATACTCCACCAGCCTCAGCCCCTCATGAAAATGTCATCCAACCGAATACAACTTTCGGTGATCAAGTAATTGACTTGTCGAGTCAACGTGGCTACGATTGGGGATTTATTGCAAATATCATTAGTCGGCCATTGGACATAACGTACAATGAACAACATATGGGTAGGATGTGTGCATCTATGAATGAAGCTAGAACGTCTACAGGCGAATGTAGATCGACGACCCACACACCGTATGGGCGCGTTTATGCGAACTAGGATGCAAGCACCGATGCAAACGGGCCCTACTATCGGCGGATCTTTCACGAGTTATCCGACATCACCTTTGCAAAGAACACCGACACCGGTCACACATTTGGTATGTCAAGTGTCAATCGCAAGTAGAGGTGCTCATTTCGGGTCCGGAATGGACCTTTCCCGCATTCCTCCATGTCCACGTGCCGAGACGTTTCGGACGATAATCCGGATGTATTGTTTATCGGTAAAAGGTATAGAGACAAGGAGGATATGAAGGATAAAATGAGTTACCACGCACTGAGGCACGACTATATGTGGAAACTCGTCAGGTCAGACAAGGAAACGTTAAAACAACGATGTTATACTTCCGACCGATGCGAATGGAAGGTTGTCGGTAAGAGGGTTGTTGATTCGAATGTGGACGCAAGGGACGGACAACGTTGCATGAATTTTGAGATAACCGCGTACACCGAAACCCACACTTGTGGGTGGAGCAACTAACCGACAATCATAGACAGGCCAAGCCCGGACCTATAGGTCGTTTTGTAAGGGATAGCCTCATAAAACTCGGCAGCGGATTCACGACAAAAGTTTTACAAGCCGAGGTGAAAAAAACGTTCAACATAGACCTTAATTATCAAAGTGCGTATCAATGCAGACAGAAAGCATTGGAACTTATCGGCGGAAACGTTGAAATGTCGTATTGTAAATTATACGCCTACTTTTACATGCTTGCCGTAGAGAATCAAGGAACCATTACAAACATTGTTCCTGATGCGCTTGGCAGGTTCAAGTATTGTTTCATGGCATTGGGTTCAAGTATTGAGGGGTTTAAGTATTGTAGGCCAATATTAGTTGTGGACGGTACACATCTTAAAACAAAGTGCGATGGGACACTGTTAGTAGCGGTGGGTGTAGACGCGGGCGACCATATCTTTCCGTTAGCTTTTGCTGTGACCGACGGAGAGAGCCTTGATGCTTGGACGTATTTCATGGAAAACCTGAAGTCGATAATTGGGGAACGTATCGACTTGGTTTTCATATCGACGAGGTCTAGGCATAATTGGAGCCGTTAGAAATCTATTTCCAAACGCTTACCATGGCTACGCTACCACCACATTGTGATGAACCCGAATAAAAAATTTGGTAGCACGGGATATTGCCCATTCACCTTTCGGGAAGCGACTTATACATATTCAGAAACACGCTTCCAAATATTATTCCAGAAGATAATAGAGATGGATATCGATCCAACCAAACCTGTATCGCGTTACCTACAGGAGATTGGAATCAAGAAGCTGGGCCGGATCACAATTCCCGGTACACGTTACTCAATCATGACAAGCAACCATGCTGAAAGCTTCAACAACGTGATCAGGGATGCACGTAAGATGAGTATCGTGAATCTCTTTGACTACATCAGGGGAGTGTGCCAGCGTTGGCATTGTGAGAGGAGAGAACGCGCGGAATCTTGTCGCACCGTGCAAGCCCCTGAACCTGAAAAGTTATTGAATGATGTTTCTCGTGCCAGAAGGAACTTCACACTACACAGTATCGACCGAGACCAGTATCAAGTTGGAGACATCGATTCTAGTGAGATTGTGAATATGCGTACGAGGGAATGTTATTGCGGGCAGTTTCAAGGACTTCAATTACCTTGCGTGCATGCTTGCGCTGCTATAAGTCATCGTTGTGAGAGTGCGTATGCTTATTGTTCCCACTACTACAAAGCTGCTTGTTTTCAACGTACATACGAAGGACGTGTTTTCCCTGTTCCTGTCGAGGATGATTGGATTCTGCCTGAATGGATAAAAAATAAACCTTCATTGACTCCGCCCGAGCCAGAGTGAGGGAAGGAGGAGAAACACGAGAGGATGGGAGCTAGGCGGGGGCCGACCCGGGACCTTGAGGATTCCTTCTCAAGGTGAGCCTCCAGGTGCTAGGACTAGCAGGATGCCAACTGAGAGGACAACTCCAGGTTCCGATAGGAATTGCTCGAATTGCGATTTATGTGCGTAATTGATGATTTTATGTTATTTTGGAAATACGTTACGCTTTGGTATGTTTTCCTATTGTTGTAGATACTCATTGATGATGGAAGAGAGGATTTTAGAGAGCCAAATTCGTGATTAGAAAGGATCAATCAAAGTTATGGAAGATTGAAAGATATAAGGAAAGAAATCAATCAAGATGAATGTTGGGAAATCAGGATTCCGGGTAGTCCCGACTTCCGACGCAGTTCTTGATATGATAACAAACTATTTGACTCTGGACCTCAAGAGAAGAGTTGTAGGGCTTGAAGAGAGGATTCTACAGGATTTTGAATCACTCCATTCCGACTTACGAGGCCCGAGATATGAGCGTTACAAGTTTGGATGCTGTTGCTGAAAATAGTGAACGGGCGTCCGACATTATGGACGGGCGTCCGGCACCTTTACTGTAGCAACCGACTTGATTTTTCTATAAAAGCAGCTGCGATTCCAACCCTAATTACATCAGATTTTTCATACGAAAATTACACAGACAGCAGCCGCTTTCTGGGAGCTTTCAAGGCCGATCACCCGAGCCTTGTGCTCGGGTGATCGGGGTTAGATTAGGTCTTTTATTTTGTTTGTTTTTCCTTCGTTTCTTGAACCATGATGATGTTTTGAGGTTGAATAAACATGGAGCAGCCATGGATATCTTTCTGCAGCGTTTTTACTTTTTTTTTCTGGATATCTTGTAAGTTTAAATTCCAAGTTCGTATCTTTTCTATGATTAATTGTTATTGCAAATTTATATCGAAAGATGTTTGCGATTGATGTTTACCGTAGGACGAAAGTCGGTGTAAACGCGAGATCACCATAGGAAAGAATAGACGTTTTGATCTATGTCAAACGAAAGTTGATAGGTTGAATGTCTAGGTTGTTAGATCTAGAAAATCTTGCACCTTGGGTTATTTTATGATGCGTTAATCTCCGTAAATCGAAAGATAGAGATTGATAGGCGAATTCATCTACGAAAGTAGGAATTCATACGTTTGATAGGTGAAACCACAACTTGAATTAAATCACTATAAGATAATCTAGGGAAGAAATTAAGGGTTGCGGGATGGTGGATTATGATTTGTTCCATGTTTAATCGCTTCAGTCATTATCATGTTCGTTAGATAGATTTATTGTTGTAGTTTAGATTTATTTTATGTTGATCGCAATTATCCTTCCCGGCTTTGGATTAACAATCCTCGTCCGATTTACCTTTTCGTTTTTATTTCGTTCTTAGTAGTAACAATTAGAAGAGTTAATGAAGCTAGATTCGATGACCCAATTCCCCGAGGATCGATACCCGTACTTATCCAACTTTACTAGCAACTACCCGGTATTCGGCCTGTTAGGAGGTAGTTTTGCATGGTAGTATAGGTTTTATAAATTTTCTTTTGTTTTAATGATGCAAAATCTCCCCAACAGTAACCCTGGACACAGAAGGAATAGATGTCCCGCTCGTGCAGTTGTTCCCAATTGAATAAACCTTTATTTAATTTTATAAGACATTATGATTGTAACATATAAATTTTTTATTCTGTTTGGTTGCAATTGTTTTATCACATTGATTTTGGCATTTTTATATCAATTTCGTTGAGTTGTAATTGTTACAAAGACATAAGCTATTCTAATTTTTATATCACATTGTTATATCACGGAACGATTAGAGGGACTGTAAAAGTGAACAGTGCTACAACCACCCACCACATCCCCCTCTTTCTTTCATCTTCTTCTCATAGTATTTGCCTCAAACTGTGTAATGAATGATTATTTATTGTCCATAAATACTTATGTCGGGTTTCTTTTCTCCATTGTTATTATCATTTATCGGCTAAAAAAACTGCGAAATTAAAATATTATATTTATTAAGATTATCAATATAAAGATTATCAAACTCCATTGAAAAAAGATTAGCACTAGCACTCGAATATTATCCATTACAATTGCGAGAAAAAAGAATGTTCAACACGAGATATCATACAACAAATATATAGTCGTCATCATGACCGTATGACACATCATCTACAAGCATATTCCGGCACCCCGGCGGACCTAACGCACATAGTTTGTGATGAGATAGGGGAAAAATATATATCCATCGCCCGCATTGCCATTTGCTATCTGTCGAATCCCTGGAGAGAATATACTCTCCGACGTCAAAGTATGATGTAATGGATGCGTACGGAAGTGCATACAAATCAAATGAAGGTAGGGTGTAGTTCACCGTGCCATACATATTGGTGGCCAAGAACATAATGAAGAAAGGAAGAAATCGACCGCGCCATGACCAGGGTGAAGGGCGGGTACGCCTCACACGTTCCCACAGATGAGTCTCCCCAAACAAAACAGCCATGTCACGCTGTAGTAATTCTGGAACATCAGGAAATAGAAAGAAATCCAAACCCTGAGGATATTCTGGAATGTCATACTCGTTGTTGATCCATGCATTATTTAAAACGACGGGAACGCCTCGAACAATGACGCACCTTTCATTGATCCGTGTGGTAGCTAGACAAGCATAGAATTCACGCACAATAGACCGATTCACGTGTTGAAAGCTTATTGGCATCTCGGGGACACCATGCCAACCGTTATCTCGAAACAAGTTTGCAATCAAAGTAGGAAGACTCTCTATGTTCAATCGCCTCTCCGAAACTACGGCTCTTGCCATCCAGTTAGTCACGTACTCACGCCTCTCCTCTTCTGTTCTAAAACGGCTTATGAGAGACTGCTCATCCAACGACAAATCAATTTCATCGTTGGAAATGAACACAGGAGCATGTGGGTTAGCCATTGAAGGGAACACTAGATGAGATAATGAGAGAGTAAATTAAATGAGAAATGAGAGAGATGAATGGTTGTTAGAGGATTTGTGAATATATAGATTTTTTTCCAAAAAGGTGGGACCCGCCGATAGTGACCACATTTGTTAGTTCGATGGGACACGGCCAATATTTGGACGTATATATTCACACACTATCTTCGACGGAATCGTCCAATATTTGGACGGCGTCGTCCGATTTGGACGGTCATATATGAACAAGATATCTAACGTGTGGGGCCCTGTCTATTATTGCACTATACCTATGTGTACTGCCCTGCCATAAAAGCATACGTCACAACAACTTTAAAAGGTGGGACCCGCCGATAGTGACCACATTTGTCAGTTCGATGGGACACGTCCAATATTTGGACGTATATATTCACACACTATCTTCGACGGAATCGTCCAATATTTGGACGGCGTCGTCCGATTTGGACGGTCATATATGAACAAGATATCTAACGTGTGGGGCCCTGTCTATTATTGCACTATACCTATGTGTACTGCCCTGCCATAAAAGCATACGTCACAACAACTTTAAAAGGTGGGACCCGCCGATAGTGACCACATTTGACAGTTTGATGAGACACGTCCAATATTTGGACGTATATATTCACACACTATCTTCGACGGAATCGTCCAATAGACGGCGTCATCCGATTTGGACGGTCATATATGAACAAGATATCTAACGTGTGGGGCCCTGTCTATTATTGCACTATACCTATATGTACTGCCCTGCCGATAGTGACCACATTTTAACTTCCCACCTTGTACCCTCTCAGTCACAATTTAAAAAAACTCCGGTGAAAATGTCTGACTCTGATTCCCCTTATTCGTACATTCAGGTATACAATCCCGAGAATCTAATTCTCCCGGCTTGGCATCCTCACCTGCCAGTGATTCAGCCCAGTATACCTCATGTGTATGACGAGGCTACGCTGCTACATCGGTTCACAACACAACACCAGCGTGTCAATTGGTGTACATATTTTCATGATATAGCTGTTGTTGGAGAGAGGAGGATTGAATGGGATAGCCTACCTACCAGGATGCAGAGATTCATACGAAGAAAATCATTGGAGTGCCTCGCTAAGAGTCCCCCAGCTACCTCCACTGTGAATCGATCAATCGTTCGTGAATTCTACACTCTAGTGAGGTCTAAAATTGATGTGGCGGACTATACCATACCAACTTCAGGGGTGTACACACTACGTGGAGTAGATGTATTCTTTTCTTCGGATTGGATCAATCGCTACTATCGTATACCAGAACTCGAAGCAACCGAAATCTCAGACATCCAATTTTACGAATTCCAGAATTGCCTAGAGTATCCTGCATATCATAAAGAATGGCTGCGTGTTTACTTCGAATGGATTGGTAGTAGCGACTATGGTACCGTACACACTCGTTAATCCGAGCGATTGCCTTCAAAGCCTTTTCGTATGCATTTTTAATGCGTGAAGTTGATTTTGGTAGTGATATCGTTCGTAGGATTGGTGAAATATCGCTTAACGAGGCTTGGTGATGGTTATCCGTATTATCCATTTCTTATCACCGCTCTCGCAAGAGAATTTCACGTACCAGAGTATGACAATGATGACAAAGGTGAGGAAAGTGACCCAATCACCTTTTGTGACTTTTCTTGGTTTGTTTAGGAGCAAACGCGTGGTTTATCCATTTCTTCCCCTTATCGTTTAGAGTCTGTTATGTATTCCTTTATGCAGTGTTTTGCTTGTTTGTAAAATAAAAGTCATAAACTAGGCTTTGGCTCTTCTATTTTGCGTGCTTCCCATCCCTTTAAATTTATATCTCTTTGTTTCTAAAGTTTAATGTATTGTATTTATATATCTTTATCTCTTGGTTTCTTAATCTTGATGATTGGCTATAAGTTAGTTTCTTAATCATAATGATAATGAAGTTTCAGATGATGGTAAGATATGTTCTAGTCAAATTTCTAACAGGGCCTGGACATACTTTGAAAGCTTGCAACTATTTCATATGCTTCTCTTTCACCCAATGATGCTAGCATTAATGGTGAAATACATCATCCTTCAGTTCACATGTGATCAACACACACACACCAGCCGGTGACGTCTCTCTCTTAGATAAGGTTTACTAAGGCGTTGAGTGATAATATCAAGAGGTGTAGGTATGTGAAGCCTACTCCGTTCCCGTAATATATGTCCTTTTACGGTATTTTTAATAGTGTCCCATTATACTAGTCTATCTCACAAATATAAATCAATGGAATAAGAAACTAACATAAAGAACGAGCCGATATAAACATAAGTTAATATAAATATTACAACGACATAACTTGATATAAAACAAACAAAATGTCATGGCTTATACAACAACAAGTGCTTGTACATTCACAAAAAATAACTACATATCTAAAGATCTATGCACTGATTAAACAGCTGCACAGACATTTTATGTCTAAACATCAACATATTTTCAGCTTTGATCATGTCAAACGGAGTGGAGTGCATCATATGCTCGATGAACTTGACCGTATACACCCCACAGTCACCCCTGCACAGAATGTAAATTTCGATTAATCAGATGATAAGAAGATAATGTACACTATATAGTAATATAAATACATTGACGTTAATAACACTTACGGGATTGGCATTTGTGGTACATCCTCAGCCCTGACTGCTTTGACTTGAACATGAGGCCGCTGCGGATCAAGCATTTTTGGGTGGCTACGGAGACGATCATTCGTCTCAAGCACTTTCCTCAACACCACCCCGAAGTGTTTGAATATTTCATAGACTTCTGGGTGCGATTCATACTTTTTCCCCGCCAGACAATCGAACACTAAGGCCGTCCATTTTGGAATAGAAAATTGAATAGCAACCCAGTGTCCGTGATATATGGTCCAAGGCATGTACACCACCGAATTTTCATCCCATTTTGAAACGATGGCCCTCATATCATCTGTAATCTCTACCGTCTAAGGCGTCCTTCCCTGGTCCTTATAACCAAGTGCGCAAAATGAGGCTAACCCAGAGGAGATGACGGCCGAATGGGGTTGAAAGGCATCTGGATATGCTTCCCGTTGGCGGCGTATTAGGTCCAGGTACGAATCCACATGCTGTCCACATTCAAAAAATAAGGTAAAGATGATGCAAAGCAGACATATGAAAATTTCATAAATATCAATATGATTTTACGGTAACATACCACTCCATCTAACTCTTTCAACTTCTCGTGGAGGCGAGCGAAAAACGCTTTGTCCGCATTTTCATATATACTCAATCCTCCAACATACCAAATTTGTAGGAATCTCTACAACGGGTGGGTTCTCTTGACCTTGTACCATGTGTTGAAACGATTTTCCAAATCTTGAGGAAATTTTTCAATGGCGTCCATCTGGTACCAGCTGACTACGTACGACCCGTCAGTTAGATGTCTTGGTGGGTTAATAGTCTGACGGGTCGTCAATCTTCTGTCCGGTGCACCGTCACCCTTTCCTTTCCCCACTTCCAGTTCACTCGGACCACCCGCTATACAGCATTCGAGTTATATTATATGCTTTTTGACAAACTAATTTCTAGTTACCAAATAAAAAATCTACAAACTTACTGTAATGAATCCCAGTCTGCACTCCAGTTGCTGTCATAGAGGCCCTTGACGTTTGGTCGAGAGTTTCTGTACCATTTATAAAGGAGATAATGAATTAACGACTGCAATAATATAAGCTACTTTCACGATTAAATAAGGAAATCAAACAACTTACCGTAATTCATCTCGGGCGTTGAAACAAATCCCTGACTGGTGACATGGCCAACGGGAGTACCTATGCAAATTATAATCGATATTCTCAATAAGAAAATAAGAAACAATAAAATACGTATGTTGATGTCGCGAAATATGATAACGGTCATTTTGTGCCCGTTATTCTATGACCTTTACCCCCGATTCTAGTTTAAAGGAGCTATAATAGAGGAATAATAAGTCGTAATACGCTTAATTTGCATATGCCGAGAGTTACGATTCATTATTATGTATTAAGAGGTTTTATTATATTATTTGATATTACAGACTGTATTTCATGTGATATTTGTAGTAACTCATTTGGGAGCACAAGGATGGACTTCGGAGAAGCTTTGATGGATCACAGACGAGTTAAGAAAGCCCAAGATAAAAGAGGAAGAAAGCCCAGGAGCGTGTAAGGCTCGGTCGACCGAGCCTGTGCATTCGGTCGACCGAGTGGGCCTATGATCCAGAAGAAGTTCGGCACATTATTTGAGTCGGTTAGGGTTCAGAGTGTCGGCATTTTAAGTCGGTTCTCTATGACGGCTGAGGCTCTATATAAACACAAGTCCTTTGTATTTTTTATATTATGCATTCACCACTATTCATTCATAAGAACATATAAGCAAATAAGGCTTGTGGAGGAGCTAAGGGTGCAAACATGTAAGCCCTAGTTGTAACACCCCGGTTTTCCAATCCCGTCGGCCGCCGGGATTGGAAAACCGGGGTGTTACAAAGTGGTATCAGAGACGTTCGACTCCAGGACCACCACCTAAAATGAACCTTAAGAATAAATTCACTAAAATAAGCACACGGTGAGGATGTGTGGGGTAGGTATTGAGCTCTATGTAGGGAAGGTACGGTGAATTCGATGTATGTGGAAATGTGGCGCATGTTGCAATTTATTTTGGGCGTAAGTGTTAGTATATGTGAAATATTCGTGGCATGATATAGGCGATAACCGAATATATGATTGTTTACTTTTGTAGTTTTAGCTATGCCTCCTAGGAATGGAAACGAGAGAGATCGACCGATTGATCGTTGGTCAAGATGAATCAAGATCCGATTCAAGCGGTTAACAAGTTGACGGAAGACCGTTCTCGGGGTCATCCACCGGCATGACCGGGGCCGTGAGCCAACAAAGGCCTAGTCGCACGACGGTAAGGGAGACCCTAAGGGTCTTGAGCGGTGGATTAGAGAGTTCGAGAAGATCTTCGCCACTCGGGGCCGTCCGTAGGAACCGAAAGTCGACCAAGCCGCTTTCTACTTGGTTGACGAGCCGATTTGTGGTGGGGTGCCAACAAGGATAGGTTGGCTCGACCGAAAATGAGCAAGGGGAGTCGGTGGTGGTACCACTGAACTGGACTGAGTTTAAACATGAGTTACGGCGTGAATTCTTCCCTGAATCAAAAAGGAAAGAGTTGCGAGTGGAGTTCGACAATCTCCGACAGGGGGATATGACGGTCCAAGAATATTACGAAAAGTTTGTTGATTTGGCGGTCTATGCCTCTGAGCTAGTGCCGACTGAAGAGGCTAAGATGGTGAAGTTCGAACAGTATTTAGATTTGGCGATCCGAGACCGTATGGGGGCAAGTAGGGGCTTCACGAGCTTAAAGGAGATGTGTGAGGTAGCATGCAATATTGAGAGGATTCGGAAGGAGGTTAAGGCAGCGTATGCTACCAATAATAAGAGGAAGAGTGTCTCCGAGGACAATCAAAAAAGCGAGAAGCGGAGTAATTTTGGAAATCACCCAAAGTGCGACAATCTTTCTCGGGAAATTCTCGTTTAATAGGGGCGGTGGGGGTCGGTCAACGAGGGGTAACTCTCGGGGGTCTAGTCGGCCACGAAATTATCACCGCAAGAGGTGTCGGCGAAATCACCCGGTACGGATTGTTCGTGTGCACGGGTCCAAAGTGTCACGGCCGCGGAAAGTTCGGACACGGACGGTTTGAGTGTTTTACGGCTCCAACACCGCCGGGCGCATCGGATGCAGTGGAGCAACATGGTCGGGACTCCAAGGGGTAACACAGGGAATGGTAATAGGAATAACCAGCAGCAGAGTGGTACTCCTGCTCAGAGCCGACAAGGGGGTACACCTACGACCACTGGTGGGGATAGAAACCGACCATCAGGGTCGGCCAGCACGGTTCAGGGAGTTGGAGGGAAACAGACCGGGAAACTATTTGCTGTGGGCAGAGAGGAGGCTGAGCAGAGCAACCACGTAGTGACGGGTAATTTTCTAGTTAACTCACTTTTATCTTATGTGCTTTTCGATTCGGGTGCATCGTGTTCCTTCGTAGCAAGTTCGCATGTTTCGAAGTTGGGTCTAGCTAATTTTGAGGTGATTGACTGTGAGTTCATGCAACCGACAGGAGAGCTAGTACCGTGTTCTAAGTTACATAGAGATGTACCGTTAATAATTATGGGGGTCAACATGTCGGTTGACTTGATCGAGTTCCCTCTTGAGAATTTCGACGTCATTTTGGGTATGGATTGGCTGAACCGGCATAAAGCCAAAATTGATTGTGAGCAGAAGAAGGTGACTTTAAGAGGCCCTAAAGGGGTGCGAGTATCCCACAAGGGATTTGTGGATAAACCTAGGGTGAAAATTATTTCGGTAGTGACCTTGAAATCCTTCATAAAGAAAGGGTACCCGTTATTTATGTGTCATGTACATGATGTAAGTATCGGAGATCCTAAACTAACGGACATTGATGTAGTTCGTGAGTTTGAGGACGTATTTCCGGATGAGATACCGAGTATGCCTCCCCGAGAGAGAGGTAGAGTTTGCGATAGAGTTGGTGCCCGGGACCGGACCAATATCGAAAGCACCCTACCGTATGGCGCCTAAGGAACTAGCGAGTTGAAAATACAATTGGAAGAACTTCTCGGTAAGGGGTACATCCGACCGAGTGTGTCCCCGTGGGGAGCACCGGTACTATTTGTGAAGAAGAAGGATGGTAGTATGCGGCTGTGTATTGATTACCGGGAACTGAACAACGTCACAGTGAAGAACAAGTATCCATTACCAAGGATCGATGACTTGTTCGATCAACTACGGGGGGCAGGTATTTTCTCGAAGATTGATTTGCGATCAGGGTATCACCAGCTCAGGGTAGCAGATGCGGATATTCCAAAGACCGCATTCCGCACCAGGTACGGACACTACGAATTCACGGTTATGCCTTTCGGACTGACCAACGCACCAGCAGTTTTCATGGATTTGATGAACCGGGTATTCAGGCCCTATTTGGACCGCTTTGTAGTAGTATTTATTGACGACATCCCGGTCTACTCTAAGACTAAGGAAGAACATGCCGAACATCCGAGGCTCGTGCTTCGTTGCATTCTACGAGAAAAACAATTGTACGCGAAACTATCCAAATGTGAATTCGGTTGGAACGAGTGGCATTCTTGGGGCATGTTGTTTCGAAAGACGGTGTATCCGTTGACCCGAGCAAAATAGAGGCAGTGGCGAAATGGCCAACCCCTAAGAATGTTGCAGAAATTCGAAGCTTCTTGGGTTTGGCGGGATATTACCGAAGGTTTGTAAAAGACTTCTCCAAGATTGCTAGGCCGATGACCGCTTTGATGAAGAAAGAGAACCGGTTCAAGTGGGATGAAAAATGTGAGGAGGCGTTCCAACTCCTTAAGGTACGGTTGACTACAGCTCCTATTTTAGCATTACCCGAGGGTAATGAGGACATTGAGGTTTATACGGACGCGTCAAAGAATGGCCTGGGGTGCGTACTGATGCAATGGAGGCGAGTGATTGCGTATGCATCGAGACAACTCAAGCCGTACGAGAGTAACTATCCGACTCATGACTTGGAGTTGGCAGCGGTGGTCTTCGCATTAAAGATTTGGCGGCACTATCTGTATGGGATAACCTTTAAGGTGTTTTCAGATCACAAGAGTCTGAAGTACATATTTACACAGAAGGAGCTCAATATGCGTCAGAGGCGTTGGTTGGAGTTGATTAAAGATTACGACATGGAAATCCAATACCACGAAGGGAAGGCCAATGTAGTGGCGGATGCCTTGAGTCGGAAGTCGATTCATTCCTTGTGTGAGAGAGTCGCGCGAGATGAGGTTGCGAGAAGAGTTAGACCGTATAGATATATGTGTCATCCAGAAAGGTGGAGATAAGAGGGACTTCGTCTTGCAACCCGAATTGTATGATGAAATCCGGGTGAGACAAGCGGGTGATAAGGTAATCGAGGCAAAGAGGGCTAAGATTGGTACGGATGCGGCGAGTTGATTTTACTTTACACGAGGATGGAGGCGTTCGGTTCAAGGGTCGGTGGTGTGTACCGGCCGACGAGGAACTCAAGAGGCGGATTTTGAGTGAAGCTCATAGTACGCCTTATTCTGTTCATCCGGGAGGAGACAAACTGTATAAAGATCTCAAGAAAACCTTTTGGTGGCCCAATATGAAACGCGAAGTAGCAGAGTTTGTGTCGAAGTGCTTGATCTGTCAGAAGGTAAAGATCGAACATCGACGGCCGTAGGGTATGCTTCAGCCGTTGGATGTGCCGGTTTGGAAGTGGGATTCCATCTCCATGGATTTTGTATGCGGATTACCGAGGAGCCCTAAAGGGAATAATATGATTTGGGTCGTTGTGGATAGACTGACTAAAGCGGCGCATTTCATTCCGATGAAAGACACTTGGAGTAAGACGGAGTTGGCTATGGCATACCGGAGAAATATTGTGAGACTACATGGTATACCCAAGAAGATTGTGTCGATAGAGATGCGAGATTTATATCTCGGTTTTGGCATGAGCTACGGGCAGCCTTGGGGACGGAACTACGAATGAGTACGGCTTTTCACCCCGCTACCGATGGTCGACGGAGAGGACCATACAAACGTTGGAAGACATGCTGAGGGCATGTGTATTAGAATTCAAAGGCTCTTGGGAGGAAAAGCTCGACCTTATCGAATTTTCATACAACAACAGCTACCATGCCAGCATTAAGATGGCACCTTTTGAGGCACTTTATGGTAGGAAGTGCAAGAGTCCGGTTTGTTGGGACGATTCGTCCGAGGCAGTGATTTTGGGACCACAGATGATCGAAGATACGGTCAAGCGGTACCGACAATCCGAGAAAAGATGAGGGCTGCCCAAGATAGACCAGAAGAGTTATGCAGACTTACACCGCCGGGATATTGAGTTCGCCGTGGGCGATAAGGTACTACTACGAGTATCACCAACCAAAGGAGTAATGCATTTTGGCAAGAAAGGGAAGTTGAGTCCCAAGTACGTGGGGCCTTATGAGATCTTGGACCGCGTAGGTGAAGTAGCATATCGACTAGCCTTGCCACCGGCGTTGGATAAGGTGCATAATGTGTTCCATGTATCTCAATTGCGCAAGTACGTGAGTGATCCTTCTCACGTGATTGAACCGGAGGTGGTTGAGCTAGATCAGTCCTTGACTTACGAGGAGGTACCGGTGCAGATATTAGATACTAAGGTACGGAAAACAAGGGGACGTGAGGTTAGCATCGTCAAGGTCTTATGGTCTAACCATGCCACCGAGGAGGCGACATGGGAAGCTGAGGGTGCTATGCGACAGAAGTACCCGCATTTGTTCTCTTAAGGTATGCAATTTTCAAGTCTTGTACGTAGAATCCTTTTCTTACCTTCGGGGACGAAGGCCGTTTTAAGGGGGGTGGAACAACGTCCGGTACGAACCCGAACTTCGAGGACGAAGTTTTGTCTTAAGGGGGGGAGGATGTAATATCCCGAAATTTTGATTCCCTATTTAATTGATATTAAAACAAAAAAACAAAAAAAACAAAAAAAACAAAAAAAGGGGGTTGTAGTAATTAAAAGGATTTTAATCCTTTCTAAACCTCCCAATTAATCAATTAGCCTTTTTCCTCCTTCTCTCAAAAGAGACGTGTAACCTCAAGAGAAAACCCTCCCCCTTGCCGCCATACATTGTGAAGAAGAAGGAGAGAAAACCTCCTTCTTGGTGTGAGAGTTTCCGCCGTCGTCGTCGGTAAGTACCGTTTTCTTGTCCTCCCAGATAATTCTTGCGAACGGAACGATGGGAGAAACGTTGATCGGCCGGCCAAAGGCCATGGCCGATCCTCTTGAGCTTTCGTGGGGGGAGTTTTCGATATTTTTTGGTGGTTTGCCTTGGTGGTCCATTAGAATGGCTTGGTAATTATCGTCTTTCCCTTTTGTTATAGATTCGGGCTTCGTGGAAGAACGATTCTAATTCGTTAGCAAGGGCCGTCAAGAAACGCCGCACAATCGGTAAGGATAATTCTAAGTTGCGTGTTCGTTTAGTGCGAGAGATGGAGCTTTTAATAACATGTAGGGTTGTGTGGGTGGTTTGGGTTGTATAGCATTGTTGATCAAGGTTTTGAGTATAAGTTGGGGGTTGCTATTTGTGTTTTAAGGTGTATAGACCATTGTGTTTATGCGTGGAAACATAAAACAATTACCGTAAATCTTTTGTTAAAATCGTTACGTTGTTAGTCATACTTTGGGGTGTTAAACGTCCATAAAAATGTGTTTGGCTTTGGGGTTAAAATTTGTGGACATTGTGGTACTTTGATATGAGGTTTGCCGTACATATTATATTGTCGTTCTTCGCCGTTTTGTTGAGGAACAACCCGTAAATCGCGTTGAAAATTATTAGGGTTCCAGTTGCAGCCAGACTGGACGGGCGTCTGCCTTAATGGACGGGCGTCCAGTCTTGGTTTCAACTCAGACGGGCGTCTGCCTTAATGGACGGGCGTCCAGTCTTGGTTTCAACTCAGACGGGCGTCTGAAGGCTGTTTTCGATACAGGATGTAATTTATTTTAGTGGACGGGCGTCCAAGCATAATGGACGGGCGTCCGTGTGTAAAAACCGGATTCGGGATGTAACAGTCCTTTTGGACGCACGTCCGAGTTTTGGACGGGCGTTCGGTTATCCAAACGGGCGTCCGGCTTAAGTGTCCTTACTTCTTTGTTAGTTATTGTTAAATCTTATTAACATGCTTTGTAAGTTGGGTTTTGATGAGTTAAGGGTGGTGTTATCATTGTGGAACCTGATTTTTGAGGCATTGAATGTTCGTAGACCCGTAGTGGTTGGGCCCGGATAGGGTAGCTACCGAAGCCGGGTATCCGGGAGTGGAATTGCCTTACGACTTTAATGACCTTCCGTATTTGGGGAGTTGCGGACGGATGTAATGTTGGGCCGGATAGGGTATCTCCGAATCCGATAACCCGGGAGAGGAAATCCTTGCACCCCAGTACGCGTGGACCATTTTAATAATGGTACCATTGGATGACCCTTAGGAATGTGCACATTCGGGACCTTTAGGTATAGATGGATTGTGGTGTTTCATATCTTCTATGGAATGGTTGTATCGTTATAGTTTGGTCGTAATTGTTATGTGATGGTTGATGTCTGTAGAGAAGTTTCCTTAAATTGTTGTTAACTTTCATTCTACGTATATTAGATTTATCCTTACTCAACTTTTAGTTGACCGGTTACTTCTGTTGACCCTGCTATGATCCGTTTTGGGGAGCGATTCTTAGCGCAGTATTTCTCCTTGACGTTTGCCGATTGCGGGGGTGTCGCGGGGTATCGAGAGCCACGTAGTCGCAGTCTTACGTTTCCACTTTACTGGATTTCCGGCACTTTAAGATTTTATTGACGTTTCCACATATTTTCATTTTCTTTCAAGAAATTTTAAGTACTTTGACCCTTTTAATAATGAATGGTGAATGTTTATTTTTCTTCTGTTGTGGAATGTTGAGTATTACTGCTGCGACTGTGTGTCGTGAAGTGACGTTTCGGTGACCAATTCCGGCGGCCGACGGGATTGGAAAACCGGGGTGTTACACTAGTTCTTCATCTTGTTTTCTTTTAAGTAATCAATTTCCCAATTATGCCTTGATTGTTTGAGTAGTTATTCATATCTAGATGATGTAGATCTAGGATATGACGTTAGGGCGGTGGTGATACCTTGTCTATAAGGATCCCATATCCTACGTCCTCTACCTAATATCTACGGATGAATCCGTGTGTTTAATTTACGTGTATTTAGATTAGTTTATATGATGTCCCGATGATTCGCTATATAATCCGATTCGTATATGAAACGCCGAGAAATATGTTCGGGGATGTAAATCGGGAGTTAGACTCTCGGGTGACCGAGAGGTGTCACTCGGTCGACCGAGAGCACCTATTCGGTCGACCGAGAGTTGTCAAACTCGTTTCATCCGTTAATCGATCACGTCTTTATGATTAGGTTAGCTTAATTGAATTTATTATCTCAGTAGGTATGGCTATGGCTACGTCACTCGCTTAATTTAATTAAAACGTGTAAAAAGGAAATACCGATATAAAACTCTTAGGTAGGCTTAGGAATAGATCTTCGGACGTTCAGCGTTATCTAGGTAGGTTTATATTAGGGAATTGCGCGCACCTTGTTACACGTAGATCGTAAACTAACTTGAGACTATAACTTGGTAATTGTTAGTTGGACGAGGGTTTGAGTGATCGTCTAGGAAGTACGCCTAACCAAAGGAATGTTGCTCGGACGAGGTGTACGGTCAATATCGGAATCCTTAGAGTAGTAAGCGTGTGAGTTATATGAGATGGAGGCACCAAAAGGCGAAGTCACGTAACAATACCACAGTGATATAGTGACCTATCGGTGCTACATCAAGCTTAGAGGATGACTCCCGTAGCCAATATAAATAGATATGAACGGATTAGTAGTTGATGAGTTTTGTTGTCATATAAATTGTCTAGATCCAAATGATCACGGTTATAATAGGGCAGTTGATTACGTTATGTGTTTACATGTTGTTTATATGTTTGAGTGTGTCTTTCTTTTCTCGTACTTTATGTTGGTCATAGACCGTGTTTGTCAAACGAAATAAATAGGTTGAGTTAGGATCCACAAATTGATTCTCTGTGGGATCGACCTCGACTCTATCTAGCTATACTGCGATTGAACCTAGTTCACTTGCTAGTGGTTATTTAGGCATCGAGTTAGTAATTTAACTTGACCTGAATCAAGTTTTTGGCGCCGTTGCCGGGGAATCAATGGTCCAACTGCTTAAATGATCTACTTGCTTATTTCGTTTTTTGTTTCTGTTTTCTTTTACAAGTAAGTAAAATAAAAAAAAATAAAAATAAAAGTAAAAAAAAAATATATTTATATATATATGTTCTGTATGTTCGGTCGACCGAACAATGCTGCTCGGTCAACCGAGCCCTTTCATTGTTCTATATTATCGACGCATTGTTTTCCCTTTGTTTGTTTTTCTCCGTCGTAGGTTGTAAGCCTAGCGAGCGGTATGAGCAATCGTACCGACCGTTAGTTTATTGACCGTTTGTTGTTTTTCTCATGTTGCAGATAATCAGAACTAAATCACTCAGGTAAGATTGTTCGTGATAAGCAATATGTCATCAAAGCAATTCTCCGAGGTTAAGGAAGAGGATGTTAACGTTTTACGAACCAAGATAACACCAATGAAACCGATGACGCAAAAGCTGAAGGAGAGAATAGCAAAGATGAAAGAACGAATTCAAGAAGCCAGAAAGTCAAGGGAAGCGAGTGAAGCATATGTAAAAAGCGGTATGTGTGCTTTAAATCCCGAAGTAATTTCTTCGGATTCGGATTCGGATTCGGATTCAGATTCATATATTGATTATATGGATTACATGTCGGAGATAGAGTCTGGTTCTGAGAGTAGCGTAGATATGGAACGACCTATAGTCACCTGTGCTAAGGAGGCAAAATATGTTGAAGATGAATCTCGGTTAATGCCAAAGTTAGGTGACCCTGGAGCATTCCTTGTAGATGTTACCCTAGAACAAGCACACTTGGGATTGGCTTTAATTGACTCTGGATCAAGCTTAAACATTTTCCCTAAAAGCCTTTGCGATAGGAATATGATTCTGACTCCCACAAACACCCCGCTGAAAGTGAGATTCGCGGATAGTACTAGAACCATCATGTCTAGACAAATGAATAACATGATCATTGGTATCGGACAACTTCGGTTTAAGATAGATTTGGTCGTAATGGACATAGAGGAGCATCCGTATAGCCCAATTATCTTGGGTAGGTCCTTTATTAATACCTCAGAGCCCTTATTCGTATGACTAGGCATGAGATCACATTGTTTGATGCTAAGGGTTCTGAGACTTTTGGGATAAAGAACCCTGAGTTCCCTATTCCGGTAAGTGTAAACATTATAGAAGTCGTTGGTTCTAAACCGGATGTGATTCCAAGTTCAGAGGAGTGTGATGATGACAATGTTGAAGATCGAGATGAGAAAGAGGTCCTAACAATCCTAAGCCGAGATAGAGCTGCTCAGCATGCGCCTGTTGTTAATAATGATGATGCTGAAGCCTCGTTTTCGAAACCTAAGGATAGGAGGAGGAGAGTCAAGCGGCGAACTCGTAGAGTTCGCAATCAAGAAAGCTCATCGAAGTCTGAAACGATCCCGAAAGTCGGTGCCTGTTTAGATGGACAGTTCGATTGTCTTTTCGTCAGACGTACGTCCCACGGAAAGGCACTCGTGCAAAGAAATGGCAAGACGTTTTCGGTGAAGGTTAGTCGGGTGAAGACCTGGCAAGTCAAGAACAATTCTTAGAGAGTGATATTTTGGGAAGTCGAGCTACCGACTTAAACTGTAGAACTATTTCTATCCTTCGTTATTTTTATCTCTATTTTTATTTTTCTAAATAAAAGTAGCATGAAACGATAAGAAGTTTTTTTTCTATTTTGCCGTGTTCCGACGACTGTTGAGTTAAGGATGTGCAAAATGATTTTTTTTATTCGAATCGTTTTTATGTGAAGTGAAGTGTAGTAATTGAATCTTTGTAAATAAATTGTTGATTAAGGAAATGGTAATGCATTCTTTTACGAATACTTAGACCAGATTGTTTGATTTATTCATGATAAGAATGAGGTTGCTTTTGTGCTCGAGACGATTTATTAGTTAGAGAAGAAATTTTTGCGGTAGGAATTGCAAGAGTGAAATAATAAATTTTGGCATGGTTATTTGTTTTAGATGTTTTACGGTGTGTCAAAATAATTAAAATGGTCAACACCATTAATTTCTACATATCCCCATTTACCTTTCCCTCTTCCCAACCATTTACCTTTCTCTCTTCCCAATCTCTTTATTCTCCCAACTCAAATTTTCAAATTCCACCTTTCCACCTCATCAATCCCCAACAACTTTTCTCCACCAATCACATTCCACTTTTCAAACTCCATTTTTTCTATTTAAACACTCATCCTCTCTTTCATATTTCTTCATCCTTTTCCCCATTTCCTTCATCCAAATTCTCCAAATCCCTTTTCCCCAATTCCCTGTAGAAATCAAATGGAAATGTTCTGAAAATCTTCATCCATTTCACCATTTTCACTCACCTTGAAAAGCCTATCGAAATTTTTTCTGATCGATCGATTCAGTCACGGGACGGATACAGAGCCAGACGCTGTTGCTGTACATTTTCCACACTCGGTCAACCGAGTGACCGCTCTCGGTCGACCGAGAGCCGGGCTTCCCCCTCCGTTTGCTGCTGCGCTGTTATCTATCAGGATGCCACCCAGAAGACGCAGAGCCGCTCAGTTCGTGGCTGTTGAAGGCAACATTCCATTGATCAACGGGGTACCACAATTCGCTAGTCGGGAGGTATACTCTTCATTTGTTAATCATTTTGTTAATGCCCCCGTCCATCGAGCTCGAGGATTGGATTTGGGGAATTGTGGAGACGAGCTTTTAGAATTGGTGGAACGCTATCAATGGCGTGATGTCGTAGCACCCCCTGGGCGAGTCAACGTCAATTGGGTAAGAGAATTTTATGCTTATTTACGCGTACACCCCGACACCAATATCGTACATATTCGTGGCCGACCAATTGTAATTTCTCCGGGTACGATTAATGCTTATTTTGGGGTGGATGTCTCGGAGGACGGGCCGGAGTATATGGCGACATTTGACGGGTCCGATGCTTGGTTGGAAGAAGTTGGAGCCTATCTGGGAATAGAGTGGGCTATAGGGGAGATTGCCCGCACTTTTGCGGAAACAAACTTTAGGAGATGGGAAGATAAATGCCTTAATCGGCTTATCCGTTCTAATATCTTTCCGGCTAAGCATGTATCTACGGTTTACTATACTCATGACACTTTGCTTTATTGGTTGTACATGGGATGGCCTGTGAATGTGGGGGCATTAATACGCAAGGAGATGACAGACGATGCTCTCAAGCCTCGGCACACCTTACCTTTTGGTTCACTGATCACTACATTCTGTGAGGGAGCCGAGTGCCCTGTGTTAGGCGGAGATTCCTATGTGGAACCAATGCATATCCTATCTTTGAGTTCTGTCCCACCGCCTCTCGTTCAAGGCCACGACCAAGAAGGGGAACCTGAGGATGCTGCTGACGCAGCCGACCCGGACAATTTGCAACTAGCACCATTCAATCCAGGATGGGATTAAGTATTTTAATTTGAGTGTTTGCATTTCCTTTAATTAACGAGTTTTTATTTTGACTCAATTCTACTAGTATGTCGTGTTATATAGAGCAAGTTTCTCTGTTTCCTAGATTCGAACTCATGTAATGTTTTGGACTTGCTGAAATATATTAAAATGTAATCATTAAATTATGGACTTAAACATGTTTAAGGAAATGGTTATCCCTTTTACGGTCCCTTTTTCTGATTATTATTGTCTGGACTAATCCTGTAACGAATGTCGAGTTTTGTTTAAGATGTGTTGCAGTGATTATTCTTCGGCCCTGCTATGGAGCCAATGCCTGTGCCTGTTGAACTTTGCCGAATTTCCAAGACTTGTTCGACTACCACCCTTATCCAGAGCTAAGTTCCTTTTTCTGAGCGTGTTATTTCGGTTTTTATACATTGGGGACAATGCATGGTTTAAGTGGGGGGGTACAAGTCACTTAGCTCAAATGAGTAATTCCATATATCAAATAATAAATAAAATGGAAAAAAACAAAAATTAATTAAAACTTTTAAACTTAGAGTCACATTTACTTTTGTGAGTTCCTGATAATTATATCTAATAAGAAGTAAACCATACTTCATGAGTACGTGATCACTTTATACTTCTGCGATTTCTTGATTAGTAAACTTAATGATATTCATATTATCCGTTGCAAGTAGTTGTTTATTATTCACTTATTCAATAATTGAATCGAGTTGTACTACGCTTGTTATAAAAGGTAAAATTATAATGTGTACATTGCATAGATGATTGATTTTGCTTACCTAGTGTCAAATTTATCGTCTGATGTGTTCCTAAAGATTCTAGCCACAAAAGCTGAGTAATAAGCTTGAGACGTACCTGTGTTTGACAATGTTAAAACACTGGGCTTGTAGTAAATTACCAAAGTAGCCTCGCGCTTGTGGTAATATTCGATGCTATTTTTGATCTAAGATAGAGGGATGCTCTAAAAAGTCTTCCTTCTTGAGATTGATAGTATCTGAAAAATATGAAGATATGAAAAGAATATTCAACTCTTTAAGAGGCTTTGAGTAGTACTCGGTCTCCAAGTCCAAAAACCCGATAGATACGCTCTTGCTTATTATTCCAGTGCTTGAAAAATTAAAAGGCTTAAGAAGTGGGAATACTGAAGTTGGTAGGTTAAGACTACGAAGTTTGCATAAGCTCTAATCTTGCTACGAATGTTAAAACTCAATGCACATGCACACAACACATCGATTCGTGATGAATAGTGGATAATGGATATCTGATGAGCATAGAGGATATGAGTTGATTCGAGTTTCTTGTGTCGTATATCGTGACCACCGGAAAGTAGTTCATGGGGAATAACTTATTGATATTTTGATCGGGACGATCAAAGGCTAAGTGGGGGTAGTTGATAACGGTCATTTTGTGCCCGTTATTCTATGACCTTTACCCCCGATTCTAGTTTAAAGGAGCTATAATAGAGGAATAATAAGTCGTAATACGCTTAATTTGCATATGCCGAGAGTTACGATTCATTATTACGTATTAAGAGGTTTTATTATATTATTTGATATTACGGATCGTATTTCATGTGATATTTGTAGTAACTCATTTGGGAGCACAAGGATGGACTTCGGAGAAGCTTTGATGGATCACGGACGAGTTAAGAAAGCCCAAGATAAAAGAGGAAGAAAGCCCGGGAGGGTGTAAGGCTCGGTCGACCGAGCTCGTGCATTCGGTCGACCGAGTGGGCCTATGATCCGAAGAAGTTCGGCACATTATTTGAGTCGGTTAGGGTTCGAGTGTCGGCATTTTAAGTCGGTTCTCTATGACGGCCGAGGCTCTATATAAACACAAGTCCTTTGTATTTTTTATATTATGCATTCACCACTATTCATTCATAAGAACATATAAGCAAATAAGGCTTGTGGAGGAGCTAAGGGTGCAAACATGTAAGCCCTAGTTCTTCATCTTGTTTTCTTTTAAGTAATCAATTTCCCAATTATGCCTTGATTGTTTGAGTAGTTATTCATATCTAGATGATGTAGATCTAGGATATGACGTTAGGGCAGTGGTGATACCTTGTCTATAAGGATCCCATATCCTACGTCCTCTACCTAATATCTACGGATGAATCTGTGTGTTTAATTTACGTGTATTTAGATTAGTTTATATGATGTCCTGATGATTCGCTATATAATCCGATTCGTATATGAAACGCTGAGAAATATGTTCGGGGATGTAAATCTGGGGAGTTAGACTCTCGGGTGACCGAGAGGTGTCACTCGGTCGACCGAGAGCACCTATTCGGTCGACCGAGAGTTGTCAAACCTGTTTCATCCGTTAATCGATCACGTCTTTATGATTAGGTTAGCTTAATTGAATTTATTATCTCGTAGGTATGGCTATGGCTACGTCACTCGCTTAATTTAATTAAAACGTGTAAAAAGGAAATACCGATATAAAACTCTTAGGTAGGCTTAGGAATTGATCTTCGGACGTTCAGCGTTATCTAGGTAGGTTTATATTAGGGAATTGCGCGCACCTTGTTACACGTAGATCGTAAACTAACTTGAGACTATAACTTGGTAATTGTTAGTTGGACGAGGGTTTAAGTGATCGTCTAGGAAGTACGCCTAACCAAAGGAATGTTGCCCGGACGAGGTGTACGGTCAATATCGGCATCCTTAGAGTAGTAAGCGTGTGAGTTATATGAGATGGAGGCACCAAAAGGCGAAGTCACGTAACAATACCACAGTGATATAGTGACCTATCGGTGCTACATCAAGCTTAGAGGATGACTCCCGTAGCCAATATAAATAGATATGAACGGATTAGTAGTTGATGAGTTTTGTTGTCATATAAATTGTCTAGATCCAAATGATCACGGTTATAATAGGGCGAGTTGATTACGTTATGTGTTTACATGTTGTTTATATGTTTGAGTGTGTCTTTCTTTTCTCGTACTTTATGTTGGTCATAGACCGTGTTTGTCAAACGAAATAAATAGGTTGGCTATTTAAGTTAGGATCCACAAATTGATTCTCTGTGGGATCGACCTCGACTCTATCTAGCTATACTGCGATTGAACCTAGTTCACTTGCTAGTGGTTATTTAGGCATCGAGTTAGTAATTTAACTTGACCTCAATCAAAATACCTATCATATTGTCCGTGTCGAAGACCTCCTCGGGTGTACGTTTCTCAGGGCTCTCCTGAGTATGACCGGGTTCCGTATCACGGCCTCGAGGTGTATCAGTCTCTCGGCCAGCTTGTGGGATTTCAAAACCACCCTCAGAGGGTCGAGCCTGAGACCCGGATCCCTGATTACAAGCACATTAATATTTTAGATTCGTGTGTGAACAATATAAATACGGGTGTCAAATTATTATATGCAAGATAATTCATACCTGTCTAGCAAACTGCTGTGCTATGAATTCCACAAATTTTGTATGCTCCTCTCTGAACAATCTATACTCAGTCTTGAGTTCAGATAACTCAGCCTTCGTCTCTCTTAACTCGGAGTCGGTTTTTACCAACGCACTCTTCAAAGCTCTCAACTCCGAGTTAGTTCCATCCAACTCTTGTTGGATGAGTTCGAATAAGGCGGGTCTCGGTGGCTCAACCCGGCGCGTTTACGGATATCGTGCGATCGCCTTGCAGTTGGCGGAGGTAGTCGCATCCTCTCGTCCGCCTCGACCGCCTACGTCGAGCGTCCTCTTCATCAACACGGACGCTCACGTTGTAATGAATGGCCGGAGGGACGAGTCGGTGTGCTTCTTTCGGGAGAGACCGGTCGTGTGTTTCTGAGAGGAGGGACCGGTGGACTGTCTGTAACGGGAGGTACGGCCGTTGAGGTACCGGGTGGTACCGGTAGTTGACGAGGTACGGCCGTAACGTACGCCGCCGGCAACCCTAGTGAAATCACATACTCCCTATCTTCCGGGGTGGTCAGAATATCATTGGGGATTCCTTCCTGCATATATGAAAAAAACACGATTTTAGATTCAATATCTTTAAAATGTGGACAATAAAAAATCTGATAGTCGATACTTACCGATATTTTAAATTGTGTTGATTTCAGTGTACCGTAATATACACCGCCGCTCGAAAAGCGCCACCTCAAATACTTAGGATGATCGTTCAAATGTCCCGGCCTCAAAAGCGCATATTTCCCTTTAGAAGCAACGGCCGGTATGGCGTAAAAAGCCCACACATGCAATGCATAAAGACACCCGGCTATAGTGGGCTGCATAGCCTTGTCATCATCTGAAGGACCGTATGTACGTAGGGTCTGTACTTGTCTACTCCGAGTTCAACATAAGGTTATCAAACACGTACTGCCCCCACGGATAAGTTGTCATGAGTCTTAGGTCCTCGACGATATAAAAAATACGATTCGATATTATAGTTCGGGGGTCTTGTCCCATTAAAAGCCCGTAAATAACATAAACGAGAGCCAACCGATAAACGGTTTCGACGTCGAGTCGGTTTGTTTTCATCGCGGCTATGATTTTTTCCATCGTTACCGACCCTACGCACTTACTTAGTTCACACGGCTCCCGGAAACACCGTGATACGGGCGTAATCTCAAGGTTTGTATCTCCGAATCTATAGCCCATTATCAATCCAAACTCTCTTCGGCCGAAACTTACTCTCTTCCCGTTAACATTAAAATGCAGTTCGTCGTCACAATCGGGATATACCATTTGGAAATATAAAAATGCTACGAGCCGCCCTTTGAATGCCCGGCTAGTACGATACCGGCAAATAAAATCACCGAAGACCGATTCTTCTAGTACGTTTAACAAAGTACCCCTGGCCGTATGGATGGAGCTCCAAGGTAGCTCGTAATCTTTCATATATCGCCCTCTCCGAATGAAATCGAACTTCGCTTTATCGACCAAAGATTCACGCGGATGAATATATTCTCCGTGTGTCCCCAATGTGGAAAGTGCAAGTCATTTTTTAATTATAAATCATTTTTAAATTACCAAAATAAATATAATATATATATATATATATATATATATATATATATATATATATATATATATATATTGTGTTTTCTTCTAAAGTAAATAAGTTTGTTTATTAAAAATAAAAAAAACGCCTTTGTATTTATTAACGATATATATATCACCATACACATATATACATATATATGTACGTATATGTCTATATATACATACATACATATACACACACACATGCATACATATATATATATATATATATATATATATATACATATATATATATATATCACCATACACATATATACATATATATGTACATATATGTGTATATTTACGTACATACATACATATACACACACACATGCATATATATATATATATATATATATATATATATATATATATATATATATATATACATAAATGTATACATATATATATACACACATATATACACATACATTTACATATACACATACATATTTATGTACATATATATATGTACATAAATATACACGTATATAGACACATATGTATACACTTATATACACATGCATATACATATATATACCCATATATACAAGTACATACACATATATAGATACATGTATACATACATATGCAAATATACATAGATATATATATACATATATACATACATATATACATATATATATATATACATATACACATATACTTATCATCTGTTTTTGTTTTTGGTATATAATCGTTGTTTCGTGTTGTGTTGTAACGTTAGGGGGGTAAGAAAGAAGATAATATGGTTTTTACCACGTCACAGAATACTTGATGATGACGAGGGAGAACAGAGGCCGTACGGAGCCGGCGGAACAGACCTTATATTTTCAATCTAAGGGGTGCCTCACTTCCGGCTGAGGATTACCAGGCTGCTGAGGACAGGAAAAGATGCTCTATTGAGCAGACCTAATGAAATTTTCTACGAGCTACCTACCGGGAGCCCCAATACAAAGCCCGGAGATTAGGCATGACACGGCGGATCAGAAGGAATCGAAAACACCCTAGGGAAAGCATGCAATTCTAAGAACCTCGTCAGGCCGAGGCGTACCATGGAATTCAGTGCGAGATATTGATTTTTGGATTTTCAAACAACAGTAGTTTGTCGTTTGGTTCAATTTTTTAATTAACATACATGTTAGCCATAATTTCAAGGGCATTTTTATTGTTCCCCATGTTAGCCATAATTTCAAGGGCATAATTAGGTCATTAGCAATACTACTATCATACTATCATAGATCACACTACATTATCAAATCAAAATTTATAACAAATTATATCCATATTATCACATATTTTGAATTTTACATGAACCACATACACAATTATTCAAACATGGAATATGACGGATAAAATGATTTTAATCGGGCATTTATCCTCCTACAATTCATATACATCAACTTAGACAAAGCACATATACATGAATATGTCTACAATGGCCGCATATACATATACATAAATCTAAAACTTAGACAAACCACATATCCAACAATTTTATCCCATTCATCTACACATAATAATCATTTGCATCATACACATGAATTCATCCTATTAATAACATACAATTCGGCTGTTCAAAATCATTACATCATAATTCGGGCATTTCAAATATAAAAAAGCATAAACCTAATCCAAAAACAAGAAATCAAATACATGTAAACACTCACATTGATTGCCTCTGACCAATGCGAAGAAGAGGGAGTAGCCATTGTGATTTAGCCTCTGTATAATCCGTCTAAATCCGCCTGAGTTGTAAATCGTCCAAATCCGCCTGAGTTGCTGTAAAATCGCCCAAATTCGCCGGACTTACAGTGTTTTTTGGCTCTGAAATTCGAAATGAGATGAATTGGGGAAGATGACAGTGAAAAGGTTTAAAAATTGGACGACTCCGTCCAAATTTGGAAGACGGAGCGTCCAATTTGGACGACGGCCGTCCAATTTGGACGTCTAAGATTATCTCATGGAATTGGACGGCATCATGTATCCAAATTCGGACGGACTTGACTCAATTTAGACGACGTCGTCCGAATTGGACGATTTACTTGAAAAAAAATGTCAGACTCTGACACACCTGAAAATAAATATCGTTGCTACAGTTGCCTGATTTACCAATTTCTCGTAAAAAAGACTTTTCTTGATCAAAGTGCATAGTCAAGTACGACATTATTTTGGGACAAAGGGAGCATTACAGAACAAAATATGACTTCAAGATTCACAATATATTTAAAAAACAACAAAACCCTCATACCCTGATGATTACAAGCAATGAATTTATTCACAACTGTCACGGAATTTATTAACACAAAACAAGTAATAATCCAGTTAACCTCAAGTATAAGGATCGTAGTAATAGTGGTTAATGCCGGGTCGATCTTACGGGGAACTGGCGATTGTGAATTCTAGTTTTTATTCCTAACTAACCTATGTCACGATTACTAAACTAAACAGCGGATAAAGCTAAACAGAACGAAAATAAAACTTAACTAAAGCGTAAAACCGGAGAAGATACGATCTAAAGCCGGGAAGGATATGTTTCGAACCAATTTAAACTAAACTAAATCTAAGATGCAATAGAAAGAACTAACTAAGCTAAGTAATTCAATTTCAAGGGATTTTAAATCAATAATTTACGAGACGAACAAGCAATTGATCCACCTATCCTATCAATATTCAGTTTCGATTCAGATTATTTCGTGATTACTAATCAAATTGTGATTCATCTATTCAAAGGTATGAACCCTAATTTCTTAGGCAAGTTCGTCTATTAATCTCTATCTTTCGATCTAAAGATTAACGCTCTCAAATCAAGGTGTGAAATCTCTCAATTTCTAACCTAGAAATCTAACCTAATAACTCTCGTTAATTAGATCAAATATCTATTCTTTATCATGGTGATCTAAAGTCTAACTTGATTTTCATCAATTAAACAATCAATAAAGCAAGCATCTTTCGATATATATTTGCAATAACAACGTAAAGCATGATAAAGGAACAACTCGTAATAGATACTCACAAAATAACCACGAAAAGAAACTGAATTGTTGAATCGGACGGCTTCACAACGCTTGTTCAATGGAGGCCTAGCCTCTTAGCATCCTCTTGAAGATCGAATTATTGAAGTAAAAATACATAAAAAGTGTTTAGAACTACTAGAAAACTAAGAACAATGAAATCTCAGCCGCCCCTAGGGTTTAGGGTTTTCAATATATCGTGTATTGTGAGGAAAAACGCGCTGATATTTATAGAAGATTAAGTCGGTTTCAGCATGTCGGCCGACGGACGCCCGTCTGGAAAGGGTGAAAGCCCGTCCAGCTTGTGAAATCTTCTTTGAGTCGGGCCGAGTCACGACCAGACGCCCGTCTGCCAGCGTCCACTCCTGCGTCCAAACTTCCTGAATCAACTTCCCATTCCTGGACGCTCGTTCACTTCAGTTAGACGCTCGTCCACTATGGACGCCAGTTCAGCTTCCTGGACGCCAGTTCAGGATCGAATTTAATCTTGATTTCTTGAACTTTATCTATTTTTCTCTATCTCATTCCTTCATTATCTCTTTTACCTCGAACTCAATCAACTCTTGAGCATCTTTTGAGCCTCAAACATGCATCTATAACACATAAAAACATCGCAAAATGTAATAACGCTCAAATAATCATAAAAACATAATTAAAACACATAAATCAACCTATTTTGCGATTATCTCTTTTAAAATATCATTTGCTCAATATTTCCATTAAACACACGTTTCTTATGCAAATTAGTACAATTACGGGGAAAAATATCATAGAATATAGCGTTATAAATCGAATAAATTCACCCTTAACAACTCCCCCACACTTAAGCTTTTGCTCGTCCCGAGCAAAACAAAACAAAGTAAAGGCTCGAGAACAGATCAGTCATCTAAACATATATAACACATATCTAATAAATCAGAAGTTCACCAGTGTGTGTGCATAGCCATAATAAACTTCCACTAAAGCCGAACTTGAGAAACTCAAAGCAAAACTAGCTAATACCCCCTCGTAGACTAGCAATAAATGAAACTCATAAGATGCACCCTACAAACGTGTTATATCCCGAAAAAGATGATCGAATATATCCAGGCCCTTTTTGAAATACTCAGAGGATAATCCCTACAACATATCCTTCGGTTCTACCTGGGGATAAGATAGACGATAACTTAGTCTTATATCCATTCATGCTAATCTTTTAGTTGATTTAACTTTTTCACTTTTAAACACACATCAGAATGAGCTATTGCCCTGTCATAGCAGAATAGGACATTTCGAGATAACACCCTACCTTACTCAAATCATAAGGCAGCTTTTTCTGACTGTCGTGAGCTTTTAGTCATCATAGTGGTATAGGACATACGTGGTATACCCTATCACACTCAAATCATCGACCAGCTTCCGACACACCCAATTAATTCATTTAATTCAACTTTTCCATTTGACAATAAGTTACGTGTTACTTATCACATTCAAACCTTCAGATATTCACAGTATATCATACTCCGGATCTAAATACAAACTATCATAAATCTCAAGATATATGCGTAGCACTAAGTACATGACTTATAAGAAAATCAAAAATCACTCGTCCAAAAGGGGTATAACTTTATAAGTAGCTCATCATTTACTATGGCTCGTGAAAAATCGATCTCAGGTGAAACAACTAACTTATCAAACATATGATATACAGCTCAAATGACTATAAAAATAACGAACATTGAATCGAATCGCCTACTCGGGACAAAACAAAAACAAAAGTGTCGAAAAATTACGAAAATTTTAGCTCATTTTGCATAGAAACATAGAAACATTACGCACTAAGCAAATGTGTAGATACATATCGAAACATTCCCCTCCCCCACACTAAAAAATCAACATGTCCTCGTGTTGTGCAGAACGAAAGAAAAAGGAAAAGACTTAGTCGATTTAAATCGAAACTCGAATCGTCGGTCGGGCCGGAGCCTACATAATGACACTTAGAACGCGTAACCGGACAATGTAGCTCGACGAAACCGCTAAAAATATACCCGCACGTCTTAACAAACATGGAACCATCTCGGGGAAAACGGGGAATTATACCAGAACGAAAAGAGATATCAAAAATGAAGATAAAGCAAAAGTTAAAGCAAATCAATACATCCGTAAAGTATAAACATAGTATAAAATGAAGAAAGTACGGGTGCCTTATGGCTTACATGATCCATCGAAAATAAATAGTAGCAACATCAAAAATTACAATGAACCATATAAGTAAAAAGTAGCAGAAATATACAATCACCGTAGCTAGCGCAATTCGAAAAATAGACTAATGAAATCAAGATTGCCCCGGAGCCGGAGTATCATCAGCCGGAGGAGGAACAGCAGAATCAGCAGCGGTAGTAGGGTCGGTGGAGGGTACAGCAGCCGTAGACGTCGTTGATGAAGGTGCCGGCTGTGTAACCGGGGCAGTAGCAGTCCCAGTAGGTCTCTCCTCCGCAACCTCCTCATCATCAGGCTCTTTCTCCACCTCAAGCACATCGGCAATAACCTGCTCGATCGCATCGGAAAAGATGAACTCCGTATCACTCTCCTTGAAAATCTGCATATCCCTCGGCTTCTTGCCCTCCACAATGCACTTCAGCACGTACATTATGTTCTTCTGCGTCTCCTGGATATCAGTCATCCAATCTCGTAGACTATTGGCCATGCTGTACCGAGCCCTCTCGCAGGAGATAAACTAGACAAGGAGGGAACCGGAGGTGGTGCCGAAGATGGACCAGGCTCCTGGGGTGTCTCCGTCTCAGACTGTCCCGAAGGCTTACCCTTCTCTCTCTGTATTGGCCTCGGGTTCTTGGGCTTGTGATCCGCTCCATACTCCGGCACACCGGCATCGAGGCACAAACCGTGGATCAGGTGAGGGATGATCAAGCTCCGCGTATAAACCTTTTGATTGATCGAGATATCGTCATACAAAGCTTGTCCCACATTCACATTCAGGCCAAACGTCAACGCATACAGCATACCTAGGTCACCAATGTGAAAGTGTGTCAGGTTGTACTTGGGCAACAACCGACTCTGAATGAATCGACACTGGACCTTCCAATCCTCCGTCCAGGTCGTGGTGACTAACTCCTTCCGGTCTCCTCCCGGTCTTAATGTCCAAGCCACATCCGGGCACACTCTTAACCGCAACTCCTCCAAAGGATCCTGTCCCAAACTCTGTCTATGCACAATCTCTTCCTTATAATCTCTACCCTCGAAAGCCGCCAACCCATACTTTGCATTGATCACCTCCGGTGTAAACGGAACTTGGACTCCTCGAACCACAACCACCTTCGATTCCAAGTCGGTTTCCGAACAATTGGCATAAAACTCCCGAACCAAGGAACTATTGACCGGGGTAGTTGGAATCGTCATCAAAGCGCCCCATTTCCGATCCTTAAGCAATTTAACGAAATCCGGATCGACCTTTGCCTCTAAAGTGGCCCTTTCTATCAACATCGTCCTCGAGAAATAGTGCTGTTTATACACATCGTGAGCTCTAGGGTTCACGAACCTACGAGGTAAGGGCATAGGAGGTACGGTTTTGGCCTTCTTCCTAGGTTGGGAAGTCCTAGGTACAACCGGCTCCTCCTCACGGGTAGCTTCTACGGTGTCCTCAGCCCTAGATGATCCTCCATCCCGGGGAACCCTAGGCATCCGTACCAATGGCACATCCTCATCCGTCTCTGAGTCTGAGGGTTGCTCATCTCTCAAGGTAGCCCTAGTTTGGGTGGCCCTAGGAGGTTGCTCTCGAATACTCACACCCCGGTTAGGATAAACTAAGGTTGGGTCGAACTCTTTGCGCTTCTTCCCGGCCTCCCTAGCAACTTCCTTCCCGTGTCTCTTCACAACTCCCTTCTTATGAACCATTTTCAAGTCTAGATTAACCCAAAACAATCCCAATTCGCAACAAGATACCCGTTTAACGTCCAAACGGAATTTCCCAAACAATCCAACACCAAACCATATCAAAACAGCAATGCAGACCAACCAACGTCATCCATCAACATCCCATATCACCACAGAACAAGAACCAAGAACAGAACAAGAAAGAAAAAACAAATAAGAGAGAACTCCTATAAAACAGTCGACTCGAAGATCGACTCAAAAAAACGTGCAATAATCTAGGAAAAACATACAAAATCTTACCAAATATGAGGATGGGACGATGATAGAACGGATTAGAAGTCCAAATAATGCCAAATTGAACCCAAAAATCAAATTTTTATTCCCGAACAGTCGCACCAACTAAATTACTGAATCGGATTAATGGGTGTTTGTTGGAGGATTTGGAATGGAAAATCGACAAGAAGGGATTGAGAGCTGTTTGTGGTACTTTGAAGCGCCCAATTTGGTGTAGAAACAAGTATTTTAGGGCAAAAGGAGGGCAAAAGTCGGGTTTGAGGATTTGAAATTCTGAAAAAGTGAGTCTCCATGGGTTGAAGATGTATATATAGGCAGGTGCTGGACGGGCGTTCAGCTGGAGATCATATGAACTGGACGGGCGTCCATATACACAGTTTACATACAGCGTTGAAAAGGGTCTCTCAGACGGGCGTCCAAGAATGTCGGACGCTCGTTCAACAATTGTGCATAACGGACGGGCGTCCAGGGCACTGGACGGGCGTCCAATAGAGAAAAATTGCAAAATTTATAAAATTTCATATAGTTTAAATGCAAACTTGCATTTTCTCATTAAACTTAAATAAAACTTCAAAAATACAAATGGAAATCAACGAAAAACATAAAATTATAAGAAAATAAATAAAAACAAATAGAAAACAGTGGGCTGCCTCCCACCAAGCGCTTTTGTTTTACGTCGTTTGCTCGACGAAACAAACCTAACTAATGCTAGTCTGCGTAAATCTCGTCCCAATCCACCAAACGGATGAGACGACGAAGCATATCAATAGCAGGAGGGAAATCATAGTCGTCTTGTATGCCCCAGTCATCTCCAGCTACCTCTAAACCTCTAAAATGTGAAGCCTGTAGTACCAGCGCTAGATCTGTCAGCATAGGGTCATTGAGGACCGTATATGGACGTCCTATAGCTTCCTGGAGCTCCTCAGTAGTGAAGTCACTACCTCCCGAACAGCGGGGTACAATGAGAACATAGGTGATGGTCTTCGTACGGGTACTAAGCTCAAAATCTACGTGCAAGACTATAGTGCCTCCCGGTCCATCGCCTATTGTAATCGGTGGGATCCGACTAATGATGGGGAACTCCTCCGGAAGAACTCCGTAATCCATATCTAAAAAGCAAACTAGCGACGGATATAAACGAGAAAAACTTAGTCAACTAAGACTTTATTAAACTAAAACTTAAATAAATATAATACTAATAGCCTAGACGTAATTTAACTAATATAATAAGGGATATCTAGGATGCCTCCTAGTAGCGCTTTTGGTTAATGTCGTTAGCTCGACACTGTTGAAGTCTAGCCCGGATCAGGCCATTTGACTTTTCTGCCAGCCACTACCTCGTGTAAGCTCTGATCAGTATTGTGGCCGCAGAAACAGCACCTAACACATGGGGTTAAATTCTTTATAGCTTTCCAGACACGTTTAAACTTCCCCATGGTTGACTTCTTCGTCTTCTGAAGCTTCTGATGACATTCTTGTTGACGCTCCTTCCAATATTCTTCCATATCCCAACTACCAGCTAGAACTTCTTCAGATTGACCATCACCGTCATTCTCAGAGAAAAGATCGGGTGAAAACTCGTCTAATTCTTCGACTATTGTAGCACCACATCCAAGGATATCGAGGAACAGAACAGTCAAAGGCTTGTCTTTAGGCCCACCAATGTAGTGTTTGCACCTCTGTCCGTTCACTCGAAACGGCTGGTCACCATAACCTCATAGTTCTAGAACGCCTCCAGGAATAATTTGGAGAATTTCAAAGGGACCGGACCAACGTGTCCTCAACTTCCCAGGAAACAAATGTAACCTAGAATTGTAAAGAAGAACTTGTTCTCCGACTTGAAATTCTCTCTTCTTAATCTTAGCATCGTGGATTAGCTTTGTTAAGGGTGAATTTATACGATTTATAACGCTATATTCTATGATATTTTTCCCCGTAATTGTACTAATTTGCATAAGAAACAAGTGTTTAATGGAAATATTGAGCAAATGATATTTTAAAAGAGATAATCGCAAAATAGGTTGATTTATGTGTTTTAATTATGATTTTATGATCATTTGAGCGTTATTACATTTTTGCAATGTTTTTATGTGTTATAGATGCATGTTTGAGGCTCAAAAGATGCTCAAGAGTTGATTGAGTTCGAGGTAATTGAAGATAAAAGAGATAATGAAGGAATGAGATAGAGAAAAAGAGATAAAGTTCAAGAAATCAAGATTAAATTCGATCCCGAATCGGCGTCCGGGGAAAGCCGAAGCGGCGTCCATAGTGGACGAGCGTCTGGTGAATTGAACGAGCGTCCAGGGATGGAAAGTTGATTCAGGAATTTTGGACGCTGGTATGGACGCTGTATGGACGAGCGTCTGGTCATGACTCGGCCCGATTTGAAGTTCATATGGAGAATGGACGGGCGTTCACCTATCCAGACGGGCGTCCGGTAGCCGACTTAGCGAAACCGACTTTAAAATCTATATATAGTCGGCTGTTTCTCCACACAAAAGACACAATACACTCATTATTCAAAACCCTAAACCTAGGGGCGGCTTTAGGCTGCGTTTTTCTCCTTTTATTCCAGTTTTTTATGCACTTTAGATCTAGATTTAATTAGTTACTTTTTATGTACTATTTCTGCAAATTTGAGTTGCTGAGGATGTTCGAGGCTAAAAGCTTCCATCAAAGAATATTGTGAAGCCATCCAACGATTGTTGATTTCGTTTTCTTCGGTTGTACCTGTGAGTATTTATTTAAAGGTTGTTTCTTATTCATGTTTATTACGTTTAATTCTTTTACATCGGAAGATATGCATGTGTGATTGTTTATTGTTGATGGAAATCTTAATAAACCCTAGATCATCATGAATAAGAATAGTAATTTGAATCTATCATAACGGAAGTTAATAGGTTTAATTGCTAGATTACAAACATAAAGTTTACACCTTTGGTTAGAAAACGCGTTAATCTTGCATTGGAAGATAATAGGTTAATAGATGAACTTTCTAAGGAATTAGGGTTCATGTTTAGATAAGGTGAATCACAACCTAGATAAAAACCACAATATAATCGAGATAGGAAATCAATGCTTGTTGGATAGGTGGATCAATCCTCGTTTGTTCGTTATAAACTTGATTTAAATCCTTAAAACTTGAATTTGTTTAGTTAGTTTACTTTTATTTCCATCTTAGTTTAGTTTAGTTTAAATAAGTTCGCAACCCGTATTCTTCCTAGCTTTGGATCATATCCTCTGTCTAGTTTATTTTCTGTTTTGTTTTGTTTCATTCGCTGTTTAGTTTAGTAATCGTGACATAGGTTAGTTAGTTAAACAAAAACTAGGGTTAGCAATCGCCAGTTCCCCGTAAGATCGACCCGGCATTAACCTCTATTACTACGATCCTTATACTTGAGGTTAACCGGATTATTACTTGTTTGCTTTGTTAGATAAATCCGTGACAAGTTTTTGGCGCCGTTGCCGGGGAACCGGACGGTTGTCTAGTTTTTGTTTTTCTTTTTTCTGTTTGTTTTTGTTTGTCCTGTTTTTTATTTCGTTTTAAATTCCTGTTTTTAGTTGACAAACGTTTAGGTAATTAGATAATTAGGGTTTTAGCTTAGGGTTTAAGGTTCTCTTGTGATTAGTTCTCTTCTCTTCTCTTCTTTTATCTGTTCTTTTCTGCAAATTTTTCTTTTCTGTTCTTGTTTTCCCGTTTCTAAACGGACGTCTGGAAATTGGCCGCCCGTTTACTGGAAAGTCTTCGATCCTGAACCACTTCTACTCGCTTGGACTAGCGTCCATAGGTTTCGGACGCCCGTCCAAGTATTCTGCCGTATAGACGAGCGTTTGGTCCACTAAACGCCCGTCCGATCTCAATTCCATCCGGACGCCCGTCAAAACTCTTGGACGTCCGTCTGGTCCTGTTTTCCTCAATACTTTTGTTTCCTTTTCTTCTTTCCCCTTTCTTTTCCTTAGGTTTTTAATTTTTAGTTTAGGCTTTCAATTTCTTAGTTTTTAGGTTTCAACCACTTGTTTTTGGTCCGGTTTATGCAAACTCGGAGTCAAAAGGGACAGTTATTATACACCCCTGACCCCGAGCGAACCGTAGTCCGGCCAAACAGGCGGATTTTCCGTTCAGCGGTTCTGGCAGACAGAGCCGAAAGAGATCTTGAAGATCAGCTAGCAAGAGAAATCACTGATTTTGTGATAATGGCCGCTAATAATAGACGTACGTTGGCAGACTACGCCATGCCAGGCGAAGTCAAAGTCAACCCGGCTATTTTTATTCCAGCCATTACCGCACAAACCTTTGAGTTAAAACCGGGACTTATTCAGATGATGCAGCATGCATCTATTTTTCATGGTTATCAATCAGAGAATCCGCATACCCACTTGCATACATTCTTAGAGATATGCGGTACTACACGCATCCAAGGAGTAAGTGAGGATGCTATCAAGCTGAAACTTTTCCCATTTTCTTTGAAGGGAGAGGCTAAAGAGTGGTACACCTCTCTCCCGCCCGAATCTATCACCACACGGCGAACTCGAAAAGGAGTTCTTGAGTCAATATTTTCCACCTTCAAAGACGGCCCGGTGTTTAAACGAAATATTCACTTTCTATCGAAAGAGAATGAATCTTTCTTCGAATCTTTGGAAGAGATTCAAGTCTCTTCTTAGAAAGTGTCCCCACCATGGGTTGCCACTGGAAAGGCAAGTCAATACATTCTTCAGTGGATTGACCGAGCTCACCAAGGGCATGGTCAATAGTTCTTCTGGCGGGGCATTTCTGAAGAAAACACCGGAAGAGGGATGGGCATTGTTTGAGGACATCGCAAAGTACAACTACGCCCCCTCTTATCAAGCAATTCAAGCTCCTCCTCCTCCCAAGGTTGAGGAAGTCAATTTGCAAAGTTTGATCGCCATGCTGCAGAAGCAGATGGCACCATCTCAAGTTCCAAACCCGATAAATCAAACTTCTTCTTTTCCACAGAACCCTCAGGTTCTGTACTGCGAAAACTGCTGTCAGACTGGCCATATGAATGGCCAGTGCCAATTTAATCCCCCTACACCTTATCAAGTGAATGCTGTTCATGATTATGGACAGTACAATCAAGTCACGTGTCAGAATTGTGACGAGGTGGGGCACACTTCTAAATTCTGCCCTATGAATGGACAGAATGCGGAAGTGAATGCATTCTATGGCCAGAACAATCCAAGGTTCAATCAGTTTCCTGGCCAGGGCAATTTTCAAAACCAAGGGTTTAATCCATCTTCAAATTTCAATCCTAATTCGAATTTTAATTTGAATCAGAATTTCAATAGAAACCCTGGGTTTAATCAGAACCAAAACTCGAATTTTTCCAATCCTACGCAAAAATTCAATCAGAATTGGCCTTCCAATTCAAACTCTCAATTTCAAAGTCGGCCCAGCCAGCCCTATTCTTCAAATTTCCAAAACTCTCAAAGCTCCTCCCAATCTAACAATCTTGAAGCCAAGTTGGAGGAGCAAAGTAGATCGATGAAGAATCTTGAGAGACAAATTGGGCAACCGGTCGAAACAGTTAGCTTCTAGACCCCCGGGCGCCCGCCCGTTTCACCGAGAAGAATCCGAAGGGTGGTCAAGTTGCTCGGCCGACTTGAACAAAGGCCCATGTACCGACCTCGTGCCATCAATTCAATACGGTAAAGAGGAGGCCGGTGCAATGAATCCGAGAAGCGGTACTCAAGTTAGTGGTCCTTCCCATCGGGAAACCACTAGCCCCTCCCCGCCATTGATAAGGCGGGAGGGAGGGAAGCCGAGCACCTACACTCCCCTCAAGCGCAAGAGAAAACTCGGGTGGCCGATCCCCGAGAGGTGAAGAAGTTGGAAATCCTCAAGTGGCTGATCCCTTGAGGACTGAAAAAGCAAGTGGAAGTCAGGAGGCTGATCCCCTGACTACACAGAAATCTGAAAAAGCTGTTCGTTGGAAGGATCTGGAAGACAAAGTTGTGAGTGCATCCTCAAAGAAAATCTTTTCTGAGAGTGACCTTAAGAAGCTTCCATTTCCACCGAGAAAGAGCAACATCCCCTTGAGTGAGGACAAAAAGTACGGAAAGGTGCTGAACCTTCTGAAAAATACTCAGGTAAATCTTCCACTATCAGATGTCTTGGTTGAGATGCCTAAATATACAAAATTCATCAAGGATGTGGTGTCTTCGAAAAAGAAGTTAGCAGGCATGGAAAGGCAAATTGGTGAGGATTGCTCCATGATTAATTATGGAGACTTACCAATTAAAAGAGGTGACCCTGGCAAGTTCGTACTTACGGTATTAATGGGAGGTCCGGTCTTCCCTAATTCTTTGTGTGATCTAGGTGCCTCTATAAGTCTTATGCCAATGTACGTATGCAAACGGCTCGGTTTATAAAGCCTTCTAGAACCGACTACTATGAGTTTACAATTCGCCGATAGATCTTCTAAAAAAGCTTCGGGGATCCCGAAAGACGTTTTCGTTCGATTGATAGATTTACCTTTCCGGTCGATTGGTATGTTTTAGATATAGAGAAAGGCGAAAACGTCCCCCGATTCTTGGAAGACCTTTCTTATCTACGGCTAGAGCCCTCATCGATTGCGATGGTGGGCACGTGACTATCCGAGTTGGTGATCAAGAGGTGAGTTACAATGTCTTAAAGTCCATTCAAGTACCCTCTGGCCCTCCAACCGGCTTTTCCATTGATTATATGACGGATGATTTCACCGATTATATGGATAAGCAAGTCATGGCTGTAGAAGCTGAATATGAGCGATTGGTTGATAACCTAAATACTCATGGTGTGGTTAATCTAGATCAATTAGCAGCTGATTTTGAGGAAGAATTGTTGGAAGGAGAAGCTTTGGCAGTGGGACCACAGAGTAAACTCAGTGACATTGAGTTGAAAAGTGGAGATCTCAAGTCGAGTCTAGAAGACCCCCCTACAGATTTGGTGTTGAAGCCGTTGCCTAAACATCTTAAGTATGTGTTTTTAAGAGAAGGTGACAAGCTTCCACTGATTATATCTGCCAAGCTTTCTCGTTTAGAGGAAATGAAACTTATCAACGTCTTGAAGAAAAATGAAAAAGCTTTTGGATGGCAAGTAGGAGATATCAGAGGGATATCTCCGGACATCTGTATGCATAAGATCAAGACGAATGAGGGTGCAAAATGTGTACGACAGCCCCAGAGGAGGCTCAACCCTCATATGCAAGAAGTCGTTAAAAAGGAAATCATCAAACTTCTGGACATGGGAATCATTTATGCCGTCGCGGATAGTGAATGGGTTTCCCTGACTCAAGTAGTTCCCAAGAAAGGTGGAATTACAATTGAGAATGAGAAGGGAGAGGAAATTGCATTGAGACTTGTCACTGGTTACAGAGTCTGCATCGATTATCGAAAGCTCAATGAGGTAACCATGAAAGATCACTTTCCCCTTCCATTCATTGACCAGATGCTTGAGCGTCTGGCGGGACACGCATTCTATTGCTTCCTAGATGGATATTCAGGATACTTCCAGATACCCATCGATCCGGTCGACCAAGAAAAGACCACTTTTACCTCGCTTCTTATGGTACATTCGCCTACAGGCGAATGCCATTTGGTCTCTGCAATGCCCCGGCTACTTTTCAGCGATGTATGCTAGCTATCTTTGACGGGCTTGTAGAAAAGTGTATGGAGATTTTTATGGACGATTTTTCGGTTTTTGATCAGTCTTTTGATGATTGCCTTGACAATCTTGATCAAGTGTTATCCAGATGTGTGGAAAAGAACTTAGTACTTAATTGGGAAAAATGCCATTTCATGGTAGACGAGGGAATAGTTCTTGGCCACAAAATCTCCGCCGAGGGTATAGAAGTTGACAGGGCAAAAGTGGAAGCTATTGAGAAAATGAGCTATCCTAAGAATGTGCGTGAAGTTAGAGGTTTTCTCGGACATGTCGGTTTCTACAGAAGATTCATTCAGGACTTCTCCAAGATAGCCAAGCCCCTGTCCACTTTACTAAAGGAAGACGTTGAGTTTAATTTTGATGGGAGCTGCAAGCAAGCGTTTGAGGAGCTCAAGGATCGTTTAATATCTGCTCCAATTCTTATATCGCCTGACTGGAACCTACCTTTTGAGCTTATGTGCGACGCATCAAACTATGCTGTTGGTGCTGTTCTAGGACAAAAGATCAAGGGGAAATTCCAGCCTATTTATTACGCCGGTCACACACTAAATCCTTCTCAAGTTAACTACACGACCACCGAAAAGGAATTATTAGCCGTAGTATTCGCTATGGATAAGTTTCGTAGTTACTTGCCGGGTGCTCAAGTGATTGTGTGGATCGATCACGCCGCTTTGCGGTATCTAATGACTAGAAAAAGAGGCTAAACCGCGCTTTATCGCGTTGGATACCGACCTCCAAGAGTTTGATGTTCAAATTAAAGATAAAAAGGGCAGTGAGAACGTAGTGGCGGATCATGTTTCTAGGATGTTAAGTGAGGAAAAGGGTGATCCTGATGATATAGATCTTTACTTTCCTCTAGAAAACATTATGTTGATAAACGGTTGTCCTCCCGATGTTCCGTGGTATTCTTCCATAGTTAACTACCTTCATGCCCGTTATCTTGATCCGGAAATGTCTTATCAAGAGAAGAAAAAGTTCTTCTCTGATTTGAAATATTTCGTTTGGGATGAACCTTATCTTTTCAAGATCTGTAAAGATGGTTTGCTAAGGAGGTGTGTTCCTGAATCTGAGCAACGCGATATAATCGAGCAATGCCATAGTGGACCCACAGGTGGTCACTTTGGTCCTTGGAAAACGGTTGCGAAGATCTTCCAGTCCGGTTTCTACTGGCCAACGATCTTTAAGGATACGGAAGCTTTCTGTAAAGCTTGCGATAGGTGCCAGAGAACCGGTACTCTAACAAGGCGGTTTGACATGCCATTGAAACCCATTCTTGAATGCGAAGTCTTTGATGTATGGGGGATTGACTTTATGGGTCCCTTCCCATCTTCCTCGCGGGAATAAATACATCTTAGTCTCGCGTGGATTATGTATCGAAATGGGTGGAGGCAATAGCCACTCCTCGCAATGATCATAAAACGGTCATGAATTTTCTAAAGAAGAATATCTTTGTGAGGTTTGGATGTCCACGAGCCTTGATTAGTGATGAAGGGACACACTTTTGCAACCGACCTTTGGAAAAAGTCCTCGAGAAGTATGGTGTTCATCACAAAACTGGCACACCATATCATCCAATGACTAGTGGTCAGGTTGAGCGAAGCAACCAGAGCTTGAAGAAGATCCTGGAGAAAACAGTGAACATTCATAGAAAAGACTGGAGTCTAAAGTTGGATGATGTACTATGGGCATATCGAACTGCCTATAAGACCCCCATGGGTACATCACCCTATCAGATGGTTTATGGTAAATCGTGCCACTTGCCAGTTGAGTTAGAGCACAGAGATTATTGGGCTACAAAGTTTCTTAACTTCGATTCCCAAGCCTCGTGGAAAACATCGGCGCAAGCAGTTGCATGAGTTGGACGAGTTTAGGCTTCAGGCTTACGAAAGTGCCAGGATCAGTAAGGACAAAATGAAACTCCTTCATGACGCAAAGATCAAGAAGAGAGAATTTCAAGTTGGAGAGCAAGTGTTACTTTACAATTCCAGGTTACATTTGTTCCCTGGGAAGTTAAGGACACGTTGGTCCGGTCCCTTTGAGATTCTCCAAATCATTCCTGGAGGCGTTCTAGAACTACGTGGTTATAGTAAACCATTTCGAGTTAATGGTCAAAGGTGCAAGCACTATATAGGTGCACCTCAAGAAAAGCCTTTGATTGTTAAATTTCTCGATATCCTCGGGTGTAGTGATGAGCGAAAAATTCACCCACTAAAAATACATTTATAAAGACTCGCAACTGTGGGTAAACTAACTCTCTAACTGGCAGAGTACCAGGTCGATTGCTAGGATAGCTACAGGAGTACGAGGTCGTCCCAAGAGAAATGTGGTTGTGAGTACCAAAGCGAACGTGATTCTTAGTCTAGGCGATCAAAGTTTTAGGTGGAGTTTTTATACTAATGCGAAAAATAAATTTTAACTAACGAGATTAACTAGGTGATTAAAAAGCATAGCCGAGCCATGATCCAATAGGTTATCTCCCCACAGGAAAAACTTGATAAGGAGTGTGTTTTATCTGATTCAGTTCATATGACATTCACGGGTGTTAACTCTTTATTCTTGCGTTAAGATCTGAACAGCTCTCACTTAACCCCCACACTAGGTTTATTAACCCTCCCTTTAGAGAGCTAACTCGCCTAACATGGTTGACCGGAATAAAAAGCCGTTGAAAAACCTCACAGAAAACATAGTTTTAATGTGTCACTTAGGTTGCCAATCTAACGATTAAGACTAAGGTTTAGTGATTTTAAAACATGTTTCGCACATCTCGTAAAAATAAGAATTTCACTTAGGCACATAGTCCGGATCTCGTCACTTAGATTGTCAATCTAACAATCAGGACTATGATTAGTGATATCCATATCTCACATCTCACCGCAAAATACATTTATAAGCTCGATGTAACCGTGAACAAAGTTGTCAATTTTATTCAAAGTTATTAAAATGATCAAAACAAGTTTAAAACATGAATTTATCATACGAATGTTAAATTAAGCACAACACAACTCCATCTCGTTTCCCGAGGGTTGATTTTACCCGTTTTCACATAATTCGGCTATGTAACGTTTAACTACTCATATTAACGAAAATAACAACGAAAATAACAAAACGAAAGAAAACAAAACGAAAAAGATAACTACAGCTATATAGATATACGTATAGATATATATATAGATATATATAGATATAGATATATATATATAATATACGTATATATATATATATATATATATATATATTTATACTAATTGCATCAAAATAAAAGAAAGCAATAAAAGACGGAAACGAAATTATATTAAAACGATAACTAGTCGGGTTATTACACCGACATTATAACGACATATATATCTAATTTAGGCCCCCCCATAATTAAAAGAAAGAAAAGATGAAGGAAAAGAGGGGCAGCCTTTCTCCGCATCCGTGCTCTCGATTTATATAGACAATGTTGAGGAGCCGGATCGATCCGGATTGGTGCCGGATCGATCCGAGCTTATCATCATTACTCATCATTACAAGTAACATGCAGACGGCGGAGAATTTATATATAATTATATATTAAACTTCTAAAATTCATATCTCGAGTTGTAGACCTCCAAAAATCATGATTCAAACGTCATTAGAAAGCTCTCGGAAAACTCTACAACTTTCATCAAGGACTCTTCTTCAGAAAACGTCATTTTGATGAGCCATTTGTATTACCGGTCTTTTTCGGGATTTTCCCTAATACAAATCGATTAGCCACTTGACCACCATTTGAGTTGTAGAAGTCCGATTGACTTGATTCAAAATCCATTGGAAAGCGTTCTTGAAGATATACAACTTTTATTAAGGAAACTTTTTCAGAAAACGCCGTTTTAATGAGCCATTCGTATGTCGTGTCGTTTTCGGGATTTTTACTATTACGAATCGATTAGCCACTTGGTCATAACTTGAGTTGTAGACCTCCAATTAACATGATTCAAAATGCGTTGGAAAGCTCTATCAAAGATCTACAACTTTCATTAAGGCCACCTCTTCAGAAAATGCCGTTTTAATGGGCCATTGGTTCGTCGAAGATATAAATCGTTAGTGACACTACGAACCACTGATCCACTTGACCTTTTAATTGTGACACTCTTATATCCCTAAAAACACCTCTTTTAGGCCTCAAAACGTGTCGTTACTCGGGATTTTGGTTAACCTAAAATTCGCAATAAACCACCAAAATACCAAACGTAAATCCGACACGACACTCCGGTTACTAAACCGGTACAAAAACTAGTAAAAACACATAAAAACACGATATTTTACAAAATAGTCACGACTTATATATTTTTATGAAATTTAGGAATTAATGACTTTAATTGATATAAAAGTGCTCGAAATGATATCAAAAGTGGGTTGAAAAGTTATAAAAATAACGGTGAATTTTTCCGTTATCACAACCCCCCACTTAGCTTTTGGTCGTCCTCGAACAAAATAAGCGATAAAATAAAATGAATGAGGAAAAATTCATGAAGATAAGATATGAATGACAATCGATTATGCAACCATTCGAATCATAACTACACGTTAACCGCAATATAAATGTATAACAGAGTGAGTGTGTGACAAGCCTTTTCAATTTTCACTATCCTCTCTTAAATAATTCAAGCAATACGCACAAATATCCATTCAGACAATCCTACCCCTAATGACTTTCCTAGGTATAGGTAGTAACAATTCCACACAACGTCCTCCCGTGTACTCATTAGGATAATCCCTAAAGCATATCATTCAGTTTATACTGGGGATAGTCCGAAGATAACTAAGTTGTTGTTGTTGTTGTTGTTTTTTTTTTTTTTTTTTTTTTTTTCACAGAATACTAACATATCCGAACTCATTGCCAAAATCGACTATCTTGCAAGCGTCATGAGGTGAGATCGAATACATTAATACCTATCTAATTCTCCTTTTTTTTATGCCCTCATTCCCAGCAATAGGATGTTTCGTGATAATACCCTAGCCGGACTACTATCATCGAGTGCAATCGGGAGCTTTTAAACCTCATAGTGATATAGGACGTTTCGTGATAACGCCCTACCGCACTCAAATCATTGGTAGCTACAACCGACATATATATAGTTTATCTTATTTTGACATTCTTTCTATCACATTCAAACCTTCGATATTCACAAGTACACGTTCAAAAGTTAGGTACTAAGTTACCGCAAGTCTCTCTAGGATAATCACTAGGATACTGAATGGGTACAGTTTAAAATTTTTCGCTTCAATATCAAAGGCTTACGTGAAGGAATTTATGTTACACAAATAAATTTGGGGTTAAAATGCACTTACGGTTCAAATTAGTTATACATATCAAATTGATCATTACATCTTTAAATTCATGAAATATATACCTTATACAGATTATTTTAATCAACTAAATAATGCTTGAAAAAGAATCAAAAACTAAGGGTTTAAACACTTACTGCCATTTCTAAACCAACCACGACTCTACCCCCCACTTACGATTTTGCATTATTCTCGCAGTGTAAATGAGATAGAGAGGAGAACTTAGCTTATAAACTTGGCGAGAAAGGTGCTATCGAATCCCGTAACGACCATGAGAAAGCACGTCCCGAATCCCTATATCAAAACCAAAACAAAACAAACACGGGACATGGTCCTCGTGCCAAAGTATGCAATAGAGATATGGGAATAATAAGATAATGGCACCGTCACGTCGAAAATTCGATAGGCTATATAATAGCTTTAGATGGAAAAATCACCCACACGGGTAGAGCACAAAACATCTAAGCATATACGTATCACATGAGCATATATCATAGTCAAGACATCAATTCATAGATTCATTTTTATTACACACAGTTTTATTAAGGCGGGAATACTCACCACTATACTACAACAACAAGAAATTTGAAACAGACTAGATCATAAAATGAAATGTGTGAAAGAGTATAGAGTCTTTTATACCCAGATCCTCAAGGGTTCAATAACTTAAGTCCAAGAAATGATACATTTGAATTTTTTATCTTTTTTCTTTATCGGGATTTTCGGATAACCACCTAATCATTCCCTCTTAATGAAATTCAAACATTCATCCTGAGACTTGGTTGTGCTTTGTGTTCATCTTTCATACAGATTCTACATTTCATTAAGACTGGGCTTATTCAAATTATTATTATTATTATCGGGCTCGCCTCCCGGTAGCGCTTTTGTTTAACGTCGTTTGCTCGACAAAGTTGACTCTAAACGGACTCAATCAACCAAAATCCGAACTCAAGAAGATCAATAGCTTAAGAAAAATTAACAAAGCGAGAACCATCGAAATTAAATTGTCTAGAAACGTACCTCGTTTGGCTCTCGATGCTACCTCCTCCCAGCCAGAGAATCTTCTTTTATCAGACTGTCGAACCATCTTCTTTTGAAAATTACCATAAAGCTCATCCATTGGGGAGTATACAAACTGGACCGCAAAAAATTCATCCTCACAGAGTGGACGAATGTAGTAATCCGGGACCAACATATCTACTATTACCAACTCTCCTAGTGGCTTTACTAAAGATGGCCAATCAATCTCTCGCTCCTCTAACTCTGTCATCTCCAAATCTTGCACTTTTTCTTTGCAAACTGAATTATCAACCTTATTCTCAACCTGAACTTCTTCAGTGATAACCTCATCATCATCCCTAACCACCTTACATGTCTCTGCCTCTTTCACATACCTCACTAATTCAATCAATTGCCCCACCTTGTCTTGAAGATTTCTTATGGCGGAGTCGTACTTACCTTGAACTCCCGCATGTCCAACGTCGCTCTTCCAAGATCCGGTTCAATCGTTCTAATTGCTCTATTTGACTCGTCGGTGAATTCTTCTTGTGGCATGGGGAAAACTGATCGTATTGACTTTGACATATTTGAGGTGAGTAGCAGTCTTCTTGCCATTCCAGACACTGATCAGATGGCTGAATCTGGTTGAAGCTATCAACATGCTGAGTATGAACACCATAATCCTGATAAGCACCAGGGTTCGAATAACCCTCATAATATCGTGGCTCATAACTCGAATAACCATAATTCGGTCCCGGTATGCATTTGGGCAATTATAGGACCGAGAACCCCGGTTATTCTCGTCGTTGATACCGAGGCTCGAGACATGAACCGTTGTTGATAAGGTTGGTAGGGGTATTGTTGTTCGATGAGTAGTGTTGATTGAAAAATTCATCCATTTAAACTCAAACCGCAAGATCTCGAAAATAACAAGAAAACAATAAACTTTTTTTTTTTTTTTTTTTTTTTTTTTTTTTTAAACACACGATATTTAGACCCCTCAAAAAGTTATGGTAGCCGAAGGCCCTAATCCCCGCTTTAGCCGGACTTACAAGATATCACCCTCCGAAGAGGCTAAGTACCAAAGTCGTATTCAAACCGAGTTCAGGACAATATCACTTCAGCATCCAAAGCTCTTTGTCGACATCTAAATAAAACAAGAAAATAAAAACCTAGGCCCAAGCCTTCGGTTCACTTACAAGATATCACAACAATATCACACATTTCCCCGGCAACGGCGCCAATTTTTTGATGAGAGAAAAATACACCCACTAAAATATTGGTCCCCGGCAACGGCGCCAATTTTTTGATGAGAGAAAAATACACCCACTAAAATATTGGTCCCCGGCAACGGCGCCAATTTTTGATGAGCGAAAAATTCACCCACTAAAAATACATTTATAAAGACTCGCAACTGTGGGTAAACTAACTCTCTAAGCGGCGCAGTACCGGGTCGATTGCTAGGATAGCTACGGGAGTACGAGGTCGTCCCAAGAGAAATGTGGTTGTGAGTACCAAAGCGAACGTGATTCTTAGTCTAGGCGATCAAAGTTTTAGGTGGAGTTTTTATACTAATGCGAAAAATAAATTTTAACTAACGAGATTAACTAGGTGATTAAAAAGCATAGCCGAGCCATGATCCAATAGGTTATCTCCCCGCGGGAAAAACTTGATAAGGAGTGTGTTTTATCGATTCGGTTCATATGACATTCACGGGTGTTAACTCTTTATTCTTGCGTTAAGATCCGAATGCTCTCTCACTTAACCCCCACACTAGGTTTATTAACCCTCCCTTTAGAGAGCTAACTCGCCTAACATGGTTGACCGGAATAAAAAGCCGTTGAAAAACCTCACAGAAAACATAGTTTTAATGTGTCACTTAGGTTGCCAATCTAACGATTAAGACTAAGGTTTAGTGATTTTAAAACATGTTTCGCACATCTCGTAAAAATAAGAATTTCACTTAGGCACAGTCCAGATCTGTCACTTAGATTGTCAATCTAACAATCAGGACTATGATTAGTGATATCCATATCTCACATCTCACCGCAAAATACATTTATAAGCTCGATGTAACCGTGAACAAAGTTGTCAATTTTATTCAAAGTTATTAAAATGATCAAAACAAGTTTAAAACATGAATTTATCATACGAATGTTAAATTAAGCACAACACAACTCCATCTCGTTTCCCGAGGGTTGATTTTACCCGTTTTCACATAATTCGGCTATGTAACGTTTAACTACTCATATTAACGAAAATAACAACGAAAATAACAAAACGAAAGAAAACAAAACGAAAAAGATAACTACAGCTATATAGATATACATATAGATATATATATAGATATATATAGATATAGATATATATATATAATATACGTATATATATATATATATTTATACTAATTGCATCAAAATAAAAGAAAGCAATAAAAGACAGAAACGAAATTATATTAAAACGATAACTAGTCGGGTTATTACACCGACATTATAACGACATATATATCTAATTTAGGCCCCCCCATAATTAAAAGAAAGAAAAGATGAAGGAAAAGAGGGGCAGCCTTTCTCTGCATCTGTGGCTCTGTTTATATAGACAATGTTGAGGAGCCGGATCGATCCGGATTGGTGCCGGATCGATCCGAGCTTATCATCATTACTCATCATTACAGTAACATGCAGCAGCGGAGAATTTATATATAATTATATATTAAACTTCTAAAATTCATATCTCGAGTTGTAGACCTCCAAAAATCATGATTCAAACGTCATTAGAAAGCTCTCGGAAAACTCTACAACTTTCATCAAGGACTCTTCTTCAGAAAACGTCATTTTGATGAGCCATTTGTATTACCGGTCTTTTTCGGGATTTTCCCTAATACAAATCGATTAGCCACTTGACCACCATTTGAGTTGTAGAAGTCCGATTGACTTGATTCAAAATCCATTGGAAAGCGTTCTTGAAGATATACAACTTTTATTAAGGAAACTTTTTCAGAAAACGCCGTTTTAATGAGCCATTCGTATGTCGTGTCGTTTTCGGGATTTTTACTATTACGAATCGATTAGCCACTTGGTCATAACTTGAGTTTTAGACCTCCAATTAACATGATTCAAAATGCGTTGGAAAGCTCTATCAAAGATCTACAACTTTCATTAAGGCCACCTCTTCAGAAAATGCCGTTTTAATGGGCCATTGGTTCGTCGAAGATATAAATCGTTAGTGACACTACGAACCACTGATCCACTTGACCTTTTAAGCTTGTGGCACGTCTTATATCCCTAAAAACACCTCTTTTAGGCCTCAAAACGTGTCGTTACTCGGGATTTTGGTTAACCTAAAATTACGCAATAAACCACCAAAATACCAAACGTAAATCCGACACGACACTCCGGTTACTAAACCGGTACAAAAACTAGTAAAAACACATAAAAACACGATATTTTACAAAATAGTCACGACTTATATATTTTTATGAAATTTAGGAATTAATGACTTTAATTGATATAAAAGTGCTCGAAATGATATCAAAAGTGGGTTGAAAAGTTATAAAAATAACGGTGAATTTTTCCGTTATCATGTAGCACCCCTAAAGTCGATGAGTTTGACGAGTTTTCGCCTGACTTGTTTTCTGAGGATGACGGCACTGGCCCATCAGAAGAAGTTCTAGCCGGTAGTTGGGATATGGAAGAATATGAAAGGGAGCAAAAGCTTAAACGTCATCCGAAGAATTTACAAAGGAAAAAGTTAACCATGGGAAAGGTTAAACGTGTATGGAAAACTGTCAGAGGATTGATCCCATGCGTAAGATGCTGTTTCTGCCGCCACACTGCCGATGAGAGCTTACACGAAGTCATGGCTGGTAGAAAGGTGAAATGGCCTGATCCAGGCTAAGCTTCAAAGGTGTCGAGCTAACGACATTAACCAAAAGCGCTACTAGGAGGCATCCTAGATATCCCTTATTATATTAGTTAAATTCTATTTAGGCTATTAGTGTTATATTTATTTAAGTTTTAGTTTAATAAAGTCTTAGTTGACTAAGTTTTTCTGTTTATACTTTCTGGATGTATTGACTGCTTTAACTTTTGCTTTATCTTCATTTTTGATATCTCTTTTCGTTCTGGTATAATTCCCCGTTTCCCCCGAGATGGTTCCATGTTTGTTAAGACGTGCAGGTATATTTTTAGTGTTTTCGTCGAGCTACATTGTCTGGTTACGCGTTCTAAGTGTCATTATGTAGGCTCCGGCCCGACCGACGATTCGAGTTTCGATTTAAATCGGCCTAAGTCTTTTCCTTTTTCTTTCGTTACGCACAAATACGAGGACATGTTGATTTTTAAGTGTGGGGGAGGGGAATGTTTCGATATGTATCTACACATTTGCTTAATTCGTACTGTTTCTATGTTTCTATGCAAAAATGAGCTAAAACTTTTGAAATTTTTCGACACTTTTGTTTTTGTTTTGTCCCGAGTAGGCAATTCGATTCAATGTTCGTTATTTTTATAGTCATTTAAGCTGTATATCATATGTTTGATAAGTTAGTTGTTTCACCTGAGATCGATTTTTCACGAGCCATAGTAAATGATGAGCTATTTATAAAGTTATACCCCTTTTGGACGAGTGATTTTTGATTATCTTATAAGTCATGTGCTTAGTGCTACGTATATATCTTGAGATTTATGATAGTTTGTATTTAGATCCGAAGTATGTTATCGTGAATATCTCGAAGGTTTGAATGTGATAAATAACACGTAACTATTGCGCTTTTGAAATGAAGTGAATAAGTGAAGTTGTTTTAAATTATAAATGTGTGTGTCGAAAAGTCGGTCGATGATTTGAGTGAGGTAGGTCATACCACGAATGTCCTATTCCACTATGATGACCAAAAGCTCACGACAGTTAGAAAAAGCTGCCTTATGATTGGAGTAAGGTAGGGGATTATCTCGAAATGTCCTATTCTACTATGAGGGCAATGGCTTATCCTAATGTGTGTTTAAAGTGAATAAGTTAAATCGACTAAGATATCGTTACGAAATTGAATATAAGGCTTTGTTTTCGTTAATCTTATCCCCAGTATAAGCTGAAAGATATGATGTAGGGATTATCCTCTGAGTATTTCAGAAAGGCCCTAGATTCATTCGATCATCTTTTTCGGGATATATCACGTTTGTAGGGTACATCTTATGAGTGTCATTCATCTCTAGTTTGAAGGGGGTATTAGCTAGTTTTGCTTTGAGTTTCTCAAGTCTGGGTTTAGTGGAAGTTTATTATGGCTATGCACACACACTGGTGAACTTCTGATTTATTGGATACGTGTTGTATATGTTTAGATGTCTATCTTTTCTCGAGCCTTTATCTTTGTTTTGTTTTGCTCGGGACGAGCAAAAGCTTAAGTGTGGGGGAGTTGTTAAGGGTGAATTTATACGATTTATAACGCTATATTCTATGATATTTTTCCCCGTAATTGTACTAATTTGCATAAGAAACAAGTGTTTAATGGAAATATTGAGCAAATGATATTTTAAAATAGATAATCGCAAAATAGGTTGATTTATGTGTTTTAATTATGATTTTATGATCATTTGAGCGTTATTACATTTTTGCGATGTTTTTATGTGTTATAGATGCATGTTTGAGGCTCAAAAGATGCTCAAGAGTTGATTGAGTTCGAGGTAATTGAAGATAAAAGAGATAATGAAGGAATGAGATAGAGAAAAAGAGATAAAGTTCAAGAAATCAAGATTAAATTCGATCCTGAACTGGCGTCCAGGAAGCTGAACTGGCGTCCATAGTGGACGAGCGTCTGGTGAATTGAACGAGCGTCCAGGGATGGAAAGTTGATTCAGGAAGTTTGGACGCTGGTATGGACGCTGTATGGACGAGCGTCTGGTCATGACTCGGCCCGATTTGAAGTTCATATGGAGAATGGACGGGCGTTCACCTATCCAGACGGGCGTCCGGTAGCTGATGTATAACATTTATATGATAAAAATTACGATGTTTTATATACGTTATCGACTCTTTTTATATAAAATATAATAAAATATAACGATAATCTTATAAAATATTAATAGCTATGAATAAATCTAAATACTATAAAAATCTAGTAAAAAAATGATAAAAAGTTATAAATTTTGTACCGGGTTAATAACCGGAGTGTCGTGTCAGATTCACGTGGGTATTTTTGGTATTTTACAGACCTTAGGTAAACCAAGACCCCGAGTGACGACATTTTATGGAGTAAAATCATATCTTTTGAAGGAATAAAGGAAGTGCCACGAGATTTAAAGTTCAAGTGGATCAGTGGTTCGTGACGCCGTATCAAGTTATATTTTCAACGAACAAATGGCCCAGTAAAAAGGCATTTTCTGAAAGATAAGTCTTCATGGAAGTTATAGATCTCCTCAAGAGCTTTCCAACGCATCTTGAATTATGTCATTTGGAGATCCAGAGCTCAAGTTATGATTTTATCAAGTTTCGGATTAAGATTGAAAAAAATCTATCCGGATCGATCCGGATTTACCTCGGATCGATCCGAGGAGGCATAATGATTATCCAGCATGTGGCCCTGCAGAGAAAATCCTGGGATAAGATTTTTTATTCCCGGATCGATCCGGCCCTTTCTCGGATCGATCCGGCAAGGGAAAAATTGCCTATAAAAAGTGGCAAGCATTGCAGCACAAAAGGGGTACCAAATATATTTCTTTTACCTCTTTTTAGTAGTAGTAGTATGTATATATATAGGCCTTATGCCATAAATAAAGTAGTATCGTCATAATGCTCGAGAAATTATCAGAAGATCAATGTTGTTGAAGTTGTTGTAGCATCCAGACGAATACAGCTTCTGATTCAATCGTTGTAATCGGGTAAAATTTCTAAAGTATTTATGTTTGTTTTGTCTTTTTATCTTTTCGTATAATGTTAGTAGGCTAAATCTAATAACTAGCCAAAGTTATGTAATCGTTTTATTTCGATCTTTTCGGTAAAGGAATGTTGTCTAAGTAAAATTGAATAAAATTGAGCTAATTGAATCTTTTTCTATTGATAAAGTTTGACTTGAAAGAATTCATAATCTAATTATGAATTGACACCTCGTAATTAAGTTATGAACTCGTTAATAGAAAAACCGGAGGGTAAAATTGGCCGAGTGAAAACGTGACAACGGAACCCGCTTTCCTACCCGGGGGCGATTTGTCCTAAAAGATGAATCTTATTAAAATTTGTACTCAAGATCGTAATAATGTTAAATTCATCAGTTTAATTGAAACTTAAACCGGAAAGTTGAATCGCCCGGCCTTGACAACCGGAGCCTTTAAATAAAATTGACCGTTTGACGAACGGAATGACTCCTTTTTATTCAAAGGTAGAATCGTACTCGGGACCCTCGTTCGGAAAAACCGTAATGTGAGTTGTGGACTTTGGACTGATGACAATGGACATATGACAATTTCACACACTCATGTGAGGACGAATTGTTAACCTTAGGAGTACACCGTTTCATTTACTCAATTGAACCTAAAGATTAAGCACATTCCATTCACTGAAAAGATCGTATAAATCAATTATATAAACTTTGGCTAGTTCTCTAATAATATATTTGGCATCTATATATTTATATCTATATATATACTTTGCAACTTATGCACATCTATATATATTTATATATCTATATATATTATATTAGAATAAATTTTAATTTACGTATTTATTTTATGTTGACTAGAATAGTAGTGATCCGTGTTATAAAATTGCGGTTTAGATCGAGTTAATAAAAGCTCTTTGGTGTTTAACCACACTTAGAAGAATTACAAAGTTCCCCGAGGATACGATACTCGACTCACCATACTAGCACTACAGTTTGACCCGATACACTGTCGGTTAAGGACTGGTATTAGCACTAGAAAAGGCCACGTCAGTAGCCGACTTAGCGAAACCGACTTTAAAATCTATATATAGTTGGCTGTTTCTCCACACAAAAGACACAATACACTCATTATTCAAAACCCTAAACCTAGGGGCGGCTTTAGGCTGCGTTTTTCTCCTTTTATTCCAGTTTTTTATGCACTTTAGATCTAGATTTAATTAGTTACTTTTTATGTACTATTTCTGCAAATTTGAGTTGCTGAGGATGTTCAGAGGCTAAAAGCTTCATCAAACGAGTATTGTGAAGCCATCCAACGATTGTTGATTTCGTTTTCTTCGGTTGTACTGTGAGTATTTATTTAAAGGTTGTTTCTTATTCATGTTTATTACGTTTAATTGCTTTTACATCGGAAGATATGCATGTGTGATTGTTTATTGTTGATGGAAATCTTAATAAACCCTAGATCATCATGAATAAGAATAGTAATTTGAATCTATCATAACGGAAGTTAATAGGTTTAATTGCTAGATTACAAACATAAAGTTTACACCTTTGGTTAGAAAACGCGTTAATCTTGCATTGGAAGATAATAGGTTAATAGATGAACTTTCTAAGGAATTAGGGTTCATGTTTAGATAAGGTGAATCACAACCTAGATAAAACCCACAATATAATCGAGATAGGAAATCAATGCTTGTTGGATAGGTGGATCAATCCTCGTTTGTTCGTTATAAACTTGATTTAAATCCTTAAAACTTGAATTTGTTTAGTTAGTTTACTTTTATTTCCATCTTAGTTTAGTTTAGTTTAAATAAGTTCGCAACCCGTATTCTTCCTAGCTTTGGATCATATCCTCTGGCTAGTTTATTTTCTGTTTTGTTTTGTTTCATTCGCTGTTTAGTTTAGTAATCGTGACATAGGTTAGTTAGTTAAACAAAAACTAGGGTTAGCAATCGCCAGTTCCCCGTAAGATCGACCCGGCATTAACCTCTATTACTACGATCCTTATACTTGAGGTTAACCGGATTATTACTTGTTTGCTTTGTTAGATAAATCCGTGACAAGTTTTTGGCGCCGTTGCCGGGGAACCGGACGGTTGTCTAGTTTTTGTTTTTCTTTTTTCTGTTTGTTTTTGTTTGTCCTGTTTTTTATTTCGTTTTAAATTCCTGTTTTTAGTTGATAAACGTTTAGGTAATTAGATAATTAGGGTTTTAGCTTAGGGTTTAAGGTTCTCTTGTGATTAGTTCTCTTCTCTTCTCTTCTTTTATCGTTCTTTTTCGCAAATTTTTCTTTTCTCGTTCTTGTTTTCCCGTTTCTAAACGGACGTCTGGAAATTGGCCGCCCGTTTACTGGAAAGTCTTCGATCCTGAACCACTTCTACTCGCTTGGACTAGCGTCCATAGGTTTCGGACGCCCGTCCAAGTATTCTGCCGTACAGACGAGCGTTTGGTCCACTAAACGCCCGTCCGATCTCAATTCCATCCGGACGCCCGTCAAAACTCTTGGACGTCCGTCTGGTCCTGTTTTCCTCAATACTTTTGTTTCCTTTTCTTCTTTCCCCTTTCTTTCCCTTAGGTTTTTAATTTTTAGTTTAGGCTTTCAATTTCTTAGTTTTTAGGTTTCAACCACTTGTTTTTGGTCCGGTTTATGCAAACTCGGAGTCAAAAGGGACAGTTATTATACACCCCTGACCCCGAGCGAACCGTAGTCCGGCCAAACAGGCGGATTTTCCGTTCAGCGGTTCTGGCAGACAGAGCCGAAAGAGATCTTGAAGATCAGCTAGCAAGAGAAATCACAGATTTTGTGATAATGGCCGCTAATAATAGACGTACGTTGGCAGACTACGCCATGCCAGGCGAAGTCAAAGTCAACCCGGCTATTTTTATTCCAGCCATTACCGCACAAACCTTTGAGTTAAAACCGGGACTTATTCAGATGATGCAGCAAGCATCTATTTTTCATGGTTATCAATCAGAGAATCCGCATACCCACTTGCATACATTCTTAGAGATATGCGGTACTACACGCATCCAAGGAGTAAGTGAGGATGCTATCAAGCTGAAACTTTTCCCATTTTCTTTGAAGGGAGAGGCTAAAGAGTGGTACACCTCTCTCCCTTCTGAATCTATCACCACCTGGGCAGAACTCGAAAAGGAGTTCTTGAGTCAATATTTTCCACCTTCAAAGACGGCCCAGTGTTTAAACGAAATATTCACTTTCTATCAGAAAGAGAATGAATCTTTCTTCGAATGCTGGAAGAGATTCAAGTCTCTTCTTAGAAAGTGTCCCCACCATGGGTTGCCACTGGAAAGGCAAGTCAATACATTCTTCAGTGGATTGACCGAGCTCACCAAGGGCATGGTCAATAGTTCTTCTGGCGGGGCATTTCTGAAGAAAACACCGGAAGAGGGATGGGCATTGTTTGAGGACATCGCAAAGTACAACTACGCCCCTCTTATCAAGCAATTCAAGCTCCTCCTCCTCCCAAGGTTGAGGAAGTCAATTTGCAAAGTTTGATCGCCATGCCGCGCGTAGATGGCACCATCTCAAGTTCCAAACCCGATAAATCAAACTTCTTCTTTTCCACGAACCCTCGGTTCGCATCGCGAAAATCGTCGTCGACCGGCCATATGAATGGCCAGTGCCAATTTAATCCCCCTACACCTTATCAAGTGAATGCTGTTCATGATTATGGACAGTACAATCAAGTCACGTGTCAGAATTGTGACGAGGTGGGGCACACTTCTAAATTCTGTCCTATGAATGGACAGAATGCGGAAGTGAATGCATTCTATGGCCAGAACAATCCAAGGTTCAATCAGTTTCCTGGCCAGGGCAATTTTCAAAACCAAGGGTTTAATCCATCTTCAAATTTCAATCCTAATTCGAATTTTAATTCGAATCGAATTTCAATAGAAACCCCGGGTTTAATCGTAACCAAAACTCGAATTTTTCCAATCCTACGCAAAAATTCAATCGAATTGGCCTTCCAATTCAAACTCTCAATTTCAAAGTCGGCCCGGCCCACCCCTATTCTTCAAATTTCCAAAACTCTCAAAGCTCCTCCCAATCTAACAATCTTGAAGACAAGTTGGAGGAGCAAAGTAGATCGATGAAGAATCTTGAGAGACAAATTGGGCAACTGGCTGAACAGTTAGCTTCTAGACCCCCTGTGGTACCGCCCGTTTCACTGAGAAGAATCCGAAGGGTGGTCAAGTTGCTCAGGCTGACTTGAACAAAGGCCCATGTACTGACCTCGTGCCATCAATTCAATACGGTAAAGAGGAGGCCAGTGCAATGAATCCGAGAAGCGGTACTCAAGTTAGTGGTCCTTCCCATCGTGGAAACCACTAGCCCCTCCCCGCCATTGATAAGGCGGGGAGGGGAAGCCGAGCACCTACACTCCCCTCAACCGCAAGAGAAAACTCGGTGGCCGATCCCCGAGAGGTGAAGAAGTTGGAAATCCTCAAGTGGCCGATCCCCGAGGACCGAAAAAGCAAGTGGAAATCGGGAGGCCGATCCCCCGACTACACGTAAATCCGAAAAAAGCCGTTCGTTGGAAGGATCCGGAAGACAAAGTCGTGAGTGCATCCTCAAAGAAAATCTTTTTCGAGAGTGACCTTAAGAAGCTTCCATTTCCACCGAGAAAGAGCAACATCCCCTTGAGTGAGGACAAAAAGTACGGAAAGGTCGAACCTTCGAAAAATACTCGGGTAAATCTTCCACTATCAGATGTCTTGGTTGAGATGCCTAAGTATACGAAATTCATCAAGGATGTGGTGTCTTCGAAAAAGAAGTTAGCAGCATGGAAAGGCAAATTGGTGAGGATTGCTCCATGATTAATTATGGAGACTTACCAATTAAAAGAGGTGACCCGGCAAGTTCGTACTTACAGTATTAATGGGAGGTCTGGTCTTCCCTAATTCTTTGTGTGATCTAGGTGCCTCTATAAGTCTTATGCCAATGTCTGTATGCAAACAGCTCGGTTTATAAAGCCTTCTAGAACCGACTACTATGAGTTTACAATTCGCTGATAGATCTTCTAAAAAAGCTTCAGGGATCCTGAAAGACGTTTTCGTTCAGATTGATAGATTTACCTTTCCAATCGATTGGTATGTTTTAGATATAGAGAAAGGCGAAAACGTCCCCCTGATTCTTGGAAGACCTTTCTTATCTACAGCTAGAGCCCTCATCGATTGCGATGGTGGGCACGTGACTATCCGAGTTGGTGATCAAGAGGTGAGTTACAATGTCTTAAAGTCCATTCAAGTACCCTCTGGCCCTCCAACCGGCTTTTCCATTGATTATATGACGGATGATTTCACCGATTATATGGATAAGCAAGTCATGGTGTAGAAGCCGAATATTAGCGATTGGTTGATAACCTAAATACTCATGGTGTGGTTAATCTAGATCAATTAGCGGTGATTTTGAGGAAGAATTGTTGGAAGGAGAAGCTTTGGCGTAGTGGGACCACGAGTAAACTCGGTGACATTGAGTTGAAAAGTGGAGATCTCAAGTCGAGTCTAGAAGACCCCCTACGATTTGGTGTTGAAGCCGTTGCCTAAACATCTTAAGTATGTGTTTTTAAGAGAAGGTGACAAGCTTCCACCGATTATATCCGCAAGCTTTCTCGTTTAGAGGAAATGAAACTTATCAACGTCTTGAAGAAAAATGAAAAAGCTTTTGGATGGCAAGTAGGAGATATCGGAGGGATATCTCCGGACATCCGTATGCATAAGATCAAGACGAATGAGGGTGCAAAATGTGTACGACAGCCCCAGAGGAGGCTCAACCGTCATATGCAAGAAGTCGTTAAAAAGGAAATCATCAAACTTCTGGACATGGGAATCATTTATGCCATCGCGGATAGTGAATGGGTTTCCCGACTCAAGTAGTTCCCAAGAAAGGTGGAATTACAATTGAGAAGAATGAGAAGGGAGAGGAAATTGCATTGAGACTTGTCACCGGTTACGAGTCCGCATCGATTATCGAAAGCTCAATGAGGTAACCATGAAAGATCACTTTCCCCTTCCATTCATTGACCGGATGCTTGAGCGTCCGGCGGGACACGCATTCTATTGCTTCCTAGATGGATATTCGGGATACTTCCGATACCCATCGATCCAGTTGACCAAGAAAAGACCACTTTTACCTGCCCTTATGGTACATTCTCCTACAGGCGAATGCCATTTGGTCTCTGCAATGCCCCGGCTACTTTTCAGCGATGTATGCTAGCTATCTTTGACGGGCTTGTAGAAAAGTGTATGGAGATTTTTATGGACGATTTTTCGGTTTTTGATCAGTCTTTTGATGATTGCCTTGACAATCTTGATCAAGTGTTATCCAGATGTGTGGAAAAGAACTTAGTACTTAATTGGGAAAAATGCCATTTCATGGTAGACGAGGGAATAGTTCTTGGCCACAAAATCTCCGCCAAGGGTATAGAAGTTGACAGGGCAAAAGTGGAAGCTATTGAGAAAATGAGCTATCCTAAGAATGTGCGTGAAGTTAGAGGTTTTCTCGGACATGTCGGTTTCTACAAAAGATTCATTCAGGACTTTTCCAAGATAGCCAAGCCCCTGTCCACTTTACTAAAGGAAGACGTTGAGTTTAATTTTGATGGGAGCTGCAAGCAAGCGTTTGAGGAGCTCAAGGATCGTTTAATATCTGCTCCAATTCTTATATCGCCTGACTGGAACCTACCTTTTGAGCTTATGTGCGACGCATCAAACTATGCTGTTGGTGCTGTTCTAGGACAAAAGATCAAGGGGAAATTCCAGCCTATTTATTACGCCAGTCACACACTAAATCCTTCTCAAGTTAACTACACGACCACTGAAAAGGAATTATTAGCCGTAGTATTCGCTATGGATAAGTTTCGTAGTTACTTGCTGGGTGCTCAAGTGATTGTGTGGACTGATCACGCTGCTTTGCGGTATCTAATGACTAAAAAAAGAGGCTAAACCGTGCTTACTGCGTTGGATACTGACCCTCCAAGAGTTTGATGTTCAAATTAAAGATAAAAAGGGCAGTGAGAACGTAGTGGCGGATCATGTTTCTAGGATGTTAAGTGAGGAAAAGGGTGATCCTGATGATATAGATCTTTACTTTCCTCTAGAAAACATTATGTTGATAGACGGTTGTCCTCCCGATGTTCCGTTGTATTCTTCCATAGTTAACTACCTTCATGCCCGTTATCTTGATCCGGAAATGTCTTATCAAGAGAAGAAAAAGTTCTTCTCTGATTTGAAATATTTCGTTTGGGATGAACCTTATCTTTTCAAGATCTGTAAAGATGGTTTGCTAAGGAGGTGTGTTCCTGAATCTGAGCAACGCGATATAATCGAGCAATGCCATAGTGGACCCACAGGTGGTCACTTTGGTCCTTGGAAAACGGTTGCGAAGATCTTCCAGTCCGGTTTCTACTGGCCAACGATCTTTAAGGATACGGAAGCTTTACGTAAAGCTTGCGATAGGTGCCAGAGAACCGGTACTCTAACAAGGCGGTTTGACATGCCATTGAAACCCATTCTTGAATGCGAAGTCTTTGATGTATGGGGGATTGACTTTATGGGTCCCTTCCCATCTTCCCGCGGGAATAAATACATCTTAGTCTCGCGTGGATTATGTATCGAAATGGGTGGAGGCAATAGCCACTCCTCGCAATGATCATAAAACGGTCATGAATTTTCTAAAGAAGAATATCTTTGTGAGGTTTGGATGTCCACGAGCCTTGATTAGTGATGAAGGGACACACTTTTGCAACCGACCTTTGGAAAAAGTCCTCGAGAAGTATGGTGTTCGTCACAAAACTGGCACACCATATCATCCGATGACTAGTGGTCAGGTTGAGCGAAGCAACCAGAGCTTGAAGAAGATCCTGGAGAAAACAGTGAACATTCATAGAAAAGACTGGAGTCTAAAGTTGGATGATGTACTATGGGCATATCGAACTGCCTATAAGACCCCCATGGGTACATCACCCTATCAGATGGTTTATGGTAAATCGTGCCACTTGCCAGTTGAGTTAGAGCACAGAGCTTATTGGGCTACAAAGTTTCTTAACTTCGATTCCCAAGCCTGTGGAAAACATCGACCGCGCACGATTGCATGAGTTGGACGAGTTTAGGCTTCGGGCTTACGAAAGTGCCAGGATCAGTAAGGACAAAATGAAACTCCTTCATGACGCAAAGATCAAGAAGAGAGAATTTCAAGTTGGATAGCAAGTGTTACTTTACAATTCCAGGTTACATTTGTTCCCTGGGAAGTTAAGGACACGTTGGTCCGGTCCCTTTGAGATTCTCCAAATCATTCCTGGAGGCGTTCTAGAACTACGTGGTTATAGTAAACCATTTCGAGTTAATGGTCAAAGGTGCAAGCACTATATAGGTGCACCTCAAGAAAAGCCTTTGATTGTTAAATTTCTCGATATCCTCGGGTGTAGCACCCCTAAAGTCGATGAGTTTGACGAGTTTTCGCCTGACTTGTTTTCTGAGGATGACGGCACTGGCCCATCAGAAGAAGTTCTAGCCGGTAGTTGGGATATGGAAGAATATGAAAGGGAGCAAAAGCTTAAACGTCATCCGAAGAATTTACAAAGGAAAAAGTTAACCATGGGAAAGGTTAAACGTGTATGGAAAACTGTCAGAGGATTGATCCCATGCGTAAGATGCTGTTTCTGCCGCCACACTGCTGATGAGAGCTTACACGAAGTCATGGCTGGTAGAAAGGTGAAATGGCCTGATCCAGGCTAAGCTTCAAAGGTGTCGAGCTAACGACATTAACCAAAAGCGCTACTAGGAGGCATCCTAGATATCCCTTATTATATTAGTTAAATTCTATTTAGGCTATTAGTGTTATATTTATTTAAGTTTTAGTTTAATAAAGTCTTAGTTGACTAAGTTTTTCTGTTTATACTTTCTGGATGTATTGATTTCGCTTTAACTTTTGCTTTATCTTCATTTTTGATATCTCTTTTCGTTCTGGTATAATTCCCCGTTTCCCCCGAGATGGTTCCATGTTTGTTAAGACGTGCAGGTATATTTTTAGTGTTTTCGTCGAGCTACATTGTCTGGTTACGCGTTCTAAGTGTCATTATGTAGGCTCCGGCCTGACCGACGATTCGAGTTTCGATTTAAATCAGCTAAGTCTTTTCCTTTTTCTTTCGTTCTGCACAACATGAGGACATGTTGATTTTTAAGTGTGGGGGAGGGGAATGTTTCGATATGTATCTACACATTTGCTTAATTCGTACTGTTTCTATGTTTCTATGCAAAAATGAGCTAAAATTTTTGAAATTTTTCGACACTTTTGTTTTTGTTTTGTCCCGAGTAGGCAATTCGATTCAATGTTCGTTATTTTTATAGTCATTTAAGCTGTATATCATATGTTTGATAAGTTAGTTGTTTCACCTGAGATCGATTTTTCACGAGCCATAGTAAATGATGAGCTATTTATAAAGTTATACCCCTTTTGGACGAGTGATTTTTGATTATCTTATAAGTCATGTGCTTAGTGCTACGTATATATCTTGAGATTTATGATAGTTTGTATTTAGATCCGAAGTATGTTATACTGTGAATATCTGAAGGTTTGAATGTGATAAATAACACGTAACTATTGCGCTTTTGAAATGAAGTGAATAAGTGAAGTTGTTTTAAATTATAAATGTGTGTGTCGAAAGCTGGTCGATGATTTGAGTGAGGTAGGTCATACCACGAATGTCCTATTCCACTATGATGACCAAAAGCTCACGACAGTTAGAAAAAGCTGCCTTATGATTGGAGTAAGGTAGGGGATTATCTCGAAATGTCCTATTCTACTATGAGGGCAATGGCTTATCCTAATGTGTGTTTAAAGTGAATAAGTTAAATCGACTAAGATATCGTTACGAAATTGAATATAAGGCTTTGTTTTCGTTAATCTTATCCCCAGTATAAGCTGAAAGATATGATGTAGGGATTATCCTCTGAGTATTTCAGAAAGGCCCTAGATTCATTCGATCATCTTTTTCGGGATATATCACGTTTGTAGGGTACATCTTATGAGTGTCATTCATCTCTAGTTTGAAGGGGGTATTAGCTAGTTTTGCTTTGAGTTTCTCAAGTCTGGGTTTAGTGGAAGTTTATTATGGCTATGCACACACTTTGGTGAACTTCTGATTTATTGGATACGTGTTGTATATGTTTAGATGTCTATCTTTTCTCGAGCCTTTATCTTTGTTTTGTTTTGCTCGGGACGAGCAAAAGCTTAAGTGTGGGGGAGTTGTTAAGGGTGAATTTATACGATTTATAACGCTATATTCTATGATATTTTTCCCCGTAATTGTACTAATTTGCATAAGAAACAAGTGTTTAATGGAAATATTGAGCAAATGATATTTTAAAATAGATAATCGCAAAATAGGTTGATTTATGTGTTTTAATTATGATTTTATGATCATTTGAGCGTTATTACATTTTTGCGATGTTTTTATGTGTTATAGATGCATGTTTGAGGCTCAAAAGATGCTCAAGAGTTGATTGAGTTCGAGGTAATTGAAGATAAAAGAGATAATGAAGGAATGAGATAGAGAAAAAGAGATAAAGTTCAAGAAATCAAGATTAAATTCGATCCTGAACTGGCGTCCAGAAGCCGAATCAAGGCGTCCATAGTGGACGAGCGTCTGGTGAATTGAACGAGCGTCCAGGGATGGAAAGTTGATTCAGGAAGTTTGGACGCTGGTATGGACGCTGTATGGACGAGCGTCTGGTCATGACTCGGCCCGATTTGAAGTTCATATGGAGAATGGACGGGCGTTCACCTATCCAGACGGGCGTCCGGTAGCCGACTTAGCGAAACCGACTTTAAAATCTATATATAGTCGGCTGTTTCTCCACACAAAAGACACAATACACTCATTATTCAAAACCCTAAACCTAGGGGCGGCTTTAGGCTGCGTTTTTCTCCTTTTATTCAGTTTTTTATGCACTTTAGATCTAGATTTAATTAGTTACTTTTTATGTACTATTTCTGCAAATTTGAGTTGCTGAGGATGTTCAGAGGCTAAAAGCTTCATCAAACGAGTATTGTGAAGCCATCCAACGATTGTTGATTTCGTTTTCTTCGGTTGTACTGTGAGTATTTATTTAAAGGTTGTTTCTTATTCATGTTTATTACGTTTAATTGCTTTTACATCGGAAGATATGCATGTGTGATTGTTTATTGTTGATGGAAATCTTAATAAACCCTAGATCATCATGAATAAGAATAGTAATTTGAATCTATCATAACGGAAGTTAATAGGTTTAATTGCTAGATTACAAACATAAAGTTTACACCTTTGGTTAGAAAACGCGTTAATCTTGCATTGGAAGATAATAGGTTAATAGATGAACTTTCTAAGGAATTAGGGTTCATGTTTAGATAAGGTGAATCACAACCTAGATAAAAACCACAATATAATCGAGATAGGAAATCAATGCTTGTTGGATAGGTGGATCAATCCTCGTTTGTTCGTTATAAACTTGATTTAAATCCTTAAAACTTGAATTTGTTTAGTTAGTTTACTTTTATTTCCATCTTAGTTTAGTTTAGTTTAAATAAGTTCGCAACCCGTATTCTTCCTAGCTTTGGATCATATCCTCTGTCTAGTTTATTTTCTGTTTTGTTTTGTTTCATTCGCTGTTTAGTTTAGTAATCGTGACATAGGTTAGTTAGTTAAACAAAAACTAGGGTTAGCAATCGCCAGTTCCCCGTAAGATCGACCCGGCATTAACCTCTATTACTACGATCCTTATACTTGAGGTTAACCGGATTATTACTTGTTTGCTTTGTTAGATAAATCCATGACAAGCTTCATCTTATCCTTACTAATCCTGGCACTTTCGTAAGCCTGGAGTCTGAATTCGTCTAGCTCATGTAACTGCTGTAGTCGATGTTTTCCACAAGATTAGGAATCAAAGTTCAGAAACTTTGTAGCCCAATAAGCTCTATGCTCTAACTCGACAGCAGATGACATGGTTTCCCGTAGACCATTTGATATGGAGATGTACCCATAGGGGTTTTATAGGCGATTCGTAAGCCCAAAGTACATCATCCAATTTCAAACTCCGATCCTTTCTATGTTGTTTACCGTCTTCTCCGGGATTTTCTTGATGCTTTGGTTGCTCCTCTCAACCTGACCACTAGTCATCGGATGATATGAGGTGCCAGTTTTATGACGAACACCATACTTTTCAAGGACTTTCTCTAGGGGTCGGTTGCAGAAATGCGTCCCTTCATCACTGATCAAGGCTCGTGGACATCCAAACCCCACAAAGATATTTTTCTTAAGAAATTTCATGACCGTCTTATGATCATTGTGAGGAGTGGCTTGAGCCTCCACCCATTTAGGCACGTAGTCTACGTAGACTAAGATGTATTTATTACCGCAAGATGATGGGAATGGTCCCATAAAATCGATACCCCACACATCAAAGACTTCGCATTCTAGGATGGGTTTCAAAGGCATGTCAAATCGCCTTGTCAGAGTACCGGTTCTTTGGCACCTATCACAAGATTTACAGAAAGCTTCTGTATCTTTAAAGATCGTAGGCCAATAGAAACCGGATTGAAAGATCTTAGCAACGGTTTTCCACGGACCAAAGTGACCCCCAGTGGGTCCACCGTGGCAATCGCTCAATAATATCCCGTTGCTCGGACTCGGGAACACATCTTCTAAGCAAACCATCTTTACTGAGATCTTAAAAAGATAAGGTTCATCCCAAACGAAATATTTCAAATCGAGAAGAACTTTTTCTTCTCCTCGATAAGACATCTACGGATCGAGATAACGGGCATGAAGGTAGTTTACAATGGAAGAATACCAAGGAACATCAGGAGGACAACCGTCTATCAACATAATGTTTTCTAGAGGAAAGTAAAGATCTATATCATCTGGATCATCCTTTTCCTCACTTAACATTCTAGAAACGTGATCAGCCACTACGTTTTCACCGCCCTTTTGTCCTTAATTTGGACGTCAAACTCTTGTAGGGTCAATATCCAACGTAGTAAGCGTGGTTTAGCCTCTTTCTTGGTCATCAGATAACGCAAAGCAGCGTGATCAGTCCACACAATCACTTGAGCTCCTAACAAGTAACTACGAAACTTGTCCATAGCAAAAACTACGGCCAAAAGCTCCTTTTCAGTAGTGGTATAGTTAACTTGAGAGGGGTTCAATGTGTGACTGGCGTAATAGATAGGCTGGAATTTCCCCTTGATTTTTTGTCCTAGAACAGCACCAACAGCATAGTTTGATGCGTCGCACATAAGCTCAAAAGGTAGGTTCCAGTCAGGCGATATAAGAATTGGAGCAGATATTAAACGGTCCTTGAGTTCCTCAAACGCTTGCTTGCAGCTCTCATCAAAATTAAACTCAACGTCTTCCTTTAGTAAAGTGGACAGGGGCTTGGCTATCTTGGAGAAGTCCTGAATGAATCTTCTGTAGAAACCGACATGTCCAAGAAAACCTCTAACTTCACGTACATTCTTGGGGTAGCTCATCTTCTCGATAGCTTCCACTTTTGCCCTGTCAACTTCTATACCTTTGGCTGAGATCTTGTGGCCAAGAACTATTCCCTCATCTACCATGAAATGGCATTTCTCCCAATTAAGTACTAAGTTCTTTTCCACACATCTGGATAACACTTGATCAAGGTTGTCGAGGCAATCATCAAAAGATCGACCAAAAACCGAAAAATCGTCCATAAAAATCTCCATACACTTCTCTACAAGCCCGTCAAAGATAGCTAGCATACATCGCCGAAATGTAGTCGGGGGCATTGCAGAGACCAAATGGCATTCGCCGTATGCGAATGTACCATAAGAAGGGTAAAAGTGGTCTTTTCTTGGTCATTTGGATCAATGGGTATCCGGAAGTATCCCGAATATCCATCTAGGAAACAAGAGAATGCGTGTCCCGCCGACGCTCGAGCATCCGATCAATGAATGGAAGGGGAAAGTGATCTTTCATGGTTACCTCATTGAGCTTTCGATAATCGATGCGGACTCGTAACCAAAGTGACAAGTCTCAATGCAATTTCTCTCCCTTCTCATTCTTCTTAATTGTAATTCCACCTTTCTTGGGAACTACTTGAGTCGGGGAAACCCATTCACTATCCGCGATGGCATAAATGATTCCCATATCCAGAAGTTTGATGATTTCCTTTTTAACGACTTCTTGCATATGAGGGTTGAGCCTCCTCTGGGGCTGTCGTACACATTTTGCACCCTCATTCGTCTTGATCTTATGCATACAGATGTCCGGAGATATCCCTCTGATATCTCCTACTTGCCATCCAAAAGCTTTTTCATTTTTCTTCAAGACGTTGATAAGTTTCATTTCCTCTAAACGAGAAAGCTTGGCAGATATAATCAGTGGAAGCTTGTCACCTTCTCTTAAAAACACATACTTAAGATGTTTAGGCAATGGCTTCAACACCAAATCTGTAGGGGGGTCTTCTAGACTCGACTTGAGATCTCCACTTTTCAACTCAATGTCACTGAGTTTACTCTGTGGTCCCACCGCCAAAGCTTCTCCTTCCAACAATTCTTCCTCAAAATCACCGCTAATTGATCTAGATTAACAACACCATGAGTATTTAAATTATCAACCAATCGCTCATATTCAAACTTCTACAACCATGACTTGCTTATCCATATAATCGGTGAAATCATCCGTCATATAATCAATGGAAAAGCCGGTTGGGAGGGCCGAGAGGGTACTTGAATGGACTTTAAGACATTGTAACTCACCTCTTGATCACCAACTCGGATAGTCACGTGCCCACCATCGCAATCGATGAGGGCTCTACCGTAGATAAGAAAGGTCTTCCAAGAATCGGGGGGACGTTTTCGTCTTTCTCTATATCTAAAACATACCAATCAACCGGAAAGGTAAATCAATCAATCGAACCAAAACGTCTTTCAGATCCCCGAAGCTTTCTTAGAAGATCTATCGAATTGTAAACTCATAGCAAATCGGTTCTAGAAGGCTTTGTAAACCGAGTTTGTTTGCACACGTACATTGGCATAAGACTTATAGAGGCGCCTAGATCACACAGAGAATTAGGGAAAACTAGACCTCCCATCAATATTGTAAGTACGAACTTGCCAGGGTCACCTCTTTTAATTGGTAAGTTTTCATAATTAATCATGGAGCAATCCTCACCAATTTGCCTTTCCATGCCTACTAACTTCTTTTTCGAAGACACAACATCCTTGATAAATTTTGTATACTTAGGCATCTCGACCAAGACATCTGATAATGGGAGATTTACCTGAGTATTTTTCAGAAGGTTCAGCACCTTTCCGTACTTTTTGTCCTCACTCAAGGGGATGTTGCTCTTTCTCGGTGGAAATGGAAGCTTCTTAAGGTCACTCTCAGAAAAGATTTTCTTTGAGGATGCACTCACAGCCTTGTCTTCCAGATCTTTCCAACGAACATCTTTTTCGTATTTTACGTAGACATGGGGATCGATTCTCCCGACTTTCACTTGCTTTTTCGGTCCTCGGCGGATCGGCCACTTGAGGATTTCCAACTTCTTCACCTCTCGGGGATCAGCCACCCGAGTTTTCTCTTGCGGTTGAGGGGAGTGTAGGTGCTCGGCTTCCCTCCCCGCCTTATCAATGGCGGGGAGGGGCTAGTGGTTTCCCCGGTGGGAAGGACCACTAACTTGAGTACCGCTTCTCGCATTCATTGCACCGGCTTCCTCTTTACCGTATTGAATTGTTGGCACGAGGTCGGTACATGGGCCTTTGTTCAAGTCGGCCGAGCAACTTGACCACCCCAGGATTCTTCTCGGTGAAACCGGGCACCGCCCGGGGGTCTAGAAGCTAACTGTTCAGCCAATTGCCCAATTTGTCTCTCAAGATTCTTCATCGATCTACTTTGCTCCTCCATCTTGGCTTCAAGATTGTTAGATTGGGAGGAGCTTTGAGAGTTTTGGAAATTTGAAGAATAGGACTGGCTGGGCCGACTTTGAAATTGAGAGTTTGAATTGGAAGGCCAATTCTGATTGAATTTTTGCGTAGGATTGGAAAAATTCGAGTTTTGGTTCTGATTAAACCCAGGGTTTCTATTGAAATTCTGATTCGAATTAAAATTAGGATTGAAATTTGAAGATGGATTAAACCCTTGGTTTTGAAAATTGCCCTGGCCAGGAAACTGATCGAACCTTTGATTGTTCTGGCCATAGAATGCATTCACTTCCGCATTCTGTCCGTTCATAGGACAGAATTTAGAAGTGTGCCCCACCTCGTCACAATTCTGACATGTGACTTGATTGTACTGTCCATAATCATGAACAGCATTCACTTGATAAGGTGCAGGGGGATTAAATTGGCACTGGCCATTCATATGGCCAGTCTGACAGCAGTTTTCGCAATACAGAACCTGAGGGTTCTGTGGAAAAGAAGAAGTTTGATTTATCGGGTTTGGAACTTGAGATGGTGCCATCTCGCTTCGCAAAGCATGGCGATCAAACTTTGCAAATTGACTTCCTCAACCTTGGGAGGAGGAGGAGCTTGAATTGCTTGATAAGAGGGGCGTAGTTGTACTTTGCGATGTCCTCAAACAATGCCCATCCCTCTTCCGGTGTTTTCTTCAGAAATGCCCCACCAGAAGAACTATTGACCATGCCCTTGGTGAGCTCGGTCAATCCACTGAAGAATGTATTGACTTGCCTTTCCAGTGGCAAGCCATGGTGGGGACACTTTCTAAGAAGAGACTTGAATCTCTTCCAACATTCGAAGAAAGATTCATTCTCTTTCTGATAGAAAGTGAATATTTCGTTTAAACACTGGGCCGTCTTTGAAGGTGGAAAATATTGACTCAAGAACTCCTTTTCGAGTTCGCCTGTGTGGTGATAGATTCGAAGGAGAGAGGTGTACCACTCTTTAGCCTCTCCCTTCAAAGAAAATGGGAAAAGTTTCAGCTTGATAGCATCCTCACTTACTCCCTGGATGCGTGTAGTACCGCATATCTCTAAGAATGTGTGTAAGTGGGTATGCGGATTCTCTGATTGATACCCATGAAAAATAGATGCATGCTGCATCATCTGAATAAGTCCCGGTTTTAACTCAAAGGTTTGTGCAGTAATGGCTGGAATAACAATAGCCGGGTTGACTTTGACTTCGCCTGGCATGGCGTAGTCTGCCAATGTACGTCTATTATTAGCGGCCATTATCACAAAATCGTTGATTTCTCTTGCTAGTTGATCTTCAAGATCTCGCTCGGCTCGTTCGCGGAACCGCGTAACGGAAAATCCGCCTGTTTGGCCGGAGTACGGTTCGCTCGGGGTCAGGGGTGTTTAATAACGGTCCCTTTTGACTCCGAGTTTGCATAAACCGGACCAAAAACAAGTGGTTGAAACCTATAAACTAAGAAATTGGAAGCCTAAACTAAAAATTAAAAAACCTAAGGAAAAGAAAGGGGAAAGAAGAAAAGGAAACAAAAGTATTGAAGAGAACAGGACCAGACGGACGTCCAAGAGTTTGGACGGGCGTCCGGATGGAATTGAGATCGGACGGGCGTTTAGTGGACCAAACGCTCGTCTGCACGGCAGAATACTTGGACGGGCGTCCGAAACCTATGGACGCTAGTCCAAGCGAGTAAAAGTGGTTCTAGAACGAAGACTTTCCAGTAAACGGGCGGCCAATTTCCAGACGTCCGTTTAGAAACGGGAAAACAAGAACAGAAAAGAAAAATTTGCAGAAAAGAACAGATAAAAGAAGAGAAGAGAAGAGAACTAATCACAAGAGAACCTTAAACCCTAAGCTAAAACCCTAATTAACTAATTACCTAAACGTTTATCAACTAAAAACAGGAATTTAAAACGAAATAAAAACAGGACAAACAAAAAAACAGAAAAACAAAAACTAGACAACCGTCCGGTTCCCCGGCAACGGCGCCAAAAACTTGTCACGGAATTTATTAACACAAAACAAGTAATAATCCGGTTAACCTCAAGTATAAGGATCGTAGTAATAGTGGTTAATGCCGGGTCGATCTTACGGGGAACTGGCGATTGTGAATTCTAGTTTTTATTCCTAACTAACCTATGTCACGATTACTAAACTAAACAGCGGATAAAGCTAAACAGAACTGAAAATAAAACTTAACTAAAGCGTAAAACTGGACAGAAGATACGATCTAAAGCCAGGAAGGATATGTTTCGAACCAATTTAAACTAAACTAAATCTAAGATGCAATAGAAAGAACTAACTAAGCTAAGTAATTCAATTTCAAGGGATTTTAAATCAATAATTTACGAGACGAACAAGCAATTGATCCACCTATCCTATCAATATTCAGTTTCGATTCAGATTATTTCGTGATTACTAATCAAGTTGTGATTCACCTATTCAAAGGTATGAACCCTAATTTCTTAGGCAAGTTCGTCTATTAATCTCTATCTTTCGATCTAAAGATTAACGCTCTCAAATCAAGGTGTGAAATCTCTCAATTTCTAACCTAGAAATCTAACCTAATAACTCTCGTTAATTAGATCAAATATCTATTCTTTATCATGGTGATCTAAAGTCTAGCTTGATTTTCATCAATTAAACAATCAATAAAGCAAGCATCTTTCGATATATATTTGCAATAACAACGTAAAGCATGATAAAGGAACAACTCGTAATAGATACTCACAAAATAACCACGAAAAGAAACTGAATTGTTGAATCGGACGGCTTCACAACGCTTGTTCAATGGAGGCCTAGCCTCTTAGCATCCTCTTGAAGATCGAATTATTGAAGTAAAAATACATAAAAAGTGTTTAGAACTACTAGAAAACTAAGAAAAATGAAATCTCAGCCGCCCCTAGGGTTTAGGGTTTTCAATATATCGTGTATTGTGAGGAAAAACGCGCTGATATTTATAGAAGATTAAGTCGGTTTCAGCATGTCGGCCGACGGACGCCCGTCTGGAAAGGGTGAACGCCCGTCCAGCTTGTGAAATCTTCTTTGAGTCAGGCCGAGTCACGACCAGACGCCCGTCTTCCAGCGTCCACTCCTGCGTCCAAACTTCCTGAATCAACTTCCCATTCCTGGACGCTCGTTCACTTCAGTTAGACGCTCGTCCACTATGGACGCCAGTTCAGCTTCCTGGACGCCAATTCAGGATCGAATTTAATCTTGATTTCTTGAACTTTATCTCTTTTTCTCTATCTCATTCCTTCATTATCTCTTTTACCTCGAACTCAATCAACTCTTGAGCATCTTTTGAGCCTCAAACATGCATCTATAACACATAAAAACATCGCAAAATGTAATAACGCTCAAATAATCATAAAAACATAATTAAAACACATAAATCAACCTATTTTGCGATTATCTCTTTTAAAATATCATTTGCTCAATATTTCCATTAAACACACGTTTCTTATGCAAATTAGTACAATTACGGGGAAAAATATCATAGAATATAGCGTTATAAATCGCATAAATTCACCCTTAACAACAACCATGCTTGGAAAAGCTAGCTATGACAGAGCATTGAAATTTCTCTAGCAACCTACTACAAGACCTTGGGCAGGTATCCTTATGAATTAAAAAGTTAACCTGAGCCACCAATACAGAGACTTCCCTTTTCAGTAGTTCATTCAAAAGATAACTATCCATTGAAGAGTGACATATTTTAGTTGTTATAGAAAGAGCAAGCTATGACAGAGCATCAAACTTCCTTCCAAAACCAACTAGAAGACCCAGAGTAGATATCCTAATCATGAAAGTTAACATATTCCGGTACAAAGAGTTACTTTTTCAGTTGTTCACTTAAAAGACAAGACAATATGTTTAGACAGAAAGAAAATGAAGGTTAAGAACAAAAAATAGCAGAAGACTAAAGGTTGGTTTCCGATTAACTGTATGCCCTTTTCCATTCGTGACTTCATGCTTATTGAATCAACATAAAAGCTTACCTTGAGACCTGCAAAAAGTAAAAGGCATGTATTGTTAGACAGATATTTAGATTTATATAAGAGAAATTTAATTTGTAAATGGAAAATACATTGTGAATCTAGGAGTAATAACTCAGCACTGACAACCAAAAGAATGCACTCACATAGGCATTTAACCTCAAAATATTATTAGACAGGATATTTTACTTTATAAGGAAAATGCATCAAGTTGAAACATACATTCTAGATCAAAAGACAGCACAGCTGACAAGACACACATGTCCCAATTAATCATCAAGAGATGCAACTCAAAGACCAACTTCACTTGGCCCAAATTTACCTCAAACATAAACCCTTAGTTTGTTTGTTTGTTTAATTCTTGGTTATGAGGTGATTCTTGATTTCCCACGTGTATACAAGTTAGCACTTATTACTTAAAGGCAACATGAAACATAATAATATACGCTCATCAAAGAAAGCATTCATGTTCAAAGAATATCAAAGTTCATCGGAGAAAGCAATCAGGTTTGTAATAAGTCGAAGATTTCAAGATCTGCCGATTCTTATACATGATCATCAGCGAATAGTAAGAACATCAGTACACGGCAAAGGACAAAAAAGGGTATTTTCGAATATTGCAACCAAATTCCACGATTTAATCAAACCGCCAACAGATCAGGACTTAATTAGCAACCACATGGACTAGAATGGATAGCATACTGCAGACGACGCAAACCTGAAAGGCTGCATTTACTTTAAGAAGAAAGAGAGACGAGAAGCTCTGAATATCACAATTCACAACTGCATCGAAGGATCAAGGCCAGCCTTAGGCGTTGACAACACTTACTTCTCGACACTGTTGAAAATTGTACTAAATCGGTCCCGTAATACATGCTTTTTTGACGCTTTGGTTTTGTCGCATAAAACACATTTTTTTAGAATATTTATTACCTTTTTCTCATCTTACTGTTAATTATTATCAATACAACCACTTTCCAGTACTTAAAAACTATTGCGTTAATGATAGTCAAAGGATATTTTAGATTTTTTTTCTTTAAAATCTACGACATTCATCCGATTCTTAATCCGTGTGAAAACCTCTAAAAAGACCTAGAATTTGGGACAGAGAGAGTATACTATATTGTTAAATCAAATCAGAGAAGCCTTAACCTTACCGGGGCTTTCAGGGTAATTTCAAATAACCCACTAGGACATCGTATCCTAAAGTATAAAAACATGTTTGGTAATTTGAACTTCTCGGTAGATACACAAAACTAACTACACGGCCTACACAGTGATAATATACCAACTTATTTACTACACCTTTAAATTCTCTAACAGCTTATAAATCCACAATATCAATATTTGACGGATCCATTTGAAAAATCAGCTATATTAAAAGTATAGCCTGTGGCAAGCACAAGATATATCATCACAGGTGAGCTATTTTACTGGACCGAAGTTACGGAACATCTCCTATTCCAATCTGGATGATTGACCAATTTAACTTTACTAGGTTAAAGTAAAATACATACACAGAGAATTCTTATAGAAAACTGATAATTAAAATACAAAAGAATGGCATGAGAAGATGTTCCACCAACTGATCCATAACATTTGAGGACCCATCAAACCCATGGCCGGGGAGAAAGTCTTATATCATATGGGACATCACTTAATTCTTTCTAGATTATTGACCAATGTAAGTTTATATAGGTTAGAATAAAATACAGACACAGAGAAACATCTCATATATAACTGAAGAGATTACAAAAGAACAGCACCAAAAGATGTTCCACCAGCTGATACAAAATATTTGAGGGCTCGTCAAGCTCATCCAAGTGGAGAAATTATTCTATCATAGATATTTCGTTTGAGATAATGAAATCACATAAAGATAAGAACCAAAAATAAAACAGCCGGCTCTTTCACTGATGTCAGGCAGATGGTTTTGCCTAGATGTCTTTTATTCACTTAAGCAGATAGGGCAGTTAAGCTAAAATTAACTAATCAAGTGTACCAGCAGTTACTTAAAGGAACTTCTTCTCGGTGCCCAAGAGCATTAAAATCAAATAACCAAGTAAAAGCGAGTTGGTGATAAAGCAGGAGATAAATATATCCCCAGAATTGGGCATACACGTGCACATAATACAACACATATATAGAGATGCAACACAACAGTGAGGTATGTATCACATTAAATATTGCTAGTCCCCTTCAGAAAACTTCTATCATCAGCAACTTGCAGTATCACAAATATTCTATACAAGCAACTGAAGGGAACACACTTCCCTCTCACAAACAAAAAGAGCTGAAACACCACAAATTTTATTGGAATTAGGTAGAAATAGAAATTAACATTATCTATGAAGTGCAAGAGAATTTATATCATGACATCGTTCCGCTAAGACCTACATTCTTCTTGTCAACAAAGTTGTGATTATGCATTAGAAGTCTCGCGTATCAAGAAGTGCTACACAAAAAAATACAGCAGCGAGAAAACATTTTTAAACAGTCTCCAAGTACAAGTAACCACTGCCACAGAACATTTTCCACTTGACATTAAAATGTCAAATGTTAATATAAGATTCAATCCCACTTGAATGATATCAAAGAAAAAATACTAAGCCAAACAAAAGCAGAAATTCAGCACATTCAGGTCAACAGTTCAACTTTGAAAGAGCAATTTACATGCCAAAGGGGAAATGTAGAACAACTTTATCTCCGAAGAAGAGAATTAATACATCAAAATTTTAATGCGTAAAAGGTCCGTAGATGAAACTACTAACCAAAAAAGCCTAATTGACGTGTCGAGAAGCTTTTTATATAGAATACCATAACACTAATGCAACTCAACAAAATAATTAACAAATAACAACCCAAAGCGCAATACAGCAGTAATACATTTAAAAATTAGACATTCGCGCAACCAAGATAATCACACACAGAATATAGAGATCCATACCTAGAAGCAGGATCGCGATTTGCACGTTGTGGACTTTCCTTTGGTCTAAGCATTTTCTTACGCTGTGGAATCCCGTGACTAAATCCTTCTTTATCTTTTTCTGTACTACCTTCAACATCCCCACATCCTTCATCTGGCTCTTTGCCTTGAAGCCTGTTGCATGGGTCAAATCTTTCTTTCGCATCCATATCTCTATCCTTTTTCCTGTCTTTAGGATCTTTATCACCGGTTCTCAAATCATCACCGTCTTTAACTTTCTTTAATTCAGTAGATGACTTCTCCAGCTCAGCAGCTCTTCCAGGAACATCAAGTAGGTCCTTATCATTACTGTCTATTTCAGCTCCAGTCCCGGCTTCCTTTTTTATGTAGTCTTTGTCTCTATCTTTTACTTTTTCTTTTTCCTTACAAAGATCTTTCCTCTCCTTCTCCCATCTCTCAGTCTCTCTTTCATTTTTAGCTACGTCTTTATTCTCACTGTCATTTCGACGGTCATTTCTATCTCTGTCCCTTTCTCCCCATTCTCGATGCTTTCCCTCTTTCCTTTTCCTATCTTTATCCTTGAACTTATCGTCACCCCTCATATCGACTTTATTTTCTCCAACAGCCTCACGAGATTCAGCATAATCCTTCTCCTTATAATGAGCAGCATCCTTTTCACCTGAGACATGTAGGCTGGATCTTGAGGTGTGCCATGGATCCATATTGCCACCAGAGGTATCTAAATATCTTTTCCCCACGAGAGATTCGTTTGGTTCTTTCCAATTTGTGTGAGTACTAGGCCCCCCATAAGCATCTTTGTCTGTCCTTAAATCACCTCTATGTTCAAAATGGCCATCTTTTGTATCCTTATTCTCGCCACCTCTGCTATCAAACTTCACATCCACAGCTTTATTCCTTTGGTAGAAGTCCCTAGATTCAACTCTGGGCTCACGGCTCTCGAACTTGTGGTCCCTGTTACTATCTTTAAGATCCCGAAAATCGGACCGACTCTCAGGCCCCATAATATGATCATGGCTTGAAGCATTTAAAGCTCGGAAAACTGGAAGTGAAGTAATTCTCCTATCTACATCACGCGATTCCATGCGAGGAAACTTAGGCATCCGAGAATCCTGCCCAACCTCATAAGGAACATGGGATTCCCCCGGAGCTGATGACATCACTTTAGCTCCAACACCAGGAAATGAGCTGGAATCCTCGTGCTGGTACTTTGCAGCAGACGAATGACCATAATTCCCACTTCCATTTCCACCTTCGTCGATTAACCTTTTATTAGGTGTAGAACTCATCTTGCAGCGAACCACACGGGTTAACCAACATGTACCCCCAGAATAAAAAGCTGTTCTTGATAGATAACTCCTTCAAAACAATAACTGCTGAAAAGAACATAAAATCAAAATGAGTTCCAAACTAAAAACATCCAAAGTATACAAGTGGAAAAACAGCAACAGTTTACCACGTGGTTATGCAAATCAAAGACTAATTGGTGAATCAATACTATGAACTACAGTACACATTTTCTCAAAATCGGACGCCTCTAGCACATAAAGAAGCTACCCTCCCATCAGCCTTAAAAAAAAAAAAATCAACGAAGCAATGAAAACATTGAACAAAAAGTAAAATGCAGCGAAAAATTCCGAATTATAGCATCAACCAACCTCAAAAATAAAGATTTAGCGTAGATCCTACCCAAAAGAAGTAAACAATCAACTGCTTGGGGAAATTAAATGTATAAATTTGATGTAGAGATATACTCTGAACATGCAAACGTCATCATCCATAATCGACAAAATAGGGCAAATGATTTAGATAAAAACCGTAAATGCATCAAATGGTTAAGCTACTTTTACCAGTCTTCTGAATTTCTGCTCTCTCCCAGCCTCCAGAATAGGGTGTCTCCAGAGAAATAGTGAAGTTCAGCTTTTATAACGAAGAGTTTTTGTTTTTGTTTTTTTTTTTTTCTTTGTTGAGGGGGGTTTTGTGTTGGTTGATAGAAATTGATTTTCGCACGCAAAAAAAGTTTTTTTTTTTGGGGGAGAATATTCTTTTTTTTTTTAAACGCAACAAAAAATAAATTAAAATTACATTAATGTCGCATGACAAATTTTATAGTGGTCAATGATCATTAAATTCAATCTTGATTTGGGTGATTAAGAATTAATCTACATACACATAATTATTTATGTGATGACACGTGTCTCTTGAGTTTGATAGTTACTGACCACCATAAAATTTCCCCGTATAATGGTCTGACCTAAAATCAAGGTAATTAAATGATTTGGTGAAGAGACGATGGGAAGGTTTTGCAAGATTAATGGGTTGAAGTTGTTGCAGATTGAAGGGACGTAAAGAATTTGACGGAAATCTCGATAGGTTTGTTTCTTCCTGATTTGGAGGAGATGATACGGGATCCGCTGAGATATTGTTCAATAATTTTTTTTTTTTTTTTAAGCTTTGTCTGCATTATCCGCGATATTGACGATAAAAAAAATCAGATTCCGTGTGTTTTGAAGCGGGTTTGGGTCGAATAATTGGGTAAGTGCCTTATATAGCACCCATAAACAAAAATCCCAAATCCATAGTAAATACATACACTTAAATAAAAGTACGGGCACGGCAGGAAGGTTCATGGTCGATACCCCCTTGTAGTGATAATAATACCGTAAAGTCCCAAAAGACGTCCTAATCCAAAGCTTTTCATTCTCAATTGATCGAGAGAGAACTAAATTGGGAGTCCAGATCCTTCGTCACAAGGCTAGGCTAGGCTAGGCTTATCATCATATTCATCATCACTTCAGAGGAGCCACCGTTAATGACGGCTAAATGCTCCTTTCTCTATCGAGGCGTAAGTGCTCTGTGCGACCATCTAAAAAACTCATGGAAGTAACCTAATAAAAAGAGTGATATGTTAGAGTTGACAGTTAAAAGGTATCTATATCTTGATGGAAATCTCATTATATGGAGAAGCGAAGAAAATCAGAATGCGATAGGAAGAACCATTGTTGGAAGCCAAGTTTAGAGTATCATGACTAACGTGGTTAGTATATGTGAAGAACTTTTAATGGTTCAAGATTTACAAAATGACATTACACTCTCGGGTGGAACTATGCTTTGATAACAAGTCACATTAATGGGCTTGTTTCCACCCACACGTAACTTTTGTCTCTATTTAAAGTGGACCGACATTTCATCAAAAAAAAGAAAAAAAAAAAGAGACAAGTGTGGACTCGTATGTACACCTTATATTTCATCTTAGAATCAGCTTGCTGACATTCTTACCAAAGGGAATCAAAGAAAGGCTTTTCATGGCATTCAACAGGCAAGCTGGGAATGACTTGATTAAGTTTGTTACGAATTTTCTATTATTGTCTCTCGGGTTCTAGACGATAGACATTAATAGGCTTGTCGCCGGTCAACTTGTAACTTTTGTCTCTATTTAAATACTGTGTAATCCCTCCATTGATTTAATGAGAAATTTAGTCTTCCATCTTATACTATCTTTACAATTACCACCTGATTTGTGGAGCAATAATTCTCAAGACTACTTAATCATCTTATTTTAAAAATTGTTTATAAGGAAAATTGAATAATAAAGCTCAGAGTTCTAAGTTAAGTGTGTTGAACAAGCTCACAACATACTTAATTTCCCAAGCTCATTTGATTTCTTTTAACTACATGGTTTCATCGAAAGTAAACGCACAACATACTTAACTTCCCAAGCTAATTTGATTCCTTTTACCTGTATGGTTTCATCGATAGTAAACGCCAAACCGCTGTTCATTTTCTCCGCCAAGAACATGGTGGCTTTGCTTAAATCATACTCATAACTGAGGCCTGTTGAGAATGCACACATTACGAATGAGCTCAAAGCCACATCATGTCCACCCCCTCCACACACCACCCCACCAAACAAAAAAATAATTATAACAGTAAAACTATACTCTATCATGAAGCATTCAACTTCTTACCTTGAATTCTAAAAACAAATGAGGCAGAGTACAATTCTATTCACCTCCTTTGAGTGTTAGGGTGGACAAATGGGTGCTGCCGAATAATACTATAATAGTATATACTACTATACTACTTCAATGGCAAACTGGATAAAGAATACTCGTCCAACACTAAGTATTTGCGTTTTACAAAGTCGATGTATTCCGATAACAAGTACACCTAATTTCAGTAGTCTTACTAACTAAATCGCTGCATGTGTACCAAGCTACTAGAGTGTAACTATAAATAGATGCAACATACATCCAAAATAACTCCGCAGACAAACTAATAATTGATCAAAGAAGGCCATCTAAGAAGATGAGTATGCTAGCAAAGTACCTCATGGCCACTGTCTTCATGGACCTTTTTAGTGTCCGGAACCACAGAAACTGCATGAACCAAAATCAAGAATATATTAAGTGGAAAAGGCCGATAGATTTGCTGTGTGTCAAAGAAAGATGCTAGAACAGGCATACCAACACCGAAAGGCTTCTGATGATACGGCCAAGCGTAGACGCAAGTCATCGTCATTGTAATTCTTATCATCATATGGAAGGCCTGCTCCAATGATGCATTAACCATTGACCAAAAGTTCCAAAAATGATGAGTAAGCAATTTTACGATGGGATTGCTATGATTAAATCGAAGGACTCATCTACGATGCTAATAAAAACTCAAAAGACGGGATTTCTATGATCAAATAAATCATTGAAGTTTTGGCACAAAATGGAATCAGCTAGTCATTTGTATATGTATGTGTTAATATACACATAGATAGCAATAAAAAAATAAGAATATAAATAATAACCTGATGTTTTTAGCCCCACCTCTCACCCTACCTCTTTTATCAGTTATTCCTAGCTTTTAACACATTTATCTTTAACTTTCATCATGTATTGTTATGGTAGCGTTTGTCCACAACAAAATAATTTATTGTTCTCCCACAAGATTGCAAACAGTATTCCATGTGCATATCTCCTCAAATAATCGCACTATAAACCCAGCCATACTAATAGAAATAACTTTGAACATATAGTGGTAAAGAAGACAACTCATACATTCGACTTCAGAGATTACAGTTGTAGCAAAACTGCACATAGTTTGCTGATTTGTCCAATATCTCTGATAGAAAGGGTGCACACATGTCATGTCCTGTTCACATTGGAGTAAGAATTACCATTTCAGATCTAGTCTAGGAATTAAAAGAAGAGCATAAATAAAAAACAGAAACAAAAGAAAGAGAACACGAACCACATCTTGGCACCAAGTTACCATGCATATTGACTCCATTCCGTGGACAGCAAGCCCATGTTGAATTAAAGCACTTGTCTGTCTCCCCACAAGAAATTGTTATCAAACAACACATACACACTCACACATATATACATCGATATAGCATAGCACACACACCAACACTAGACTGAAAGTGCTTACCCGACGAAAGACACATCTACCCTTGGAGGTAATGCAAGTTTTTTCCCCTTTCATGTCAAAAATACATACGAATTAGAAGGAAGAAAAACTGAGTAAGCTTTGTTTCTTTCTTTTTTAACAACTAAAATCAACTTAGCAAAAAGGATTTCAAGTGTCTACCTTGTACAAACTTGTAGCCCATTGTGAAACTACGGGCATCATAGGCTCGGTTACATCTGTGATCTGAATAAAAATCAAAATACAAAGAAATCAAATCAACCTTCAAAGTATCATTGAAAGTGTCCTAAAAAAGATAAAAAAAAAAAAAAGGTTAAATAAGAGAAGTGAAAACCTACAATACTCCATTGGAAAAGGACCATCAGACCAGCAGATAGAGGCTTCTACAAGTTGAAAAACACAATAAATTAGGGAGAGAGAAAGAAAAGAAAAAAACTAAATAAAGGTGAATCGGGTTTATAAGCAAAGCAGTATAATTATCAAAAAACAATAATAATAATAATACTAATAATAATTGATTTCGATATCCAGATCTGACGAAACAAGTTCAGGTACAGACTGGATCTCGGAAGGTTTCCCTCTGATTCAGAGTCTTCCGGTTCATCCGATTCTTCCCCAGCAGTCTTTGATTTTTCTGCCAATTCTCTTTCTCTTTGCTCGATCCATTCGACAGACAATTCTCTTTCTCTTTGCTCGATCCATTCGACTAGTGACGATGGTTGTGGTTGATCCATTGGTATATGTCAACAATAACGTCCGGAGGAATTGTGACAGCAGAGAGAGAAAGAAATCGGCTAAATAGACGAGAGAAGGTGGAGGTATCACGGTCACGGCTTTGGAAACGATAAGGATGGGTAGAAGGGACGTGCGGTGTTGATACATGGGGTTACCCTATTTCCCCATCACTTTACCATTTTACCCTTTCCATATTGATATTGAAAAAAAAAAAAAAAAAAAAAAAAAAAAAAAAAAAAAAAAAAAAAAAGTAGATTTTGTGAACTTCTCGACGTAACTAGGCCTAGGCGTGGTGGGCGCAGCTCACACGGATTTATATCGGTACATAAAACTTATATAATTCATTCAAGCACAGTTAGTTGTTTTAATCTGACTATACAAATATAGTATATATTAACTCACCCAACCTCCAATTCCTCTTTCCGTCCTCCTTCCGTCTCAAAATATATGACACCTACCTACCACTTTATATTTATCCGAGAATATAAATCATTCTATATTAATAATAAAACATTTATTATTATTTTTTCCTTTCTTTATCTTACCCCAATCTATTTTTTTAATACTTTATAATCATTTAATTAATAATAGTCAAAATATATTTTATGCATTTTTCTTAAAATTTATAACATTTTCCTACTTTTTTTTAATCTATGCGAAAATTTCTTAAAGGACTTAGAGCAATTCCAACATATCAAAATTCTACCAGCAAATCACCAGTTTGGTGTAAAGGTAGTGCTTCATTGGTGGGAATTTTTTACCATCAAATTGGTGTGGATCCAAAACTGTCTAGCAGCCGAGCGCATCCCCGGCAAACACTGTTCAGCCCTTTCTTTTTCCTTTTTTTTTTTTTCCTGTGTAGAAAAAAACTACATTTTGATGCAAATTGATATTAGAAGATGAAATATTCCAAGAATGTTTCTTTTTTATGGGAGAACCATTTGAGTTGATGAATATTTTTTTTTTAAAGTTAAAGACATTTTCATTCAACGTCCGCAAAACAAAGAGCAGAGACATGAGCTGGAGGGGAGGTTCCCCAATCTACATATCCTACTGATAGAGTCGAAAATCTATCACGGTGTTCAACGGTTGTTTTGTGGTGGATATCTAGTTGTAATGGTGTTGTAAGTGTGGTGGCGAGTGGTGGCTCTGTGTGATCTGTGATGAGAATGGTGGTGGGGCAGTACAACACTAAGAGAGTAGTGAATTTGGCAGAGTTTTGCCTTCTTTTATAAATTAGCGGCTTATCCTTTAGATTTTATATGGAGCCCTATTTATAGGGTATGAACCGACTAAGTTCAACATATTTACAATTGAGGACAAATAGTACAAGTAAATCTGCGGTTGATCGTCGGGCCGCGAATAGATGATGACGGTGCGGACTCATGGTCTTGTCGGTCGATTACTCAGTCGGTCTTCCTCCAAGGATATCGGGGTGATCTCTAGCGGATCCATTAGTCTTGTGTTTGAGTGTGCCTTGCATCTAACTCGATTATTCTTGTTGTGGGTTTGCCAACGAGGCTCTCCACGGTGGTGGGTTTAGCCTCCCGTCCGATCATTGATTCGGCCGTGTATAGGCTCTCGGGCCGCCGTCCTGACTCATATCTTCGGGTTTCAGTCGGCCCGGATATGGGTCTTTGGGTCGGCAGCGGAGCCGGCCTATCAATGGCCCCCTACTCCGTACCTGTGACACCTCGAAGTGTCAGGTAGGGAGTAATCGTCACTAGGCATAATGCTTCGGTTACTCTATGTATCGATTTAGGGTGACTTGGCGGATCGGATAGCCCTCGCGCGAGTTGGAATCAAGTCTCTCGTAGTTGTCTACGTATCCAATGTGTGTAATTGAAATCAAGTCTCTCGTAGTTACTTAGGGTTTATTTATATAGGGGTCGTTTAGCCCTATTTCTTGTCCTGCAAGTCCTAGGATTTATTTCCTACCCTTAAGGATTAATTCGAGTAAATCCCTTTATTTTAAGGATAATTATGACTATGTTTAAATAACATGATCAATGTCCTATAATCACGATATTATTTCTCGACCTCGGTTGTATGGCCTGCCCTCTGTTATGACCGAGCCGTCCTGCGGTGGTCTAGTCGGGAAGGGCAGAACAGACCTCCCACCTGGGGTTTAGGTCTGTTCCGCTGATCGGTGCTGGGCCCCTGGCCTTCTTGTGTATTACCCTTCTATCTCTTTATTCATTACACTGCCATTCTCTGAATGACACGTGGTAAGGTCTACTCTGACCATCGTCATAAGCCCCCCCAGGTCTGACCAGACTCATTTAGAGCGGGGCAGATCTGATTTAGGTGGAGAGCAGCTCGGTTACCTCACGGTGATAGGGTTTGCCTTGCAGGTGGCCGTGTTACCGTCATAACTCTGTTATGACATACATGAAAAACGAAGCGTTTCCATATACGCCGTAATGATGTGGTGTTTTTCCCCATACCGTTTTTAGGGTTTATAACCCTTTAGTCGCATCATGTCTCCTCATACGTTTCAAATCTACTTGCTATTAAGTCGGAAGGTGAAGTCTGCCGGTTGCCATTCCTTTTCTTCAACCCATTTACACACAAGTAAGCTTTTTGCCTTACTCTCATTTCAATTGTTTTATTGTTAAAAAGTGAACCGATCGTCCTCACAGATAGTTCCATTGAAGCCTTGTTTGAGTCTGCATCTAAATCGGAAAGTGAAAATTCCCATTTTAGGGTTAACTCCGAGAACATTGTTCCCCATCCCATTGAGATTCCTGTCCCTAAACCTTTGATTTACTGGAGGGGATTTGAGCACCTCGATTTAGCCCCTCAATTCGATCCATCTTACTCTGGTCCTCCTCCCTCTTCTGGGACTTAAGCGTTCATGTTAACCTTAAAAGCACACATGGCCCTGAGATCTCAGGCGGTCTGCCACGGTATTAACTCGAAGCTTAATAAATGCAGTGTGGCCTTTATTTGCAAAAAGTATGGTATAGACACTGGGCGGTACGACCCCCAAGTTCCTCTTACCGGCACTTATGATTATCAGGCCCCGGAGGGGTACTGCGCCGTGTAAAAGGAGCAATTCGACTGTGGCATGAAGGTTCTCTTCTGCCCTGCACTTCTGGCTGTCCTGCAACACTATGGGTTGGGAATTGCCCAAGTGGTTCCTAATGGTATAAGGGCCATCATAGGCTTTACGATATGGTGCCGGTGTATTGGTATTCCGTTCACGGTGACGTACTTCAAGACCTTTTACCAGTGTAAGCTGGTGAAGGATTTCCCCGGGTTGTACCGCTTTCCACGTCGGGGGGATTTTATGAACGAAGTCCCTATTCTTAGCAAGGGAGAGTCTTCCTACAAGGAGTGGAAGCACCATTATTTCTTTATTTGCCCTGAGGTGGTGATTAATCTAGGCAGGTGGAATACCGCCGATCTTGGTAGCGACCCCCGACCTACCGATGTGGGCCAGAAATTTCTAACTGATGTTCGGGAGTGTGGCATCAGTCTACAGTTAAGGAGGTATTCTTCCGAGCTAATCAACACCGCTAAGTTGTCTGTTGCCGGTCCGGATCATTACGTGGAGTTAAATGAGGAAGATTATAACACTTGTAGGAATTTTAAGTTTGTGCTACTTTTGCTTCCCTGCTGTGATTGTTTCTGTGCTGACCTTACCCTATTTTTGTATTATACAGTGTCCAGTTTTGCTGATCCTTTGGCCGATGTCGTTGAGGATGAGGCTCCTGGTGGTGGTCAAATTGAACTTGATGAAGGGTCTAAGAGAACAGAGAGCATCGAGCTGTCTGCTACCCGAGCTGTGGGTACTGTGCTGAACACTTTTTCAGCTCGAAGCTTATCTGAGCATTCTGAGGACGCACCTGGGTCTTCTTCCCTTCCTGCACAAGAAGGAGTTGGTCTCTTGGAATTGAATGCGGGTGCGCAAGGTGAAGAGGAAGAAGAAGAGGAAGTCGGGCTCAGGAGGAGGAGCCAAGTCATAACTATTGATACCCCACAAAGGGGCAGGTCCAAGAAGAGGAGGTCCGAGTCTCGTCCTGCTGATGATGTTGATGACCTTACTTAGGATGGAGCTCCTTCAAGTCAGGGGTGCATTTTTTAGCTATCTGATCAAGCTCTGGCTGATGTGGTAAGCTGTTTCTCTTTTGTCTAGTTTTCTTTCCTTGTATTGTTGCATTTTCCTTCTGACATGCATACTACTTTTGCAGGGGGCTCAAATCAGGCATGAGTTCTTAAAGAGGCTTGCTGAGTCCTCAGCAAAGAGAGAAGCTCTGCAGAAGACCATACAAGATCTTAGGGTAAGCCGCCAGAGGCACAGGGATTCTGCTAAGTTTAAAGACGATGAGATCAAGTCCCTGAACGAGCTGTTAGAACAATCCTTATGTGATTCAATCACATTACCTCAGATCGATTATGCTAAATTATTGAGAATTAGAGAACGACATTAATCTACAAACGTACCCGAATCCATAGCAGCGGAAGACTCTATAGATGTTGTAGGATCGATCTTCCAGATCTATACACCTCCCGTTTCTTGTCAGAAGAACTCTTTGTGTTCTCTGTATTTTTCTCTTGTGATAATGGGGTCAAAAGAGAATGGGAAAAAAGTGTATGACCTAGGGACCATAACCCACCCTTATATAGTAAAATATTTATTAGGTCTTTCCAATTTTACCCATCATAAAATTAGAAATTACCTCCGAGTTTCTACACATTAAAGGTCCACACCCTAGCGATACATTACAGTCCAATAATTATAACCGTAGTAGATCACTTTAAAACGGACAAACATTTATTGACAGTCTACGACATAACAATTATTTCACATATAAGCCCAACGTTGGATATATGATCCAACAATCTCCCACTTGGGCTATATGTGTAACTTTATAATTGTATGTCATAAAATAACCGAATGAGCGCTCAACTTGGCTGTCATTACAAAACGTATCAAATAACAATCCCGTCCATCAAAGTCACCAACATAGGACCAAAGCGGTCTTCGTCACATCTATCGTAACGAGACCCATCAATGATCACGTATGCTAGTAAAGTTGAATGACATGGATCATGATGTGGATGCGTAGCATGGAAATTAACACGAAATGTGATCTTGACATGTAAATTTCCAACTGGTCCACCTTAAACTTAATAAGATCAAAACCGTATTTCGAGATCAAAGTGTGAAACACCAAAACTTAAATTTCTGCAGAAACAACTACAATTGTAACTTTAACTTTAACCATAACCTTAACCTTAAACTGAAACAACTGAAAAATGTGTCTATATCGAAGCAAACATTATCAATTACAAACTCCCACTAAACCTAAACATCCTTAACTGACATGACACCCATACGAGCAATATGCTCAAGAACATCTTGGGTGGCTGTCCCATAGTGAGTGGATCCACAATAATGGAGTTTGTCATGATATGTTCAAAAGACACCCTTCCACTTTGAACTCTTTATTTAACAACTAAGAATCATATATCAATGTTCTCACACATTGTTGAATTCCAATCGTTGTTGGGATAAAACACCGCGGAACTATTATTACAAGAATAAATTTTCCGCATCCATATCCCGTCACTAGTGGCTTCTAAAGCCCCGAATTTTGTCCCCAAAGTCAAATAAGTCATAAGTGTCTGCTTAGCACTTTTCAGAAAGACAACTTCTTTTGACAAAATGAAGACATATCCTTATGTGGATTTAAATGTATCTTTACATCCACCAAAATCTAAGTCAGTATACTGAATGATCTCTAACTTTTCTGACTCCATATATGTGAGCATCCTATATTTTGTTTTCTGTAAGTACTTTATAACCTAATAGACTGCAACCAAATGACCCTTTCCAGGATCTTTTAAGAATCTACTCAACCTAACTGAATTGTACACAATAACCAGACATGCACAAACCTAAGCACACATTAGACTCCCAATAAATGAATCAGAGGGAATCTTATGAATTTCCTCCTACTTTAAATCCTTAAAAAAAAGGCACAGTTTGAGACTAAACTTGTCTCACTTAGACACATGGGTACCATGTGGTTTACAATCCAGCATGTCGAATCTCTTCAGAGAACTTTATCGATATAGTCTATTTGTAATGATCCAATAATACCTCAGGATAACCCCGATATACATGGATCCCGAAACTGAAAGTAGCGTCTTCTAAATCTTTCAACTCAAATCTGAACGAGATAAATGATTTATTTTCACACCCAAAAACTATATCGTTACCGGTAATCATCGACACGTCAAACCAAGAGTATGAACCTACTCCCACTAAACTTATGGTAGATACATTCATCAACATAATTTGACCCAGAACCAAAAGAGACAATAATTTGATGAAATCTATTATACCATTGACGGGAAAAACCATTTGAGTCCATAGATGGATTTCTTTAATTTGCAAACCATATTCTTTGCGTCGCCAAATGCAAAGTTTTCTGACAGCACCAAATTAATGTTTCATAAATGTCACCACTGAGAAACATTATCTTTACATCCATCTGATGTGACTCATAATCTATATGAGCAAGTAGAGCCATAGTTATCCTGAAAGGGCCTTTCAAAGAAACCAAAGAGAAAGCCTTTTACAACATATGCTCTTTTGAGTAAAGCCCTTAATGACAAGACAAATCATATATCTTTCCACATTACCATCTGAATCCCTCTTGGTCTAAAATGTCCATTTACAACCAATGGGTTTCGATCCTTCTGGTAATTGTAGAAGATCCTAAACGTCATTGTCCTTCATGGACTTCATCTCATATTGCATAACCTCAATCCACTTATGAGAGTTGGAGCTTTCCATGGCTTGGGAATGGTAACCGGATCATCCTCCATAATGCCGGGATCCTTATGATTAAAGAGGTAAACAATATAATCATACTGAATTGTTGACCTCATCTCTCTAGTAGAGTTCCTAAGTTGTGGTACCACTGATTTCTCATGTGGTACCTCATATGCTCATTGTGCTCCTGTATTGGTTCTTGAGGATGTAGAGGTTGCTTAATTGGAAGTTCATGAATATTGTCATAAAACGTATCTGGCAATAGTATACATCCCATTCGGGAAAACAAATTGTTACCAACTGCGAATATTGTCATAAACTGTATCTGGCAATAGTATACATCTCATTCGGGAAAACAAATTGTTACCAACTGCCACTGTAGGGAGAGACATGGTAGGCTCTTCTTTAAAGACAATATTTCATCCCTTATCTTCCCCCCAAACTCAATATCCTCAAGGAACCTTGCAGATCCCGTCTATGAATAAAAAAATTGAAAGTATGGCCATAGAACTTAAAACCCCTGGATCTCTTGAAAACCACCACATAACATAACAATTAACCTTAAGTCTATTTTCTTTCCTTGGCTTATAAGGCCTAACCTTAATTGGACAACCTCCAATATGATTACGCCGAATACTGGGTTACCCCTAGTCCATATTTCATATGGGGTTTTGGTTACTGTTGTAGTAGGTATTTATTTAGTATGAAAGCTGCTAACTTTAATGTCCGTAGTGACTACCATTAGATATAGGTAATTAAAAGCGAATAATCGTCTATGAAGGTGATACTTTATTTCTGACCATTCCAACATACCGTAAGGAATAGACATCAGCTCCGTTTGGTTTCGGACTGACTGGATCCATTTGGATCCAAGAAAGAGAAAGAATTATAAAATATAGTGAAGTAATGATGATAAAGTTGAAAAGTTGTATTGAAATTTGTGTAGTTAAAGTAATGATTGTTGATTTGAAATATTATATTGAAAAAGTAATGGTTAAATAGTGTAATGAGTGTATAAAGTGATGGATTAATATTATTTTATTTGTTGATGTTGATTGATTGATGAAAGAATTTATAATAAAATAATAATAAATAAGTTAGTGGGGTGAATAAAATATTGGTTTGGGATCCAAATGGATCAACCTAGTCCGAAACCAAACAAGGGCAAGTGACCATATGTATCAATTCTAAGACGTACTTAGAGCAATCAAATATCTAATCTCCTGTGTTGGTTTGTTACCCCTTAATACAACCTGCTCAGACAAAATCCATTTGACATATCAAGGGGACCAAATGTTCCATCTGACATAAGCCTTTATATTCTCTTTCGAGAAATTTTACAAAAATGCTAATGCCAAACCATATAGGAACCATCATTAGTTAAATTTGATTTGTGCCATGAAAACTAAATGCAGAGTGTATCAAGATTATCACTGAAAGCCAAATGATTAGAACATATTTGATCTGAATCCTAGAAAGACTAAGGTATCATCCTTAATTGAACAAGAATGTCCTAATTTGTCCAAAGTCTTTTCCAAGTCTAGAAAATGTTCAATCTTCATTAACAATCTAGTTTCTAAATAGCCTTAAACTTTATTGCATCACCATCACCCACAAAGATGTATCTTTCAACATCAACCGGTGATGATAATGCTAGTTACTCTGCATATTCATGCTCAAGTGAATAGTTGCATCAGAATCCATCCACCAAGTATGTTCAGGCACATAAATCAACTCAACCCCTAAACAAACCAAAAAAAAGAAAACTTAACTTTATTTGCTCAGCAAGCATGACACTACAAGAAATCATTCATTGTGTACCTACCTATTGGCTTAAGAAACAACCAATATCCTTATGTTGTCACTTTTGCCCCTATTGTTGAATACCGGCAGCTTCCTTAAATTTTATTGTGCCCTTACCTTTAATGGTGACCATATTTAGCACTTTCTACGGTTGCCCAAATTTAAAATCATTCGACTTCTTGCACTCGGTGGGAAATCGATTTCTTCAACTCCCACCATTCCTTATGTCGGTTTATAAGCGACATTTAATTTACCATATTGTGCTTGAAGATATAGAATGATAAATTGCACCGAGTAGTCCATCACAGATATCCAAATTAAATATCCGAAGTTTGGAAATCAAATGAGCTAATTTTAGAATGTGCCATTATGTTGCATTAGTCCTTGTACCTTACAGAGATTAGCTAAGACATGACAAGTTGCCTCGCCTTTCTCTTCATGGCATTGTGCAACTCTATCAAACACACAAAAATTTTCCTTATTGGTCACCATAGCATTTATGTCACTTCTAAGAGTATTTGGATTGGCTTCCCTAATGATCAAAGACTCAACTTTGTTTAATCACTCACATTTCTCAAAGTACAAATTTGTTTGACTTTACTATTCTAACTGAGAGGTTTATGAGGATCATATTTAAATGTCAAGTCTAGATTCATAATGCCAAAGAACATAATAAACTCATTCTTTGTAACTCTTGAAATGATATTCCATAAGTGAAGGAATATAATGCTTAAATGAGCAGATATACTTTAAAGCAGATCTTTTAACTGAACACATAAAACAACTTAATAACCTTAGGCTCACATATATAAGATCCGAAGAATATCCAAAATCAAACAAATTTATGATATATTTTCCCATCACAAAATGCCGGCACGACATTAATATCTCATCTTTGGACGATAATACTAACTCGTAATTGACATATTGGCGTAGTAATCAAACACTGACAATAAGTCCGTCAAATAATAGACCAATCTTTGGATCGCATCTATTATCACATGGAAACCGAATAATTGTCACGTATTTATCACCACGGGTGTATTTATAATTCGCCAAATAATATCCTTCCTTTGGGCCGAATACTATTCGCGTGAATTTATAAAAACACAAACCATTTTACATCCCACCGTGAATCAATTTCCACGTAGAGGTCACTTTGGCGACATATCGCTTCAACAAATCCAATTAGAGACATAATAGATGCAAAACCGCAATATATCAATGTATGGTTTTTTACCATAATAACCTTTTAAAGAAAAGGTCTACCGAAATAGGGTTTGCTTTATTTATTTATTTATTTTTTCTCGGATCATACCATATTACATTAATATATGGATCAATTATATTGTAAATAAAAGATCCAATTTAATTGAAGCCCGTCTGACAAAAAAATTTAATTGAAGCCCATAAAAAAAGTAACATGCGTACATCCTTATCATCAATATATTTTTAATAATATAATTGATGTATCCTAAAGAATAAACTGAATCCTTTATTAAAGTCCGAATTTTGCAAAACAACTGCAATATCTAATATGTATATACAAGCCAGCAAGAGATACACATCTTACCCTAAACACTATTTGTCTCTTTTGTGTATATATATTAGCCGTCAATTTCTTCGACCTGTCCTCTTTTTCTTTTTTTCTTCTTTTTTTTTTTTTTTTTTTTTTTTTAAATTTAACAAAAAAAAATATATATATATTGCCCATGTTCCTTAAAAAAAGACATGATAACAATAATAATACATGGACCAGGATTTACCATCCAGTTTTTTTTTAATATTATTATTTATTAATGAGCAAATAAAAAATATAAAAAAAAAGAATACTGTAACCCTAATATGCGTATTCTGAATTTTACCTAAAGCAAGCGCCGCCGCCGTTCTGTTACCATGGATTCACGTGGAACATGGCAAAGGCCAATGCATATATGTAAATGCTTAAACAAAAATTGCTTCTGAATGTTAATTTAAAAGAAAATAATGCCGGCGACGTAGAAAAGAACCGGAAAGCAACGAGCATGCAAAAGGAGACGATTATCCAAATCAAACAAAAAAAAAAAACCGTAAAGAATCCTTCAGAACCAAATACTGTATTCAACCATATATATACAAAACAAAATGATTCTCGATAATTCAACATAACCTCGCTCTGATACCACTTGTTAGAACAATCCTTATGTGATTCAATCACATTACCGGATCGATTATGCTAAATTATTGAGAATTAGAGAACGATATTAATCTACAAACGTCACCCGAATCATGCAAGAATGGAAAGGCTACTATAGATGTTGTAGGATCGATCTTGAGATCTATACACCTCCCGTTTCTTGTCGGAAGAACTCTTTGTGTTCTCTGTATTTTTCTCTTGTGATAATGGGGTCAAAAGAGAATGGGAAAAAAGTGTATGACCTGGACCATAACCCACCCTTATATAGTAAAATATTTATTAGGTCTTTCCAATTTTACCCATCATAAAATTAGAAATTACCTCCGAGTTTCTACACATTAAAGGTCCACACCCTAGCGATACGTTACAGTCCAATAATTATAACCGTAGTAGATCACTTTAAAACGGACAAACATTTATTGACAGTTTACGACATAACAATTATTTCACATATAAGCCCAACGTTGGATATATGATCCAACACGAGCAGCTTGGAGCTCGTGATGCTAAACTTCAGCAAGTCAAATATCGATATGCTGCTGAGCTTCAAGCAGCTTTCGACAAGTATACCGAAGAAAATTCTGAACTGGGGCAAAACTTAGCCAAACTTCGGGCCGAGAGGGATGCACTGGAAGCCTCCATTCCAGCTCGGAATGCTCAAGCTATCCATGAATACAAGTCCTCTAGACATCTTGCTGAGGCCCTGAAGGCTTTATTAGGCCTGGTAATGCAGCATGACTATACCCTTGGAATCGATAAGGCCAAAGAGCAGCATGCTGATTTGGTTGCTCCTGACCTTCCCCACTATCGGACAATGTACAAGTCGGGCGCAAGCAAGATCTATGATGACCGGCTAAGGGAGTTTAAGGACGGCGAGGACATTGGAGTCAAGTATGCTAAACGCTGCCCTGCTCCTCAGGGCACTGAGCCAGCTCCTTATTCAACAGAGCAGCAGAATCATGGTGCCGAAAACTGAATTCTGTGTTGTGCTCTTCTTTTTTGCTGAAGCATGGTTTGTTTTGTAAAACTTTGAAAAACTTGTATCATTTGTGGTGTTTTGCCTACTATGCTTTTACTTCTATTTTAAATTTTATTTTGGGTTTAAGTACTTACCTGGTACCCTTTGGCTCCCCCGAGTATGGCATGCATTACTGATGGTATTGGATGGCATACTTGGTTATTGATGTAAAGCTCTATTGTCTTTATTCAACATTTTTTGCTATTTGAATTTGAAATTTTAGATTTGGGCCTGACCTGCAGACTTAGGAAGTTTGTCCTTTGCAAACTTTCTGAGTCTGACCTACAGAACTCAGTTCAAAAAATAGCCTGACCTGCAGACTTAGGAAGTTTGTCCTTTACAAACTTTCTAAGTCTGACCTGCAGAACTCAGTTCAAAAAATGGTCTGACTTGCAGACTTAGGAAGTTTGTCCTTTGCAAACTTTCTGAGTCTGACTTACAGAACTCAATTCAAAAAATGGCCTGACCTGCAGACTTAGGAAGTTTGTCCTTTGCAAACTTTCCGAGTCTGACTTACAGAACTCAGTTCAAAAAATGGACTGACCTGCAGACTTAGGAAGTTTGTCCTTTGCAAACTTTCCGAGTCTGACCTGCAGAACTCAGTTCAAAAAATGGACTGACCTGCAGACTTAGGAAGTTTGTCCTTTGCAAAATTTCCGAGTCTGACCTACAGAACTCAGTTCAAAAAATTGCCTGACCTGCAGACTTAGAAAGTTTGTCCTTTGCAAACTTTCTGAGTCTAACTTGCAAAACTCAGTTCAAAAAATGGCCTGACTTGTAGACTTAGGAAGTTTTTCCTTTGCAAACTTTCTCAGTCTGACCTTCAGAACTTAGTTCAAAAAAATGGCATGATCTGCAGACTTAGGAAGTTTGTCCTTTGCAAACTTTCTGAGTCTGACCTGCAGAACTCAGTTAAAAAATGTCCCTTTAAGGGTTGTAAGTTAGCAACGCTAAACTCATAAAGAAGAATTAACGGTGTGCTAGTAACAGAATCTTGAATTCCTGCTCATTTATTTTAATTTTCATTTCCATGTCTCTCTTTTTTTTTAAAAATTAAAAATGAAACAACAAAACGAAACATATTTCTAATCTTTGTGACATGCATGATGTGGAAGATAGATTCTTCTTAATTTCTAATTCATATATTTATATATTTCTCTTTGATACATTTCAGGCATGAAATCCCTTCAGTTTCTCTCTCCTTGCTCATTTGAGCATGCAAAGCATAGTGCTGCAACTGGGATTTCTTGGAATTCTATTGCTTCAGTTCATAAAAATTCTTGTGGGTTCACAATGCAAAGGCAAGAAAAATTCAAATCGATCCTGCAGTAAAGACAGCTTCTGAACCAAAAAATTGTATGAGTTTCTATATCTGTCTATTTTGTTCCATTTTACTTGTGGAACTCATTCTGTAGCTTTGATGAGAAAAAATGGCAGCAATCTCTACAAATCCGAGTTTTCGGTATTTTCGTAAGAGGTTTTGGAAGTTGTTTCATATGGGATTTGATTGATTTTGCTTTATGTTTTGTTAAGACACCAACATGTTAAGCTCCCTTCGTATTTTAAGGTCATGGTGGATTTCGAGCTTGTTTTTGTCCTTAACATGTGTGATTGTTGATGGAAATTTAGGATTATGGTGATATTTTGAGTCTTGTTGCATCTATATGCCTTTTTGTTTTATCGATTCAGGGTAAAACGGGTGTTGTATTCGACATATCTAATGGCCTAACCGCGCCATTTCTCAATGGGAAAAGGGTAAGTCAATCAGACAGATACAAGGCACGTTACCGGTGTCTCCGTTTGGACTTTGGAAAGGCTACATTAACAGTACAAAGGGTAACGTTTTCGTGGCATAATCTGTCGTTTGTGGTCGGAAAAGTAAAACCGCTTATACAAGATGAACTCCCACGTGTAGCTATCGATGATTCGGCCGAGTTTCTGCCACGTTGGTCCGATGAATGTGTAGAAGAGATTAAGAAAAGGGACAAGACCGAAAATCCTTCGATATTCAAGGCGGTGTATTTGTTTGTTAGGAAAAAAAGCTTCGATCAATGCATTATTCGCGGTTAGGTTATGGAAATTTACTTGCATACAACAGCACAAAGGCAATGGATATTCGGTGCTCAGACCTTCGGCTAAGAATGTTGAGCCAAACTATTAGCAAATGCAGTAAGCAAGTACAGTAGCAGACCAAGTTCAGATGCAGCAGATAAATGCAACAATGCATGCAATTTGAAGTTAAGTGCAAGTACAGAATCGAATTGCAAGTTTATCCTAACAGGAGAATCAAATTCAAAACAAACTGCAAGCTTATCCTAAAAGAAGAATCAAATTCAAAGCAAATAAAAAAGGATCAACATACCGTTTGAATCAATTCAACTTGATAGCAGCCAGGTCTTTTTGAAAAATGAAAGACAAAGATAGAAGAGGAGTTTGGTGATGGGAAGGCTGTTGCTCTAGCTGCTATGTGCGAAGTAATGAAGAGTCCAAGGGTTCTCTGACTCTTTGATATAATGATAGGATAATTTTGTGTAAAATAAAACAAGTTTATCCATTGAGTTTTTTTTGTATTTATCCATCAGATTAGGGCTGGTGCTAGTATAAAACAATAGCACTGTGTCAGATCGAATAAAATCAGTTCTTCATTAATATTTCTTTCAATTCATAGCCTTTTTTTTTCTTCCTGTTTTTCTACACAAACAAGACCCCAAAACTTGACAATATCTTCATTAATAAAATCAGTACTAAACTTGACAATATCTTGTGTGCATCCTCCCTCCTAAGACCACAAAAATTCATATCCTTTTTCGCATATTCCTACCTAGCTACTTCTGCATTAATATTGTATGCATAACTGACAACTGACAAAAACGGACTATTGCTGTCAAACCATGCCACACACAACTCGGATAAACCATATAGAGATGCATGGACATCCAAAAAGTTGAATGAATTCGTACCAGTTCATCAAATAGACCTGGTGCACCTTTCACAAATCGTGGATATTGATAGGCATTTACTTAATAAGTTCTTCCATAGAAGAAGTTCTGGACCCGGTCCTAATGCATCAGCATGACCGCATTTGCTGCATAGAAGTTGTCCCGATGCTAATACATCAACAAGGCCGCCAATCACACCAATGGCATTCTTCCTGACCTCCTCATCCCTAATAAAGCAAATAAAGCAAATAATTAGATAACTTAGTCTACAATGCAAGATTGTAAATGCAAAGTCTTTTAAAAAATAAAAGGATAAAGACACTTTATGTCCTTTTTGTTTCACGGTTTTTGCATTTCTATCCCTCATGACACTTTTAATCCCATCTATGCGTATTTTACATTTCAGTCCATTTTTGCCACGAGTCAAGTCCTTATTGATTTGAGCATATCGTACATTCGATGCTTGTTGTTGGACAAGTGGCATTTTGGACCGAAAATGTGAAACAATGCATAGTTATTAAGGGGGTAAAAGTATCGAGGACTGGGAATAGAAGTCCAAAAATCGGGACTAAAAGTGTTCTTAAAATAAATGCAGATGAAATTTACACGTCTTCCTCTGCGTAGATGCTATCAAGAAACTGCAATATGTGGGTAGCGTAGGGATTCAGCAGTTGCTGCAGCTTAGCAGAGTTCTTGAAACCTTGAAATATTCCCGAATACCCCTCCAACATGCCGATTCTCAAAAGATTTATATACTCCACCATTTCATCATCCGCAGCAGATGAAGATAGTATATCAGGTATCATTTCAGCAGCACCCTGGAGCATACCAACAGCAACTGCCAAGTATTTATCAAAATTTTCGCCAATGGCTATAGCTATATCACCAACGCATGAAAAGATAGATGGCTTAACGGATGGATCCAGGTCGTTGCTAGCTAAGCCCGCAAGGAGTAGTTCCATTATTTTGTCGCAATAAGGTAGAATTTCCTCTTTCAATGCCATGCAAATATCTCTCACAACTTGGACTGCGGCAGCACAAACTTGGTAGACCTTGAATAGTTGAAGACCCAATTGTAACCAATCCCAAAGTGGTGGCTTCATGTATTTGATAAATTCTGTTCCCATAGCATAGGCAAGTGATCCAATTGCAAGCATTGCTGCCTCGACAGAGGTGGCACTGTTACACGAGAAAACGCCAAGGAAGAGCCCCAACATCTTATCAGCACGCTGCATGATGATATTCTTATGATCCTCGGAAGAACCGAGCTTTCGAATAATGACTTCTAAGCTTCTGCATAGTAATTCAATGTGCTTATCCCCGTCGTCGGAAGAAGCTTTATTTGCCCACTTTTCAAGCTTCTCAAAAATGGTATCAAATAATATAGACACCTCGGGAAATGTTTCATTGGGTGAACATCTCACCACTCCATTCAAACTCTCATATGCAGCAGTCCTAAGACGTGACTTGCTAGCATCGCTAGCATCTTCCCTATTTGTAACGCCGTTAAGGCCATCAACCATTTTCTTCAAAACCGTAGAAGTCGTCTCCTTGGGTGATGACTCAACGATTTTCTTAAAAATCGAAGACGTCACCGGGGATGATGAATCTCCTTCCTCGTATGCTTGAACAAAGAAGTACAGTGCATGGCATGCTTTCTCAGCAACATTTGGTGAATCTTTCATGGCTTTAAGGAGAGCATTTAATATTTGCTTACACTGTAACGGTGTAATGCCTATAGTCGAGCCATAAAAAAATTCAAATATTCTACCAACAGCCCATGCTGATGTAGCCCTCACATGACTATTCGAATCAAATTTTAAAACACCCACAAGGAAACTAAAAGCCGATTTTAAAAAAGGGACTAATGTCGTCGACGGGCCTTCCACGATAGAACCAATTGCATAAGTTGCTGCTTCCCTCCGTTTCCAATCCTGACTTTCCATGTTTTCTTCGATGTGTCGGTTGACAATCGGGACAATGTCGTCCCCCACTGTTTGAGCAGCCAAACAGAGGCATTCACCCCCCGCCGTTGCACGTTTCCAACTATCCCTCTCCTCATCTTCTTTCTGAGTAAGAAGACTTTCAAAAAGCATACGGACAAGATCAGAAAGACGTGTTTGCACCGCCATTAACTATTCCTCTACACATTGAACTCCAAAATTCAAGTGCTTGAATAGCAACCCGCTCCTCATCTTTTGTCACGGCCTCTCTAACAGCCTTGTTAGTATTCCAATATATATCCTCAAGGTACAGTGATAGCATTGTGCGGTATTTTAAAGAAATTGAGGCAAGACACTCGAAAGCTGCCTTTCTAATTTCCACTTCCGTTGCTATAGTTGCCTGAACTACAGTTCTCATGATATAAGTACGAGCCTTGTCATCCGAAAAAATTGCTCGAGTAAATCCAAGAGCATTATGCAATTCTTGGGTAGCAGCCACCTTAACATCATTATCTGTATAATTTGGAAACATATGACTCACTACGACAGACAGAGTAACAACTTTATCTTGCTCTACAACAACTGGAGGGACTTCTTTGCACATGTACCCCAAAGTTTCCAGATACGCTTGCTTGTTCGAGACGAGTGAATCTATCAACTCGGGCCATTGTTTATGTTGCCCATGGATTCCAACAACCTTTACAATTAATTCTAAAGAAGTCGAACGAGCATCAGATACGGGAGACTCAAGTGTTCGTAGTAAGCATGCATTAATCTCGGTTTTTACATCCATGTCTAATCCTAGCCAACGTTGTTGACGTGCCTCACCATCATCCAACACTTCTTTCATAAGGAAACCGGCAAACCTGCGGCCATCGACACCATTATTCTCATTAGCAAGCTCTTGAGACATAGTTAACAAGAATGAAGGATCTTTCAGGTACTGTCGTTCCAATTTATCTTGAGCGTCCTTCTTTACAATGTCATCCTCTGACTGTGCATCCAGGAGGATGGAACTGTAATCCATTGCAAGTATAGATGTACGCCTGTACATCAAGGCCATATGATACGTTAAACATTTATACGCCTCGTAACCGGTCATGTTCAACTGGAAAACAGGCCTGCGTCTACCCAAACAATTTTTAAAATGAATTGTCCCGTAAAAAGTGTATTTAGAAAACCAATACATCATTTAGTATACTTTTTCCAAACATATCCCTATCATAACATTTAAAATCATGTAATCATAGAACACAATCTAAACTAAAAGGGACGACTCTGTATTTATGGTTACGAGATAGGTGTATAACTATAAACAAGAACTCGATGGAATATGCCGTACGAATAAAATGTATCAAATAAGATTATTCGTAAAGAGGATTGCATGTCTTGAACTACTAGTGAATACAATTTAAAAACCCATGAAAAACATGTTCTGAACTAACTAATACAATTTAAACTCGCTAATTGAAAATGCAACTTTTTAGACATGAATCTCCAGTTACCAACTGTAGTTTTCAACCCATCCACATCATGTAACCTATCTAAGCAACCAATCCATGTTAAAAAAAGGATATCTTTTATAAGTTCCTGAATCAAAACGTCGCATATCAACTAATCATTTAGTTGTATCGTTAAAACTGTCCGATCGAAATACTTGGAGCAACTGAAAGTATTGATGACGAGTTATATTACAGTAAGTTTATTGACTACCAAATAACAATAGCAATCAAACAACATTGCTAACAGATTCACACAGTAAGTAGCAATTGTATACAACAAAGAGATTCGGGTACAAAACAAACTCTAACTATATTAATTAGAAACGAAACTAATCACTAGAAGAAATAACTACGAGAGAAATCAAGCAGTAAAATTACATATCGATTAAACATTAGTATTCACGATGACCAAAAAAACAATTTGGCACCGGTACGAATATGAAACGAAGCACCTTTGTTGTTTCAATTGAAATCAACTTTTTTTGTATAGGACCAATAAGCAAAGGAGTGAGAAGCACCTTTATTGTTCTATTGAAGAAAATGCAACAACAAAAAACTTAGTAGTAGTAACAATCAAGACATCCGAATGGCATGTAGTTTTGTATACAACAGATCAGCGTTACCGGTTTAAAAGGAAACAAAATCCATTTAGCACATACAGTTGAGCAGAAGCATATATATCGCAACATCCAAACAATAAACCTCTACTGACTACTAATCATAGAGACATGATTTATAATTATCTGCAAATAATTAAAGACTAATAGTTTACTCAGCTTGTTATTTTGTGTACAAAAAATAGCAAACTAATTATATATAAACATAATTACATAACTTTTTTTTTTGGGAGTGGAATTACAACTAATTCTAACTTCTCAAAAATTAAAAGACAGAGACAAAGCTGGACCCAGCCAAAAGGGAAAGGAAGACAACAACCGATGCTCTATTTTAAGTGGTCACCTCCAAAAAAATAAAAATAAAAATAAAAATTAAAAGACAGAAACAAAGCTGGACCCAACCAAAAGGGAAAGGAAGACAACAACCGATGCTCTATTTTAAGTGGTCACCTCCAAATGCTCTCCTTTATTTTCCTGATATTTTCAACTTCATAAGCTTAAGCTTGCTGGAATTAAGTTAAGTATGTATTATTACCAATCCTTGTGGACTAACAATATTACCAATCCGTTCGGTGAATGGTGGAGTAAATATCTGTCTGGTGTCGAAACCCAACCCAACTTAAAGGAAATAACATCAGGAGCTTCAACTCGATACAATAACACACATACCTGCCTAAGAAATTGCTTAAACGGTGGTAGGAGAGGGAGGATATCACTCATATCAGATTTTCTAGTCCGGAGTGGTCCGAGTGGAGGTAACCCGTAATGGACTAACAATAAACAAAAGTTAGATTAAGAAATTGCTTTTTACCTGCTTGCAGAACGCGAACGGCGGCGAAGACCGGAAATGGTGGAAGAATCTAGGCGTAGGCGGCGGCGGCGGCTGTTGTGTCTCCACTCTTGAGAGTAATGAGAAAGTTTGGAGCCCTAAACCGATGGATTCCCTCAAACCAAAAAGAACCGATGGATGAATATGAATGACGTCAAAGGATAATATGATTTTTTTTTAATTAGGAAAATATGTTAATACTGTATATCATATACGAATTGAAAAAATATTACATATATTCGGGTCGAGATTAAGAACCCGTTGAGTTAATGATTTATATATTTGATATCCGATCCAAAATTAATCAGGATATAGAAACCTGACATTTTGTGTCGGAAAACAATCGAAACGGGAAGTATTAACATCTTCAGCAGAAAAAAATGTTAGGTATTTAAATTATGTGTGGTATTAAAGGAGGTATCAAATTTGATCTCTTGGCTAATACTCTTCCATAAATCCCACGCGCGCAAGTGAACTTCATTTTCTACCAAAAAGTGCTTTATCATAGCACTGTTTGTGTCAAAAATTGCCGGCTTAAGAAAATGGTTATATGGTTACATTTTAGGCAATTTCTTCCTTAATATCAAATTATATGGAACACTCTTTAAAAAAAAATATAGAACATGAGAACATAAATACACTGTTACTACGGTTTTAACCTTTTTTTAGATACAATGTAGTTGAAATTTATATTTTTTTAAATTAGTATCATATCAAACTATATAGAACATGTATATAATGTTTTCAAATTATTTATTAATAAATACAATAATATTATTTTATTGTATTGATAATATTAATAAATTTCATAAATTTACTCAAACTAAAAAAATGATACTACTAAAATTTGATATTTATGATTGGAGATGTTGTTTATAAATATTAAAATCAAATTTTAATACCTATGCTTGGAGATGAATAGTGTTTAGGTATCAAAATTTAAATTTTGATACCTATATCATTGGGCTTGCCCTTATATCTCAAAAATTAAAGATTATTTTCTTTTCTTTTTTTTGTTTTCTTCTTATTCTTCAGTTTTGTGTTTGTCGTCAATGTTGTATGTATTCTTATTTCTTGTTAATATATACTATAATTTTTTTAAAGATATTGCTAACGCTTAAAACTTTTGACAATATATTTTGGAGTTCTTAATCCGTTTATGTTATTAGAGCCTCTATGAAATTTGCTTATTTTATTAGATTTGAAGTTGTGTTATAAAATATAGGGACAATTATTGAAAATGACGCATATTGGATTTAATTAGGCAAAAAGGACATCCAAAACAAACACTTAGTTATAAAGACAAAAATTAGGTAGATAGACCTAAATACCCTTAATAAAGAAAAAAAAAAAAAAAAAAAAAAAACAGGCGCTAAACACAATTTTTTTTCTTCCCAAAAAATAGGCGCTAAACACAATTTGTTTTTTTTTATTTATAAATTTTTAAAAGCAAGCGATGAACAATTTTTTTTTTTTTAAACGATGCATTGACCACCGCGATGGTGTGAGCACCCCGATGCATTGACCACCGCGATGCCATGACCACCCCGGATGTAGTGACCACCCACGATGCATTGACCACCCTGATACATTGACAGGCGTGATGCAGTGACCATCCCGATCCATTCACCACCGTGTTGTCGTGCCCACCGCGATGCCGTGCCCACCGCGATGCAGTGACCACCGAGATGCATTGACCACCGCGATACAGTCACCACCCCGATTAATTAACCATATATGCAGTGACATCGGCAATCATATATGCGTGACATCAACAATTTATGCAGTGACATCAACATTTTATGCAGTGACATCAACAATCATATATGAATGACATCAACAATTTATGCAGTGACATCGGCAATCATATATGCAGAGACATCGCGAAGAAGTGACTCCGCGATGCAGTGGCCACCCCCGATGCAAAGACACCGCGATGAAGTGGTCACCCTCGATGCAGAGACACCGCGATGCAGAGACCATCGGGATGCAGTGATCACCGGGATGCAGTGACATTTGATGAAGCAACACCGTGATGACATTTGATATTTTTCCGACTTAATTTCATAAAATCGATTTCTTTTCATAAAATCGACTTCAAATGGCTATATCTTTGATATAAAACTACGATCAACATATATCTTTCACCTTAATTCATATTTTTATGCAGTGACATCGGCAATCATATATGCAGTGATAGCAACATTTTATGCACTGACATCGGCAATCATATATGCGTGACATCAACAATTTATGCAGTGAAATCGGCAATCAGATATGCAGTGACATCAACATTTTATGCAGTGACATCAACAATTTATGTAGTGACATCGGCAATCATATATGCAGAGACATCGCGATAAAGTGACACCGCGATGCAGTGGCCACCCCTGATGCAGAGACACCGCGATGAAGTAGTCACCCTCGATGCAGAGACCATCGGGATGCAGTGATCACCGGGATGCAGTGACATCTGATGAAGCAACACCGTGATGACATTTGATATTTTTCCGACTTAATTTCATAAAATCGATTTCTTTTCTTCATAAAACCGACTTCAAATGGCTATATCTTTTGATATAAAACTACGATCAACATAAATATTTCACCTTAATTCATATTTTTATGCAGTGATAGCAACATTTTATGCAGTGACATCGGCAATCATATATGCGTGACATCAACAATTTATGCAGTGACATCGGTAATCAGATATGCAGTGACATCAACATTTTATGCAGTGACATCAACAATCATATATGAATGACATCAACAATTGTGCAGTGACATCGGCAATCATATATGCAGAGACATCGCGATGAAGTGACACCGCGATGTAGTGGCCACCCCCGATGCAGAGACACCGTGATGAAGTGGTCACCCTCGATGCAGAGACACCGCGATGCAGAGACCATCGGGATGCAGTGACATTTGATGAAGCAACACCGTGATGACATTTGATATTTTTCAGACTTAATTTCATAAAATCAATTTCTTTTCTTCATAAAATCGACTTCAAATGGTTATATCTTTTGATATAAAACTACGATCAACATAAATCTTTCACCTTAATTCATATTTTTATGTAGTGACGTCGGCAATCATAGATGCATTGATATCAACATTTTATGCAGTGACATCGGCAATCATATATGCGTGACATCAACAATTTATGCATTGACATCAACATTTTATGCAGTGACATCAGCAATCATATATGAATGACATCAACAAATTATGCAGTGACATCGACAAACAAATATGCAGTGACATCAACATTTGATGAATCAACACCGTGATGACATTTGATATTTTTCCGACTTAATTTCATAAAATCGATTTCTTTTCCTCATAAAATCGACTTCAAATGGCTATATCGTTTGATATAAAACTACGATCAACATAAATCTTTCACCTTAATTCATATTTTTATGCAGTGACATCGGCAATCTTATATGCAGTGATATCAACATTTTATGTAGTGACATCAGCAATCATATATGCGTGACATCAACAGTTTATGCAGTGACATCGGCAATCAGATATGCAGTGACATCAACATTTTATGCAGTGACATCGGCAATCTTATATGCAGTGATATCAACATTTTATGTAGTGATATCGGCAATCATATATGCGTAACATCAACAATTTTATGCAGTGACATCAAGAAATAAGATTAAAATACAACAAAATACATCATCTGGTTGACATACATCACAAGTTAATCAAACTTCATTAAAAAAAAATTATATTTATTAAATTTATAATAAAATATTGTTTTTTATAATTCAAAAAGTATTACTCGAGTCGAGTAGTAGACGAGTCAAGCTCGATCTTGTTACATTTTATTTAAAAAATAAGTGAATTCTAAGAAAATAATCAAGCTTACGAGCCGAGTCAAGATATATCGAGTACTTAGCGAGTCGAGTTCGATCTTGCCTTTTTATGGCTCGATCGAGCACAAAATTTTGTAGTCGAGCTCGAGATCTAGGGAGTATCGACTCGGCTCAATGTCAATGCATCAATTTTATTTAAAATCATACACAAACCACTATCAAATTAATGTCACTGCACCAAATTTCTTCCAAATCAAACTCAAATTTATGCTATGTAGCATCCATGTTAAACAACAAACAAACAAGATGCATCCCTGTTAGCATCTTCGGACATCGATTTGCATCTTCGGGCATCGATTTGCATATTTTCCCCTGATTTTAATAATATTTTTGCATCTTGTTTTTTTGATTGCCGATGTCACTACATAAATTGTTGATGTCACGCATATATGATTGCCGATGTCACTGCATAAAATGTTGCTATCATTGCATATATGATTGTCACTGCATAAAAATATGAATTAAGGTGAAATATTTATGTTGATCGTAGTTTTATATCAAAATATATAGCCATTTGAAGTCGGTTTTATGAAGAAAAGAAATTGATTTTATGAAATTAAGTCGGAAAAATATCAAATGTCATCACGGTGTTGCTTCATCAGATGTCACTGCATCCCGATGGTCTCTGAATCGCGGTGTCTCTGCATCGAGGGTGACCACTTTATCGCGGTGTCTCTGCATCGGGGGTGGCCACTGCATCGCGGTGTCACTTCATCGCGATGTCTCTGCATATATGATTGCCGATGTCACTGCATAAATTGTTGATGTCATTCATATATGATTGTTGATGTCACTGCATAAAATGTTGATGTCACTGCATATCTGATTTTCGATTTCACTGCATAAATTGTTGATGTCACGCATATATGATTGCCGATGTCACTGCATAAAATGTTGCTATCACTGCATATATGATTGCCGATGTCACTGCATAAAAATATGAATTAAGGTGAAAGATATACGTTGATCGTAGTTTTATATGAAAGATATAGCCATTTGAAGTCGATTTTATGAAGAAAAGAAATCGATTTTATGAAATTAAGTTGGAAAAATATCAAATGTCATCACGGTGTTGCTTCATCAAATGTCACTGCATCCCGGTGATCACTGCATCCCGATGGTCTCTGCATCGCGGTGTCTCTGCATCGAGGGTGACCACTTCATCGCGGTGTCTCTGCATCGAGGGTGGCCACTGCATCGCGGAGTCACTTCTTCGCGATGTCTCTGCATATATGATTGCCAATGTCACTGCATAAATTGTTGATGTCATTCATATATGATTGTTGATGTCACTGCATAAAAATATTGATGTCACTGCATATCTGATTGCCGATGTCACTGCATAAATTGTTGATGTCACGCATATATGATTGCCGATGTCACTGCATATATGGTTAATTAATCGGGGTGGTGACTGTATCGCGGTGGTCAATGCATCGGGTTGGGCAATGCATCGCGGTGGTCACTGCATCGCGGTGGGCACGGCAACACGGTGGTAAATGGATCGGGATGGTCACTGCATCGCGGCTGTCAATGTATCGGGGTGGTCAATGTATCGTGGGTGGTCACTACATCCGGGGTGGTCACGACATCGCGGTGGTCAATGCATCGGGATGCTCACACCATCGCGGTGGTCAATGCATCGTTAAAAAGAAAATTAAAAAAAAAAATACTGTTCATCGCTTGCTTTTAATATTTAAAATAAAAAAAAACAAATTGTGTTTAGCGCCTGTTTTTTTTGGAAGAAAAGAAAATTGTGTTTAGCGCCTGTTTTTGGGGAAAAAACAGCGCCTGCTTTGTTTTTTTTTTTTTTTTCCATCATTAAGGGTATTTGAGTCTATCTACCTAATTTTTATCCTTATAACTAAGTGTTTGTTTTGAATGTTGTTTTTGCTTAATTAAGTCCAATATGCGTCATTTTCAATAATTGTCAATATGCGTCATTCTTCACACGATTCACAGGTTAGAAACCTCATGCTCATCAATTGCTGTCATCTGGGAATTTTGTTGTGTTGCTTGATGAATTGGTGCAGGAGAAGGGATAAATTGCTTGACGAATTGTTATATATTCCTCCAATAATATTACATTCTAAATCATCTCCAAGCATTCCTAATTAACTAAGATGGAAGCAATGAAGATGAAGATGTTTGTTGCCGTTATCATGGTGGCGTTTTCCGTCGTTCAGATGGCCTCCGCCCATACAGGCCATTCTGAGGCCCCTGCTCCGGCTCCAGCCGGATCTGCCGCCACCACTACCTTTGCACCTGCAATTGTGGCTTCCTTTGCGGGTGCTGCTTTTGCCTTTCTCTATTGAAGGATCATCGAATTTGTTTGGAGACGACACCTTTTAATTTTTTATTATTTTCTTCCGGATATTTTTTTGATCTTATTTTTATTTTCTGCTCTTTTTTCTAAACAATATATTATGCATCCATTATTATGTAACTAATAACATCTTCCTTCGTTAAAAATAAAAAAGAAAAAAGAAGCAAGTTATTGGGATTAAGATGTAGTGAACTTAGAAGTCGAGATAGGCCTGATTTGCAGGATGAAATTCTGCCTGTGTTAGAGAAATTGAAAGATGTTGCGGATAGAGCTCGAGATCGTGGTCCGATGATAGTGTCTCTACCTCCAAACCATTTCATATGCCCCATCATCAAGGTATGCTACACCTTCCACTTTCGAGTCGTTTCACGTTCTTACTAGAGGTGTAAATGAGTCGAGTTATTCATATATTGTTTGTTGCTCGGACCGTTAAGGGAATACATTTTAATCATTGAAATGGAACGAAAGATGTTCTCTTTACGTTGAGGATTCGGTTTTGTTTTTCTTTTTGCAGGAGGTAATGGAGGAACCTTGCTTAGCTGCGGATGGTTATACGTATGAATGAAAGGCAATCGAGGTATAGCTTGGAAAGAACTAAAAATCTCCGATGACGAATTTTTGCCTCATAAGCATCTGTTGCCAAACTACGCACTTTTTCTGCAATTAGGGAATGGAAATCCCACAACTTCTGAAATAGTACTCACTCTTTACAATTCACTGTTTTTTTGTTTTGTTATTTTCTTTTTTTTCATGGTGTCAATAGAACCTATCATAATCAATTTATAAACCGCTTTGAAATAAATGGTCAGCAAATTGTTATCCCTCAACAGTTAATTCACCTCAAATCAAATTTTCAAATCCAAATCCCAATAAGAGAGAAATGTAGAAAATGACAACTGATTCAAAGTTTTTTTTTTCTAGCTCTTCTTTCATTTGCTCTTTTTCCTTCTTTTGGGTATTCATTTAGTAGAGCTTCAACATCTTTCCAAAAAAGGCCCTCCACCAACACTCCATCCTTAGTGAACCATTTGGTAACAGTTTTGGTGAATTCTACAGGTGGCTTAGCAGAAATTGATGAAGGATCTGCACTTTCAATGTTAAGAGTGTACTTGTCTAAAAACTGCGGCAGCTTAGAAGATATAATCAATCCTGTGGTGTTGAATGATCCAGAGGGAGGGTAGGTGAACATAAACACATTCTTCTCCTTTACCTAGAGAATAAGCTGCAAAATCCCGTTAACCAAAATATACAATATTATGCATCCAATGAGAAAATTCCTGTTATCAGGAAATTTCTTATTGTAAAACTGAGTAAACAGAGCAATACCGATGATGACCGTTCCAAGCAACAATCTGATGTTACTCAGCCTCACATCTTCAATGTGACCTTTACTTTTCATGATCTCAGTGACAGATTCATCGAGAAGGTGTTTGATTGAGTGATGATCGAGGAGATTGATCTTCTTAGGCTTAGGTTTGGTTGCGATTTCAGCTTTCTTCTCCGCCATTTCTGATTTGCAGCTAGGGGTTTGTCCGAAAATGACCGTTCCAAGCAACAATTCACCGTTGTTCATTTGTATAATAATGGCTTTGTTTGTGGACATATACAAAGCAATTCCTTTGATTTTCTGCTCAAATTTGTTTACTTATTTGTCTTCCTTATGGTTTTCCTCCTTAGATCATAAAGAGCTCTTTCTATGTCACGCCGGTGAGTATTTGATCTATATATGTTTTTCTTTCTCTACATAATTTGTTCGTTTTCGAGCTTTAGGCTTTTACAGTGGTACTATTACACATTGATTTTATTTCTTCTCTTTTGTGTTGTTTATATTTTGATTAGTGCTCAAATTTAGTTGGAATAAACTTGTAGCTGTGTTATTTGTGGGTAAGGATGAGTTATCAATGGACATAATGATTTCACTATTAACCGTTTCAAGATTGTGGAAGGGTGAGTTTGTTGATTCTCTGTTTAGAAGAACGGTTGTGTTAGTTCTTTTGATATATGGTTCACTTTGTATTCCATTTTCTGTTTTCGGAACACTTCTTCCTTTTTAATTAGTTAATATTTGCTTTGCAGCCTAAACAATAAATGCACGGAACTGAGGAAGGAACAATATTTCGTTCAATTAGCTAATCTTTATAGATTTCATTTTTTTACTTTATTGCTTTCTTTTTTATGATTAGCTTTGTTTATGTGCAGACTCCATTGATGGTAGCTGCAATGCACGGAAAGATCATTTGTGTAGAAAAGCTAATCGAAGCAGGGGTCAATGTTAGCAGATTGCTCTGTTTCTGTAACTATTATGTTGAAAATTAAAAATAGTCCAAATCGGAAGCAAATTTCAACGATTTTTTCTTCCGGTTGTGAAGTTCGATATTGTTAATGAAGGAACCGGTTTGCATTAGGCTGCTTATTATGGTCATTCTGAATGCCTAAAATTAATTTTTAATGCTGCTACGACTTCTCATGTTGCTGTTTCTTGGTAGGCCTAATATGTATATTGTTGTTCATATGTGGACTAACCACCTGACCAGCTGGAGCACATAACTAACCAACTCATGATCAAATTACCTACACAAAGTTTTGTTTTACTTGTAGGAAAACAAAATTTTGCGTCCTCTTTTGCAACATGTTTTGTAAGGTACTACAAAGCATTACACATTTTCTTATGTGCAATGTTTGGTAACATGAATGCTATATTAGCTGCATAACAACTTATTTTGCTTCTGCTTATTCTATTGTAATGATACCTACATTCCTACTTTTTGCTTCTACTTCTGCTGTTGTAATGCAGACCAATATGTATCGATTTCATGAATCAAAGTATTTATGTTAGGTTTCATAATTATCTGCATCTGAACTACTTTGTTCTTGCCTCTACATAATGTTATCATTTGTATAATTTTCCAGGGCATCTCGTTGCCGTGCTTGCACGGCCGGACCTCACTAGTATATATATATATATAGTTAAACTTACTTGATTAACGGAGAGTTTAATGGTTAACCGAATGATGCATGTGTCACATTATATGTCTGGATGCATGTGTTTTACTTTTATTTTTGTATTGTTTGATCTTCTTTCAGGTGGAATGATAGAAAATTGCCATCTTTTATTACAGATTTGACTTGAAAAAGAAAAAACAAAAACAAAAAACAAACAGAAAACTGAAGTTTTAGTAGTACTGTATTTTTTTTTGGAGAACAATAGTAGTGATTGACACCTTGCATTCACGACTTCTGGATCCCCTTGGTCCATTATTTCAACGGGAAATAGGAGTTACCATAACCACACAGTTTCATTATGTATTTAAATTGTGTGGTTCTGATCGTTTCACATATTACTTCACCTAAAAAACACACTCCACACAAGTATTTTCATATTTTAATAACAATATTAAGCTCATAAAAGCTTTGAGCGTATTATTTTTTTTAACGGGTTGGTACTTTTTTTTTTGTTGAATCGGCCCAGTTGACCATGTCATAGAATTTGACGATCGCACAACCGGGCTTAGCCAGGTTTGATAAATATCGTTGAACTACAATTAATCACTCTCAAAAACTTAAGCTGATGTGGATGTAGATAATTAACCTTTTATATATATTCAACAAATATGATATTAAGACATTTAAAAATTCTTAAATTATGAGCCCGAACGTGTTAAAGTGTCACAAATTGGGAACCTGTGGTTGTTTCACCCATCATATTAAGAGATAAATTTCCCTCACATCATAGCCTTGAGGTCTTACCTCTTATATGAGTTTGGTTTATTTTCTACATGATATCAAAGTCACATTCTTTTATTGTGCAAGTGTTGAACATCTTTGTTGGTCATATAGTGTCTCTATATCACAAGTTCAGAGCTAGATTTTCTAAACGGGAATTTAGTTGATAACCCTTTATATAATTCGAATATATATGTTTTTTTAACATCTGTATAATTCGATTTTTTTTTTTGGAGAGCGTATGATTCAAATATTAAACTACAAAAATAACAGCATAAATAAATTTGATTTTTTGCATTTTTGTATATCATGTCAACTAAAAATCCCAACAACTTCTTAAAGAAACAACTTTAATACTAGTATTTAAAATAAATTAAGTTTTACGTAAATCACTTTTTCTAGTTCTTTACAATTCGACATTTTCTTTTATAGAAATTATCTTCTTAACATGGGTTTATTTTCTTCTAACATGGTTTAGTTAAAAATTTGATGATATTTAATTTATATATACTACTTGAAAGGATCAACTATAGTCATCTTCAACAAAAAAAAAAAAAAAAAATGGTATTGTAATCTTCAACAAAAAAAAAAAAAAAAAGTTTAATAATCTTTGAGCCGGCCCTAATTTGAAGATAGAGGTTAGGGATGACAATAGGTACAGGTGGGTACGGGATTGGCTATATCCATATTCTACCCATCAAAAAAATTCTTTACCCATACCCTACTTATTACCCATGTGGGTAGAAATTCTAAAACACATACCCTCCTCATACAGATATCCATGGGTCCGTGGATATCCATGGATATTTTTTTTTATTTACAACTACGTATCATAATTTCGTATATTAAAGAAAGTCATGTCATGAATTGAAGCAATTGACATTTCTACTGTGAAAGTTTAATGTAAATATAATTGCATACAATTTTCAATGCCCTATAAATTATTTTCTTTTAAGATGTTGCCACACTTCATGGTTTAGTTTTGATACATCATACTACTTAATGTGTTTAAAATCATCTTCATTTTGATTAGCGAGTAATGAATTAATGTCTCTCAATAAGTGAACACTTTATGGGGTTAGTACATTGTGTAATCAATAATGTTGTGGCCGATGCTCCCCATGACACAAACCGACAAATACGTATTATGCTCCCCTAGATGACCGGGTTATTTATATTTATATTTCAGATAGTTAATTACAAACATTAAATTAAAAATAATATAGTATATGGCGGGGCGGGTGTGTATTATGACGGGTAGAGAATATATATCCATACCCTACCCTACCTATGGCGGGTTTTGAAAATGCAAACTCATACCCTCCCCTACCCTTAAAAATACCTTATCCTAACGGATAGGGTCGGGTGGATATCCACCGGATTGGATCTATTAGCGTAATATGTCAAATATTAGTTTTTTCTTTTATTGATACTTTTTTGTATTTTCTCTACTTTTTATGTTTGGGGAATAGTATAAGAGCAAGAAAAGGATAAATTGTAATAGTAGAGAAAACACAAAAAAAATATCAATAAAAATTCCCTTTAATTACTTTTATACTATTCCCCAAACATAAAATAAATACACAATAAAAGAAAAACTAATATTTGACATATTACGCTAATATGATCGAAATTGTCATCCCTAATAGAGATACTGTATTAAAAAAAAGAAATAGATTAGTCTGAGCTCTGATATTTTACGAGTTTTAGAGTTCGTCAAAGCTAAATTAGTGTAATTAACATAATTATAAACCCCAATTTGCATCAGTGTACACGTGGATCGCGTAATCATCCTCACAAACATGTTTATTTGTTTTAAGATAGGAGAAGCTTAAAGTCAAGCACCAGGACAAGTCGATGTCGGAAAACGGAAAACAAGAAGGGGGGGGGGGGGTTTGTGTTGGTGATTTAAGTATAACCATGTCCATTAGTATAATTAAGGGTTTGGTACAAAGATGGGTGAACTCGAACACTCTGTTATGGGTTTGGAGGTGTGGAGTGCACGCTCATATAAGTGTTTACGAGTTTACGGATGTAAATGATCAAGTAGAGTTTGTAAAACAAACGAAAAGACACGTAAAATTCGGTTTTGGAAAAACAGAGTGACAAGCGGCCGCCTGTGAGGTTCTGTCAAGGCAAAATGTTGATCAGGTTGTTTTTCAGTTTTCTGGTTCTCACAGGCGCCCGCCTGTGTTTCATAGGCGCCCGCCTGTGACCCGAAAATGCGAATTAGTGTGTCTTTTCATGGGTTTTTAGCAGTTTTTTCCTCTCAACACCTTTCCACAAAGGTGTCTCTTAAACTAAACGTTTTTAACTAACTACTTCTGGACCTAGAAGGTGTAAAATAGCAATTACTTGATCATTTTGTGAGAATACTTGAAAACATATTCAAGTTTTTCATCATCTTTGTGTGTCAGAACTTTCTAATAAAACTCCATTAGTATACTTTTCTTTTGGTGCCATAAAGAAAAGGGCAAACATAGTCTTATCTCACAGAAGTATTCGTGCAACCCGGGGCATTCTATAAGGGTCGAATAACTTTTGTAGGAAAGTGTTCCTACACGATTCTGCGTTATATCAAGTTATCTAAGTTCCTGCGATTTTGTTGACATTGTTGTTTACATTCCCTTGGAAGCCATTAAATTTAACAACAATTTACAAAAGTTATTTCAGTAATTGCTACAATGTCAATTGTCAAGGAGATGACAGCGAACTTTGGAAAATTGGAAAAGTTTGAAGGTGTCAACTTGAGAAGATGGCAAAGGAAGATGCATTTTCTGTTAACAACATTGAAAGTGGTGTATGTGTTGAGTACACCGATGCCTGAAGTGATGGATGACGGACCATTGGAGGAACTGAGGAGGAAGAACAAATGGGAGAATGATGACTACATCTGTAGAGGTCACATTCTAAACAGTATGTCTGATTCATTGTTTGACATTTACCAAAATGTTGAGTCTGCAAAAGAACTTTGGGATTCACTAGAGTCTAAATACATGAATGAAGATGCCCTTATAGTAAAAAGTTCTTGGTTGGTAATTTCATGAAATATAACATGGTAGATTCAAGGTCGGTAATGGAACAATATAATGAATTACTGCGCATTTTGGGTCAGTTTGCATAACATAAAATGGAAATGGATGAGTCTATTTCGGTGTCAAGCATTATAGATAAATTACCACCATCATGGAAAGATTTTAAACACATGTTAAAACACAAAAAAGAAGAATTATCTCTGGTAGAACTTGGTAGTCACTTGCGTATAGAGGAATCTCTAAGGGCGCAAGAGGGCGGTAAAACCAAGGGTAAAGAGGTAATGGATTCGACCTCTATCAATATGATGGAAGCCGGTGAATGTTCGTATAAGAACAAAGGAAAAGATAAGAAAAATTCTTCCAAAAACAATGGCAAAGATACCAACAAAAAACCGAAAGGTGCTTGTTGGAATTGCGGGAAAACTGGACATTTCAGGGTTGATTGTCGAGTAAGGAAGAAAGGATCAAACAACAGTTCGGGGCAAGGGTCTAAGGACCAAGGTGCTCCTAATCATAAAGGTCAGAATGTTATTTGTGGATTTAATTCCAATGTGAATTATGTACCACTAATTTCTGAGGCATTTTATATGCAGGATGATGATGTTGCTTGGTGGATTGACTCGGGTGCAATGAGACATGTTTGCAAGGATCGAAGCTGGTTTTAAAACTATGAACCTGTGATCGATGGATCCATGCTACTTATGGGAAACGAGTCAAAGGCTGCCATAGTTGGAATATGAAGTGTTGTTTTATCTTTTAGTTCTGGAAAATGTATTAATTTAAAACATGTGTTGCATGCTCCGTGTATACGGAAAAACTTGGTTTCGATAGTATATTATGTAAAGAAGGTTATAAACAAGTCTATGAGTCGGATAAGTACATTTTAAGTAAGTGTGGTGTATTTATTGGATTTGGTTACTTATGTAATGGTATGTTTATGTTAAATATTCAGCATGATGTTGTAAATAATGTTATCACAAATCATGATGTTAATAGTTCTATTTTGTGGCATGCTCGGTTGGGACATGTTCATTATAAGCGTATGTTAATAATGTCTAAGAATGAGTTAATTCCATCTTTTGACATGAATATGAATAAGTGTAATACTTGTATGTTAAATAAAATTGTGAGACAACCTTTTCATAGTGTTGAAAGGTCATCTTCCATTTTAGAACTTATTCATAGTGATCTATGTGATTTCTGTGCTACGCCTTCTTTTGGTAATAAAAGATATGTGGTGACTTTTATAGATGATTGCACTCGGTTTTGTTATGTTTTTCTAATTCACTCAAAAGACGAGGCAATAGATAAATTTAAAATCTATAAAAACGAGGTAGAATTACAATTAACCTTTAAAATAAAAAGGTTGCGTACCGATCGAGGTGGTGAATATTTTGATCCAACCTTTTTCGGGTCATGTGGTATAATACATGAGGTTACAGCGCCGTATACGCCACAACAAAATGGCATAGCGGAAAGGAAAAATCGTACTCTTAAAGAGATGGTTAATTCCATGCTATATTACTCTGGTTTGAGTGAGGGATTTTGGGGAGAAGCCATGTTAACGGCTTGTTATTTACTGAATATAATTCCTAACAAAAGGAATCCTATTACCCCATATGAACTTTGGTTCAAAAAGAAGCCAAACTTGAATTATCTACGAGTTTGGGGCTGTAGGGCTGTTGTAAGACTTACCGTGCCTAAGATTAAAACCTTGAGTGAAAGAGGCATTGATTGTATATTTATTGGTTATGCTTTGCATTCCAAAGCATATAGGTTCTATGTTATAGAGCCTAATGATTCAGTTGCTGTTCATTCTGTGATTGAGTCAAGGGATGCCATCTTTGATGAACATCGGTTTACTTCTATACCGAGACCAAAAGATATAACTCCTACTGTTGTTGGAGTAGAGAACAACAATGGTGTTGATTCTCAAGATGAGCCTTTCGAGCATCGTAGAAGCATAAGGGCTAGGAAACCAAAGTCTTTTGGACCCGACTATCAAACTTATTTGGTGGAAGGAACAAGAGATGAAGTAGGTGTTAGTAATATCATCCGCAACGGAAGCGATTTAAGGATCTAGATCTATAAATTACACGTAATAAAATAACTAGATCTACTCTACAAGGGGGTTGAAGAACATACCTCTTGGATCTCAAAATCCAAGTAGAAGATCCGCAATAGAAATAACAAACGAAGATGTGAAGAGCACCACGATCTTCCGTATGTGTGATCCAAGCAACTCCCGGTGGAAGGAAATCCTCGTCTCGAATCCTTCCGATATGCTAACCGGAAAACCTCCAAGATTTTCCCCCTTTACTACCTTGGCCGAAATTTTACTTCCTCTCTCTAAGGGATGGAAGTCGAAATTTATGTGTAGTGTTTTAGGCTTGAGAGAACTCTCTTTATATAGGAGAGTAATCCTTGTCCTCCAAGGATTTTATTTTGCAAATAAAAAAATCCAATAAATAAAAATAATCCCATAATATTCTAGAACAAATCTAGAATAATATTTATCTTTATTTCTTACCATAAATATTTATCCAATAAATATTTTGTGCACATGTCTAAAAACAATTTCTTGTTTCCTAAAACAATGCACTAGGCCGAAAATTGTCATTGACCCAGTCAATGTAATTTTCGGCCATAACACTAATTTTGCCAAGATTATGAAAAATGTCTTTTTCACATATTTAATTATTTAGTCCAACTAATTTAATAGTCCACTAAACAATTAATTCACATATCGTTAATTAAATTCTAATAAGAACTAAATTAATATTATTAGGAATCGACGTCCGAGAATAGCTATGCTATATTGGAGGCACATCGGGGACCATGGACTAATAATCAGCGGCTCCGATAAATCAAATAAATAATTATCTTACGAACAGAATAATTATATTCGATAAATCAATCACAGGAATATGCCACCATAATCCCGTGACTGCACTCCTCCGATTATAAGATTACATTTATCTCCTCACGAGAAAGATAATAAGCGTCCATTGATATAATCATTACATATGGATTAATCCTCCATGATCGTTCATTCTAAATCGGGAAGTTACCATTAACCCTTTTCGAACCTCTTATCCTTATTTACCATTAACCCCCAGTGATCAATTAATTCATACAACTCACCGGTAGCTAATCGTGTAATATGAACTCCATGGATCGATCGTTTCTAGGATTAACAAATAAGGGAACCGTCTATCTACTTCCATAAATGGAAGGAATGGATTCCGTATCCGTGATAACACGGACTACTCACTCAATCCAAGTACAATGCCAAGATGGGGTAATTCAGATCACGGACTCGGTGTAATCATTAACCGTCAAGTCAAACCTTATACTGATTCAAGCAGTTGACTGTGATCACCTCAGGATTAAGATGTATCCATAAATATGATCATCGATTGATTCTATAAGACTTCTCGATTACGGAATTATATCGTGAACTCTAATCAAATCGGTCAAACCTATATGATATATCTATCATATATAAATGCCCCACTAGGTTCTCTTAACCGAAAGTCCGGATAAGACAATCACACCTATTGTGTTCTGGGCGCATTAATAGCACGTTAAAGGAGAGACCCGATACTTTCGATTAACTTCACTACGGGCTAATTGTATTTTAAGTACATCTTCACTAACTCAATCCTCTCGTGTATATCCCATACACTGAGTTAAGTGATTACATAAACGATATACTTTAGGATTTTCTGTAGTGTAAATACTATTGTCACATCGGTGACTATGAGAATAATAAATATGAATAATAATATCATTTCATTTATTAAATAAAACAATTACAAAATTGTCTTTCGGGCATTACACCTAACAGTAGATATCAATACTCATATTGTTATAATATTGATAAGGATCCTAAAACATTTAAGGAGGCTATGGAGTCTCGAGACGTGTCATTTTGGAAAGAAGCCATCAATGATGAGATGGATTCCATAATGGGAAACAACACGTGGATCCTTGCAGATCTTCCACGTGGTTGCAAACCTTTGGGTTGCAAGTGGATATTTAAAAGAAAAATGAAAGTTGACGGTACTGTCGACAGGCATAAAGCCAGATTGGTAATTCAAGGCTTTAGGCAAAAGGAAGGTATTGATTATTTTGATACCTATGCACCGGTTGCTAGAATCTCCACAATTATATTGTTGATTGCCTTAGCTGCTATTAACAATCTGGTAATTGATAAGTTCCTAAAAAGTCGAATAATTCTAGATGTTTTGGACTCAATTTGGTGTCGTGTGTTGTTATGTAGAGATGTTTTTATCCTTTTTGGGTTAGATTACTGCGGATGATGGAATTATTGCAGGATGATTCGAGATTAGAAGAAAAATGCCCAAAAGCGGAGCTAAAGTGGAACAATTCAAAAATCAGCCTCTGTCACACCCAGGGTGTGACAGTTTCCAGAAATCTGATCCTGGCCAACGAAATGTTCTGATTGGTGGAAACTTTCACCAACGTATTTTCCTTCAAATTGGCGTGTTTTTCATTGAAAATGAGAAGTCCACACACTAGAAGAGTCCAAGATTGATAGATATTTGATTTTAGAGATTTTCTTGATTAAGTAATTATGGAAACTTATATTTATGATGTAATTATCCCTTTTATACTCCCCTAAGTCGTACAATTGATCATTCACGCCTCCAACATGGGGGAGGCGGATGTGATTCTTGGAATCAAGATCAAACGGAGTGACAAATGGATCTCTTTGACACAATCTCATTATATTGAGAAAGTGTTAAAGAAATTCAATTGTGAAAATTCTACTCCAGCTAATACTCCCATGGATCCTAATGAGAAACTCATGCCTAATACGGGAAATCCGATATTACAACTTGAGTATTCTCGGGTGATAGGATGTTTGATGTATGCTAGGATATAGCTTATGCAGTTGGAAAGCTAAGCAGATTTACGAGTAATCCGAGTAGTCATCATTGGCGTGCGGTAACTCGTGTACTAAGGTATCTTAAGTTAACCAAGAATTTTGGCTTGACTTATGTTGGTTATCCTTCAGTAATAGAAGGATACTCAGATGCTAGTTGGATATCTAATGTAGATGATCATTCTTCTACTAGTGGTTGGGTGTTTTTGCTTGGAGGGGGTGCTATTTCATGGGCTTCCAAAAAGCAAACATGCATTACTGGCTCGACTATGGAGTCAGAATTTGTTGCCTTAGCAGCAGCCGGAAAAGAGGCTGAGTGGCTTAGGAATTTGATTTATGAAATTCCGTTATGGCCTAAACCAATATCACCCATTTTTGTTCATTGTGATAGTGCATCTACCTTGTCTAAAGCATATAGTCAAGTGTATAATGGTAAGTCGCGACACCTGGGCGTTAGACATAGCGCGGTACGTGAGTTGATTACTCATGGGGTGATTTCGGTTGTTTTTGTGAGATCTCAACATAATTTAGCTGATCACTTAACCAAAGGATTGGCTAGAGACTTGGTACAAAAGTCGGTAATCGGGATGGGTTTACAACCCATATAAATCTTGGTGATAGGATACCCAATTCCCCTCTAATACAATGTTAGAGGCAGAATTCAATGTGGAAGGCCTATTGTCTTAGATTTGAGCACATGATATTGTCCCGACGGTATGTGCTATGACCTGCAAGATTAGGTTGATGGTATTCTTCTTAATGAGTCTTTTGACAAATGTGCAATTGCAGGTGCACGATCAATAAAAGGCTCACCTATATGAGTATGAAGTTTGGCCGCTTCAAGGAAGTTCTAGGGTTGACTTTCTATATGCTCAAGAATGGATATGGACATAAGGCCTGTTTAATTAGTGTCAAGAATAAACTTTTGGAGTTATCTAAATTCTTGTGTATATTATCTTCATGTATTCAAAATGTGTAAAGGGGTTCAATGCTTAGACACACCCCGATACTCGGATATTTGAAATGTGTAATATTACTAGGTGGTAATTCAATCTTCGTGATATTATCATTGATGCATGAATTGTTATGTTTTGACTGATCTTAAACTAACCAAGGATTACACTTAAATGGGGGAGGAATGTTGGTGATTTAAGTATAACCATGCCCATTAGTGTAATTAAGGGTTTGGTACAAAGATGGGTGAACTCGAACACTCTGTTATGGGTTTGGAGGTGTGGAGTGCACGCTCATATAAGTGTTTACGAGTTTACGGATGTAAATGATCAAGTAGAGTTTGTAAAACAAACGAAAAGACACGTAAAATTCGGTTTTGGAAAAACAGAGTGACAGGCGGCCGCCTGTGAGGTTCTGTCAAGGCAAAATGTTGATCAGGTTGTTTTTCAGTTTTCTGGTTCTCACAGGCGCCCGCCTGTGTTTCATAGGCGCCCGCCTGTGACCCGAAAATGCGAATTAGTGTGTCTTTTCATGGGTTTTCAGCAGTTTTTTCCTCTCAACACCTTTCCACAAAGGTGTCTCTTAAACTAAACGTTTTTAACTAACTACTTCTGAACCTAGAAGGTATAAAAACAAGTTTTACTTATTTTAAAACTGACTTTTGAAAAATAGCAATTACTTGATCATTTTGTGAGAATACTTGAAAACATATTCAAGTTTTTCATCATCTTTGTGTGTCAGAACTTTCTAATAAAACTCCATTAGTATACTTTTCTTTTGGTGCCATAAAGAAAAGGGCAAACGTAGTCTTATCTCACAGAAGTATTCGTGCAACCCGGGGCATTCTATAAGGGTCGAATAACTTTTATAGGAAAGTGTTCCTACACGATTCTGCGTTATATCAAGTTATCTAAGTTCCTATGATTTTGTTGACATTGTTGTTTACATTCCCTTGGAAGCCATTAAATTTAACAACAGTTTGGAGAAGTACTGTACCGACATCAAGGATATTCCTCTAGCACAAAGTTCCTTGGGCATTCTTTATAAGACTTGCATTTTCCGTTCTTATTTAGTAATACCTCAGTCCAAAAATGTAAGGCATAATGATACGCGCACAACCATTGTGACACAACGACTGTCATAATGTGTCCTTACATCATTTATCATGATGGATATAATAATAATGATCAATGACTCTACATTACAAATCAACGGTGTAGATACACGTTGTGGCAGATACAGATACTTACTTGTACTTTAGAATATTACACAAGATAGTGGGTAAAATTGCTAAATTTAAAGATACGGGGCAAGTCTCGAAGTTGACTCAAAGATAGGGGTGTTTTCCGTTAATTACTCGAGAATATATGTGGCCGGAGGTTGAGAAACTATAAAGATTATTGCATGGGAGTTGTCAAAAAGAAGAGAGATGACAAAATTGAAGATGAACCATGTATTTACATGAAGGTTATTTATTGGGAATGCAACCGTTTTCTTTTTTATGCATGTAAGCAGGTGCGGACTTATAAAGGGGCAAGGTGTGGCTCGTATGTGCGGCGCCCCTTAAATTTTCGGAGAAATTACTTAAATAATCCTCCTATTTGTTAATATGTTACATTGATGTGTTATATAATATATTTCCCTCTAATACTCAATTTGCATCTATAATTCAGTGGTGTAGTGTTGAAACTATTTACCAAAGGATCTAGGTTTGAACCCCTTGGCTGTATTTTTTTTAAGAACTTATTAACTATATTAATGTCTTTTTATAATATAAACCCACAAAAGCTTTCTTATTTGTGTCTAGGGTTATTTTTTTTTGAACACTTTTTCTACGACAAGTCATTTAAAATTCCGCCCCTCTAAACCATAATCCTGGCTCCACCCCTGCATGTTATTTCTTTAAGGAAATGACATTCTTATGTTATAGTCTATATGAAATTTTGGATATCAGAAAACTTCTCCTTGAAGGACTAGGGTGATCGAAGCAACATAGTTTATGAAAATAAAGATTCATAAAGGCAGATCTAAGAAGTGTTTAGGTTTGTCAGAGTCCACTTATGTAGATAAGATGCTAAAGTGGTTTAGCATGGATAAATATAAGAGATGACTTTTGCCAATGACTCGTGGGATCTATCTGTCTAAGGACATGTATCATTAGAGAAAGGACGAAAAGGCATGCATGGGAAATTAAGATCAAGTATGCATCTACCATATCATGTATGGTTGTGCACTTGACTAGATGCGTCATACCTTTTGAGTGTCACAAGATGGTTTCAATAAGACCTAGGTGAGGGGTCATTGGGTTGTTTGCATATGGACTTAATTTTTTGACAGGTGTTAACTGGATTACATTGCGTACAGTTTGAGCTGGTGGTATGCGTATTCGGCTAAAGATTGTCAAGAACATCCTTACGTAATTAAGAATGAGTAAGGATATGTTCCTAATTTATGGAATTTAGAAGTAGTTGTTCGCAGTTTTAGAGATGCGAGCTTTCAATCTGACAAAGATGATAGCAAGTCACATTTTGGGTTCGTGCTAACATTTAATGGTAAAGTAAAGTAGTGATTTGGAAAAGGTCCTAGTTGATTCTACAATGTATGCTGAGTACATTGCATCATTATAGTGGAAAAGTAAACGGTTTGGATCAAGACATATATGGGGAAATTGCTCCGGAAAATGAGCAAATGCATGTTTAATCAACGATTCAAGCATATTATTGAGCATTATGATTTAATTCATGAAATCATTGACATAAAAGATGTAAGGATCGATAGAGCTCAAATACCCTCAAAAAAAAAGAAGATAAACTCATATGAAATATAATATAGCAGATCCCTTGACTAAGGCTTTGCTCACGTTAAGTATGATGAGAACGTGTAGGTGCAAGGTCTTAGGCTATGATGCACCGACACTTCAATCTGGGCGCCGTGTGCCGTGTCCGATACAAGACACGACACGACACACTCCGACACCGTGTCCGACACGTGTCGGCTGATTAAATTAATATTATTTAAAATTTTAATATCCGACACACCTCCGACACGGCACCGACACCTCCCGACACCCCTGAACACAATTTTTTCAATCTTTTTTTGATGAAACCTGAAAATATACAATTTCTATCTTGATTACTCTGTATTATGTTTATATGTTTTTTGTTATAGACATTCGTTTTTACACTTAATTTGCAATATTTTGAAAGTCAATCATAATTTTCTTTTTACTTTTGACACCGTATAGATAACAAATATCTATTTTAGATATTGATAGAGTTTAAGTATTACATATCTTATTTTGTCTAGTTGTTTGGACTTATACGAATATTTTTTTTTTGATAAATTTGAATATATATATATATATATATATATATATATATATATATATATATATATATATATATATATATATATATATATATATATATATATATTCCGGAAACGAAAGATTCATTATGCAAAAACATGATTACATGGGGTTACATGTTACATAATGTTGCATAACATCTATATATACATCTCTCTCTCTCTCTCTCTCTCTCTCTCTATATATATATATATATATATATATATATATATATATATATATATATATATATATATAGAGAGAGAGAGAGATGTATATATGTGTGTGTATATATATTATATGTAACATGTCGGGGCCGTGTCGTGTCCTTAAATTTTAGAATTAGCCGTGTCGTCGTGTTCGTGTCGTGTCGTGCGGCGTGTCCGTGTCCGTGCAACATAGGTCTTAGGTGTATGAGTGGGGTCCGTTAATTACACATTCGTTCATGTGGTATCATTATTATCAATAAAATTGGCACTGTGTTGTTGTTGTTGTTGTTGTTGTTGTTGTTGTTGTTGTTGTTACTGTTATTATTATTATTATTATTATTATTATTATTATTATTATTATTATTATTATTATTATTATTATTTGGTTTAAACTAATTTAAATTGTATGCAAAAACGTCCTTAAAATAACTATGATAGTGAAATCATAGAAAGATTAAGATATCGAATCACGGTAAAAGATTAAATTGTCAAATATCTCTAGTTGATATTGCAGTATGGATTGTCACATTTTAACACTATTCAGGTTTCCCCGCGAAGAGACGATTGAATATGATATGAAATTACGCGTAGGATTTATGTCATTCTTCCAAAATTTGCATTTCCCAATGCTAGGAATAGATCCAGAGAAAAGACAATCGAGAAAATATACATTCAGGTCACTGTAGACACCCATATTTCAAGTCAGGTCTGTTCAGGCCTGACATTTTTTTTTAAGTAGCCCGTGCCTGTTCCACGGGATCGTGCCATTTTTCCACCATATCACGTGGAATTCGAATGGTTCACGTGGAAGTTCAATTGGTGGCAAAAGTTGAAATTCCACGAGGGCGCAGGGGAAATTTTAGGTGGACGCCACGTGGAAAGGAAACGCAACGTGGAAAATATCCACGGTCCCGTGGAAATTGTAAAACATATACGAGCGCACTTTATCTTCTTCTTCCTCACTATTTTTCGAAAAAAAAATCGCCCGCACGACAAAAAGAAAAAATACGCACGGCCCCCGCATCCCTATCCCCACAACCCTATCCCCACATCCCTATCCCCACATCCCTATCCCCACGTACGTAGATTAATTTCACGAGGAAGGAATTACCTCTCACGGGGCGAAGGTGTTTGACACGGGTTAGTTTACATTGCGTGGAATTGGAACCGGGAGTGGATTGAAGCTTTATACTCTCCAATGGCCGTTATTAATTTGGAAGAATATCCTCTAGTAAGTTATTTACGAGTTTATTAGTTTTAATTTTGATGAATTTGCCCCCAAATTTTATTGACTACTGCCACTTTTTATTTCAAATTGTGATATTGTAATGTTATCGAAATTGTGATATAATAATCTTATTGAAATTTTGGTTGCGAAATTGTGATATAGTATGTTTATGTATTGACCCAAAAAAAATCGAAATTGTGAGATAATTTGTTAAATTTTGTAGTAATGATATTGTAAAATTTTCTCTATTGTAGATTTTTTTATATTGTAGAAATTATGATTATAAGATAGGAAATTGTAGTAATGATATTGTACAATTTTTGAAATTGTAGAAATTATGGTTATAAGATATTGGACCTTTCGAATTATGTGTATTGGGAAATTTGTAGAAATGTTGATGTTGTAGAAATCTTGACGTTGTTGAAATTATGATATTGTAATTATTATGCTTATTTGATTGGAAAATTTGTATTGGAAAATTTGTATAAATGTTGATGTTGTACAAATAATGACGTTGTACAAATTTTGATATTGTAATTATTTTGATTATATGATTGGAAAATTTGTATTGGAAAATTTGTAGAAATCTTGATGTTGTAAAAATAATGACCTTGTAGAAATTTTGATATTGTATTTATGTTGATTATTTGATAATTTAGAATTTTTTAAGAATGATATGCATTAATGTAATTATAGTGACAATGTTATTATTAGAAACGATAATGTAGAAATGATAATGTAGAAGTTTTGATATTGTACATAGTTCGATTATATGATATTGTATGTATGTCTTTGTTATAAGTTGTTTAGAAATTTAGTAGTATAATTTCCTTTCATGGCCTTAGTTCATTTTGAAATGTGTAGTTTGATACCGCTTTAGTTTTCATAATATCCGAATAATGTAATTGTTACGGGCAATCACAATGAAAATGCCCTAATTTAATAAATAAAAAAACAGAATTTAAAAACTAGAAACAAACGACAAATAAATGTTGTTTGAAAAAATTCCAAAACAATAGAATTTTGACGTATTCTATGGTACGCCTCGACACGATGAGGTTCTTAGAAATGCATGCATCCCTAAGGTGTTTTCGAATCCTTCGATCCATTTGTGTCATGCCTAATCTCCAGGCTTTGTATTGGGGCTCCTGGTAGGTAGCTCGTAGAATTTTCATTAGGTACGCTCAATAGAGCATCTTTTCCGTTCTCGGCGAACTTGGTAAAGCCTCCGCCGGAAGCGAGGCATCCGTTAGATCGAAAGTATAAGATGCGATTCGGTTGGCTCTGTCCATCATCGATCTCCCTCGTCATCATCAAATATTCTATGGTATTTGGTGAAAACAATCTTCTCTTCTATTACCCCCGTCTCTTTGTCACAACACAACGAAACGAAAAATTTATCTTTAGTGTGTATATTGGTTATTTCGAGTTATATACACATATATTTACATATATTTACTTGTATAATTGAATATTGCTAGACATCAAAAAACACAACAATATTCCTAAAAATCTAACCATATATATATATATATATATATATATATATATATATATATATATATATATATATATATATATATATATATATATATATATAAAGATACAAATGGTTAGTATTTTTGGCGAATATTGATTTTTTGCGTTGCGGTGGCTAAAATAAACACAAATTTGGAAAAATGATTGTGTAGCGATAACAACACGGGTACCCGTAACAAACGAGAAAATATACTATTAATATATATATATATATATATATATATATATATATATATATATATATATATATATATATATATATATATATGTATATGTATATGTATTAAGAGTATATTTTCTCGTTTGTGTGTGTGTGTATATATTCCGGTACATTTATGTATAAAGTTATATATACACTTATTTTATCACATATTCATGCCATCGCATATATATTTATTATCAAGTGAAAGAAATTATACACACGAGATAAATTTAAATTTTCACACGGTTTAAGCACACACACGGACATATACACATACACTAGGAGAAATTATACACGGTATATATATATATATATATATGTATGTATAACTTATTTTCTTAAGTTTATATATATATATATTTATATATATATATATATATATAAAGATACAAATGGTTAGTATTTATGGCGAATATTGATTTTTTGCGTTGCGGTGGCTAAAATAAACACGAAATTTGGAAAAATGATTGTGTAAGCGATAACAACACGGGTACCCGTAACAAACGAGAAAATATACTATTAATACAAATATATATATATATATATATATATATATATATATATATATATATATATATATATATATATATATATATATATATATATATATGTATATGTATATGTATTAAGAGTATATTTTCTCGTTTGTGTGTGTGTGTATATATTCCGGTACATTTATGTATAAAGTTATATATACACTTATTTTATCACATATTCATGCCATCGCATATATATTTATTATCAAGTGAAAGAAATTATACACACGAGATAAATTTAAATTTTCACACGGTTTAAGCACACACACGGACATATACACATACACTAGGAGAAATTATACACGGTATATATATATATATATATATATATATATATATATGTATAACTTATTTTCTTAAGTTTATATATATATATATATATATATATATAGTCTTCTCAAAACATTTTTAATCACTTGCTGAACTTACTAGTTATCCAACACCACGTGGGACATTGATTCATCCGCCTGAAAAATTTTTTAATGCCGAATTGCGGTTCCATGCGGAAAGTGCTACTCTTACAAGACTACAAGAGTTATTGCACAATGCTACACCAAACGAGAGCGTTGTGGAATAGATTGGAGGGATCGGTGTTTGGTCCGTTTCTTCGATTTATAAGTAACAATTGGGAATTCAAGGGGCGGCTAATAGCATACCCGTATTTCAATATGGTTTATCCGGACCGAGACGACGAGCTTCATTTTAAGATTGGCGATAATAGAGTGAAGTTCGGAAGACGAGAGTTTGCATTCATCATGGGGTACGGATTTGGAGATTTGGATGTTGAATTGCACGATCGGTCAAGGTGTTTCGATGTTAGTTGTACTCTCCATAAGTACATCAAGAATGTGACGTTGCAAAAAATCGAAGCAGCGATTATGGCATCGAATGACGTTGAAACTATATACCGGATGGCTTTAGTGTACGTTATTTATGGGTTAATAATCGGAAACGACCCTGGAGTGGTGATACCGGCCCAGATTTTTTATATTGTCGAGAATGTACAACTGGTGGAGACATTTCCATGGGGGCAGTATTTTTTTAACAATTTAATGTTGAATTGGCGTAAGATAGTATTTGAGTGTAAGGGTCTTGTACCTAAAAGAAATGGGAAACCGTATAAGCCACGAGTTCTCCGGTTGTTTATACGCGTTACGGTTGTGGTGTTTCCATGCAATGCCTAGACTTATACGGTACGGGGGATTTGCAACATTGGTAGAAGGTCAAGCTAATGCTCGTCCAAGTTTGTTGAGATGGAAATGCACGCCGGCGGGGTCTATTACAAATCATTGGTCAATCCTACATCCGGTGTTACTCCATGGGTATGTATTATATTATCATTGTTATCAATCTACATTGTTAGCAATATTTTTAAACATTGTATTAAAAATCGGTTGCCTTTTTTTTTTCCTTCCTTTTTGCGGGTTGAGATGGTCGGTGATATTTTGACAACCGCCGAAGATAGGCGATTCGTAATTGGTATGGGGTTGCCGGAGGCGGAGGTTACATCTCCACCTCGTCAATTACTGTTCCCCCGTGGTTGTCCCGGATCTGTCCCTGGTCAAAGACGTGTTCCCCCGAGGTCTAATTTGGATGACGTAGTTCGTGAGCGTCCAGTAGTTGATGCTGAGGACGAGCGACCATCTCAACAAGCCCGTCATGACGAACAGCCGAGTGCCCCGTCTACATCCGCAAACCCTCCGGGTACCACATCATTTTCTCAACAATTCGATATAGGCGGTGGTAGTATACTATTGTGGGGGCGTTGTGCCATTAGACTCCTTGGTGCACGAAATCACGCGTATAGTTGACAATGCGTTAAGAGAAGTCGGGTACGAGTTGATGGAAACAAAGGCCGAGTTGATTGAAACGAAGGCTAAGTATCTTTGAAACGATTGCTAAGGTGAGTGAAATGCGGTGAAATGGCACGTACGAGAGAGGCCCGGGAAACAACTACCGAGTAGTTGAAGAACGACATACGCGTTACCTCGAGTCGTTAAAAAGGGCGGCGGTGCAACGGGTTTGAATTAACTCCTAAATACAAATATAATTGCATTTATCTTGTTAACACAAATTTAAATTCACACCATTTCCTTTATTATACGGGGTACACTTAGGTCCCGAATAGGGACATACGTATCACAAGCCTCCCGGGCGGTGACTCACCTCCACATCTCCACGGGACCCAAAGCACACCATCCACCGAAGTTGGGCCGTCTTCGGCCTACACAAGGCGGCCGTGAGGCGGGGCGAGACACACGAAGGTTGTGATACAAACACGGACCGGACGGCTCGAGGTTGTGATACAAACACGGAGCGAGACACCTCAAGGAATGTTCATATGGCGTCACCGTCCCAAGTCACTCCTTCCGGGCTTCGGCTATCGGGATCCCAATTTGGGCCGTCTTCGGGTCCACAAGGCACACCATTCGTTCGGGGTCAACACTGCGAGATAGAGCAAAGCATCCATCTTGACCCATTGAATGAATTTTCATTTGAGTGTCTTGCGCTAGGTCCGAGAATTCGATATTGATGATGTGCATACGGAGATGACAACCTCGACGGACACGGCACTCTTCTAGGGCCCCAAGCGATCCCGAGGTTTGAATACAACAAGGGGGGGGGGGGGGGGGGGGGGGGGAGGGGGAGCTACAAAGAGCTGCACTTCAAATAAAAATGGGCCTTCGATCGACGGCGAAGCCGGCCCGAGTACTTTAGGAGGGATAATACTACCCGGTGGATTCGGCCTAAAAAACGGCCGAGGATGATAGGCACACACCCGCTCGGAGGACTATCGAGCGGGAGTACGACGAGCGAAAAAATGGATAGCCTCAAATGTAGGTGATACGACCAAGTTATTAGTCGGGGGAAATTTGAAAAGCGACGAGGAAATATTACCTTTCCTGCGGATCGAGATTTTTTTCGATTTGTATTTTGTTTCAAGGTCATCGGATAAATGCGCGGGTAAACTCATTTAAACTTGTATTCGAATTTTTTTAACTTGTTTCACTTTTTTTTATCGTAATATTGTGGTGAGTAATAAATCCCATTTGCGGCACATTGACTCGTATGTGGGATTTGTTGTCGGCTCGTATGGCGGCTTACCACGATCGGTATGAAAAATATGCGAGTTTGTGTTATGCCTCATTCGCAAGTACTCTTGTGGCTGAATTAGAGAAATGGGAGGGCGACATGGATGCGGTGGTTCCGATTTGTTTTGACATTGGAAACTTCTAAATGGACCAAGAAAACGATCGCCTATGCTATACGGATGATTAACACGGAGCATTGGGTGCTTGTGCGCATGTCGATCGGTGAATGGACCATAACGGTGTACGACGGCCGATACGAAGTGGTGACTCGACCCACATTGACCGGATCATACGGAAATGGGCTACATACATGAGGTTAATGTTATCGGCATCACAAGATTGCGGGACAATCCAATGGATGATCGATCCATCTCAAACACCATTCTATACTATCTGCACGACGAGGCGGATGTCCACGGACGGAGTACCGGTACGTATCAAACCTTATTAAGTTTTTTTTATTTCAATCATTCGAGTTCTAATTTTATAGCTTTAATATGCGGGGAACGGTTTGTCCGGTTTTCGGTCGAAGATTATGGAGCTTACACTCATCACCGACGCACACATATTTGAGATGGCGATGCAACTTTTCACGGGCTCAGGATCAAAATGGCCGTAGATTTATTTTGTCAACGTATAGCGGTGTAATTTATATATTTGTTGTTCGGGAGTCGTGTACATCCAACATATGACATTTATTTTGGTTATATCTCAACTTTTGGCGTTGTAATTATCATCTTCTATACGAGTCCACGGGTTTTTGGGAACCATGTATAACACGTAAAACTTAAAAAAAAACTTATTTAGTCGAGAGGACATAAAAATAACATCTATAGTAGATGAACATAAAAATAACAAAACATAAATAAAGCTGAAATGAAAGTTGATATATCTAAAAAATAAATACTAAAATAACATGAATAAAAGATAAACACTTTCATCATATTTAAGTTTCGTATGTGATAACGTCATCATGACCGTATGTCACATCATCTTCAACAAATTCCGGCACCCCGGCATACGACGCATAGACATGTTATCGGATACGGGAAAAATATATATCCATCTCTGCATTGCCCTTTGCTATCGTCGAATCCTTGACGAGAATATACTCTCCAACGTCGAAATAGGAAGTAATAGATGCGTAAGCAAGGGCGTACAAATCAAATGCCGGTTCGGTGTAATTCACCGTACCATACAAATTGGTGGCAAGAAACATAATAAGGAAATGAAGGAATGGGCCATACCGGGACCGGGGTAAAGGGCGGGTAGGCCGGCGAGGCCTCACACGTTCCCACGGATGCGTCTCCCCAAATAAAACGGCCATGTCACGTTGTAGTAGTTCGGGGCCATCCGGAAAAAGAAAGAAATCCAAACCTTGAGGATATTACGGAATGGCATACACGTCGTTGATCCATGTATTATTCAAACGGACGGGCACGCCTCGAACTATGACACACATTTCATTGAGCTCGCCGTTGCTAGACAAGCGTAAAATTCACGCACAATAGACCGATTCACATTTGAAAGCTTAATGGGCTTTGAGGGAGACCAAGCCACCCGTTATCTCGGAACAAGTTTCGATCAAAGTAGGTAGACTTTCCATATTCAATCGTCTCTACGGAACAACAGCTCTTGACATCCAGTTAGCCACGTACTCACGCCTCTCCTCTTCTGTTGTGAAACGGATTAGGAGAGATTGCTCGTCCAACGACAAATCAACTTCGTCATTGGGAATTAATACAGGAGCATGAGGGTTAGCCATTGAAAGGTACACTAAAAAGAGATTATTCTATAAAAATAAACGAGAAATGAGAGGGATGAATGCTTTGGTAAAGGATTGGTAAATATATAGATTTTTTTTCTTTCAAAACTAGCATTGATTGAGTGGGTCGGTGTGAATTAAGACTCGTGTGAATTCCAACGATCCCGTGTGAATTTTGAACGATCCCGTGTGAATATAGCACGAGCTAACCATTGATGACCCACGTGAAAAGACGCGTCAACTTTGTATCAATGACAATGCGCCCTACGCACCCTAATGACGCCTACGACGTACGACATCGATATGACCTCGATGACATGTCAAAACTAGACTAGCATTGATTGAGAAGGTAAGTGTGAGCTAAGACTCGTGTGAATTCCAACGATGCCGTGTGAATTTTGAACGATCCCGTGTGAATTTAGCACGAACTAACCATTGATGACGCACGTGAAAAGACGCGTCAACGTATCAATGACAATAATGCCATGTGTCCGCCTACGGTCATAAATCACCACTTGAAGTAATAAATTCTCCTATCAAATAATAAATTCTCTTTTGGAATATGTAATTAATATATAAATATTAAATATATTATGATATATAAGTATGTTTGAAACAAATGTATTAAATGATAGTCCCTCGTGTGATCGTCAAAGATCATCCATTACAATTGCGAGTAGATAAAACAAGAAATAATAGAACATAACTCGATGGCCTAAGAAAGAAAAAACAATACATAATGGAACATAACTCGACGTCTTAACTCCGTTTCGGTCGAAGACTATGGCGATTACAATAAATACGATAGAATAGTTAAACAAACCAAGGGTGGTCACTTATAGATGACGGTGGTGGTTTCCGAAGAAATGTCATCCGTGTCATACTCCGGTACGTTAAAATCTCTTGCGATAGCCGTGATAAGAAAAGGAAAGTAGATATAACCATCACCACTACGCAAGCGATATGTCACAAATCCTACTAATGATGTAACGTCCAACGTCAACTTCGTAATGGAGAAATGCGTATACCAAATTGTACAAATCAGATGGATGTTCACTCGTGTGTATAGTACCATGGAGGCTATTGGCAAACCATTCGATCATAACACGCTCCCATTCGGAAGGCAATTGACATCGAGCAATTATACGTTGCAATGCACGAACGTTGGAAGCCCCGTTGAAGAAATCCTTTGGATGCTTCAACTCCTCTTACACCATAGTAGTTATTGATCCGGGCCACCTCCAAGGAAACATCTACTCCGCGTACTTTGTGCACCCACGATGCTATGGGGTGAACTCCCCGGCTACGTTTGACACGACAAGCTTGCATAGAATTCACGAACAATTGATCTATTCATAGTGGTTTGTCGATGCGGGACTATTTGCGAGGCCTCCAACGAAAATTTGTGTAGGAGACGCTTCATCTTGGTAGGTAGACTATCCCATTCAATTCTCTTCTCTCCGATAATAGCTCTATCTTGAAAGATCCAAATCCAATTATGACGCGCTTCTTGTTGTAAACCTCAACCTCGGTGTACGCAAGTCGTATTGGTGACTAATATCATCCCTCGCTTTGGTCAATAACAAACACTTTGGTTGATGAGGATTGAATGGAGGATTCTCGTACTCGGGGAATTCGGTTCATGCCATTCCCGATGAGGGAAAGCGGTTCAGACATTGTGATTAAGGCGATGTAAAGTAGAAGGTTATGCAGAGGTAGTTTAATAGGTCATGGTATATATAGAGTTAACCAGTGAATTGAGTGGGTTGGTGTGAATTAAGACTCGTGTGAATTCCAACGATCCCGTGTGAATTTTGAACGATCCCGTGTGAATATAGCACGAGCTAACCATTGATGACCCACGTGAAAAGACGCGTCACTGTATCAATGACAATACTGCCTCTGCACCCTAATGACGCCTACGACGTACGACATCGATATGACCTCGATGACATGTCAAAACTAGACTAGCATTGATTGAGAAGGTAAGTGTGAGCTAAGACTCGTGTGAATTCCAACGATGCCGTGTGAATTTTGAACGATCCCGTGTGAATTTAGCACGAACTAACCATTGATGACGCACGTGAAAAGACGCGTCACTGTGACTCTGCACCTAATGACACCTATGACGTACGACATCGATATGACATCAATGACAAGTCAAAAGTAGCATTGATTGAGAAGGTAAAGTGTGAGCTAAGACTCGTGTGAATTTTCAACGATCCCGTGTGAATTTTCAACGATCCCGTGTAAATTTAACACGAACTAACCTTGGATGGCAATTATTGTTGTTGTACAAGTACGAGCCATTTCTCTCACTCTTCAAACTCTTTTAAGTTCATCGAATACCGGAGATGAATGCGGATTTGAAGTCATTGATCAACCTATAGAAAATCACGTCGTGTTTAATGTGGTGATTACTAAAAATTGAAGATCATTTATTTAGGAGTCATCCTATCGTATTTCATGATCACCCTTAGTTTATTTAAGCGGCATTTTATTGTTATCTCAATGTATCGGTACTCTTTGTTTTTATGTTTGTAAGGCACTGTTATCACTCGTTTGAACTACAATACCCATTTTCTATTAGGTGATAAAGCTACAAAACATATATGATAGTCATCCTCATACTAATATCAATGTCCCCAAAAAGATACAAAACATGTATAAAAACTTTCACGACTTTAGATACTACTACAAAACATGAAAAAATGAACAAAATGACTATATCAATTAGGAACAACAAGCGTATGAAACGGACATTTAGGCCTTTTGTGTCCGGTGTTTCCACACAACGAGCAACGCCTACCGAGCACAGGGCTTGTCCTCTCGTTAGGCAACCTGCTTGGTCCTACCGCCGGGAGGTTCACCGAGAAGCAATCACGAGGATCTGGGGCGGCCCCGCCTCGCAACCGTTGTTTGTGTTTCCCCTCCTTCCCTCAGTCTAGGTTCAGGCGGCGGAATGCGCTGGTTTGTAATTGAAGTGGGAACTATCCAATCATCCTCGGCGGAACGGGGTATACGCGTCCTTCATAAATACGCGGAAACATTGAGCTTTGTAGTAGTGACAACAATAATCATACGGACTCTCACAACGCTCACTTATAGCGGCACAAGCATGTACACAAGGCATTTTGAGCCCACGAAACTCTCCACGGTAACACTTCCAATCGCCATATTTACCTTTGCACTAGTATCGGCGTCCCCACTTGGGCGGGTCCCGGTCGATCGCCTTTAGTGTGAAGGTTCTTCGGGCATGCGATACTTCAGTCAAGAATTTTTCGGCTTCAGGGGCTAACACGGAGCGACATGCCAATGCAAGTTCTCTCCGCTCGCAATGCCATTTCTGCAACGTTGCCCTTATGTAGTCTAACAAATTCACGATACTCAACTTACGCGCATCCCTGATCACGTTGTTAAAACTTTCAGCATAGTTGCTTGTCATTATTGCATAACGTGTCCCTGGAAAATGTGATCGTGCCCAGTAACAAAATCCAATAGCCTCCAAATAACTAGACACTCTATTGTTTGGATCTTTATCCTGCTCTTTTAGCTTTTGAAACATTATTGCGAATCGCGTTTTTGAAAAAGTATACGTTGCATCCCGGAAAGTGTATGGACGGTATCTGTGCTTCCGAATTTTTATTGAGGTTCATGACAAGGTGGTGGTAGCAAAAACCATGGTGAGCGTTTGGAAATACATCTCTAACGGCACCAATGATGCCGGCCCCTGCGTCGATACGAACACCATGTCTTCACGTTCCCCGATTACCCCGCTTCACTTGAAGCATGAAATACATCCACGCATCCACTGCTCTCTCCGTCGGTCACGGCAAACGCTACCGGAAACGAGTTTATCACTGCGTCACACCGATAGCTACTAACAATGTCCCTCGCATTTTGTTTTTAGATGAGTACCGTCCACGACTAAAGACGGGTCGACGGTACTTAAACCCGTCAATACTAGCTTTCAAAGCCATGAAACGGTACTTGAACACCGGTAACATGGTCGGTCACTATGTACTGTGTGACGGTTTCGGGATTTTCACTCTTCAACATGTAAAAGTAATTTGGTAATTTAGAATACGATAGTGGTACGCTTCCTCCGATTAATTCCAACGCTTTTACGCCTACAATGATATGCACGGCGATAATCAAGGTCTATGTTGAATACTCTTTTGACCTCACAATTAAATGTTTTGTCGTGAGCGACTTCCGAGTTTTATGAGGTTCTCTCTAACGAGATGACCTATAGTTCCAGTACGGCTTGCCTATGATCGGCTGCTTAATCGCTCCAATCCACAAGTGTGAGTTTCATTGTACTCGGTTATCTCGAAGTTATTGCAATCAAACACCTTTCTACCCACAACTTTCCATTCGCATTTCTCTAAAGTAAAGCATCGTAGTTTTAACTTCCCCTTGTCGGACCGGATAGGTTTCCACATGTAATTATTTTTCAATGCATGGTAACTCATTTTCATCTGCATATCATCCTTGTCCCTGAACTTTTTACCAATATACAATAATCCAGAATCTTCAGTCTGAAACGCCCCAACCCGTGGACATGGAGGAATTTCCGAATCCGGAATGTCTGAACCGAAATGAACACCTCTATTGCGATTAATACTTGCCATACTAAATCTAGGACCAATATCAGGGTTCTGTTCTAATGGTGCTCTCATAAAACTCGTAAACGATCCACCAATATTGGGACCCGGTTGCATCATTGTTGACATACCCTGTTCGAAAGGCCCACTCAAAAAACTCGTAAACGATCCACCGATATTGGGACCCCCTTGCATCTGTGTTGGCATATGAATGTTCTGCTCGAAAGGCGCTCTAAGATAACTCGTAAACGATCCACCGATATTGGGACCCGCTTGCATCGGTGTTGGCATAATAAAAGGCGGACGGTCAAACTGCTGGCTTGTTCTATTCATGTTGACATTATGACTTGTCCCGTCTAGCGATGTTGGATGTACGGTGTGTGCGTTGTACGCCTATAATTAGGCGAGAGGTGTGTGAATTGGGCGACGAATCATATTCGCAATTATTCCCCAATCGTAGTCGGGTTCACTTCTGATGTCAATGACTTGTTCAGCTGAAGTTATATTCGGTCGGATGGCAGTTTCATTAGGGGATAAGGCTGATGTGTTAGGTACAACATGGTTTCGGGAATTTCGATTACAATCCAACTCGGATGTAAAATCCTCAATGCCTCTATCATTTTCTTCATGTAGTTGCTCATTTAAGTCAAATTCGTTCTCATCTTCCGTATCGTGATCGTGCATAACCGGTTCAGCGTTAACGCATAGTTTCACAGCTTCTTTTCTCAAAATATCATCAATGTAGCCTAGCCATGTATCATCGTCCAAAACATCAATCGGTTGGTCATAATCTACGTACATTAGTTTCATGATCAATGTGTTGTTTGAGTCATCAATTCCTACTTTATTACACACTTTGACCTTCAATTCATCCAATGTCGTATCGGTTTTCACACGAACCAAATACAATTTTCCTTTCTTATAAGACCATTTGTCGCAATCTTCATGGTATTTCCACTCTCCGCCAAATAAAAACTTAACGGACACCGTGTTGTTATCTGCAAAAAAACAATCATTTATCCACACGATTAGGTTTTTTTTTCCAAATATTGTTGGATTGACTAAATATTATTGTAAAATTATTCTTGATTGATATATATATATATATATATATATATATATATATATATATATATATATATATATGTGTGTGTGTGTGTGTGTGTGTGTGTGTGTGTGTGTGTGTGTGTGTGTGTCTATATTTATATATTGTCTGTGTGTGTTTATATATAAATATATGTGTATATAAATGAGAAACAATATATATATACACTTATATATGCTAGTAGTATATATGTGTGTGAATATTGGTTTCTCGGTTATATACACATATATTTACTTGTATATAAGTGCATATAGCCAGACATCAAAAAACACATCAATAATCTTTAAAATAAATAAATATTTTTTAGCATATATACATACATACACACACACGCACACACAGTTAGGTTAGGTTAGGTTAGGTCAAAAAAATTCAAGTTTCGTTCTGTTGTGTTATGTTGTGACAGTAGACGGGGGTAATAGAAGAGAAGATTGTTTTCACCAGCGTCATAGAATATTTGATGATGACGAGGGAGATCAGATGATGGACAGAGCCAACAGAACAGATCTTATACTTTCGATCTAACGGATGCCTCGCTTCCGGCGGAGGCTTTACCAAGCTGCTGAGAACGGAAAAGATGCTCTATTGAGCGGACCTAATGAAAATTCTACGAGCTACCTACCGGGAGCCCCGATACAAAGCACTGGAGATTAGGCATGACACGGCGGATCGAAGGATTCGAAAACACCCAGGGATGCATGCATTTCTAAGAACCTCATCGAGGTCGAGGCGTACCATAGAATACGTCAAAATTCTATTGTTTTGGAATTTTTTCAAACAACATTTATTTGTCGTTTGTTTCTCGTTTTTTAATTGTTTTTTTATTTATTAAATTAGGGCATTTTCATTGTGATTGCCCGTAACAATTACATTATTGGAGTGTTATTTGAAAACTAAAGTTGTACATTCATACAATATCATATAATCGAAATATGTTCAATATCCAAACTTCTACATTATCATTTCTAATATTAACATTGCCACTATAATATCATTAATGCATTTCATTCTAAAAAATTTCTAAACTATCAAATAATCAAAATAATTACAATATCAAAATTTCTACAACTAATGACAATTTTCTTATTGAACAATCTCATTATAATTAATCATTTCATAGCTTAATAATCAAAATTTTATCCTTTCACTACCCTAAAACTATAAGCTTTTACCTTTTCACCATACGAAAAATCGTAAATTTATATCTTTATAAGGTTATTTACCTCAAACATATCATCAAATTAAAACAAATACAATATTTAAAAAAAATAAAACAAAAGTGCTATAAGAAATGCTTACCCATTTGTTTAAAGGAGTAAGGCCGGTGTAGATTGATAATTTTTTTACGAAAGTTTTGTGAAGATAAATTCGGCGAAAAAGATTGATGATTTTGGGTGAAGAAGATGATGGTATTGACTAAAATGTAGGAAAAAACGACAGTTGGAGCATTTATTAATTCAATTTCGATAATCCCACGGGACCGTGTATATTTTCCACGTTGCGTGTCAATTTCCACGTGGCGTCCACCTAAAATTTCCCCCAGGTCTCGTGGAATTGAAACTTTTGGCACCATTTGAACTTCCACGTGGCCTTTATTACAATCCACGTGATATGGTGGAAAAATGGCACGATCCCGTGGAACAGGCACGGGCTACTTAAAAAAAAAAAAAAATGTCGAGCGAACGGCACCCGACTTGAAATATGGGTGTACGACTCGAATGTATATTTTTCCCAAAGACAATCTTACAAGTAATGATTTGTTCTCAAAAGTATTTGTAAAGAGAAAAGGAAGTGCTCTCTTCGAGGGAATGTTATAATCAAATGATAATATATAGTTGTTGATGATCTAACACGTGAATTATGTCTATACGAACATTGAGAATGCAAAAGGATTTTAATTACATGGTAACCGTTTCACATATATAAAAGGATGATCTGACACTCGATAATGACTATGTGGATATTACGTATGCAAAAGAATAATATTTACATAGTAACTGCTTCATATGAAATATTGTAGTCAAAGACAACGACTCTTGTGAATAATTACACATTACTAGATGTCATCACCGTTGTTAAATATGAATGAATTAAGACTAATTAATGATAGATTAACATAAGCTTATAATAGGTGTATAATAACGAACAATAGTATTTGATATGGGCACCAGGAATTACAAAGAAAAGGTCTCGCAAGATGATATTTTATAATAATAAAAACGAAAACATGTGATGATCAAGTGCATGAAACTTCTTTATTCTCTGAGTTTCTCCTTAATTGTTTTTAAGCAAGGGGCTTCGTATTTTCACAATAAAACAGTTTCTAGACAAAACTCAGATGAATACATATAATTAAATGCTACATATATGATGAATGAAACACTGGTCCTAATAAATAATGATGATTAGATTGTTTGGTGGTATAGGTAATTAATTAGTAGCAGGGAAGGGGTGATTTTAAACTTAAAGTTGTCAGGGAGAGCCGGAGAGGGCAATGAAGGCGGCGGTGATTTTATAATTATAAGGAGGAAGCAGTGATGGTAAAGGTGACGGATAGGACTTTTAGACATACTGTACGGTGAAGGCATGGAGGTGGAGATGAAGATAGGGGCGGTGGTGGTGATGACAAGAAAGGCGGAGGTGGTGGTGATGGTTATGACAAGATGTTGGGAGAGATTCCGACGCGCCTTTACTACCACCAATTAGTTTTAGTAGAATGGTAAGCGTTTGATCTTAACACAAGAAGGGCATAAGTGGTGGTGGTGATGACAAGAAAGGTGGCGGTGGTGGTGACAAGAAAGGCGGAGGTGGTGATTTCAATACATTTGGAGGATGCGGCGATGGAGATGGCGGGGGTGGTGACTTGCAAGCATTACGTGGTGGTGGCAGTGGAGGATCCACATGACCCAGGGGGTCACGTGACCCCACTCAACTTTATAAAAAAAATCATCCGAAACGACGCCGTTTTGGTAAAAAAAAATCAATTTTTGACCTAATTACCTGTCCAACCCAGTTTCGATCCGGAAATTTTGACCTAATTACCTACCCAACCCGATTTTTTTTTGAGTTTACTACACTTTTGTGACGGATAACCCCACTGAACTTTTTCCTGGATTCGCCACTGGGTGATGGTGGTGGCAGCGGAGAGTGTGATAGCGGTGGGGGTGACTTGTGAATGTAAGGAGGAGGGGGATGATTATGGTATTGATGTTCAGCCATAACATTTGCAATGAAGAGGTACATTGCCAATGCAATTGCCACTCCATGCAAGAAATTGGCCATGTTAATTGGCAAAAACAATTTATTTGCTTTTGTACTTTCAATGGCCCATAAGGCAAAGATGCTTAGAGTGATCCCAGTGGTGCATTTTTGTACCCTTTAAAATTGGGTTTAGGGGGCCTTGATCAACCCCAAGCTTACAGTGGTTGCTTTAACTATCCTCTATCCCTAAATTCTGCCATCCCTAATTCTGCTAAGCCTCTCCCTATTATTAGAGTGGCTGTAGTGGCTCTGCTCCTGAATCCCATCGAAAATATGTTGATGGCCCACCAGTTTTCTTTAATTAAATAGTTTTGATAAAATTGATTGCTTTTACAAAAGATATGCTGTAATGGCTCTTCATTTGAGGCATATTCTCAAGGAGGTAAATTGGGCCATCTACTTTACGAGGGGTTAGTTGATGGGTTGAAAAAAAGGGGGTTGAAATTTGAGCCACTACATCTAATTATTTTTGTTTCAATCTATTATTTAGATGGGGTAGGAATAAAGGCTCAAATAAAAAGGCCATTGCAGCCACTCTTAGAGGCTGTGCAAATATGAATAGTACCTTACCCGTTCACCACGTCACACACTTTCCTTCCTTCTTCTTCTCAACATTTTCTTTTAGTGTTATTTATTTATAAGGACGTGTTTTGGAACTTAATTAGACACTTAGGACATCTAAAAAAGATCATCGTTTATAAGAACGGATTTTTTCTATGTTTCCTAAATTACGCTTGTGTTACAAACCCAGCATTTTTTCCCCAAAATTAACAGAGATGGCTTTGTCAAAAATGTTTCTCCCTCTCATACGATCTTTCTCACCTTTACTGAACAAGTTTTCCGGCGGTCTTTCGCCCTCCGGCATCCGCCGGTGGAGGCTCTTTTCTTCTGTTTTAGCTTTTTCCTTATCTCGCTTTTCTCGCTCTTTCTTTTTCGTTCTTTTTTTGTCTTCTTGAAGCGCTCTCCGCAATGAACGACCATGGTAGCTACGATCTTGTCCTCATGTTCGTTCTCTTCAGATCTGTGGCATGATGGAGTGGTTGGGCCTGGATCATAAGCGATTTTTGGTTTTTTCGGCGAGTTGAGATTGCAGCTCTCTCCTCCCCTTGCCGAGAGATAAAGCTTTTGATTATTAATGAAATGGATGCAAAATAATGAAATTTTGATGGATTAATGGCAAATGTCAAAGGCAACACTTCTTATTTTTTTGTTTTCTTTCCATCAAGTAGTCTAGTGCAAAAACGAAAAGAGTGGCCTGAAGGCCATTTGGGGTTTTGATGAATTGTCCTCTTTTGTGCTGAAGAACAATAGTGGACGATAATTTTAATCAAATAAAATGAAATTAAAAACTGCAAGTCAAGAAATTGCATACTTCAGCAACAAAAAAAAAATGTTAGGATGATAGGTGGTTATTTGTTTGTTTTAATGTATAACTCAATCTTGCTAGGATGATGTTGGTGTTATTTTCATTCTTTATGATTATATTTTCCTATTAAGTTTGAGAATCTGCATAAGATGCATTGTTGTTTGATTTTCTCCATCAGCATGCAAATGAGAGTAGTCTAATCTATTTGTTTTCTCATTTCTTGGTTTACTTTATTGGATTGAAATTCCTTGGCAAATCTTGTTATTTAAATTGGCATTCTTCATAAATCTTTCTGCATCTTTTGCAGAAAAAAGTGTTTGAGAAAGGAAAGAACAATTTATGTATGTATGATTGTTGTAGTGACATGAATTTGATGGTAGGTTTGTGTATGATTTGTAATAAAATTGATAGAGTGACATTAATGTCATTGCATTTTTTTTTTCTTAGCGTTGTTGCTTATTACATTGAAGCCTTTGTCTTTAGTTGTCATTTCTTTAGGTATAATCACTTTATAAAGTATACATTCTTGAAATTCAACGGCATCATGCAATCTGTATAATTTCTTGACATACGATGCATAATGGCTTAAAAACCACATTCATAGTGACCGAACTCTTGGCCGATGTCACTGCATAAATTGTTGATGTCACGCATATATGATTATCGATGTCACTGCATAAAATGCCGATGTCACTGCATAAATTGTTGATGTCACTGCATAAAATACCGATGTCACTGCATAAAATGTGGATGTCACTGCATATCTGATTGCCGATGTCACTGCATAAAATGTTGATATCACTGCATATATGATTGCCGATGTCACTGCATAAAAATATGAATTAAGGTGAAAGATTTACGTTGATCGTAGATTTATATAAAAAGATATAACCATTTGAAGTCGGTTTTATGAAAAAAAGAAATCGATTTTATGAAATTAAGTCGGAAAAATATTAAATGTCATCACGGTGTTGCTTCATCAAATGTCCCTACATATCGGTGATCACTGCATCCCGATGGTCTCTGCATCGCGGTGTCTCTGCATCGGGGGTGGCCACTTGTTAAGGGTGAAATTATATGTTTTATAAGGTTATATTTTGTGATGTTTTCCCCTTTTATTTGTATAATTTGCATAATAATTGGTCTTTATATTAAAATATTGAGCAAACGATATTTTTAACGGCTTAATCGCAATATCGATTTATTTATGTGATTTCATGGTTAAAATATGATTATTTGAATATTATTACAGTTTGCGATGTTTTTCATGTGTTATAGGTATGTTTATTGTGCTCAAATGATGATCAAAAGAGATAAATTTCGAGCTATAAAGATTGAAGGAAGAGATAATGATCAAGTGGAGTGAAGGAAAAAAGAGATAAATATGAAGAAATCACCTTCAAGTCATGTTGGACGAGCGTCCGTACTCCGTCCAGAGTGAACGGGCGTTTGATGAGGCAGACGGGCGTCCTGAGGAGCGATTTTGATACAGAGAGTTCGAACGCCGTCTGGACGGGCGTCTGAAGCAGTCTAGGGTTATCTGGACGGGCGTTTGATTAGGCGGACGAGCGTCCGTCGGCCGACTTAGTGAAACCGACTTCGAAATCTATAAATAAGCGGCTGTTTCTCAACCTAAAAAGAGAGAATTCGACATCATATAAACCCTAAACCCTAGGGGCGGCTAAGGCTGCGTTTTTACACTTTTTATTTCCAGTTTTATGCAACTTTAAATTCGACAAAAGTAGGCTAGTTTTATGTTATTTTCCCGCTTTTCCGGGTTGCGAGGATGCTCGAGGCTAGAACCTCCTTCAAACGAGAATTGTGAAGCCATCGCATTGAATTGATCTATTTATTTCGACTTTTACCGTGAGTATTTACTACGGTTGTTTCTTATCTATGCATATTCTTGTTTTAATGCAATTATATTGGAAAATATGTTGTACGCTTGATATGTTATTGTTTGATGGAAATCTTGAATAGCATAGATCACCATAGATAAGAATAGTTCATTAGATTTACATTAACGGAAGTTAGTAAGTCTAAAAACTAGATCGTTAACGTAAAAGTTGACACCTTTGATCTTTTTAACGTGTTAATTTAGTATTGGAAGATACTAGGTTAATAGATGGATTGCCCAAGGAATTAGGAGTTCATGTTTAGGTAAGGTGAATCACAACCTAAGTAAATACCACGTAAAATCGAGATAATAGATCAATGCATGCTGATAGGTGGATCAATCCTCGTTTGTCTTTTATAAACTTGATTTACAATCCCCGTAGCTTAGTCTAGATCAGTTAATTTATTTTTCCTGCACTTTTAGTTTATTTTTATCGCTTTCAATCTCTCCTAGCATTGGATTAATCACCTCTGTCTAGTTACTTTTATGCATATTTGTTTAGGTTTGTTGTTCGTTAGGTCAGTAATCGTGACACTAGTTAGTTAAAAACAAAAGCTAGGGTTGACATTCGTCTAGTTCCCCGTAAGATCGACCCGGCATTAGCCTCCATACTACGATCCTTGCACTTGAGGTTAACCGGTTTATTACTTGTTGTTTTATATTGATAAAATCCGGGACAAGTTTTTGGCGCCGTTGCCGGGGATCCGGACGGTTGTCTAGTTTTTGTTTTCCTTCGTTTTTCTGTGTTATTTTTGTTTTTTAATTCGTTTTAATTTCCTGTTTTAATTGATAAACTTAGGTAATTAGATAATTAGGGTTTTAGCTTAGGATTTAAGGTTCTCTGGTGATTAGTTCTCCCCTCTATCCCTTCTCTCTGTTTCTGTTCGATTCTTTTGTACCCCCAACCCTTCTGTTATTTTCTGCAATTTTTTTTTCTGCTTCTGTTCTACTTTTCCACACTATCAAACGGGCGTCTGGGATATTGGACGCCCGTCCGCTGAAAAATTTTCAACTCTGATTCTGTTTATTCACTTAGACGAGCGTCCATAAGATTTGGACGCCCGTCCAAGCATTCCACCTTTCAGACGAGCGTTTGGACCATTAAACGCCCGTCCAGTCCGAACTTCACCCGGACGCCCGTCCAAAGTATTGGACGTCCGTCTGGCCCTGTTTTCTTCAATAATTTTGTTTCCTTTTCTTCTTTCCCTTCCTTTTCTTTAGGTTTTTAGTCTCTACTCTAAGCTTTTAATTTTTCTTTAGTTATCAGTTTTTAGGTTCAACATCTTGAGTAGGGTGTCGGTTTATGCAAACTCGAAGTCGAAAGGACCACCGTTCTTTTCACACGACCCCGAGCGGACCATAGTCCGACCCAATAGGCGAAAACTTCGTTTTACCGATCCTTCGGACGAAGGAAGTTCGGCCGACCAAGAAATTGAACGGAAGTTGATAAAAGAGATCGAAGAAATAGTAATAATGGCGGCGAGAGGATCGACGTACGTTGGCGGACTACGCCATGCCCGGTGCGATCCACCGTCAACCCGGCTATAGTCTTGCCCGCCATTACTCGCTCAAACTTTCGAGCTCAAGCCGGGGCTTATCCGGATGATGCGGCATGCATCAATTTTTTATGGCTACCAATCGAGAATCCGCATACCCACTTACACACGTTCTTAGAGATATGCGGTACTACCCGCATCCAAGGTGTAAGTGAGGATGCTATCAAGCTCAAACTTTTCCCTTTTTCCTTAAGAGGGGAGGCGAAGGAATGGTATCACTCTCTTCCTCCCGAATCCATCACTACATGGGCCGGCCTCGAGAGGGAGTTCTTGAGTCAATATTTTCCACCCTCTAAGACGGCCCAGTGCTTAAATGAAATTTTCACATTCTCTCAGAAGGAAAATGAATCATTTTTCGAGGCCTGGAAGAGGTTTAAATCTCTTCTCAGAAAATGTCCCCATCATGGCTTGCCTTTGGAGAGGCAAGTCATTACTTTCTTTAGCGGATTGACCGAGCTCACCAAGGGCATGGTCAATAGTTCATCTGGTGGGGCGTTTTTGAGGAAAACACCTGACGAGGGGTGGGCATTGTTCGAGGACATTGCCAAGTACAATTACGCCCCATCCTATCAGGCAATTCAAGCTCCTCCTCCTCCTAAGGTGGAGGAAGTAAATGTTCAAAGTCGATTGCCATCTTTGCAGAGGCGGATGGCCAATCCTCAAACTCCGAATCCTATGAATCGGACTCTTTCGTTTCCGCGAGAACCCTCGGGTTACGTATTGCGAATCTTTTGCCGTCGGTGGTCATGTAAATGGCCAATGTCAATTAAACCCCAATTCTTCATACCAAGTCAATACCGTCCATGATGATGGACGGTACACTCGAGCCCAATGCCAAAGCCGCGATAATATGGGGCATACTTCCGCATTACGTCCTATGAATGGGCGAATGTCGAAGTAAATGCGTTCTATGGCGAACAACCAAAGATTTAATCAACCATCTGGCCAGAATCAACTCCAGAACCAAGGGTTCAATCAAGCTTCCAGTTTCAATCCGAATTCGAGTTTTAATTCGAATTCAATTTTCAATAGGAACCCTGGTTCGCTCAAAACCAAAACTCTAATTTTTCCAATCAAACACAAAGGTTCAATCGAATTGGCCTTCTAATTCCAATTCGAATTTTCAAAATCGGCCCGGCCACCATACTCTTCAAACTTCCAAAGACTCTCAAGGTCCCTCGAATTCGAATGATCTTAAGGTGAATGGAACTCATTCAAAGAAGAGCAAAACAAGAATATTCGGCTCCTAATGAGTACGAATAAGAATCTTGAGAGACGAGATATAGGGCGGTGGCCGAGCAATTAGCATCAAGACCCCCGGGCATCCGCCGGCCTTTACCGAGAAAAATCCTAAGGGCGGTCATGTTGCTCAGGCCGATTTAAGCAGCAACCAATGCACTGACCTCGTGCCAACAATGCAATACGGTAAAGAGGAGGCCAGTGCGATGAATTTAAGAAGTGGCACTCAGCTGAGTGGTCCCCCGGCTTCCGGGGAAACCACTAGCCCCTCCCCGCCACCGATAAGGCGAGAGGGGAAGTTGAGCAACCACTATCCCCCGTCCCGCAAGAGCGTACTCGGGAGGCCGATCCCCCGAGAGATGAAAGAGTTGAAACACCTCGGGTGGCCGAGCCCCGAGAAAAAAAGATTCGGTTGAGAGTCGGAGGCCGATCCCCGACCAATAAGACGTCCGACAAAGTTGTGAGGTGGAAAGATCTGGAAGACAAGGCCGTAAGTGCATCCTCAAAGAAAGTATTTTCCGAGAGTGACCTTAAAAAGCTTCCATTTCCACCGAGGAAGAGCAACATCTCTCTGAGTGAAGACAAGAAATATGAAAAGGTGCTTAACCTTTTGAAAAATACTCGGTAAATCGCCATTATCCGAGGTCTTGGTCGAGATGCCTAAGTATACAAAATTCATCAAGGATGTTGTGTCTTCGAAAAAGAAATTAGCGAGGCATGGAAAGGCAAATTGGTGAGGATTGCTCCTTGATAAATCATCAAGACTTACCAACCAAGAGGGGTGACCCAGCAAATTTGTGCTCACATTGCAAATGGGAGGCCTAGTCTTCCCGAACTCCTTATGTGATCCGGGTGCATCCATCGCCTTGATGCCATTGTCCGTTTGCAATCGGCTTGGTTTACGAGTCTTCTAGAACCCACTACCATGAACTTGCGGTCACGATAGGTCCTCTAAGAAAGCTTCAGGGATCCTAAGGGACGTATTAGTTCAAATAGATAGGTTTACCTTTCCAGTTGACTGGTACGTCTTAGATATTGAGAAAAGTGAAAATGTCCCTTTGATCCTCGGAAGACCTTTTCTATCTACAGCTAGAGCCCTCATCGATTGTGATGGTGGGAATGTCACCATTCGAGTTGGTGACCAGGAGGTGAGCTATAGTGTTTCAAAATCTATCAATGTACCTTCTGGATCTCCAACCGGTGTTCCATTGAGGAGACGTCGATGACTTCAATGACTTCATTGATAAGCAAGTCTTGGTTTGTAGAAGCGGAATATGAGCGATTGATCGATAATCCGAATAGCCATGGTGCGGTCAATCTAGATCGGTTGGCGGTACCGAATTCGAGGATGAGCTAAGAGAAGAAGCTTTGGCGTAGGGCCACTAAGTAAGCTCAACGATGTTGAGTTGAGGAGTGGAGATCTTAAATCAAGTCTAGAGGAACCCCCGTAGACTTGGTTCGAAGCCGTTGCCTAAACATCTTAAGTATGTATTTCGAGAGAAGGTGACCGGCTTCCTTTGATCATCTCTCGCCAAGCTATCTCGAATAGAAGAGCTTAAAGCGCTAAACGTCTTGCGCAAAAATGAGAAAGCCTTTGGATGGCAGGTGGGAGATATCCGAGGGATATCTCCCGACATCCGTATGCACAAGATCAAGGCGAGGAGGGTGCAAAACAAGTTAGACGACCTCGAGAGAAGGCTTAACCCTCATATGCAAGAAGTAGTCAAGAAGGAAATTATAAAGCTTCTAGATATGAGTATCATTTACGCCATTGCAGACAGTGAGTGGGTATCCCCAACTCAAGTAGTTCCCAAAAAAGGTGGAATTACTATTGAGAAGAATGAGAAAGGAGAAGAGATAGCATTGAGGCTCGTCCTTTGGATACGAGTATGTATCGATTATCGAAAGCTCAATGAGGTCACACCGAAAGATCATTTCCCCCTTCCATTCATTGACCGGATGCTTGAGCGTACGGCGGGGCACGCATTCTATCGCTTCCGGATGGATATTCGGGATACTTCCGATACCCATCGATCCCGTTGACCAAGAGAAGACCACTTTCACTTGCCCTTATGGGACATTCGCCTACGGGCGGATGCCGTTTGGTCTCTCGTAATGCCCCGACCACCTTTCAAAGGTGTATGATGGCAATCTTTGACGGGCTAGTTGAAAAGTGCATGGAGATTTTTATGGATGATTTCTCGGTCTTTGGTCAATCCTTCGATGATTGCCTCAATAATCTTGATCAGGTGTTGTCTAGATGTGTGGAAAAGGACTTAGTGCTTAATTGGGAAAAATGCCATTTCATGGTAGATGAGGGCATAGTCCTCGGCCACAAAGTGTCAGCCAAAGGTATAGAAGTAGATAGAGCTAAGGTTGAAGCTATTGAGAAGATGAGTTATCCTAAGAATGTTCGGGAGGTCCGAGGTTTTCTCGGGCATGTCGGTTTCTATAGGAGGTTCATCCAGGACTTTTCAAAGATTGCCAAGCCCCTGTCTACTTTACTCAAAGAAGACGTTACTTTTGATTTTGATGAGAATTGCAAGCGCGCGTTTGGGAGCTTAAGAGTAGATCGATCTCTCGCTCCAATACTTATATCGCCCGACCGGAACCTACCTTTCGAGCTCATGTGCGATGCATCCAACTATGCAAGCTTGGTGCGGTCTTAGGGCAAAAGCTTAACGGGAAGTTCCAACCTATCTATTACGCCAGTCACACACTGAATACTTCTCAAGTTAACTACACGACAACTGAAAAGGAATTATTAGCCGTAGTCTTTGCTATGGATAAGTTTCGTAGTTACTTGCTGGGCGCTCAAGTGATTGTGTGGACTGACCACGCTGCTTTGCGGTATCTCATGACCAAAAAGGAAGCTAAACCGCGCTTACTGCGTTGGATACTGACCCTCCAAGAGTTTGACGTTCAAATTAAGGACAAAAAGGGCAGTGAGAACGTAGTGGCGGATCATGTTTCTAGGATGTTAAGTGAGGAAAAGGGTGATCCTGATGACATAGACCTTTATTTTCCTCTAGAGAACATTATGTTAATAGACGGTTGTCCTCCTGATGTTCCTTGGTATTCTTCTATTGTAAACTACCTTCATGCCCGCTATCTTGATCCAGAAATGTCTTATCAGGAGAAAAAGAAGTTCTTCTCTGATTTGAAATATTTCGTTTGGGATGAACCTTATCTTTTTAAGATCTGTAAAGATGGTTTGCTTAGGAGATGTGTTCCTGAATCTGAGCAACGTGATATTATTGAGCAATGCCACAGTGGACCCACCGGAGGTCACTTTGGTCCGTGGAAAACCGTTGCTAAGATCTTTCAGTCCGGTTTCTATTGGCCTACAATTTTTAAGGACACGAAGCTTTACGTAAAGCTTGTGATAGATGCCAAAGAACCGGTGCTCGACAAGGCGGTTTGACATGCCTTTGAAACTCATCCTCGAATGCGAAGTCTTTGATGTATGGGGTATCGATTTTATGGGACCATTCCCATCATCTTGCGGTAACAAATACATCTTAGTCTACGCGTGGACTATGTATCGAAATGGGTAGAGGCTCAAGCCACTCCTCGCAATGATCATAAGACGGTCATGAAGTTTCTAAAGAAGAATATCTTTGTGAGGTTTGGATGTCCACGAGCCTTGATTAGTGATGAAGGGACACATTTCTGCAACCGACCCCTAGAGAAAGTCCTTGAAAAGTATGGTGTTCGTCATAAAGCGGCACACCATATCATCCGATGACTAGTGGTCGGGTTGAAAGGAGCAATCGAGCATTAAGAAAATCCTGGAGAAAACGGTAAACATCATATAAAGGACCGGAGTTTGAAATTGGATGATGTACTTTGGGCTTACGGAGCGCCTATAAAACTCCTATGGGTACATCCCCATATCAAATGGTCTACGGGAAACCATGTCATCCGCCCGTCGAGTTAGAGCATCGAGCTTATTGGGCTACAAAGTTTCGAACTTTGATTCCCAATCTTGTGGAAAACATCGACTACAGAAGCGGTTACGGGGAGCTAGACGAGTTCGGACTCCGGGCTTACGAAAGTGCCGGATTAGTAAAGATAAGATGAAGCTACTCCACGATGCTAAGATTAAGAAGAGAGAATTTCTAGTCGGCGAACAAGTTCTTCTATACAATTCTAGGTTACATCTCGTTTCCGGAAAGTTAAGGACACGTTGGTCCGGCCCTTTCGAGATCCTCCGAATCATTCCCGGAGGCGTACTAGAACTTCGTGGTTATAGTGGCGACCCGTTTCGAGTGAATGGCCAAAGGTGCAAGCATTATATCGGTGAACCTAAGGATAAGCCTTTGATTGTTAAATTCCTCGATATTCTCGGGTGTGGTGCTACGGATGTCGAAGAATTCGACGAATCTTCACTCAACTTTGTTTTCGGAAGAAGGTTGTAGTGGTCCTTACGCGAAGTTCTAGCGGTAGTTGGGATATGGAAGAATTGGAGAGGGAGCGTCAATTGAGGCGTCATCGAGGGCTCGAGAATGAAGAGATCACCCATGGGGAAGAGAATGAAGAGATCACCCATGGGGAAGTTCAAGCGTATATGGAAAGCCATTAAAGATTTGACCCCATGTGTTAAGTGCTGTTTCTGCGGCCACAATCTTGATCAGAACTTAAACGAGGTAATGGCTGGCAGAAAAGTCGAATGGCCTGATCCAGGCTGAGCTTCAACTGCGTCGAGCTCCGACGTAAAATGAAAGCGCTTAGTAGGAGGCAACCTACTGTTTACGTTGTGTTTTTCTTTTAATTTTTCTAGTTATTTTATATCTTCGTTATGTCATTATTGTACTCGTTTGAATTTTATCAAGTATTAATAAAAAACTATCGATTTTATTTCCTTATGTGTGAAAAAAAAATGGAATTTTGTGAGTTTCTTTGATGGACGCCCGTCCATTCAATCCTGTTCTGATTCCTCAATTAGGACGCCCGTCCACTATAGTGGACGACCGTCTGAAACACTCCCTCCTATCCTGTATTCAAATATGCTCTATGGACGAGCGTCTGAATTTATGGACGCCCGTCCAGTTCATGCAGTTACTTGTGAACGCCCATCCGTCAGGGTGGACGAGCGTCCACTCTGAGTATATATATATGTTCTGGACACGAACCTTCATTTTTCTGCAAAATTCAAAGGTGAACCCGACTTTCCCCCTTCTCCAAACCTAAAATCCTTGTTTTTAAACCAAATTGGGCGATTCAAGTTGCAAAAGAACGCTCTAAACACCATCTTTTCCCTTCCATAACCCAAATTCTCCAACAATCAACAAAATTTGCCGAATCAGAGATTCTTCGGTGCGGCCATTTTGACAAAAAGTCGGATTTTGGGGGCCAATCCTGGTGTTTCTGTGACTCTAATCTGTTCGATCATCATTCCCTCATAGTGTTTGGTAAGCTTGATACAACTTTTCTCGTTTTAATTCACGTTTTTGTGAGTTCGATTTTCGAGTCGGCTCATTTTCTTGAATTATCAACTATTGTTGATTTTCTTTCGTTTTTGTTGGTTCTTTTCTTCTTTCCTTCGCCGTGGTGGTGTGGTGTTTGTGATGGTGTGTTGTTGATGTTGGTGGTTTGGACGGTTTGCTTGAAACCCCGCTTTGGATGTTAAACGGGTAACCTTTGTTGCCGTGAATCGTTTGGTTTAGCCATTTAGGTTGATATGGGGAAGAAAGCGGTTACTAAGCGAGGCCGGTAAAGAGAAGGTTGTTGAATCCGGTAAACGTAAACGTTTGGACGATGAGCCCTCCAATTTAGACCCCAACCGAGGCATAATCTTCCGTGAGCAACCCCCAGGGCATCTCAACAAGCCCGAGCCGATTTGAGAGATGAATCCTCCTCCGATTCGGATACACGGGATGATGTTCCATTGGTTAGACATCCCGAGCTTTAAGAAGGGTGCGTCATCTGTGGTCGAACAAGTTCGAGGGACGAATGTTGATGATGTCGTTAGGGAAGAAGTTGAACCTGAACCTAGGGCACCTCCTAAGAAGAAGTCTAAGAATGTTACCCCTCTTTCGATGCCACGTAGGTTTGTCAATCCTCGAGCTCACGATGCCTACACTAAGCATTACTCGACTAGGAGTCTTATCTTTGATAGGGAGGTCAAAGTGCTTCAAGTTGATCCAAAGCATTTGTTGAGATGTTAAAGGCTAGGAAATGGAGTGCCTTTGTTGAAAATCCCCCCTACTCCCCGTCAATGACTCTATTGTCCGAGAGTTCTATGCAAACTTTTCGAGGCGGACTTGGATGAAGAGTATGTTCGGTGCGAGGTGTTAAGGTTCCTTTTTCTCGCTACGGTGATAAATGAGAAATATCGATGCCGCCTTTTGAGGGTTTAGATTATAAAGAGGAAATTGCGAGAAGGCAACGTGAGGATGGTCGTGACCCGATGGAGGAGTTGAGATTACGAGTATGTCCGGATGTGGCTTGGACATTGAGACCCAATGGCCGAGAGAAAGGAGTTGATCACTACGACATGGACCGAGGATTGGAGAGTCCAAAGTGTCGATTTATTCAGAGTAGGTTGATACCAAAGAACAACCTCACACATTTCCATATTAGTGATCTCGGGATGTTATATGCTTTGACGTTCGGGTTGAATGTAGATGTAGGTCAAGCCTTATTCGATGAGATTTCCATGAACCAGAAAGTTTACACTCGGAGTTTGATAGTCCCTCATTTGATTCACCAGCTGTGTTTGGATGCTGGAGTTGCTGAGTATACATCAGATCACAAGACGAAGAGTTTCCCCCCTATTCGTAGGGAGAAGGGTGTACCTCCGCCATCTGAGCCGGGATCTACTTCTATGCCTCCCAGAGCTTCGGCCATTTCTGGATTGTCTTCTTCCGAGATTACTCGGTACAGCATGGCCAACAGTCTACGAGATTGGATGACGGATATCCAGGAGACGCAAAAGAACATGATGTACGTGCTGAAGTGCATTGTGGAGGGCAAGAAACCGAAGGATATGCAGATTTTCAAGGAGAGTGATACGGAGTTCGTCTTTTCCGATGCGATCGAGCAGGTTATTGCCGATGTGCTTGATATGGAGAAAGAGCCTGATGCTGAGGAAGTTGCGGAGGAGAGACCTCCTGGGCCTGCTACTGCCCCGGTTACACAACCGGCACCTTCACAGACGACGTCTACGGCTGCTGTACCCTCCACTTCCCCAGTTGATGCCCCTGCTGCTAAGCCGACTCCGGGGCTGCCTTGAGTTTCTTTTTGCTATTTTATATCTATCTTTCTGGTTGTTGTTGCACTTTTTGTTACATTTAATTCGATTTGGCTGTACCTATACATTTTGCTACTTTCTAGTTTCTCGTCCTTTGACTTGTGTTGACCACTTGACATGTTTATCGATGATCTTTTCTTTTCATTCCGTTTTGCTTTATTATCTCTATTGCTATATTGTATCCCGTTTTCCCCCGAGTTTTCTGTTTCTCGAGTTTTGCAGCGGTAGTTTTTTTTCGAGATCCGATTGGGTTAGTTTTGGAACATTTTTCCACGCTTTTTGCAAGCGTTGGCCTTTGAAGCTCCAGCCTGACCAACGGCTCGGTTTTTCCACGCGAATTCAGCTAAGTTTCTTATCCCTTTTACTTTCTGCACAACATGAGGACATGTTGAATTTTTAAGTGTGGGGGAGGGGATAGTTCGATTTACTCCTATGCATATGAGTTTGTGTACTACGTCAGATTGTTTATTATGCAAAATGAGCTAAAATTTTCGAAATTTTCCGACACTTTTGTCTTTGTTTGGTCTCGAGTAGGCAATTCAATCTGAAGTTCGTTGTTTTTATAGTCATCTATGCGATATTTCATGTACTTGATAAGTTAGTTGTTTCACCTGACACTACTTTTCACGAGCCATAGTGACGATGAGCTATTTTATGAAGCTATACCCCGTTTTGGATTAGTGATTTTTGATTTTCTTATAAGTCATGTGCTTAGTGCTACGTATATATCTCGCGAATTATGATAGTTTGTATTTAGTTCCGAAGTATGATATACTGTGAATATCTAGAAGTTTGAATGTGATAAGTACGCGTAACTATTGTCCAAAGTGAAAAAGTTGAATTAATGAATTAATTGTGTGTGTCGAAAGCTAGTCGATGATTTGAGTGAGGTAGGGTGTACCACGTATGTCCTATTCCACCATGATGACTAAAAGCTCACGACAGTTAGGAAAAGCTGCCTTATGATTTGAGTAAGGTAGGGGATTATCTCGAAATGTCCTATTCTGCTATGAGGGCAATAGCTCATTCTAATGTGTGTTTAAAGTGAATAATTAAATCAACTTATGAGAAATGTGTTATGAATTGAATATAAGACTAAGTTATCGTCTATCTTATCCCCAGTATAAACTGAAGGATATGTTGTAGGGATTATCCTCTGAGTATTTCAGAAAGGCCCTAGATTCATTCGATCATCTTTTTAGGGATATGTCACGTTTGTAGGGTACATCTTATGAGTGTCATTTATTACTATTCTACGAGGGGGTATTAGCTAGTTTTACTTCGAGTTCCTCAAGTTTGGATGTAGTGGAAGTTTTTATGGCTATGCACACACACGTGGGTGAACTTCTAAGTTATTGAATGTATGTTATATTTGTTGAGATGTCTATACTGTCTCGAGCCTAATTTTTGTTTTGTTTTGCTCGGGACGAGCAAAGGCTAAGTGTGGGGGAGTTGTTAAGGGTGAAATTATATGTTTTATAAGGTTATATTTTGTGATGTTTTCCCTTTTTATTTGTATAATTTGCATAATAATTGGTCTTTATATTAAAATATTGAGCAAACGATATTTTTAACGGCTTAATCGCAATATCGATTTATTTATGTGATTTCATGGTTAAAATATGATTATTTGAATATTATTACAGTTTGCGATGTTTTCCATGTGTTATAGGTATGTTTATTGTGCTCAAATGATGATCAAAAAAGATAAATTTCGAGCTATAAAGATTGAAGGAAGAGATAATGATCAAGTGGAGTGAAGGAAAAAAGAGATAAATATGAAGAAATCACCTTCAAGTCATGTTGGACGAGCGTCCGTACTCCGTCCAGAGTGAACGGGCGTTTGATGAGGCGGACGGGCGTCCCGAGGAGCGATTTTGATACGAGAGTTCGAACGCCGTCCGGACGGGCGTCGGCGATCAGGGTTATCCGGACGGGCGTTTGATTAGGCGGACGAGCGTCCGTCGGCCGACTTAGTGAAACCGACTTCGAAATCTATAAATAAGCGGCTGTTTCTCAACCTAAAAAGAGAGAATTCGACATCATATAAACCCTAAACCCTAGGGGCGGCTAAGGCTGCGTTTTTACACTTTTTATTTCCAGTTTTATGCAACTTTAAATTCGACCAAAGTAGGCTAGTTTTATGTTATTTTCCTGCTTTTCTGGGTTGCTGAGGATGCTCAGAGGCTAGAACCTCCTTCAAACGAGAATTGTGAAGCCATCAGCATTGAATTGATCTATTTATTTCGACTTTTACTATGAGTATTTACTACGGTTGTTTCTTATCTATGCATATTCTTGTTTTAATGCAATTATATTGGAAAATATGTTGTACGCTTGATATGTTATTGTTTGATGGAAATCTTGAATAGCATAGATCACCATAGATAAGAATAGTTCATTAGATTTACATTAACGGAAGTTAGTAAGTCTAAAAACTAGATCGTTAACGTAAAAGTTGACACCTTTGATCTTTTTAACGTGTTAATTTAGTATTGGAAGATACTAGGTTAATAGATGGATTGCCCAAGGAATTAGGAGTTCATGTTTAGGTAAGGTGAATCACAACCTAAGTAAATACCACGTAAAATCGAGATAATAGATCAATGCATGCTGATAGGTGGATCAATCCTCGTTTGTCTTTTATAAACTTGATTTACAATCCCCGTAGCTTAGTCTAGATCAGTTAATTTATTTTTCCTGCGCTTTTAGTTTATTTTTATCGCTTTCAATCTCTCCTAGCATTGGATTAATCACCTCTGTCTAGTTACTTTTATGCATATTTGTTTAGGTTAGTTGTTCGTTAGGTTAGTAATCGTGACACTAGTTAGTTAAAAACAAAAGCTAGGGTTGACATTCGTCTAGTTCCCCGTAAGATCGACCCGGCATTAGCCTCCATACTACGATCCTTGCACTTGAGGTTAACCGGTTTATTACTTGTTGTTTTATATTGATAAAATCCGGGACACCACTTTATCGCGGTGTCTCTGTATCGGGGGTGGCCACTGCATCGCGGTGTCACTTCATCACGATGTCTCTGCATATATGAATGTCGATCTCACTACATAAATTGTTGATGTCATTGTCTCGGATTTTATAGCAAAGCAAAACAAACAAGTAATAAATAAATCCGGTTTACCCCAAGTGCAGGGATCGTAGTATAGCGATTAAAAACCGGAGTCGATCCACAGGGAATCGAGGTTGGTCTAGTTCTTAATTTTTCTAAAAGTGTCATGAGAAATAAAAACTAAAAACGAAATCAAATAACTGGACAGAGGGTTGTCAATCCAAAGCCAGGAAAGATAATTACGAACCGAACTAACTAAGTTAATTCTAATCTATAAACTAATAAGACAATAAAAATTGCTATGATTACTATGATGAAGACGAAGCAAAACAGCACAACGATTTTTCTTTCAAGTAATTTAACAACGAACAAGCAGTGATCCACCGACTCCAGCAACCCTCAATTTCTACTCCAGATTATCTTGTGGTGATTTAACAAAAATTGTGATTCACCTAAAATTGTGATTCACCTATCGTGGGTATGAATTTCTAATATCTTAGAAATTCGTCTATTAATCTCTTATCTTTCGATTTTAAAGATTAACGCTTTCATAACAAAGGTGTGAAATTATTTCAATTTCGCAATCTAGATATCAACCTAACAACTCTCGTTATATATAGGTTAAAGATCCAAACTTTCCTATGGTGATTTAGTTTAACAACGACTCTTGTCAAACGTTAAACATCAAACAGCAACCATCTCTCGATATAAATTGCATAACAACAATCAAAACATAGAAAAGATACAATTTTTATTAAAACTTACAAGATAATCCAAATTCGAAATCAAGATGTTGCTAAGAATCGGTTTCACAGAAATTGTTCCAACGCTTTAGCCTCTCATCATCATATGTACTTAGCTATACATATAGTTATATATATATATATATATATATATATATATATATATATATATATATATATATATATATATATATATATATATAGATATATATATAAATACATAAGTATATATATAGATATAAATGTATAGATAGATACATAACTATATATAAGTACATAAGTATATATATAAGTATAATTACATAGATCTATATTTATAAATATAAATAGATATATATATATATATAGTTATAGTTATATAATGAAAGAAACGAAATACGGAAAGAAATGAAAGAAAAAACGAAGAACGAAAACGAACGAAATGAAAACGATATTATAACATTACTACAACTTACAAATATATATATCAATATAGATATATATAGGCCCCGAAAAACGTAAAAAAATATAAGGGAGAAGATAGGAGAAGGAGGGGGAAGAAGGGGCAAAGGAAAGTGGTGGAGAAAGGGGTCTATTTATAGGATTTTTGTTGTTCGAACCGAGTTAAAGGTTAGTTCGAGCCGAGTTTTGGTATAATGCCCATAACTTGAGTTGTAGACCTCCGATTGACATGATTCAAAATCCGTTGGAAAGCTCTTTCAAAGATATAAAATTTTCATCAAGGACTCTTCCCCTGAAAATGCCTCTAAGTTGGGTCGCATATTCGTCGAAGATATTTTACGGTATAAGCACGTAGAAAAACCGACCCGTTGAACTTGTAAGCTTGTGGTATATTCTTCCATCCTTCAAAATACATATTTTTAGGCCTCAAAACATATTTTTACGTGGGATATTTTGAAAGCTTTGATCACCAAGTTTGGGGGTCGACTCGAATCAAGCTTTCTTCGGTCAAAAAGCAAAATTCTCGTCTCGTGATTCGCCTTCGCTTCCGTTTCCGCAGTAAATCTTATCTTTTTTATCTGAACACAAAGAAACGAACCACGAGTATTTCTGACAACAAAAGTTTTAACAGTACAGTACACATATAAATGTATATTGATATATATACATATATTTGCCATTATCACAAAGAAAACGAGAGAAAGAAAACAAAAGAAGACAAAAAGAATCAAACAAAAGACAAGAGGAATATTTAGGGGTCCACAAGGAATATTTTGATTCTTTTGAGATATATATATATATATATATATATATATATATATATATGTATAACTACTACTTATACATTTTGATAAACTTAAGTAATTATGACTGAGTTGATATAATAATGCTCAAAATCCGAACCTTATCATCTTTTAATCATCTTTTAGATCGAAAATATGTATCTACAAGACATCAAACATTGCAAAGTGTAACCACATTCATAAAGATAAGAAATCAACAATAAAAACACATATATTAACCAACTTTGCAAATAAATCATTTAAAACCTCACTTGCTCAATAAACCGATTAAACGCTCATTTTCTATGCAAATTATATAAATGTGGAGAAAATCATTATAAAATATATCATTAGAAATCGTATAAAATCACCCTTAACAACTCCCCCACACTTATCTTTTGCTCGTCCCGAGCAAAACAAGAATCAAGGCTCGAGAAAAGATAGACACCTCAAAGCAAATATAACATATATTCAATAAATCGAGGTTCACCCCGATGTGTGTGCATAGCCATAGAAAACTTCCACTAAGTCCAAACTTGAAAAATTCAAAGCAAACTAGCTAATACCCCTTCAAGCTAGTAATAAATGATACTTATAATATGTACCCTACAAAACGTGACATATCCCGAAAAGAATGATAGAATATATCTAGTGGTCTTTTTCGATATACTCGAAGATAATCCCTACAACATATCCGTCGTTTATATACCGGGGATAAGGTATACGATAACTAAGTCTTTCACTCAATTCATATCACTTTCTTATGTAAGTTGATTTAACTAACTTTCTCATTTAAACGCACATCAGAATGAGCTATTGCCCGTCATAGCAGAATAGGATATTCGAGATATACCCTACCTTACTCAAATCATAAGACAAGCTTCTTCTGACTGTCGTGAGCTTTTGGTCATCATAGTGGTATAGGACATTCGAGATATGACCTACCGCACTCAAATCATCGACCAGCTTCCGACACACACAATTAATTCCATTTAACTCAACTTTTTTTTTATTACAATAGTTACGCTTTACTTATCACATTCAAACCTAAGATATTCACGGTATAACATACTTTGGATCTAAACACAAACTATCATAATTCTCACGATACGTACGTTAGCACTAAGCACATGACTTATAAGATAATCAAAAATCACTAATCAAAAAAGGTATAGCTTTATATTCTAGCTCATCATTCACTATGGCAAAAATTTGGATTAGTTGTCAATTTAGATGTATTTATATTCCTTTTCCCCCAAATCTCTCATTCTTTTTACATTCTCTCCACTGTTTCACCAACTGTAATAATAGCAATTTCCCTTTATTTGAAGATTCTTTACAAACCTTTTACCGAACACTTTGATTACGGCTAAATTACACTTAAACTTCAGCCTCTCTCTCTGATTTTCTTTCACACAACATCTGCAGTCCCTTTTGTTCTGCAGCAGAATCCACCGACTCCAAGATCTAGTTTTTTCTTCTTTCATTCTTCAGTGCCATTCAAGTTTTAACATTGGATCAAGCTAGCTTCTTCAATGATATTTCTGGCTGCTTCACTATCGGCCTTCATCTTAGAGTTAAGATCCATTGTTTTTTCCGGTAGCTGCAATTAAAGGTTTAATTTTATGAATCAAGGTGAGTGACGATAATCCGAAGTTTTCTTTACAATTTCAGATTTTGAGCTTATGTTTTCATAGATTTCACATCTGTGATTAAACCCAATTTGATTTTGCTTTGTTTGAAATGAATAATTCAGCAACGGATCCAATTGGGCAGAACTTGATAAAGCTCATAAGCAATGTCTGTTTCTCTGTATTTGTGTTCTCAGTCCTTGTATTTACTGTAATTGCGATAACTTACCAACCCCCTGATCCATGGGAGTCCTCCAGGGCCCTAACTAAGGTTTTCACACAAGTTGGAAATGCTACCTTTAAGACTGATACCTCTGTCCTTAAAACCGGTGAGGACATTGCTGTATCACCTGTTTTTGCCCCTGTAGGCAGTGCGGTTTTGATAACAGAAGCTACGATTGAGAAATCTGAGAAGGATTATGGAAATGTGACTTCGAAATCGGGTTGTGCAGATGTCAGTGTGATCAATTGCTCGGATCCAAGGGTTTTATACACAATAGAGAGGTTTAATTTGAAAACGTTTAGGTCCATTGTGTTTATGAGCTATCAAACTCCGGTTAATGGATCAAAACCGGATGAATGTGACGTGGCTTGGAGGTTTAGGAATAAAAAGGAGAAGTCTTGGAGAAGGTATAGGGATTTCCGGAGGTTTAGGATTGGGGTTAATGATGATTGTAGCTATAAAGTGATCCATGCCGGGCGTTGGCATTCGGGTTTGAATGCACGCCGTCCAAGGATTCGAACCAATGCCACTGGAAATGGGCCAAAACCCAAAATCACTCCTCCAGTTAGGGATGATGAGATCAATGATACTTTGCCGGTCTTGGGATCTGATGCGGCTTTTAGAAATGGAAAATACTTGTATTATTCGCGGGGTGGGGATCATCGTAAGGATATGAATCATTACCTTTGGAGCTTTTTGTGTGCTTTAGGTGAAGCTCAGTACTTAAATAGAACCTTTGTGATGGATATGAGCATCTGTTTAGCATCCACTTATGCTCAGAGCAATAAGGACGAGGAAGGAAAGGATTTTAGGTTCTATTTCGACTTTGAGCATTTGAAAGAGGTAGCTTCTATCGTGGAGGACAAGGATTTCCACAGAGATTGGAAGAAATGGGATAAATCACATAAACGGAAAATATCTGTTAAAAAGGTTGCTGATAACAAGGTCACACCAATGGAACTGAAGAACGATACGAACACGATTATTTGGAGGCAGTTTGATGCTCCTGAGCCGGAGAACTATTTGTATCGTGTTTGTGAAGGTCCATCAGCAAAATACATTCAGAGGCCTTGGCATGCACTCTGGAAATCAAAAAGACTAATGAATATCGTTGCAGCCATTAGCGGTAGCATGGACTGGGATTTTGATGCGGTTCATGTGGTCCGAGGAGAGAAAGCACAAAACAAGGAACTATGGCCTCATTTGGATGCTGACACATCCCCAGATGCACTTGTTGCTAAGCTTCAAGGCGTAATTGCACCTTTTAGGCATCTGTATGTTGCTACCAATGAGCCATTCTATAATTACTTTGATAAGCTGAGATCCCATTACAAAGTTCATTTGCTTGATGATTATAAAGAACTGTGGGGTAATACAAGTGAATGGTACAATGAAACAACGCTTTTGAATGGTAACCGTCCAGTCGATTTTGATGGTTATATGAGAGTTGAGGTGGATACTGAAGTACTTTACAGGGCAAAGACAAAAGTAGAAACATTTTATAACTTGACTAAAGATTGCAAGGATGGGATCAATACGTGCTGAACGAGTTGAACAGACGCGCTGGGACATGTGTAACAGTTTCGAATATTTAGTTTTGCTTTTGCCCTTATAGTTTTCCCTTGATTGTTTGTTTCACCATCAGTATTATGTACAATACATGTGTCTATACCTTTGACCATCATAGTGAAGTGTTGATTTTTTTGCTCTTACTGTGTTTATTGAATATCTTATACTTATAGTCGTATCCCATGTGTCTGTCCTACATTTTTATGCGATTCTTGCACAGAAATTTCACAGCTTTACTTTGATCACTAAGTTGAAAACTGCAGAAGAGTTTATTTGGAGTGACACACACAGAGATATGTATATCTGGACTTGTGAAATGTGATACTTTTGAACTTTCATACATTCACAGTTCTCCGGTTTGCTTGGGAACTTTCATATAGCAAAAGACGCTTCAATAAATGGAGTTTCAATTTCAACGCTATTTTAGTTTTTGGTTTTGTCTATAAGTGTGCGAGACGTGTCATTCCAGAGATATAAGCGAGTTGGACTACTTATGAGTAACTTGTGATTGGCTCGAGTCATAAATCGATTCGGTTCAACTTCAATCAGCTTGAACTCGAACTCGAACACAAACTCTATTCGGCTCGAACATTAAATGAAAGACGTACAAACAATGATATACTCAACTCGACGACTTGTAAGTAGTTTTTTAGATTGAAGTTCGTATTGAATTTATTTTTGTTTTATGGAATACAATATTGCCTTATCTTATCGACTATCAAATATTTTACATAAAAAATATTATTCGGTGATCAATTAAATATTTTTTTACAACTTTTTTTTGCAACTATTTAATTCTTTTATAAGAGTCCATAAGGATTATTTTTCTATTTTTTATTTTTATCATCTTGTGACCGTTTAAATACTAGTCACAAACCCGTGCAATGCACGGGGATTCGGATCATGTACTAAATTTTATTTGAAAAAGAAATTCAACAATACAAAACATATAAATGAAAATTCATAAAGATTTTGTATACGTAAGCAATATGTCACTCATGCAACAAATATTCTGGTTTGTTATGAAGTTTATGGCATATTTACGTATGTAATGCATTGTGACCAAATTTTTTTCACTTACATCATTCACACCTACTATGTGAAAGTGAGTGGGAATGTATAACATAATACATATCAATTGGTATAACTTATTCACAACAGTTTAATGATTAACGTTTGATTTTGTTATGCATGTCACTTATTGTGTTATATATTTATGTTGTGTTGCATATTTATGTCTTAAATAAATAATAAATGATATACTACCCTATTCCAAATGTAAATCTTTTTAGATTTTTTCACATATATTAAGGTAGTTGATTAAATTTGTTATGCGTCATTAATATTGATTAAAATGTCTAATATGACATTTGATTGTTATGAATGCAAAGTAATAAAAAGCGGGTAAGTATATAATAATGCAGGGTAAAAGAAGAATATAATAAATGCTTCATTAATTTTCTAAATGGACTTACATTATGAAACAAAACTAAAAGGCTAAACGGACTTACATTTCGGGATGGAGATAGTACTAATTTTACATCGTCCCGTGCAATGTACGAGTTTCCTACTACAGTATAACCTCGATAAATGAATAACTTTGTCAAATGAATAATTTTCTCCGGCCCCGACTTGGGCAAAGGGGCTAAATGAATGTTCGATAAATGAATAACCAAATGAATAATTTTCTCCGGTTCTGAGGGTATTCATTTATCGAGGTTATAATGTAGCTATTATTATATAAAGCACCCACAACCCAACACATTTATTTATAATGTGTGTAATCCGTTTTCTCCACAAAAAAAAAACTCATTAAATAATCGTATCAATCTTATTCAATCAAATCCTATCTTTAAGAAGATTTACCTTAATTATCAGATACCAATAATATCTCTTTATAATTATCTGCTTAAATAAATAAAAAAATCACAACCCCGGTCAAACACGTCTTTTCCGGTGATTTATTAATCACTCATTATCGAAATGACAAAAATTCCATTAATTAAATGTTTGGGGTTAATTTTACAAAAAAGGCTCATTAATTAATTTTCATAACAAATATAGATTAGTAATTAATTAATGGGAGATGGGTTCAAAAGGACCAAATAAATATAGAAATGGTAGAATAGAACACAATCAACTAAACATGGTTGATAAGGACTGTTGGAGAAAAATTGAGGAAAAGGGAAATGGTTTTTTAATCAATTTAAAATGATTTTTTAATCATTTTTTACAACCACTTTGAGAACCGGTTTCGGCTAGACTCTTGTATGATTGATCAAGAGTTTATGATGACTTTGAAAACACGTGCGTAGATGAAAATAGGTCTTTGAATCATTCCATTCGGATATCGGGTGAATGAGAAATTAAGACTTAAAGTTGGTTAGTTGAACAAGTTGAAGGTTGGGAAGTTGAAGAGTTTAACTTACATAATCCCACATCGGGAAATGTGCCAACATTTTCTTAACATATAAGTGGGAGAAGTATGATAAAGGGTATAAGCTACAAGAAAATGGAGAGAATTCAATATATATGGTTTTAGTTAGACAATGTTCTACTAAAATTGCCACACACGCACGCACCTCTGCCGCCGCCCGGCCCGTGCCCGTTGACCGTTGGGCCTTGGAGGAATGGGCCTTCGGCAAGTATTACTTTTTTGGACAAAGTTACATTGGGTACTTTGGATTAAGTCAAATAATTAATCAATCATCTGATAAGTAATTCGAGCTATGTCAGAAGTAACTCGATTCGATTCAAGCTAAGAGTCCCTTCATCTGCAACTGATACATTATTGTTGAGATAGTGGAGTTGCTTTATTACTTCAACAGATGGACTTAAAGACCTGGTTAGTGGAGTTCCTTCAACTGATGGAGTTAAAGGCCTATTAGTGGAGGTCCTTCAACTAATGACTCATTCAATACATTTCAAGGTTGTTCCTCCATTTATAAAGATCTTCTACTGCATTGGAAATGCATACACAGAATTACAACACAAATTCATATTCCTGCATAAAATAGTTGAAGAGTTTTCTGAAGCACTGCAAGAGTTCGCTGTTTGTTCAGAGTTGAAGTACCTTTCTCTTGAACTACTGAGTAATCCTGAGAGACAATTGCATAACCGAGGGTACATGCCGGAGCAAATTTGTCTTAAGGACAAAGAGCTTCTCGCATCAGTTTTAAAGATATCCTTTTCTGTTTGTAGTTCATTTCATTTTCATTATTGTAATTGTATTTTTCTTTCAGATTAATAAATAAATTGTTATTCGTCTTTTTGGTTGTTCATTTTACTTCACATAAGATACCACGGGTATAACAAGGACAACATTCAATAACATTGACCGGATTCACAATTGAAAAGAAAAAAAAAATGTTGTGATACATTTATGATATGCTCTCAAACAATGCAAAAAAAGACCCACGTAAATTAGGGTAAGCATTTAATAGGTAGGTACTGTCACGGATTTTATGCAATGAAAAACAACAAGTAATAAAATTTATAAATCCGGTATTCCCCAAGTATAGGGATCGTAGTATAGCGATTGATACCGGGTCGATCTTACGGGGAACTGGCGATTGCTAACCCTAGTTTTTGTCTAACTAAATTATGTCACGAAAAACTAATCTAAACAGCGGATAAAACTAAACGAAACTGAAAATAAATGTAACTAAAACGTAAAACTGGACAGAAGATATGATCTAAAGCCAGGAAAGATACGGGTTGCGAACTATCAAACTAAAACTAAACCTAGTATGCAATAAAGGAAATTGATTAACTAAACAATTCAAGTTCTAAGGGATTTGATCAAATTATAACGAGCAAACGAGCAACTGATCCACCTATCCTATCAACATTCAACTCCTATTCAGATTATTTCGTGATTTCTAACCAAGTTGTGATTCATCTCATCTAAAGTACGAACCCTAATTTCTTAGATAGTTCATCTATTAATCTCTATCTTTCGGTCCAAGATTAACGCTTCTTCTAACCAGAGATGTAAACTTTAACGTTTTTAATCTAGAAAACTAACCTATTAACTCTCGTTATATAGATCAAATAACTATTCTTTTATCATGGTGATCTAACGTTTAGATGATTTTCATCAAATAAAACAATCAACAAGCAACGATCTTTCGATATGAAATTGCATAAATAACAATAAGCATGATAAAAGAAACAACTTATATTAGAAACTCACAAAATAATCAAGAACGGAACTGAATTGTTGAGTCGGACGGCTTCACAACGCTCGTTCAAGGCTTTTAGCCTCTAAGCATCCTCTTGAAACTTGGAATTGCAGGAAAAACTAACATAAAACTACCTACTTTTAATCTAGAATTTGGAGCATAAAAAACTGGAATAAAAGAAGTAAAAACGCAGCCTAAAGCCGCCCCTAGGTTTAGGGTTTCGAGTATTGTGGAATTGGTATCTCATATGTGGAGAAAACAGCTGCTATTTATAGAGTCTTGAGTCGGTTCGCCAAAGTCGGTCGAAGGACGCCCGTCCACTCTTGCTGGACGCTCGTTCGGTTTGCCCTGGAATCGCTCAGACGCCCGTCCACTTCAGCGTCCAAACTCTTTGTATCAAAATCGCACATCCGGACGCCCGTTCACTCAATCAAACGCCCGTCCACTCTGGACGGAACCTGGACGCCAGTTCAATATGATCGAATTCTGATTTTTTGATCTTTATCTCTTTTTTCTCTATCTCATTCCTTCATTATCTCTTTTATCATCAATTAGCTCGAACTTAATCAACTTTTGATCATCTTTTGAGCCTCAAACATGTATCTATAACACATAAAAACATCGCAAAAATGTAATAATGTCCAATTAAACATAAAATCACAATTAAAACACCAAAATCAACCAATTTTGCGATTAACTCGTTAAAAACCTCATTTACTCAATACTTCCGTTAAACACTCGTTTCTTATGCAATTTTATACGAATATGAGGGAAAATATCATAGAATATAGCGTTATAAATCGTATAAATTCACCCTTAACAGGTACCATTAATAATGGTTGAAATTACCAATTGATCTACAAGGGGAAAAAATCAATGAATATCAAAGAAAATAAAATAAAATAAAATCATATCACAGACCACCAAATCAGCGATCGGAATCTCCATAAAACCGAGAGAATAGTAACATGTTTGTGGGATTTAGCAACATAGTCACTATATCATTACAATGTCACTACTTCTCACTGCAACACTACTTTATTACAATGAAAGTCATGTTGTGACATTTAGCAGCATAGTCATTCTACTATTACAATCACTACTACAAAATAGGACATAGGTCACACTTAAGATATGAAAACAATCACAGTTTCTATAAAACCGAGACAACGAAAATATATATATCACACTTACAGCTTTCTATCACACTTATTGAAAAACTGAGATAAGTTTTATTAATCAATCTCATTTTTAAAGTGTGACTTAATTGATATGATTTTTCTGTCACAGTTATTGAAAAACCGAGATAAATTCTATCAATCAATCTCATTATTAAACTGTGACTGAATTGATATGATATTTCTGTCACGATTTCTAAAAAAGCGAGATAAATTATATATATCAATCTCACATCTAAAACAGTGACAAAATTGATATGATATTTTTATCACAGTTATTGAAAAAACGAGATAAATTATACCAAACTATCACACTTTTAATCTGTGACTAAATTGGTATGATATTTTTGTCACGGTTATTGAGAAAACGAGATAAAATATATCAATTAATCTCAGTTTTAAACCGTGACTGAATTCATGATATTTTTGTCACAATTATAGAAAAAATGAGACAAATTATATCTACTAATAAGAAAAGAGATATAGATCACACTTATCTAAAGATAAGGATCACACTTTTAAAAGAACCGAGACAAGTAAAATGTATATATATCACACTTAAACTTTTTATCACAGTTATTAGGTGTGAAAAAAAAGAATGGTCACACTTTTTTAGGTGTGATTGAAATATTAATAGATCTCGGCTTTTAAGTGTGATAACAACTACTAAAAATAGATCACAGTTTTTAAATGTGTTGAAATTAGAATCGATCTCGGTTTTTAAGTGTGATAACAACTATAATAGATCACGATTTTTAAGTGTGATAACAACTAAAATAAATCACAATTTTTAAATGTGTTGAATTATAATAGATCTCGGTTTTTAAGTGTGATAACAACTAAAATAGATCACAGTTTTTAAGATAACTGAGACAAGAACATCAATCAATCACGGTTTTTAACTGTGATTAAAATAATATGATATTTTATAATCATATCTTAGAGTTGTGTGGTCGAAAATGATAATATAGTAGGCATCATCCCAGTGGTAATTACTATCCGGCTTCGAGTCACAGTGGCAACAAAAGATATGTGTGCGTTTATTTCGTTTTCGAAAAAAAATAATGATCACACTTTTTTAGGTGTGATTGAAATTATAATATATCTCGGTTTTTAAGTGTGATAACAACTTCTAAAATAGATCACAGTTTTTAAATGTGTTAAAATTATAATAGATCTCGGTTTTTAAGTGTGATAACAACTATAATAGATAACAGTTTTTAAGTGTGATAACAACTAAAATAGATCACAGTTTTTAAATGTGTTGAAATTATAGTAGATCTCGGTTTTTAATTGTGATAACAACTAAAATATATCACAATTTTTATTATCACGGTTTTAGGAAAAATGAGACAAAAAATCAATCAATCACAGTTTTTGACTGTGATTAAAATAATATGGTATTTAATAATGAGATTTTAGTTTAGTGTGGTCAAAAATTAGAAGAAAGAAAACATCGGTCTAGTGGTAATAAGTGTGGCTCGTTAATCCAGAGTATCCGGGTTCGAGTCCCAACAAAGACAAAAAAATATGTGTGCTTATATATTGTTTTTGAAAAAAAACACTTTTATTGGTGTGATTTAAATTTTAATAGATCACGGTTTTTATGTGTGATAACAACTAAAATAGATCACAGTTTTAAAATGTGTTTTAATTATAATAGATCTCGGTTTTTAAGTGTGATACCAACTGTAATAGATCACGGTTTTTAACAATGATAACAACTATAATAGATCATAGTTTTTAAATGTGATGAAATTATAATAGATTACGGTTTTTAAGTGTGATACCAACTATAAAAGATTACGAGTTTTAAGTGTGATAACTATTATAATAGATCACAGTTTGTAACTGTGATTGAGTTAAAGTACTTTATGTCACACCTCAATATGCCACACTTTGGAAGCCGTGACTAATGTAAATATATCACACTTAAAAACCGTGATCTTTATGCTTTTTTGTAGTAGTGAATGTCACTACTTCGTCATTACATCACTATTTCATCATAATGTCACTTCCAAACAAGCATCGTATACACTGATTACATTGTAATATCATGACTATGTTATTTAATATCACTAAAATATCTATTCGTAACCGTGACATTGTAATTATATAGTGACATTACGGTGACCTTTTCATAACAGTGACTTTAAATTATGTAGTGACATTGTAATATAATGATTTTTTCATAACAATGACATTGTAATTATGTAATGATATTGCAATGCAATGACCTTTTCGTAGCAATGACATTGTAATTATGCAGCGACACTGTAATGCAATTACAATGTTACTTAGCTTGTGTTTGTTTTGGTTGGGTAGGGTTTGGAGTTCTTTTTATGACAATGACATTGTAATTTTAAAGCGATGTAATGCAGTGATTGGGTAGTATCACTAATTTGATTGGGTTGAAATCTTGTTTGAAGGGGGAGTAAATGTGGTGAATGAGGTAGTTATTTCTGGAAATAGAAAATCTTGTAAATTGGCTACAAATCAACGTAACAGCTTTGGAGATTTGGATTTATGATTTTGTATTTTTTGTGTTCCGTATTTACTGCTATTTATTTTCTGTAAATTATAGTGCAATTTCGTGTTTAATGTTGGTTTAATGTTTTTCAATTATATTGCATATCCCTGTTTAATGATGATTTGTTTTTAATGCATATCCGTGTTTCATGTAGATTTATTTATAGTGCATATGCATAATGTATGGATGGGGGTATTATTTAATAATCTAAACAATTCTGTCCTTCGTAACCCATGTTTTTTTATATGTCTTTTTTGACACATTAAGTATGAAATTAGTCTTTTTCCACCTTTATCCATTAATTAACAGATTGAAAATGCTCATTAATTAATTGTTACTCCCTTAGTTCTGAAATAACTGAGACAGTTGTCAAATACACACAGATTAAGAAAACAATTTATTACATAACTTTGATGTGATATAAATTAAATTACCCATATCAAACCTTTGGAATTTGTTGTTTTTGTGGCCGAGGTAGTAATATTTTTGGTTTTGTCTCATAATATAAGGTGTGCAAGATATGTCATTCGAGAGATATAAGCAAGTTTGGCTACTCATGAATACGTAGCTCGTGATTGGCTCGAATCATAATTCGATTCGGTTCAACTTAAATCAGTTTGAACTCGAACTCAAACTCTATTTGACTCGAACTTTAAATGAAACCCACGCAAACAATGATATACTCGACTCGGCAACTTGTAAGCATGTTAAAATACGTATTTTATTGAGGATGTATATTTACATACATATGATACGTCTATATTTATGGTCAATGTAAACATTTCATCGATTAAGGAGAATAACAGGTTTTTATAACTTTTGCATAAAGGACAAAACTTTTTTTATTTTTCTAGCGCCATTTTCCCAAAAAAAAAAACTCAACATATTTTCTCTCTCGTACATATTTTTTAAACATTCATATCTTTCAATCTAAAACTCCAAATCTTTTTTAAACATTCATATTGTTCAATCTACAACACCAAATTTTTTATTCTTTCATCAAATTTTTTATTCTTTCATGCTCTTTATTTTGAGACAACATTCAACATATTCCGAGGTGGTTTCAGAAAATCCGCTGTCGAAATTCACTATTGTTCGATATTTACTGTCGATATTCACTGATTTTCGGGATTCACCGAGTGAATTTCGACAGTGAATCTCATTAAAAATGATTTAATTATATCGAACCAAATGTCAAAACGAAGAGCATCAAAAAAAATTAAAAAAATTGTTCCCAGGAAAAACGCAACTCCCAGCGTGCGGAATTTCTTTTTTTCAATTTTTTTTTATGGTTTTGTCCGTCGGCCTATAAAAAATATAAAAATTGTCATTCTTCCTATAAAAAAATATTTGTTGCTGTCCTATTACTCAAAAGTATTTCAAAAATTGTTCTTATCCCTAATTTTCTTTTTTATTGTTTGAAGCTCGTATTGAATTTATTTCAAATATTTTACATAAGCAATTAGATATTTTTTTTACAAGTTTAATAATTCTTTCACAAGTCAATAACGATTCTTTTTATATCATCTTGTGGCTATTTAAAATATTTTTGAATTAATTAATTTTCAAAATCCACAAAACTCTAGCTCAACTCGAGTTCTAAACCTTCCCTAAATAACAACTTAAACCCGTGTTCGAATAACTCGGGCTCAAACTCGAATCTGCATAATCTTCTTTAAAATCTCATGTTCGAACTCAGATTTTTTTTATTCTAACTTGATTCGTTTACCTAATACCTAACGATCAAAATCAATTTTTGAGATGCACCAAAACAAAATGAAACGAACATAAAACATCCGCAAAAGAAAGGAAGAAGAATCCAAACATCACAAGGAACTTAACTGTGGCACCACACCTAACTATCACAACATTCAAGATAGATTTTCAAAGAGTCGTACTCACAATATACGACTCTTTCAGCATGGTAGGTGTGGTGTTGAATGTGTTACGAAATGGTTAGTACCTACCTACCCTAAATCCTAAATAATGGCACTACTTGACTATAACGGGTCCAAAAACTACTTAGGGTCGTCGTTTTCACTTGTCATAAATGGTCCACTCAAATGAAACTCATTACGCCTCAATCTTGTATGTTAGGATTTTTCCCTCTATTTTTCAATAGGGAATACCCACCAATTGAAAATGAATGAAAGGCATGTGCACCAATTGTTTCAGGTACTGGAGCCATACATTGATATGGAGAAGTTGCAATATTGCATAATTATTGTATTTCGCAGAAAGACCCACATATCATTTTTATAAGGCATAAAAAACTTAAGATGTGATTTAATGACAAATTTACATTTACTATTATTATTATCCAATTAGAAAGAAAGAAAAAAAACTCAAATATTCAAAATTCTAAAATTCATAGGCCATTCTCACCCTAAGCCTATTTGCCCCCTGCAAACACAAAATGCAACGCTTAACCTTGGTATGGTATGTATGTATATATGTATGTATGCAATAAAACATATAATAATTGGTGAAACATATGATCATATAATCCTCGTAAGCTCTATAAAACAACATCGTCAGGGCCGTCACAACTAAACTACTATTAATCCTCGTAAGCTCTATAAAACAACATCGTCATCATCCACCTACAAATCTTCGTAATCCAAATGAAGGAGTTATTACATATGATCAGGGCCGGCCCTGGATATTTTGGGGCTTTCAGCGAAGTCGCTGAAATGGGCCTTTTAGTTCGAAATTATTTTTTTTCCGAAAATATACCTACAAAAGATTACTTCAATATCGCGCTATTGAAATATGTAGATACAAAATTTAAATTCATTGGTGTTAGATGATTTTTCATATATTGTTATCGTTTGCATTTGTGTTGCCGTGACAAAACGGGGTTCGACCTGTCCGGTCGGATCGCGGTGGGTCGAGGGGGCAGCGCCAACTCGTGGGGGCTCGGGGGCAACGCTCCCAAAAAATTTAACACCCCTAACTGAACGGATGCAGCTATAAAATTCGAATTGATGCATCTGAGTTATAATTTGGGTCTATAATTAGGCATTTTCTCAATTCAAGTTTTTTTTCAGCACATTATATTCGTGAGTCTGTAATTTGGGCATTTATCAATTCAAGTAAAAAAGAAACACATTATATTAGGTCGGTTGGGATTGGATCTACGAAATATTTTTTTCCGAAACATGTAATTTCGGGCCCCGGACGGTTGGGCCTTCGGCCAACGCCTCCTCCGCCTATGCATTGGGCCGGCCCTTCATATGATACTCAGTATGGTGAAAGAAGAATCAATTGAACAAGCATATATATATACTAGATGGGAAGGCCGCACAACGCGCGGCTTGTACACACTCGTTGGATATGAAATGGGGGATACATAAAAATAAAAATAAAATTAAAAAAAAAAAACTTTTTTTTACGGGGTACTTCTAGCCGTACTAATGAACATAAAAAAAAAAAAAAAAAAAAAAACACGTGGAGTGCTTCTTTGACATTTTCCAAATGTAATTAAATTGGAATCGGATACATCTTAAGACAACACACATAATAAGATTAAGAATAAATTAAAGCTAATGTGTAGATTAAAAATACAATTGAGTCCTCTAAAATGGAACAATTTAACTCAAACCCTTCACACACACACACAAAAAAAAAAAAAAAAAAAAAAAAAAAAAAAATTTGGCCGCCCGAACGAACAAGTAAAAAACAAAAAAAAACACACGTGGACACCTTGGTTGGAGTTTCCCAACCAAGTATTATAAATAAGTATAAGTATATATCACCGAAAGAAGTGTACATAGTTACAAGTTATAATAAAAGAGTCGAGTTTGGAACAATAGTTTAGCATTCTTTACCCAGAAAATACATTTAAACTTAAAACATGAATCTTAAGTACTTTCATTACTCATTCTATTGTTGACCTACATTACATTTCATTCGTTTCATTTCGTTCCATTCCACAAATAAACCAAACACACTACACATGATGTCGAAAACCCATGAACGCTTCAGCTAAATGCAATCCACATACGGTACGGTAGGTAATTAATCATAGGTCCAACATTTGGGGGTAATGAATCACAACTCCAACATTTTTGAGTAATGGACCCAATGTTCTAAAAAAAAAAACGTTGTACGCTAGTTAGGTCGGTGGGGTGGCACCCAGCACCTAGACGGCTAGGCGGCGCCTAGGTTTTACTTTTTATTTTTTATTTTCTTATAATATTACTATAAAATCTATAGGTCGAAGTAAGCTGGCTGGACTTTTTGATGCCGGTGGCGGTGATGTGGTGTGGCGGCGTGCAAGGATAAATCGGGCTGGGGTTGCAATAATACGTCGGCTAGTTTTTTTAACATAAACATTAGATCTTAAAAAAAGAATTTATACTAAGCCCTAAACCACCTAACCGCCTAGCCTGCCTAGTATCCCGCCCAAGACCCAACCTGCCTAGATCGGGCCGCCTAAGGTGTAAATAGGACGGTTGGTGACTGTCAAGACCGTTTTTTTAGAACACTATGGACCCTAACTCCAACATTTAGGGGTATTGCGACGTTCTCCGGTATCCAACCAACGCGTATCTATGTACTCTTATATATCCTTCCTCTACATATTCTTATCCACAGTTAATATAGGTAGTTTTTCATTAACCTAAATTATTCTACTTTCATTCATATAAAAGACTTGTAACCAAGTCCATACATGAACCGAGTTCAAATTGCACTAAAATCTCAAGTCATTGGACTATGAATTCATCCAAGAAAACTAGCCAACAGAGAAAAGTGAGCTACTCCTCAAATCGAACCATGTTGACAAAAAGGTACCGGTATTCATCCACAATGCTAAACCCGTAAGCGAATCGTCAATGGTTGCTGAATCCAAAGATAATGCGGCCAATTGACAGAGTACAACGAGCTCCATTAGAGAAAGCAATAATTGCAGAGATGTAATTGAAATGAACTACATTGTTTTATTGCCGGTGTAAGAGTTGAAAGAAATATCATTACCAAAATCTACACACACAAAAAAAATAGTAGAAATACAAAGAATCGGAAGCTGCAGCAAATGAAAGAAGAATCCAATATCCCCGGCCTTGTAATTTCAATCTGTACCCTTTTTCATTCATCACTCGTGAAAACCGATGAACAAACAGTGTGAGGTGAAGTATACCTAAAACACGACTGACATTTACTGTAGATTCTTCTGGACAGGGAAGGCGATCACATCACGGATACTAGCTGAGTTTGTCAGAAACATTACTAGCCTGTCTATGCCTAGTCCCTGGACGAAGAAAAAAAAATTGTACACTATGTTACTGCATTTAAACTTTTAACTGGGAAACTGTTTTGAACATCAGAATCATTAACCATCTTTTTAAGCTTGCTTCAGGCAATGTTTATATATACATACTCTCCGTCAAAGATATCTTAACTGTGGCACCACACTGATTTTTAAAAAAGTCGAGTATGCACAATACAAGACTTTTTCAGGTGTGGTGTCACAGTAAGTTGAATGTGTTACGAAATGTTTAGCAACTCCCTAGCTTTTGGTTACATAAAGACATTCATACATGGAGAGTGACAATTTCTCATTTGTAATGAAAACTCCATGCATGAAACAAAGACCCCTGGTTGCATCTCAACTAATGCAGCTGCTTTACTGAAATTTTCTTAAGTGGTATAATAAATAACTTTATCCCATAAAGTATATATATATATATATATATTTTTTTTTATAGAAGCAGCAGGATATATAGACTTACCATTCCTGAAGCAGGCGGCATCCCATATTCTAAAGCCGTTAGGAAGTCTTCATCTACGCTCACCTCGTATAAATCATCGTCTTTCTTCTCTTTTCCTTCAGTACTATTGCCCGTTTGAGCAACTACAGCTGCAGCTTTTTTCTCATTATGCTGTTTCACCTGCTCTTCCATCCTTGCTCTCTGCAACCCCATTTTTGAAATATTATAACCATATATTACATTTCACTAATAAGGCGGTACTTGATCACAAAAACCCACTCAAGCCAACAGAAGGACAAAGAAGCCAAACCAACAGATATAAATGTCAATAAACCAAGTGATGGAAAAAAGAAAGTGACGTGTACTAAAAAGGCATGGTACCTGGTCCAGAGGATCAGTCAATTCAGAGAAGGCATTTGCCAGCTCACGGCCACATAGGAACAGTTCAAACCTCTCAGTTAAGCCAGCATGCCTTGAAAGAAACATCACAATGTGAATTCGACTTGAACAAGAAAGACATTAACAATGCACAAGATTGCTCAATTCGAAGTTCTAAATATACACAAAATGCACCATAATTACAACATCAGCCAAAAAAAGCTAAAAACCAAAAAGAACCGGAAGAAGGTGTTGTGTTTTCATTTCCGTTTATTCGTGATAGCTTAAGCTTTTATAAACTGAGTACATTTAAACTGCAAGGGTAATGAACCAATTGCAAGCAAGGTTGTGACACCAACAAGAACTAAGTTCAAAAGCTTTAATACCTTCTGTGTGGCTTCGCCAGAGGTGAAATTTCAACTGGATAATCCAAAACAAATGTGGGTTGTAGCAACTTGGGCTCTACTACCATTTCAAAAACCTACAGATTAAGGGCCAAAAATGAAATTAGTAAATGTCAACAACGGCATTTGTGAGATTATAAGATGTTAAACTAGTTAGGTTGTAAGTTCGAATAATTCCAACTACATCATGAACTTTTTGGCTGAAGAATATTTTGAAACAAATGATGCAGAACCTCATTTAGCAAATGGCCAAAAGATCGGCAGGCTTCAATAGCGTACTTTTCTTGATCATCATGACCAATATGAAGTGCTCTGAGAGAGAATTCTTTGGCAGCTTTGACATCATCCCCAAACTATAGGAAATCAATACCACTAAATTGCTTGACAAGATTGTGCATTGACTCCCGCCTCCAAGGCCTCTCTAAGCATATCTCAGTACCCTGTAAGAAAAAATAATTCCCATATCAATTAACATGATAGGATGGCTATAGATAAACCTAAAATACAAAAACGAGCTACGGATCATTTTGTCCTTGTGTCTGACTTTCAATTTATAGTCATTTTAGCCCCTAAGCAAACTAAATAAGTAAAAAATGGAAAACCATAAACAGCCATTATTAAAGTATACCTGATATTCAAAGGTAAGTTTCCCATGAACTACAAGGGCACACCTTGTCACAATCTCTTCAGCCAAATTCATCATCCTTTCATAGTCTGAATATGCTTCGTATATCTGAAATCCAGCTGGGGTAAATAATCAATGATTGTATTTCTAATTTAAAACTGCAAACGAAACTTGACATGTATATCCATGATCATCAAGTCACACTGGTTTTAATGTTTTAATGGTTGATTTTAGTGCTTTATTAAAGTACTATATTGTTTATATATGATTTATTAGTTTTTTTGGTTAGTTTATAATTAAAACATCATATTTTTTCAATGTTCTAAAACTCGCTAGGCGAAGTCGGTACGCCACAGGGGCGCCTAGGCGGCGCCTAGGCGATTTTAGGGTTTTAAGGGGGTTTTAGGGTTTTAAGGGGGGTTTTAGGGGTTTAAGGAGGGTTTTAGGGTTTTTACGGGGGGTTTTAGGGTTTTTACGATGGGGGTTTAGGGTTTTAAGGGGGGGTTTAGGGTTTTATGCATCTTTCTTGTCTAAACACTTGGGAAAACTTGATGTTCGCCCAGATGGAACCCTAATAGCCTAGAAGGGCCTTAGAGCGCCTAGAGGGTCTTAGGAGCGCCTAGGAGGGCCTAGGAGCGCCCAGAAGGGCCTAGGAGCGCCTAGAAGGGTCCAGGAGCGCCCAGAAAATCGCCCAGCACACTTGAGCGCCTAGATAAATCGCCTAGAGCGTCGAGGACGCCCGGGGGTCGTCCAGGGCCTAGGCGATCGCCCAGGGCGATTTTTAGAACACTGTATTTTTTGTTTTGCGCGCTTTAAGTGAATAGGCGGCACTTACGCTTTTCTTGACCCGGCGCTCTATGCTTTAACAAGTATGAGTCACAGTCGCCCGTGACGTAGATGATAATGTTACTATGCCAAAGCAACGAACTTAAGTTTAGAAAAAACAACTTACTTCTATGGTGGTAAATTCAGGATTATGACGAGTAGAAAGACCTTCATTTCTGAATATGCGGCCTATCTCATACACCTTTTCAAATCCACCAACCTTCAAGTAGCAGTAAAGGTCAGGTTTATAGCAAAAGTATATCCCTATCGTTTCAAAGAAATCAAGATTAAAAGTCCTTATGGAGAAGAAAAACAGAGAAGAATTAAACCAAGAAAATAGACCGCCAAGAAGAAACTTGAAAAATATCATATAAATAAACAGTTTTAGGCAGATAAGACCTCCATTAACCACCAGGACAGAAGGTTCCCTTCCATTAGCTGTGGTATAGTGTACAAAATCAAAGAATAGCATACCATCATTCTCTTTAAATGCAACTCAGTTGCAATTCTAAGATAAAGATCCCTTCCAAGAGAGTTATGGTAAGTAATAAATGGCCTGGCCTCTGCTCCACCAGCTGCTCCCTATCATATCAAACAAAGTAAACACAAGAGCTCGTAAAACTGCTGGCTTATGAACAAAGATGTATAATAAAACACTGCAACAAGGCAGAGACAGACGTTAAATGAATTTCTAAAGATATCACTTCCAGAAAATATGAGAGAGGAAGTGCGGAAATCAAGTTACCGATTAATCCTCCAAGATTATCGTGGTTTTTTGTTCTGCTAATAGAATTTTTCCAACAATTGATTGGCACAGAAACTAAAGAACGGTCTGAACTTCAAGGCATGTAACGAGCCAAAGGTTGCAAAAATTGTAAATTTTTGCAGTGGCCAAGACACAGAAGAGGGGAAGGTGAGATTCAGTATTTACCTGAGACTCTGCTAAGTATAGTGTACTGTGCTGAATGGTAGGTTTCGCCCACTCATGTTGACTTGACTCTTATTATTAGTTCAGTCAGTAGACTAAGTGACACCGATCACAAGCTGATTAAGAACTCGAATGGGTGGATTCGGTTTAAGAAAAATGGGTACAGGTACGCAAAGGTGCTATAGTTAGCTGCCAGAAAATGCCAACTACACAGGATACATTACAAAATGGGACATTTTTTACACAGGCCAATTTTGTTCACAGTAGGAAAGGAGAAATATCCTAGTGATGCAGGAAACTGTCTGGAGACTATATGTTGGCACGTAACAAGACTTAACTACACAGATAGTTCAGGAGTGGCAAGAAGTTACTACAAATAATGTTAATGGGCCAACAAGCTTCTGTAGACTGATACCATTTTCTTCCTTATCTGTCATGAAATCACCTAAACACATAGCAATGAAGTAAAAACTTATATACCTGAAGCACAGGTGTTTCAACTTCAAGAAAGCCCATTGATTCCACTGTCCTGCGCATCTCAGAGACGATCTACGAAGAAGAAAATAGGCAGATCATCAACAGAAGGTATCATGGCAAGATAAGGTACATTTTGCATCATGCAAGAGCATAAAAGGGGTTCTGACTTGTAAGGGCACCCCAGTTAAACATTTCAGACTTTTTAAGAGGTTTTGAGAAAGATGGTCATCTCTCAAGCTGCTTCTTTGAAAGCTCAACACTCGTTCATGAAAACATGTTCTAAGAAAAACAATTCAATACTATGCTTAATTAACTATGAAGAGTAGTAAACATTAAGACCATGAAAATGCATGAATTATGTATCCCGCTACTTGAAGTCGTCATTAGAATCTCTCACAAAGTTACCGGAATTTGTTTCATTATTAGAGCTATTGTAAACAGAGAGAGAAGATGTCAAATGACATCAGCAATTCAACATCTCAGCCCTCAAACTGACAATAATTCAGAAGCTAATAATACAATGTATGAGCTTGTATGAATGTCACTGTCATCAAACATACAACACAGACCCAATGCACCACACACACACACACACACACAACACACACAAAAAAGGGAAAAAAGAAAGAACGGCTAGTGGAGCTTCATATAGAAAAAACAATGAAAAGCATGAACATATAATCAAAGGATAGAGAAGCCAAACAGTTGTGAACTGAGTATGACTTCGTGCAAAGATGTAAACAGCAGACATAATGACTTAGCCAGTTAACCTAAGATGGCAATTAATGATAATTTTCACATTACAGAGTGGCCAATGTTGGCAGCAACAAAATGAAGATGGGCACATCGAGAAAACCCACCTTTGCCCTTTTTCTAAATATATCAGCAACCCCAGGATTTGCTATCATATCTAAGTAACTGCATGCCAAGAAAGCATGAATCAGAAGCAAATCAATGGAAGAGCAAAATGTATTAAAATTAGATCCTCCAAGTTCCAACACTAGAATTCTCTAAAGTTCATGAAATTCAGATGAGCATGCCTCGACAATCCAGTATATAAAACCATATTGGAAGTCACATTTACCATAATGATGAAGAAAATCAGAATGATGATTCAGAGGAATAAGAAGTTAGAAGACCACAAAAAGTCATAAACACGCACACACATGTGTGTGTTGTAATTACAGTTCAGCTGACATTTTGGACGATTACCGTTGGCGATATCGCGTAGCTACATCTGTGAGGCCATGATACTTGTCAGGCAATGGGAGCAACGACTTTGTAAGAATCGAGAATAAATGAACACGTACTGATAGTTCACCTAGAAAAGGAAAATGGAATAAATAAAAATAATAACCTTAAAACCCATCAAATTGTAAGATACAGCAAGGAACAAACAAATAGAGGACTTATATATCAAGATCACTGGAATAAAACATTCATCTTCTATCAAACAATAAACAGGCTTTTAGCCTCTCAAACTCACAGTATTGTAGAATTCTCTCTAAATGATCCCTCACTTCTTCCTTAGTCATCATAGGTTCTGTTACAACACATTACTAGTGAAAAGGGCGGCTTCTCAGTTGCACATGATCCCTGAGAAAAAAGGGAGGTGCAACAATCATAAGGGCTGATGTAGAAGGGCTCTACAGCCTAGGGAACTACAATTAGGTAGCATTACAAATTGAAGAGCAATGTTTCTAGCTGACTCATTTTAACTGCAGCATAAAGGAGTTCTAGGAGTTAATTGGCTCGATACCCTGGGAAAGACCTACGTCTCACAAAAGAGAAGAATAGACTTGTCCCTCGAGGCTCCTTTTCATTCAACGGGCCAAAAAGGCGGTTACATGTCTTATTTGAACGTGTCTAAAAACTATAGAACAGGAGTGCTTTAAAAAGTGAGACTTTGTAGATTTATAACAGGGTAATAGAACCTATTCAGTCGAACTCATTATATGCTCCCTTTCTTTCCCTTCCGGCTTCACAAAGATGTTGGCCTAGCCCCCTAAAATTTTGAGTAATCATCTTCAGAAATAACAATCTCTTGAGACTTTTAAGAAAGAATGGTACTTAAAGATATCATGCAGAAAAAAGTGTAAGACATACCCTTCTCCGTGCGCTTGATGGAACCACTTGCCCCCAATATATCACCTATGTCTACATTTGACTTCAACTGTTCAAACTGATCATTAACGAGCCTTTCCTTTTCACAGTAGAGCTACAAGTGAAAACAAGCAAATACATGCATAAGAATTGACGAACAAAACCCTTATTATTGTTTTGTTTCTACGATGAATGAAATATTACAAACTCACAACACATAAAAAATGAAGATACGTCAGGCAAGGGAACTACCTAAAGTAGAAAGCTGTATTGCACACTCCATTGTAAATCAGGTATTGCTAATGAGCTAGTTAAAGGTTTAAAATGATTGTAGAATAAGGTAAGGACCTTACGTTATTGTATTACTTTCAAGTAAATCTTCAATGGAGCCCTAAGAGAGAACTAAATGGCAATAGAGAATAAACTGCAGAAATGACTGGGAAATTAACAAGGAGGGGGGGGGGGGGGGGGGGGGGGGGTACTTTATCGAATCACACATAGTTCTTTCTACCATGACATATAAAATATATTTGTATCGCAAGCATTTAAGTCAAAATTGCGTGGATGTTCTCAAAGCATATTGAATAACAGGACATAGATCAGAGAAAAGCTTCATGAGTCATTATTTTTCCTGGAAAATTATTTTTGTATATTTCACTCGGAGGGTGCACCCTTGAACACCCGCTTCTTTTGTAGTTTAAGAACTCACAAAATTGACACAGCCAAATTAAGTCAGTAATTTTTGTATTTGAACGAATCAAGGCAGTTGACAAACCTAAGCCACAACTCAAATAATGCGCAGGCAATACCTGTTGTACAACACAATCCAAACGAATATCAGCAAAAGCTTGATGTTTTATAAATACCTGGATTGTCCCGGAGTCATCCCTCAAAGTCAAAAAGACAAGCTTTCCAAATGCCCTGCGAGCAACAATTCTACCTGCTACAGAAACAAAACTGGCATCACTGCTTGACTCTTCACCATTCTCTAAGTCCTTATAAATTTCTTGCAGCTGCTCAGCAGTGTGAGTCTTATCCCACTTATAAGCATAGGGCTCAAGTCCCTTACTCCTCAACTCTTGCACCTGCAGAGAACAAAAAATATCTCTTCAAACCACAAAATCAGAAAAAACAGTCTAACAATCACCCCATCCATTATTCATACGTAGCTACAACAACAGTAACATTGCCAAAGATAGGGTCTTTTTAGTAGTAGCAACTACACAATAGTCTATTCCTTCCAAAACAAACAAGAATTTCCAACCCCATGAAGCACAAACCAGCAATTTATTTCAAAAACTAAACTTCAGGCAAGGCGATAAACCTATGCACAAGAATCCAATTAACACTACAACAAAACTCGTAGTGTAACCTCACCTTCTTAATACGTATGGCGCGAATTGAATCTCGATCAGACGTTGAAGGGGCAGAAGAGGAAAGCCTCCGGTTTCCACGTCCAGCAGGAGAGGTTGCTTCTGGTTTACTGGTAGTAGAATAAGAAGAGCAGCAACGGACAATGCAAGGAAAGGGTGTGGTTGAACTCCGAAGAGATTTAGAAGCTCTAAAAGTGGCGAAATGGAAGAGATGCTTCAACTTCAATGGCTGAATTACTTCCATCTTAACTCCCAAGCGAAATTTGTATGCGTTCTTCTTCTCTTTTTAACCTTTTCCTGTTCCCCCTCTCAGTAAATAATCCACTTGATCTCACGAAAAACTCAGGTCCCACGAGGCAATCTGAAAACTTTTCAAACATAAATTCGATGCATAGAGTAAACAGATATTTTACTTGATATAATTAACAAATCACAATCATGCCGTGTTGTTGCTACTTTTTTTTCCGGTTACCCACATGTTGAAACGAACAATTGTCGTGTATTGTCTTGTTTACAACAAGAATGTGAAGGAAATAGAACTAGCCATGTGTAGTTGAAGCTTTCTAACAGAGATTTTAAAATAAAATAATGATAAAATATAAAAAAATTAAATACAGCGACAGATTTACTTACTAAGTACAAGGATGAAGAGAGAAAGATGGAAGATGTACTCTATGCAGGTGATGCTGTACGGCGGCGATGGGCTTCCGGCGGTTTATGTGGGTGGAAGAGGTGAGCCGCTGGCCTTGGATAGGGTTTCGCGGTTTTTTTCTTTTATTTTTTTCAAAAAATAAAATACATTTCGCATTTTTGCTGAATTTTTTTTTTTTTTTTTACGGAACCGATATCTCCATTAAAAAAACAAAAAAAAAGGTATAAAACAAAAAAAATTTCCGCTGCCGGGATTTGAACCCGGATTCATTGAAAGTTGAATTGCCATGTGCTACAGCGGACCCATTCTGTCATCAAGTTGTGTTAATTAGTAAAAAAAGCAATTATATTATTTTTAAATGTTTATACCAATTACTTTTGGAGAGACTTTTTATATACCATTTTTTTGTAAGTAAGACTCAAATGTATAGGAGATACTACAAGAGCTCTAACAGAGAAAAACTACATACACGGAGTAATAGTAGAAGACCTCATCTCCTCAAAATGTGTACCCATGTTATCTGTTTAAATTTTTTAGAAATTTCAATACGCCGTATCCAGGTGCGTATTAGTTTAGTCACCGTCAATAATCACAAACGTTGATAGATAGATTTGGTTTTAAAAATAAAAAAAGGGCCTATGTATGCATGTGTGTTTCAGTTAGCTTCCACTAAAAGGACAAACAACTCCAAAATATAATGGAATAGAGGACATCATCAGCACGGGCCAATTTTGTTTAAATCTTAATTGTAAACTTATAATCATCATTTGCTTGTCCGAATGCTATATGAGTTTGGCATCAAAATGTGTAATGTGTTTCAAAGAATTGAGTGTGGTAGCATGTTTTGGTAAGAATGTTGGGAGGGAATTGGAAAACAAACGATTTATGGACATAAATGAAGCATGTTATCAAACAAAAAAATATCATGATAAGGTAAGGTAAATTTGACATCGAACAATAGCGTAAAATAGCGTAAAATGGGTGGTGGGGCCACTTTAGTTGAAGATTCAAGACCTTTTAGGATGTATTGAGAATGATGATCGTCTCTCAAGTTGCTTCATTGTACACTTCATGTTTTCTTATGAAAACTCTGCTATATGAAAAGCGATTCAACAATATGATAATGAATCTGCGGACAAACTCCGATCCAATAACAACTAACCTTTGTTCCTGCGAGGATCTACGAACAAACAACAACTTCTAACAATTATTCGAGATCAAGGTTTTAAACAAGAACAAATTGAAAACTATGAAAAGATCCAATATCTTACTAACTAACAAATATTATGGATTCGAGACAGCCTCTCTAACTTGATCAGCTTCAAAATCACCGTGATTTGCAGAACGAACAAAAAAAAACGATCAAGAGAGTTGTGGCCCGTGGGACCTCAACTAAGTCGCTTCTTCGAGCTGTGCTCAGGGAAGCACCTCGGCCGCCATCGCCGGTATGGAGTCTCAATTCGAGGCGTTAAAGCGTGAGTCGGCTGCCGAGTGCCAGAAACTGCAGGACAAGCTGACGGCTGCTGCCAGCTGCAATGACCTGACCCGACTGCAGGCTGAAAGGCACGACCAGGGTAGGGAGTTGCTTAAGCTGGCCCAGGACTTCGAAAAGATGCAACGGGCACACAAGGCTTCTCTGGACGACGTGGCACAGGCTCGACATGAGAGAGATGCTTTAAAAGCCAGTCTGGAGAAAGAGAGGGATGCACTCCAAGCTGAATTGGAGCAAGTGCGTGCGCAAGTCGAGACGGCCAAAGCTGCTGCAATCCTCGAATACCGGAAGTCGGAAGAACTGGACGCTGATCTAGATGTGCTGATGCGCGCATCGATGATGGGTGGCTTTACTCTGGCAGTGACTCAAGTGAAGGCTGTCAACCCTGGGTTTGATGTGTCGACACTTGAGACACCGATGTTCTACAATACCGACGCAGAGGCTATCTACGATCGGTACAGCGAAGAATTCCAACAGAGAGAGTCTCTGGCCAACAAGTATGGTCCTTCGACCTCCGCCTCTGCCGCTGAGCCGACTTCTGGCAACCCTGAGCCGACTCCAGAAGCCGACCCTTGATTCCTGTCTGTTATTGTATTTTCCATTTCTCTTTTGTTATTTGAACTCTGTTGTAATGATATTACATTATTTTGAATCAACTTTGGCTGGCCTTTTGACCTGGCCTTGTCTTGTAATGATTTTGCTTCGAATTTTAATTCGATTTTGCAATGTTTTTCTTTCCTTTCTTGTTATCTTTCTTGTCTTGGTGGTTTTATTTATTCTTTCGCTTGTCGAGCCTTTAGCTCTGATCGATGTTTGCTTTATTGATGTCGTGTTGCCCCCCAAGTGTATAACGAACCTCTGGTTCTTATTACACTTGTGAGTTTAGTTGAAATCGACCCGTTTGCCTTGGCCTTTTTGCCTCGTAGGCTTATTTGGCCTCAGGTTGAGTGTTTTAGTCCGACTATGCGAACTGTCCTTTTACTTTGGCCTTTTCGCCCTTTGGGCTCGTGTGACTCTCGATTGGGACGTTTGGCCCGACTATGCGAACCGTCCTTTGTCTAGACCTTTTTCACCCCTTAGGCTCGTTCGGTTTTCGACTGGGACATTTGGCCCGACTATGCGAACCGTCCTTTGTCTGGGCCTTTTTCGCCTCTTAGGCTCGTTTGGCTTTCGACTAGGACATTTGGCCCAACTATGCGAACCGTCATTTGCCTTAGCCTTTTTTGCCTCTTAGGCTCGTTTGGCTTTGGCTGGGACAGGTGGCCCGACCATGCGAACCGTCTTTTTGCCTTAGCATTTGTTGCCTATTAGGCTCACTTAGCTTTTGGCTTTACTGAGATGTCCGACTTGCGGATTTATCTATTCATTGTCGACTGTACTGTCTTTAACACTTTGCATCGCACTGGACTTGTAATGTCACGGCTATAAATCTAACAAACATAACACCATCTCGAGGGAAAACAAGTTTAATTATTAAAACACTTATAAAATTGTCTCATGGACTTATTACAAGATTTAAAAATGAAGAACAAACAGAAATTGATCGAAACAAAGCTTAACTTAAACATAATGCTTCCTCAGGTTGTTGGCGTGCCAATGTCGAGGAACCGTGGCTCCATCTGCTCGCCCAAGTTGATAGGACCCTTTGGGGTGAACCTTCAGAATCTGATATGGGCCTTCCCAGTTCGGGGTCAACTTTCCAATCGCTTCTTGCCGACTCGCTTCGTTCTTTCTTAGGACCAGATCTCCGACTTTGAAGTATCTGTGCTTGACCCTCGAATTGTAATACCGAGAGATCTTCTGCTTGTACCTTGCCATTCTGGCTGAGGCTATCTCTCTTCGCTCCTCAACGTTATCCCTTTCATGTCGGAGTTCGGGGTCGTTTGTTTCAACATTATACGCCAAAACTCGAGGAGAAGGAACACCAATCTCGGCGGGTATCACCGCTTCGCACCCATATACTAGAGAGAAAGGAGTTTCTCCTGTCGAGGAATTAGGAGCTGTCCTATACGACCATAGGATGCTCGGAAGTTGCATTGCCCAATCTCGTCCTTCTGCCTCTAGCCTCTTTTTCAACCCCAGCTTGATCTGTCGATTAGTTTGCTCGACTTGACCGTTTGCCTGCGGGTAAGCCACCGAGGTGAAGTGCTGACTGATATGGTATTCACTGCACCATTCTCTTACTCTTCGATCCTCGAACTGGGTACCATTATCTGAGATCAATGCCTTCGGAATGCCGTACCTGCATAACATGTCGACCCACAAGAATTTTTTGATGGTTGCAGCTCTGATATCGGGCAAAGCCCTGGCTTCTACCCATTTTGTGAAGTAGTCCACAGCAACGACCACATATTTGAGATTTCCCGGTGCTCGGGGTAGAGGTCCATCAATATCGACTCCCCACTGGTCGAAAGGCCATGCTGACGAGATGACGTTCATGTCTTGTGCTTGTTGATGGGAAATATTGTCGTGGATTTGACACGGTACACACTTCTGGACAAGGTTATTCGCATCTCGTTGCATCGATGGCCAGAAATATCCAGCTAGTTTACACTTTCGGGCCAACAACCTTGCCCCACAATGATTTCCACAGGCTCCCCTATGGATTTCTTCCAAGAGATATTCGCCTTCCGTCTCGGAAACACACCTCAACCATGGGCTCACAAAAGATTTTCGATATAGGACGTCGTCGAAGAATGCATATCGTGCTGATTGGAGTCGGACCTTCCTTCCTTGTACCCTATCGGATGGTAGAATTCCGTCTTTGAGATAGAGAGCGATCGAGTCCATCCACGTGGCCTGCTGAGTGATCGGCTGGGCCTCCGCTTTGTTGTAACTCCTATCGGTCAATAGCTCGACTAGAACTTTCTTACTCGAGACGAAATTCGATGCAAGCTTAGAGAGTGCATCGGCTCTTTTGTTTTGACTTCGGGGAACCTGCTCGAATTGAACTGTCTTAAACTTAGGTATCAGACTTTGCACCACTGCCAAGTAATTCTTCATGGTTTCTTCCTTAGCCTCATACTCCCCTTTCACATGATTTACCACCAATTGTGAGTCACTGTAAACCAACAAATCCTCGACACCTAACTTCAGAGCAAGTTTCAGACCAGTGATCATAGCTTCATACTCGGTCTCGTTGTTCGTCGCTTTGAAATCAAACCGAAGGGCATAGGGGAATTCCTCGCCTTTTGGGCTAACTAGAAGGAGTCCTGCTCCTGCCCCCTCCTTACTCGACGCTCCATCGACCTGGAGGGTCCATATTTCCTCTGGACTTTGCTTCTCTTGGTCGAGCTGGATGGAAATCCCTTCGGCTAAGAAATCTACCAAGCCTTGAGCTTTTATCGCAGTTCGAGGGACGAACTCGATATCGTACTGTGCCATTTCTACTACCCATTTTGCTAGTCGACCTGAGGTGTCGGGCTTCGCTAAAATCTGCTTCAGCGGTTGGTCAGTGACTACCACAATAGGATGGGCTTGGAAATAGGGCCTTAGCTTTCTCGCGGCATGAACAAGACATAATGCTAACTTTTCTGCTGGTGAGTATCGGATCTCGGGGCCATGTAACACTTTGCTGACAAAATATATAGGCACCTGGCCATGTACCCCTTCTCAGACTAGAACCGCACTCACTGCTTCCTCGCATACAGCCAAATAAACTAACAATCTCTCCCCTTCTCGAGGTGAAGTGAGGGTGGGTAACTCTGATAGGTACGCTTTCAACTCCTCGAAGGCTGTCTGACATTCATCGTCCCACTGAAAAGGACTGGCCTTGCGGAGAATCTTGAAGAATGGTAATGCACGCTGTCCGGATCTCGATAAAAATCTGGTGAGGACGGCCATTCGACCAGTAAGCCTTTGTACCTCCTTTGTATTTCGAGGTGCGGGCATATTCTTCAAAGTGTCAATCTTGTCCGGGTTTGCTCGAATCCCGTCCTTTGAAATCATATATCCCAAGAATTTACCCGACCTAACCCTAAAGGTGCACTTTTTTGGGTTTAACCTCATCTGCGTGTCCCTCAACACTTCAAAAACCTCTCGGGCGTCAACCAAGTATTGTTTCATAGACCTACTCTTGATGAGCAAGTCGTCTACGTACACCTCCATGCATCTACCAATTTCCATTACGAAGATCTTGTTGACTGCTCTCTGATACGTAGCCCCAGCATTTTTCAATCCGAATGACATGGTTACGTAACAGAAAGTGCTGAATTCCGTGATAAAAGCCGTTTTTTCAGCGTCTCGAGGATCCATCAAAATCCGGTGGTATCCCTTATACGCGTCTAAAAAACCAAATACTTCAAAATCGATGGTGGAATCCACTAACCTGTCGATTTTTGGCAATGGGTATGAGTCTTTCGGGCATGCTTTGTTCAAGTCTGTGAAGTCCACACACATACGCCAACTACCATCAGGTTTTTTTAACTAATACCGGGTTGGCTAGCCACTCTGGATAGAATACTTCTCTTACTATCTGGGCTGACAGTAGCTTACCGACTTCCAACTCTATGGCTTCATGTCGATCAGACGCAAAGTTTCTCTTCTTCTGCTTGACTGGCTTCTTAGCCTGGTCAATTTCGAGCTTATGGACCGCGATGTCTGTAGATAGCCCTGGCATGTCGGTAGCCTTCCAGGCAAAGACATCTCTGAACTCGATTAACAGCTCAATGAGCAACTGTTTTTCTTTTGCTGGGATCCAGACCCCGACCTGCACACACTGATTGTCTTCTCCTTCCCAGAGTCGAACATTCTCGACTGCATCACTGGAGACCCAATTCTTTTCCTCTTCTTCCTCTGGAATCAGTTCCTCGACCAAGATTTGTTGAACTGCCATCTTCCTATTTATGACAACGGAGTTACAACTCCACGCGGCTTCAACATCTCCCTTTACCTCGTGGGAACCGTTTCTGGTTGGAAATTTCATGCTGTTGTGGAACGTTGAGATGATAGCGCGCAGGTCGAAGAGCGCAGGTCACCCTAAGATAACATTATAAGCAGAAGGAGCTTTGACCACTACGTAGCTCAATTCAAGTGTCCTTCCTTTCTCGCCGTTCCCAACTGTTGTGAGTAACTTTATCGAGCCCATAGGATGAACTGCATGCCCTGTAAATCCAAACAAAGGAGTGTTAGGTGTAGTGCCCGAAATACAATTATGTAATTGTTTTAGGACAGAATTAATAATTCATCTTATTATATGCATGTATGCTAATAATTAAGACACTACTGAAAACCCTAAGTACCTCATTTATGTAATCACATAACTCAGTGTATGACTATACACAAGAGGATTGAGTTAGTGAGATGTACTTAAAATTAACTTAGTCCGTAGCGTTGATTAATCGAGTACGGGTCTCATGATTAATATGCTAATAATGCGCGAACACTTTAGGTGTGACATCTTATCCGGATTTGTCGGTAATAGGGTACCTAGTGGGGCATTTATATATGATGATAATCATATAGGGTATTTGGACCGATTTGATTTGAATTCTCGATATAATTCCGTAATCGATAAGTCTTATCGAATCAAAAGATGATCATATATGGATTAATCTTAATCCTGAGGTGATCACAGACAACTGCTTAGACTAGGGTATAGTTTGATGTGTTAGTAAGGATCACTTCGAAGTATGTGGTCCAACACTTCTCGTTGGCTCTATTCTCGGGATGAGTGAGTAGTACGTGCTATCACGAATATGGAATCCATTCCTTCCCTCGGGAAGTAGACGAGACGAGTTCCCTTATTTGTTAATCCTAGAAACTGATCGATCCGCGGAGTTCATGTTAGACTAATTAGCTACTAGTCTGGTATGTGAACTAATTGATCACTAGGGGGTTAAAAATAAGGATCATATGTTTCGAGAAGGGTTTACGGAAATATCCCGACTCGAAATGAACAGTCTATGGAGGATTTATCCGTATGTAATGATTATATCATTGGACGCTTTCGACTCATGGTTGAGTGTAAGTTATCTATATTCGGCAGAGTTCAGTTTCGGGTTTATGGTGGTGTAATTCCGGAATTAATAGATTGAATATTATTGTTCGGTCTGACGGATAATATTATTTAATTTATTGTAGCTACTGAATATGGGTCCATGGTCCCCGACGTGGCTCCTAATATAGCATATAGGTTTTCTCGTCGTTTCACCTCAATTATAATTAAATAGTTGGATTGGACTATTTAATTGATATGTGGATTAATTGTTTAGTTGGACTAGATAATTAAATACACGGAAAAGAAATTTTTCGTGGACTCGGCCCAAGGCGTAGAAAAATGCGTGTGGACCTTTTATTTATTAAAAGGTGGCGCCAATATGTTAATTAATTAGAAAGAAATTAGTTTTCTTGGATAATTATTTGACATGAGATTTATCTTTTACTTGTTAATTGATAATTCATGGAATATTAGATAATAACATGATTTATCTTAATTTGTTTGGATAATCATTTTATTTATCTTTTATTTGGAATAAATGATTAATGTAATAATTATCTCTTAATTATTTAATCCTTGGAGGTTAAGTTTTACTCTCCTATATAAAGAGAGTTTTTCCAAGCCTTTTGTTAAGGGTGATTTTATACTTATTCCGTTATATTTTATAATGATTTCCTCCATATTTGTATAATTTGCATAGAAAATGAGCGTTTAATTGGTTTATTGAGCAAGTGTGGTTTTAAATGGTTTATTCGCAAAATTAGTTGAATTATGCGTTTTATTGTTGATTTCATGTTTATTTGGATATTATTACATTTTGTGATGTTTTTGATGTCATGTAGATGCATATTCTCGACCCAAAGAATGATCAAATGAAGATCAAGTTCGAATTATATGATAGAGAGGAGATAAAGTTGGAATTTGATAAAGGATAGAGAAGGAAGGAAAGGATAAAGATGAAGAAATCAAGTTGTTGATCCAGCTGAACTGGCGTCCAAGTCCCGTCCAGGATGGACGGGCGTCTGATCATCCAAACTGGCGTCCAGGAGAAGAAAGTTGATTCAGAGAGTTTGGACGCTGAGTGGACGGGCGTCTGAAGCAAGTCCAAGGTATCTTGGACGGGCGTCCAACAAGAAGGACGGGCGTCCTTCGACCGACTTACAGCAGCCGACTTTATTTTCTATAAATACCAGCGCTTTGTAAACCCTAGGCATATAATTTTATACAGCCGCATACACAGAAAACCCTAATTTCGAGATCAAGTCACCTCGGTCGGCTGAGCCTTGGTGCTTGGCCGGCCGAGGGTTGTTTCTTTTCATCTTTATTTCGTTTTTTCTCGTCGTTTTTAATTTGGATGATTTGGAGGCTAGACGATTTGTTCAAGTTATTTAAATCCGTTTCATCGGGTTCTTTCTTTTCAATCTCGAGTTTGTTTTGTGATTTTTAATTCAAGTTGTATGTGACGTGGCGTATTTTAAACCTTAATGCTATCTTGATACGAGAGTTGATAGGTTGAATTTCTAGGTTGCTAGATTGAGAGATCTTACGCCTTGTTTTGAACCTTATAGATCGAGAGATGTGACGTGGCATTTTCGGGTCTTAACCGAATCGGGTCAAAGCGTAGTGCTAGTATGGTGAGTCGAGTATCGTATCCACAGGGAACTAGGTAATTCTTCTAAGTGTGGTTAAACACCAAAGAGCTGTTATTAACTCGATCTAAACCGTAATTTTATAACACAGATCACTACTATTCTAGTCAACATAAAATAAATACGTAAATTAAAAACTATACTAACATGATATATATAAATACATAAATATATATAGATCTGCATAAAGCGCAATTTATATATATATAGATATAAGTATATATAGATACCAAAATATTAAACGAGATAATTTTAGAGAAGCGGCCAAAACTTATATAATTGGTTTATACGATCTTTCGATTAAATGAAATGTGTTCGATCTCTCCTTTTATTTTAGGTCCAATTGAGTAAATGAAACGGTGCACTCCCGAGGTAAACAATTCCTCCTCACACAAGCGTATGAAATTGTCATATGTCCATTGCATCGGTCCAAGGTCCACAACCGTTACGGGTTTTTACGAACGGGTCCCGAGTACAAATCTACCTTTAGATAAAAAGGAGTCATTCCGTTCGTCAAACGGTCAATTTTATTTAAAAGGCTCCGGTTGTCAAAGCCGGACGATTGAACTTTCCGGTTTAAGTTTCAATTAAGCGATGATTTAACATTATTACGATCTCGAGTACAAATTATAATAAGATTCATTTCTCCCAAAACAAATCTACCCCCGGGTAGGAAATCGGATTCCGTTATCACGTTATTCACACAAACCAATTTTACCCTCCGGTTTTTCTATTTTTTTATCTCATATCCTGACTACGAGGCGTCAATTCATAATTAGATTATGAATTCCTCAGATCGATTAAATACGTCAATACGAATACGATCAAAATAGAAAAAGATTCAATTAACTCAATTTTAATAATTTTAACTTAACAACATTTCTTTAACGAAAAGATCGAAATAAAACCGATTACATAGCTTTGGCCAGTATTATATTTAGCCTAAAAACATTATAACAACGAAAAATATAAACACAAACATAAATACTTAAGAAAAGTTACCCGAATACGGCAGTTGATTCAGAAATCGTATTTTCCGGACATTACAACTTCTTTAGCAAAACCGACTTCCGAGATTTTCCCGAGCATTATAACGATACTAAAACTACATTATTACGGCGTAAGGCCTTATTTACAACTACTAAATTAAAAAGACTAGAAAGGATATATATATATATATATAGGATGTATATATATATTTGGTACCTTGACTCTGTTGCTGCTGCATCTTCTTATATAGGCAAAGGTGAAGGGGCCGGACCGGTCCGGGATCAAGCCGGATCGGTCCGGACTAATGATTACATCCACTAACTTGATCTCTTCAGCATGTGCGTAAGATTATATATATTTTTATATATAATTATTAAACTTCTAAAATTCATATCTCGAGTTCTGGCCCTCCAAAATTTGCAAACGAAATGCCAAAATTAAGGTCTCGAGAAACTCTACAACTTTCATGAAGGACTCTTCTTCAGATAACGCTTCCTTGATAACCTCGTGTTCCTCCGAAGCTATTTCGGGATTTTTCTTAACCCAAATCGATTAGCCACTTGATCACTGTTTAAGTTGTAGACCTCCAATTTTCATAATTTAAATTGCATTGGAAAGCTTTCGGAAAAATCTACAACTTTCGTGAAGAACACTTTTTCTGAAAATGTCGTTTTGATGAGCCATTCGTTTGTCGAAAACATTTCTTGATTACCACTTAACCAGATTGATTGGCCACTTGTCCACTTAAGCTATTCAATTGACCATTTAAGCTCGTGGCACTCTCTAAATCATTCCAGAGATATGATTAAACTTCAATATGTCGATTCTCGGGGTCTCGGTTTATAAATCTGCAATAAAATACCACAAATACCCACGTAAATCTGACACGACACTCCGATTTACTAAAATCGGTATAAAATTACAACTTTTTATTATTATTACTACTAACTACTCTAAACTATAAAGACTAACATTTCATACCAATTATATCATAATTTCATATATTTTATATAGAATTCGTTAATAAAACATAATAAAATCACGTATTTTTAATCATATAAAAGTAATACATCAAATTACTCCCCACTTAGCTTTTGATCGTCCTCGAGCAAAAATAAGCGGTAATAAAAGATAGTATAATTTATCAGATTTCAGTTTATATTGTCAATATTATATTATCTATCTTAATTTAAAATCTTTAGAAGACAGAAAGAGTATATAAATTAAATAACTTAATAATCAAATATTATTTAGATAAAATTGTACATGTAATACTTAATAAGTATTAATAAAATATTAGAATTATTTTTAATCGCAACTATTATGAAATCCTGGAATCGGAAAATTTGATCAGGTAGTCGACAAAAATTGCTTATAAAGTTTAGGTTCAAGATGTTAGTTAATCGGAAAAAGGGAAATCAAAAAGAGAAAGAGGCAAGTCGTACGTACCTACATCTTCATATTCTTGAAAAAAACGTAATCTCGATTAATAGCATCTTTTCTTTTCTTTTCTCTTTTTTTTTTTTTTTTTTTTTCAAAATTAAGAACTATAAGCGTGAGTGTGTGTAGAAAATCAAACTTACAGGCATTGCTTCATCAAGATTGATCGGAGTACTACTCTTTCGATCGAAAATTACAAGTCCGGTTTCCTTAAACTTGTAATAATTCCTGAGATCTTATGATTCAACTTTTTCTTTTTCATTTTATCTTGTGCTTCATTAAAGAATAGGACATTTTAGATAATACCCTATTTGGACTATTATCATCGAGCAATCGGGAGCTTAATTACCTCATAGTGATATAGGACATTTCGTGATAATACCCTACTCACTCCAATCATTGGTAGCTACAACCAATCAGTTCTTTTTATTTTTAAGTTGTTAATCACGAGATAAGGAAGATACGATATTCGATTAATTCGTGTAAATATGGTGATCTTCGTTCTTAATTCTTTTATAGAATATTAATATATCCGAACTTATTACCAAAATCGTAACTTATATAGACTATAGCTTATTTCAAACAATACATAGAATTTTAGAGCTGATCAGCTGTTGTTCAGACTTGATAATCAAGTTAGAGTAAATCTGATTTGATTATCCAGAGAGGACAACTTTCTAATTTAACACAAGCTCAATAGCTCTACTGAAACTGATAGGAAACCTATTACAAGGTAATCAGGATTGCACCTATCGATCTTTTTAGAAAATCAAGAAGATGCAGCACGACCATGGCCAGGAGATAACAACGAATACTTATCTACTTTGAATGAGTTAATCTTTTCCAATGGCAAGAGTTTTCCAGCGAGACGGCGGGGTAGAAAATTTCGAGAAGATGTGAGGGTGTAAAATTAATGTTTTTTTTATGTATGTGAGAAATGATATACCAAAACTTAGCTTTTATGTCTTCACTAGATTCTTCACCCCTTATTATTCTTTTTATAAGTACGTACAAAACTTGCGGAATTTCAAGGAAATGTAGACCAAAATTAGCTAAAGCTTGGTTATTTAATCACAATTGACAATTTCGAGTGAGGTCTTGATCACTCTAATCAAGGCTAAGGTAGGTTATTTGGCTATAGTTATATTTTTGTGGTGCCAAAAATCAACATACTTAGTCCAATTCCAAACTCATAATTCATATTGAAAATGATTCTAAAAATTTTACTTATAAATATCAATATACTTATATAATTTTATAAAAACAATATCTAATATTAATTACTCAATTATATAAACTTAAAATCTTATTAGAATCTAAATTAGACATATAATATAATTATTTTTAACTATTTTTCGAAAATTTTAATGAATTTTCTAACCTAACTCTACTCCCCACTTACGAAGTGGCATCGTCCCGATGTTCAATGAGTAGTAAAGAAGTAGGTTCGAAAATGAAATTAAAATTATCTATTAACGTTATTTTTCTGATTTTATTTTAGCGTATAAAAAAAACAAACTTAAAAAACTAAGACATATATATTAAACAAGATAGATTAATACAAACTTAAAAGAAAAACATAAACTTAACTAAAGAAACTTCAAACTTAACTTAATTTAACTTATTAAAACTTAAATATCACTAACAAACAACTCTCTAGATGGTAGACGAACAACCCGGTGTATCAACCGGTAGCAATCCAAACCGACTATCTCTAGACGGAAAAATTTCATCCGTCTCCAGCTCTTCTACTCCATTCAGAAGAATACATAAACGTGATATCATCCATGAATTAGGCATAGGTTTCCCCTACTACCTCTCGTGATCGCAAACTCCAACATTGTCCTTTGAATCAATATACCCCAATCGACAAATACACCGAATGCCAAAGCAAAAAGTAGAAGCATTTCATTCTCAGCCAAACTTCCAAAATCCCAGGTGGGATAAACTCGAGAATTTATAAAATGCTTCCACGCCTTTAGATGTGGAAGTAGAGCTCGTGTTGACATGTCGTGATTTGTATCAAATAGTGGGAACAGACATTGGAACGACTCGTGTACTTTATTCAAATGATTAGAGGGATTTTGTAGTCCCCATTGCATTTCAAAATGTGGTATCGTAACTGGAGGAATTTCAAAGATTTGGTTGATAATAGATGAAGAGAAGGGAACAGCCACTCCTCTTACTAGAACAATCTGAGTGATATCGACCATAGATGTCGTCATAAGTGCAGAATAAAATTCTCGCACTATTGAGACATTTATCCGTCCTCTCGGTGTACTGACAAATTTTTTCCAACCAAAACTTCGAATGATAGTTTTTCCCCATTGATCAATCTTATCTAAATTTAAACCTTTCTCCAATAGGATTGGAGAATTTGCAAAACGATTGTGTAAAATGATACTCTCATTAGAAGCTTGAGATTCCGGATCATCCGGTGTATGAGGCTCGTAAGAATTAACCGACGGTGAGGAGTGGTTCGACATTTTTAAAACTTGATAAAAAGTGAAAGAAATAAAGTTGAAGGTAGATAGACAGTGAAAGAATGAGCAATTGTTGCTCCTGCCTTTACTTCTTTAAATAGATGGTAAAAGTATACGTACGTGGGTGCATTAGACAGACTCCAAAATGACTCAGCCCTCTTTTCTTCACGGCCCGGTCCGGGAATAGGCCGGACCGGTCCGGCCTCATCTTACTTTTACTGAGGGGACAGAGGTGAAAGACAACTTGTGTTTTGTTTTTTTACTTCACGTGCCTAATACTACCTATCTATTTGAGGATATGAAAAGATTCATTTAAATTGATACTAACGGATAAAACGACACATTATATTTTTGTAAAATGACGTAGTAATTCTACAAAAATTATTTTTGGGATTTTTTATAGTTTTTATAAAAACTAAACGATCTAGAATGCAAACTAAATTTTGATAAAAACGATTGTAAAATCAAAATAAACGAAAACAAACCAATATCTAAATGACAAATGTCGAATAAAAAGTGCAATAAAAATGTTTAATCAAACAAAATTATGAAATTCAATCTTCATCGTAGTCTTCCTCAGGATCAACTTGAAAACTCGAACTCGGAAACGACTGAGAAGCTGATGGCTGAACTGTAGTCGTGGTCCTGATTGAACTATCAAGACCCATCGAACTCATGCCGGTCGTGACATGTGCAAACTCGGTGAATCCTCCCCAACTCGACATTCGGTCTCTCGAACACTGTCGAAAATACACTGTTCCACTAGATTGGCTTCCAAAAGGATATGACGATGGATGAAAGCTCGAAGGTGGTGGAATAGGTGTTACCCACTACGGTAAGGTATAAGGATCGGACCGACAAGGTGGATAGGCGGGATCATCAAAAGTAGGATTACGAAGCAAGCGCTCGTTCCTTCTTAAACCTCTACGAATATCATCACACCACTTGCCTAGTACTCTCGGCATATAAAGCCACATTGGCTTGACCACGTGCAACATCGTCACTTAAAGATTGAAACATGTCATATGTGATAGTGTTGGAGAAAGGAGTTTGTTGAGGCCGACTAGAAAAAGATGGAAAAGAAGAAGAAGATGTAAAAGCTGGTGGGAGTGGTGAGTTTGACGTCTTCTAATCAAAGAGCTAATACTACCATCCGGAAGACTAGTCAAACTAGGTCCAATCGATTTCCATCGCCCGAGAGATAACTTGTCATTAGGCGGGAATGGTACTCCCAACCTACGACATAAATCGAGAGATAAAACAAGGGAAGTATAGATGACTCCACTGTGCAGCGATGACAATACTTTCAAAAATTCTTTTAAACATGACCTTTCCAACATCCACTCTAACATCGTTTACCATCGCCCAAGCGATACAAACATCTTCCTTTCCAAAAGCAGTATGTTTACGAGAAGGATAGAGATTATGGCTAATAAATCTTTTAATTGCCCTCAACCCTCTAAAACAATTCCCGTAGTTAAACCGATTTTCAACCCACACAGCGGTCGGGTCAAAAACAGTCTGGGCTCTCAGGGCAGTCTGCTCAAAGCTAGCAGGATCATCTAAATTATAAACTACCCTGTAATCCTCCTCCTCAGGAAATTCTTCAACTCCTAGGATTGCATTAATGACGGCATGGTTAAAAGGAATATTTCTGGCTCGTAAGGGTACAGTTTCCGACTGAGTAAGCTTCTCTTCTGACAATGTAGATAAAACCGAATAAAACTCAGCTACTATAGTCGTGTTAATCTCCCCTTCCCTTCTGGCTGCTAAATCTAACCACTGACGTCTCGTAAAAATGTTTTTAACTTCATCACCTAAGTCATCCAAGTCTAATCCTTTTTCAACCAGAACATCACATTTACTATAAATTTTTGCATACGCTTTCTTAGCCTCAGGTGATGCGGTTTTTTCAAAGCTTACGGCTTCCTCCTCAGATGATAAAATTACTGTGCCTACGACAGGAGTTGATATAGGAATTTTTGATTTTCTCTTTTAGAGACTACGAGTACTCGACTCGGCCATTCTACGATATTGGTAATGCCAATCAACAACAAAAACAACAACAAAAACAACAAAAAATAAAAATGTCACAACACACTCAAAAATCAAAACAGTTGAAATTACTCTAAAAAATTATGAAAAATACGAAATTGATAACTAGATAAACTAAATTATACCTTAATATGTAGAAAACGTTGAAAAGTAGGCCGGAAAAGTTGAAAAGTCGCCGGAATGAAATGTGGCTTGTTTTTTTATCCTTTTTGATTTTTCCAAACTTTTGTGTAAGAGAGGAGATGAAAAGAGGAAGAAATCAAGTAGTGGTGTAGTGTGAGATGAAGTTTTGTTGAAGAAAAGTGAAAAAATTTCGTAATGGTGGGGTTTGGGTGTTTTTAATTTGTTAGAAAAAAATTTGGGAAGAAGAAGAAGAAGAAAAGAAGGGTCCCCGTCCTTTTTTTATGTTTTTAGACCCCGGACCGGTCCGGGTTAAGGCCGGATCGGTCCGTGCCCAATTTTTTTACTTTTTCGATTTTTTTTATTTTTGATGAAAACTTATAAAAATTCTAATAAAACTTAATTAAAATCTTAAAAATAAGTTTATAAATTTTTTTTAAAACTTACTAAAAATAACATTTAAAGAAAATTTTATAATTTTATAACAATTTCTAAAAATTTAATAAAATCTTTATAACACTTTACTAAAAAGCTTATAAAATTTTAATAAATTTATATCAACTCTTATAAAACATCTAAATTAAAACTAAAAAACTTTTATAAAACTTTTATAAAATTCCTCAAATTTCATAAAGATCCAATTTTATAAAATTTTCAGAAGTTATGCGAAAACTTTATAAAATAAAATAAAAGAAAAGACTCGAAAGCTTAAGGGGTTACGATTCTTATTTCTAGATCTTAGGAGTTCGATATAACGCTCGATCAACCTAACTCCTAAAAACGAAGCATTTGAATTATCTCTCGGAATTCCATCGGGATTTTCGGATAACCACCTAATCGTTCTCTTCCTAACAATATTCAAACACTCATCACGGGATTTGGTTGTATTTTTCCCACGGCGTCCAACATGTTCACTTTTTCCACAGTTACGCATCTCATTAGAAACTTTGCCCTTCTTTTTATCGCACTTCTTGATGTTCCATTACATACTTCTCTCAATATGATCTCTCTCAACAATTTCTTGTTTTGTTCAAAAACTAAAACATAGAAAACGCGACATCTTTATCAAGGCCTAATTTCAAAAGTAAAATAAAAACTCCTATTCTATCTAAAAAAGACATCCAGTTCTTTTACGTCTATCCGGTAAAAGACGAAAAGAGTTTAAACATAATTAAAAATACAGAAAAGTAGAGTAAAGATAGATAGCACCTGGTATTCGGCTGATTCTAGTTTCTCGGCTTTTCAGTTTTTTTATTTTCCTCTGCTTTTTCAATTTGTCGGGGGATCAATCAATAGCATTACTTCTTCTTTCAGTGTGATTCCTTCTCCCTCCACAAATAACTTTACTCTGTGGCCATTGGCTATAAAAGTTGTATTTCCATCAGTTAGTTCAACAGCTCCAGTTTTGTAAACCCGTGTTACTTTAAATGGACCTGTCCATCTTGATTTAAGCTTACCTGGAAACAACTTTAAACGTGAATTGTACAAAAGCACTCGATCACCTACATGGAACTCACGCTTATAGATTTTCTTATCATGGAAAGATTTCGTGCGTTCCTTGTAGATTCGAGCGTTTTCATAAGAATCGAGACGAAATTCTTCTAGTTACGTCAATTGAAGCAATCTATGATCACCGACGGACCTTAGGATCGAAATTTAGAAATCTAATAGCCTAGAAGGCTCGGTGTTCTAACTCAACTGGGAGATGACAAGACTTACCAAAGACTAGCTTATAGGGAGAACCGCCAATTGGTGTTTTAAAAGCTGTTCTGTACGCCCATAATGCATCATCTAATTTAAGCGAGTTTTACGATTTGAATCAACTGTTTTTTCCACGATTCTTTTGATTTCTCTATTCGATACCTCTACCGACCACTAGTTTGTGGATGATAAGGCGTTCCTAACTTATGCGTTACACAATATTTTTCAACTATTTTAGTAAATGGTCTATTGCAAAAGTGTGAACCTCATCACTTAATGATTGCCCTCGGAATGCCATATCTTGTAAATATATTCTTTTTAAGAAATCGTATGACAACTTTGGTATCATTAGTGGGAAGAGCTTTAGCTTCTACCCATTTTGAAACATAATCTACCATTACAAGAATAAATCTTTTTCCAAAAGATATAGGAAAAGGTCCCATGAAATCTATACCCCAAACATCAAATAACTCACATTCTAAAATAGGTTGCATAGGCATTTCATGTTTTTTAGATACATTTCCCCATTTTTGACAAGATTCACAAGATTTAACATACTTATAAGCATCTCTACATATAGTGTAGGCCAATAAAAACCACATTGTAAAACTTTAAAAGCGAGTTTTCCAACCTCCATGATGACCTCTGCCTCACGATCATGACAAAACGATAAAATACTTAAAATTTCATTATCGGGCACACATTTTACGATTATCCCATCCGAACATTTACGGAAAAGGTCGGTTCCTCCCGGTAATAAAATTTTAAGTCGTAAAAGAATTTCTTTTTTCGCGCCAAGTCCAATGAGACGGAATATAATCACGGGTTAAGTAATTAATGATATCTCCAAACCAAGGTGACATTTCCTTAGAAGGAATTCTATTTTTTAATAAGCTTGCATGGTTGAAGGAGTATCTATTCTAAATAGTTGTTCATCGGGAAATGAATCTTTAATTTCATTCCCTATCTCTTCCTCGATCTCCATTCTACTTAGATGATCGCTACTACATTCTCACTTCCTTTTTTATCTTTAATTTCAATATCAAATTCTTGAAGTAGGAGAATCCATCTAAGAAGACGTGGTTTCGCATCCTTCTTACTTAGTAAATACTTCGAAATTTGAATGGTGCGTGTAGATTATTACCTTAGAACCAACAATATATGATCTAAACTTATCTAAGGCAAAAATACAACGGAGTTCTTTTTACGTAGTTGCATAATTAAGTTGAGCTGCGTTTAGTGTGTGAGAAGCATAGTAAATAGCTTTGAGAATTTTGTTATACCTTTGACCTAAAACAGCTCCTACAGCTAAATCGCTTGCATCACACATAATCTCAAAAGGCAAATCCCAGTCTGGTGCTACCAATACTGGTGCAGTAATCAACTTCGCTTTCAGGGTCTTAAATGATTCCATACATTTACTATCAAACTTAAAAGGTACTTCCTTTTCAAGCAAATAACTTAGAGGTTTTGCTATCTTTGAAAAATACGCAATAAATCTCCTATAAAATCCTCGCATGTCCAAGAAATCCTCTTAGAGTCCTTAGATTAGCTTGGTGGTGGTAATTTTTCAATCACCTCGACTTTAGCTTTATCAACTTCAACTCCTATTTCAGAGATTCTATGACCTAGAACAATTCCTTCTGATACCATTAAATGACATTTTTCCCAGTTTGAAACTAAATTGGTATCCTCACAGCGTTGTAACACTCTTTCTAAGTGCGACAAACATTTACCAAAAGAATCTCCGTAAACACTAAAGTCGTCCATAAAAATTTCTAAGAATTTCTCAACCATATCAGAAAATATAGACATCATACATCTTTGAAATGTAGCAGGAGCATTACATAAACCAAACGGCATTCTTTTATACGCAAAAGTTCCATAAGGACAAGTGAAAGTAGTCTTTTCTCTATCTCCTGCTGCAATGAAAATCTGTAAATATCCTGAATAACCATCTAAGAAACAGTAATATTTATGACCACTTAAACGTTCCAACATTTGAACTATGAATGGAAGTGGATGATGATCTTTCTTAGTATGATCATTTAGTTTTCTAAAATCAATGCACATTCGATATCCTGTAATTTCCCTTGTTGGAATCCATTCATTCTTATCATTTTCTTTCACTGTGAAACCTCCTTTCTTTGGTACAACTTGAGTTGGACTTACCCATTCACTATACGATATAGGAAAGATTATTCCCATTTCTAATAGCTTAATCACCTCTTTCTTAACGATTAAGCGTAAATTCGGGTTGAGGCGGCGTTGCGGTTGAATACAAGGTTTAGCATCTTCTTTCGAATTATCTTATGAACACAAATCTCGGGGCTAATACCTCGAATATCGGCAATTTGTCCATCCAAAAGCTTTCTTATGCTTTCTTAACATTCTAAGTAATTGATCTTCTTGTTGCTCGGTTAAAGTTGATGAAATAATAATCGGTAATAGATTATCGGTTTCAAGAAAAGCATATTTGATTTAAAGGTAACGGTTTCAATTCCAGATTCTTCGGCGGATCTTATTGACGATTTAAGAAGCGGTCCTTCTAGTTCTAACTCCAAATACTTATGCCATGGTGGCTTAAAAGTAAAGCTTCCTTTATCTAGAGAAAGGATTATCTCTTTCATTTCAATGTCTTCCTCATCTTCTTTATAGATAGACGAGAGTTAAGCATTCTTCTAATCTGTCTTCAAAAGTTGGTAAAGCGATTATTATAGACGAGAATGAATATCTTCTATAAAAGAACATGATTCTGGTGATGTATATGGATGGTTCATAGCTTTGAAAATATTAAAAGCAACTTCATCTTCATTGACTCTCAAAATTAATTCTCCTTTATGAACATCGATTAAAGTTTTTCCTGTAGCTAGAAATGGTCGACCTAAGATAAGTGGCGCTGAATAACCTTCTTCCATTTCCATAACTACAAAATCTACTGGAAAATAGAATTTGTCTACTTTAACCAATACGTCCTTAATAATTCCTTTAGGGTACTTAATCGATCTATCTGCCATTTGCAGAGTCATTTCAGTCTTAGTAAGCTTTCCTATGCCTAGCTTTTTATAATCCTCATAAGACATGAGATTTATACTAGCTCCAAGATCATATAAGACCTTCTTAAACAGAAATCCTCCAATTTCACATGGAATCGTAAAACTTCCAGGATCTTTCAGTTTAGGTGGTAACTTATCTTTGCGGAAGCTGAGAACATTCTTCATTTAGGCATATATTCTCATATTCCTCTAATTTTTTCTTATTTGATAGTATATCTTTCAGAAACTTTCCATAGGCAGGTATATTAATCAGAGATTCAATAACAGGGATATTAACATGAAGATGACGAAAAGTATCAAGGAAACGAGCATACTTCTGATCAGTTTTAGCCTTTTTGATTTGATCTTTAGGAGGGTAAGGTAAAGATTCTAAATCTATAACCTTTGGCTCCTTAGTCAATTTCTCTTTTCCTTTTTCCTTAAACCTTTGAGTATTACTTAGTCGCCATGTTTCAGGTTCTTGAATTTTTTCCTTTAAATTGTTCCCTGAATCAATCTCTACTTCAAGACTCTTTCGGTTCTTCTGTTTCTCATCCTTATTACCAGTTTCATCTATTCTAACATGTTCCTTGAATAAAGTCCTTAAATCTTTATCCATAGGGTCTTTCAAAATCCTAGGGATTTTTACCCATTTTTCACCTTCATTCTCAGATTCCAAACTTCTATTCCCTTTCAAGAAATTCTCTATAATTTCTTCTTCCTCATCAGTGAATTCAATTTCATCTTTAGTTTCATCATTCTTTCCATCTAAATCATTTTCTACTTCATTATTCTCAAAGTTTTCAACTCCATTACTACCACAGAGTTTCCTACTTCTCGTAACTACAACATTTACCTCTCTTGGGTTTCTTTCAGTGTTACTTGGTAATCCTGCTGGGGGTCTACTGTTGTTACGTTCACCTTCCCTACTCAAATGATCTTCCATGTTCCTCAATGAGGCTTCTATCGTTCTCATTCTGGTATCATGTCCACTCATAGATGTTTTCATTGTACTCAGATCCTTAGAGACTGTACCAATAGAAGTCATCATTGTTTCCATATTCTTAGATTGAGTAGATACTACACCCATCATATTTTCCATTAGTTTTTCCCATTTTTCAACTCCTTGCGGGTTGAGTTGAACTCGAGTTCTTGGTATACTTTGAGTGGTATGTTGAGGATATGATCTAGGTAATGATTGTAAATTCGATTAGATGTGTTTTCTTGATAAACTTGATTCTATATGGGATTTGGATACGGCGGTTGTCCTTGCTTACTAGGGTTTTCGGACCATCGATAAGTAGGGTGATCTCTTTAATAGCATTAAACGAGTTCGAATATGCATTGTTCAAATTACTATGCTGCTGAAGAAAACTCACCTCCTCTCTTGAGTATCCTGTTGGTTCTTCACTCCCTAATGGCATATTATCCTGATTTGAGTATTCAGTTGGTGTACTATTTTCTGAACTTAGGTTCTTGTTTTGTTGTAAACCATCAAATTTCCTACTCAAATTTTCTAAATGTGCTAGAACTTCCGTATTAGACGTATATTCTCCTGCAAAAGCTACTTTTCTGGTGCTAGAACCGGTTTCCCACATTCTGTTATTTTTGGAAATCTTTTCTATAGCATCGTAAACTATTTGAGCTTCACTCATCATTAACGAACCACCACATGCATGATCTACATATGCACGTGAATCTTTTCTCAATTTACGACAGAAGAGTTGAATTTGCATATCTAAGGAATAACCATGATCGGGACAAGCTCTTAACAGTTTTTTAAACCTTTCCCACGCATTCCCAAGAGTTTCCTCAGATCCTTGTCTAAAGTTAGCAACCTCGACTTTTAATTCCAAATTTCGTCCTGGAGTGAAATATTGTTTCAGAAATTCAGTTTGAATCTCCTCCCAACTTGTAAGTGAATGATGTGGAAGAGACATAAACCAATCTCGGGCTCGTCCTTTTAAAGAAAAAGGAAACATAGTCATCCCCGTTAATTCTTTATGAGCACCTTGACTTTTGGCCGTATTGCATAATTCTTCAAAAAGATAGAGATGATGATGTGGATCTTCATCATCCTCTCCTAGGAATTGGGCTCTTGCGTCAATTAAACCAAAAAGATGAGATTTAATCTCGAAATTATTCGCTCCTTCATTAGGTAAAAGTATGGGATTATTAGTCTGGTTTCTTCTCACGGTTTGATCACAGATAGGTCTCGGGTTTGGTGGGTTATTACGATTATTCTGGTTCCGATTCTGATTATTTCTATTATTATTATTATTATTATTATTATTATTATTAGGGTTAACAGGGTTTTGTCCATGCCCTGGAGCATGATCTAGCCTCTGCTCATTCGTTTCATCACTAGTTTAAGCCATTCTCGTATTTCTGTTTGAAGATGATTCTTGATCAGGATTTCCCTGACTAGTATGACCACGTTTACTCTCTACTCTTAACTGCCTTTCGTAAGTGTTTATGTCAGGCTTATAAGGAGTGAGTGGGGCCTTACCACTTCTGGTCATCAACTAACGAAAATAGAAAATAAGTAGAAATTGATAGTAGTAAAAAATTGGTAATTTACCTATAAGGTAACAACCAACGAAAAATAAAATAGAAATGGGATGAGAAAAGTGTTGACTTATTCTCGAGAATTTTGAGCTAATACAAGTAGTAACCATAGACACAAAAAAAGAAATTAGCGACGTTCCCCGGCAACGGCGCCAAAAAGCTGACGTGGCCTTTTCTAGTGCTAATACCAGTCCTTAACCGACAGTGTATCGGGTCAAACTGTAGTGCTAGTATGGTGAGTCAGAGTATCGTATCCACAGGGAACTAGGTAATTCTTCTAAGTGTGGTTAAACACCAAAGAGTACATTATTAACTCGATCTAAACCGCAATTTTATAACACGGATCACTACTATTCTAGTCAACATAAAATAAATACGTAAATTAAAAACTATACTAACATGATATATATAAATACATAAATATATATAGATGCATAAAGCGCAATTTATATATATAGATATAAGTATATATAGATACCAAAATATTAAACGAGATAATTTTAGAGAAGCTGGCCAAAACTTATATAATTGGTTTATACGATCTTTCGATTAAATGAAATGTGTTCGATCTCTCCTTTTATTTTAGGTCCAATTGAGTAAATGAAACGGTGCACTCCTGAGGTAAACAATTCCTCCTCACACAAGCGTATGAAATTGTCATATGTCCATTGCATCAGTCCAAGGTCCACAATTGTTACGGTTTTTATGAACAGGTCCCGAGTACAAATCTACCTTTAGATAAAAAGGAGTCATTCCGTTCGTCAAACGGTCAATTTTATTTAAAAGGCTCCGGTTGTCAAAGCCGGACGATTCAACTTTCCGGTTTAAGTTTCAATTAACTGATGATTTAACATTATTACGATCTCGAGTACAAATTATAATAAGATTCATTTCTCCCAAAACAAATCTACCCCCGGGTAGGAAATCGGATTCCGTTATCACGTTATTCACACGACCAATTTTACCCTCCGGTTTTTCTATTTTTTATCTCATATCCTGACTACGAGGCGTCAATTCATAATTAGATTATGAATTCCTCAGATCTATTAAATACGTCAATACGAATACGATCAAAATAGAAAAAGATTCAATTAACTCAATTTTAATAATTTTAACTTAACAACATTTCTTTAATGAAAAGATCGAAATAAAACCGATTACATAGCTTTGGCCAGTATTATATTTAGCCTAAAAACATTATAACAACGAAAAATATAAACACAAACATAAATACTTAAGAAAAGTTACCCGAATACGGCAGTTGATTCAGAAATCGTATTTTCCGGACATTACAACTTCTTTAGCAAAACCGACTTCCGAGATTTTCCCGAGCATTATAACGATACTAAAACTACATTATTACGGCGTAAGGCCTTATTTACAACTACTAAATTAAAAAGACTAGAAAGGATATATATATATATAGGATGTATATATATATTTGGGACTCTCGACTCTGTTGCTGTTGCATCTTCTTATATAGGCAAAGGTGAAGGGGCCGGACCGGTCCGGGATCAAGCCGGATCGGTCCGGACTAATGATTACATCCACTAACTTGATCTCTTCAGCATGTGCGTAGATTATATATATTTTTATATATAATTATTAAACTTCTAAAATTCATATCTCGAGTTCTGGCCCTCCAAAATTTGCAAACGAAATGCCAAAATTAAGGTCTCGAGAAACTCTACAACTTTCATGAAGGACTCTTCTTCAGATAACGCTTCCTTGATAACCTCGTGTTCCTCCGAAGCTATTTCGGGATTTTTCTTAACCCAAATCGATTAGCCACTTGATCACTGTTTAAGTTGTAGACCTCCAATCTTCATAATTTAAATTGCATTGGAAAGCTTTCGGAAAAATCTACAACTTTCGTGAAGAACACTTTTTCTGAAAATGTCGTTTTGATGAGCCATTCGTTTGTCGAAGACATTTCTTGATTACCACTTAACCAGATTGATTGGCCACTTGTCCACTTAAGCTATTCAATTGACCATTTAAGCTCGTGGCACTCTCTAAATCAATCCAGAGATATGATTAAACTTCAATATGTCGATTCTCGGGGTCTCGGTTTATAAATCTGCAATAAAATACCACAAATACCCACGTAAATCTGACACGACACTCCGATTTACTAAAATCGGTATAAAATTACAACTTTTTATTATTATTACTACTAACTACTCTAAACTATAAAGACTAACATTTCATACCAATTATATCATAATTTCATATATTTTATATAGAATTTGTTAATAAAACATAATAAAATCACGTATTTTTAATCATATAAAAGTAATACATCAAGATGAGAGATTGATAGGCGAGTTATCTACGAGAGTAGAAATTCATACTTATGAGAGGTGAACCACATCTTTAATTAAATCATCACAAGATAACTTTAGAGAGGAAATTAAGGGTTGCGGGATCGGAGGAATATTTGCTTGTTCGATTGTTTAATCACCATGATCATCGTTTTTATAGTTGTTTTTGTTTCCTAGTTTATAGTTTAGATTTCGTTTTCGCTTTTATCCTTCCTGGCTTTGGAGTGACAACCCTCTGTCCAGTTTATTTTATCGTTTTTAGTTTCGTTTTAGTAGTAACAACCTTAGGAAAATTAATGAACTAGATACCCCGATTCCCTGAGATCGACTCCGGTATTAATCGCTATACTACGATCCCTACACTTGGGGAATACCGGATTTATAAATTTATTACTTGTTTATTTTTCATTGCATAAAATCCGTGACACCTTTTGACATACATCTAATACACGCCATATTGGAAGAGAGTGGCTTGGAATTTTCGGCCATCTTTCTTCGGGTTTCGAGTTGGAATAATCTTCGGGATTATTCCGGTAGCATATCGAGGAGGTCCGGCGGCTTGAAACACCATCCACCTGGTGGTGCTTGGAGACACACGTTGGAAGACTTTGGCTTCTCAACTAGGCTCTCAACTTGTTTTTGACGTTTTTCACCATAAAAAGGTTGGTGATCTAACCCCCTCGTATGTTAGATCTATTTATTTATGTATTTTGGTTGACTAGATCTAGATCTTGTAGTTTTCGCTGCGTAATCGGGTGGATCTTTGATCCATCCGGAGATATTACATCCTACAAGTGGTATCAGAGATTTTGATCTATCAATCAAAGTATATGAATTTTAGATCTAAGGAGTGGAATAGCATGTGTAGATTACTTTTTTTTTTTTATGAATCGAAAATATCATGTATGTATGCCTTTGTGATTGTCTTGGTTGAAGAGATGGATTGGGGTTGGTACTGTTTACTCGTTAGATCTATTGTAAACTCATATAAATTCGTTTATATGAGTATAAGAAATTTTGTAATTTTAATTTCCTGGAAGTATATTTGTTTTGTTGCTGTCCCGTTTTTTATTTTCTCCCGGAGTTTGAGCCGTTGAAACGACAATCCCTCCGGTCATAATGAAGAATAAAAGTTGAAGAACATGCCCTCAAAATTTCGTGACGATCGGAGTCGATCTCGATGTCCGATCGCTGCTATAAAGTTGCTGTTGTAACAGAAAAGCACAGCAGGCATTAATACCCTAGCTGTGAGTTCGTCGACTTTCTGGAAGATATTGGACCGTTGAAACGAAGATCCGACCGTTCAGATCGACTACCATGGAGTTATGAACAAGCCCTAAAAATTTCAGGTCGATCGGGATTTGTCTCGATGCCCGATTGTCCCCGGAAAGACACTGTTGCACCGCAGTTATAAACAGATGCAACAGTTAGATCGGCGGATTGCTGGAGAAAATTGGACCGTTGAAACGAAGATCCAACCGTTCAGATTGAAGTAGGAGGAGTGAAGAACAGGTCCATAAATTTTCATGACGATCAAGAGTCGTTTGGATGTCCGACCATCGATAAATCGCAGCAGCAGCAGATTAGAAAATAGAAAACCCTAGTTAGGGTTTGTGTTTTTTTTTCTTTAGGTTAGATACGGGGTACCAACGATCCATCTCGGTGTTTAATTTTTCCGTTTATTTTTCGTGTATGATCGAAATTGTGTGATATAACCGGAAAATTGCCATGACATGCATCATATCATGATTCCACTCCAATGCATACATGTAGCTTGTTTATTTCGAATAAATTAGGCATGTATAACTCGTATAATTAGTTAAAAAACTTCTTTAATTAATGTGTGGTAGTTAATTAATTAAGTAACTAATTATTAAAACCAAAGGAACCGGGTTTTTGTCAATCGTTACGATTTTAGTGATGGATTCTCGGTGAATCCCACTTGGATAAATCGTTGAACTTTTCGGTGATGGCTTCTCAGTGAACCCACCTTAAACAGAAACAAGATTACGCTTTGGGTGACAATTTAGAAATCGGAGAATTTTAGTACATGGGTTCGGAAATGGTCTAACCATGGTTGGGCGAGTTCAACCGAGCTTCGGCTCAATCGACTCCCCTCCACGTGTGATGTACGTTACAGCAGTTCGACAGGACTTAACATAGCCGATAAGCCTTCGGGCTAAACGGGGCTTCTCTTGCCGGATTGGCCACGAGAGCTGTCACATATGTTCCAACGAATAAGACGGCGTAGGCTTGCCTACATAACCGACCCTGTTCGGAGTACTTTGATTTATTGTTTCCTATTGTCAAGGCCGAAACAGTAATTAGTGAACCCCCCACTTTTTCAAAATATTGAGTGGGAGCGAGGAAGGCGACAGCCGACCCCACGGCCTCTACTATAGGTGCAAGCACGTGAGAGAAGGGTGACGCCTCGTGCCGCTTTGATTCCGGCCCCCTAAGGATGGTGTTCACCCCTATCAAAATTCAAGGCTTGGTCTCCGAAAGGATAGGATTTTGGGTACTCGTCGGGTCACTGACCGACCCTAAAGGCGGCATACTCGGGGCGTACTTTGAGGTCTGATATAGTAGGTCACACTCATTATGGATATTTTCGAAATATCTAGGCTAGAAAAGGAAGGTAATCAATGATTAAGGTCCGGGATGTCTGATTTCCGTGAGATGTTCGATTCTCGAAGCTTAATCATTGAGAGAGATTGTCTCAGTTTAACCATCATTGTGCTGATACCGACCCTAAAGGCGGCGGTACGATGCGAGGTTAAATCCTTGGAATGGTAGGATAGACTTTTTATAGTTTATTATTCCTAAAATAAATCTAGTAGTGAAAATTTTATTTTTGAATTTAACTTTCTGTCATTTTATTTACAACTAAATATCTAGGTTACTAAATTTGTTAGTAATAGGACTTCAATAAAAATGTGGAAAGTAACAAGTACGTTGTAATTATCAATAAATGCAGTTAACTTTTCGGAAGAGTTTTTTCTCTTGAGCCTTCAGAAACTTAAGTGACATAGTACAGGTATGTCACGGGTGTCACTCGTGTTGAACGAGAGACGACCATACTTAGTTTACAAAAGATGACATAGGACTATCAGATAAAATTCATTTAGTGAATTTTAAAAGTGTAATTACACATCAAATTTCTAATTGAAAAATTGGAAAATCATATACATAAGGCGTTGCTAGTTAGACGGTATTTGGAACCGATAAACTAGTGGGAGCCTTAGCCTTATGATTTGTTGTTTTTCTGAATCATTAGAAATGTGTAATGGACGGAACAAGAGTTTCTCCATTTATTGGAAAAACAAGAATAAGGCGTTACTAGTTAGACAGTATTTGGAACCGATAAACTAGTGGGAGCCTTAGCCTTATGATTTGTTGTTTTTCTGAATCATTAGAAATGTGTAATGGACGGAACAAGAGTTTCTCCATTTATTGGAAAAACAAGAATAAGGTGTTACTAGTTAGACAGTATTTGGAACTGATAAACTAGTGGGAGCTTAGTTCTGGAGATTTTATAATCTTTGAAACATCATGAACACAGCATTGCTAGTTAGACGGTATTTGGCCCGATAATCTAGTGGGAGCTTAGTTCTAGGTGATGTTCTAATCTTTGAAAAATCATAAATACAAAGTATTGCTAGTTAGACGGTATTTGGAACCGATAAACTAGTGGGAGCGTTGGTCTTATGATTTGACGATTAGAAAAATCGATAGTCCAAGCAAGTAACACGAACATCCCACGGTTCAAGAGTAGTGTCTACTCGGACGACTGCTAGTTCAAGATTTGTTTCCATCTAAGGAAAGTCGAGAATGGGAAAGAACGTTTATACGTGTTAGTCGTCTAAAGTAAGTAGTTTTAAGGCTAAACCGGAAAATTAATAAATTGGAAATCAGAGGATAAGGAAAGTGATTTCGGATCACTGAACATGCATCCTTAGCAATTTTCTCGAAAGCCAAAGTTCTTTGGAAGAACCAGGTAGCTTTGCATTAAACGATAAATAAAATAGACAACGGGCAGTTATTTCAGATAGACTAGTGGGAGTGATATAAGGAAATGAATCTCGGATTCAATTCTTGAGTATCACAGAAAATTCATTTTCTGGTTTCGGATTCGTTGGAACGAACGTATTCATTTTCAATAGGATAATTTGTTTGTCTTATTGACGATAAATATAACATTCGTAGCACGAACCCAAGACTCGGACTTTTGTTTGATAAAGTCAGAACCACTAAGAATTGCTGAAAAGGTATTAGTAACACATCTTAAAATATATGAAGGCAAATGGTTTCCGTATTTCGATAAACGCTTCTTTCTATTCTATTAATTAGTGCATATTCCCTAAAGACAAGACCTGAAGACTGGCTTAGGGTGATTCCTATCTCCCAGTCAAAGGAACACTGTCTCAAAGGAACAATAACTAAGTTTCCTTTCAATCGGGAAAGGGTAATAGTTTTTAAAGAAGTCGCATAGCTTGTTCATAACAACCTTCGGGGTCATATGAAATGTACAAGCTAGATGGAGTTTTTGAAGTAGTGACATCTTGTCTGACAACTATTCGAGACTCCGGTAAGTTTATCCAAAATATTTGGAGGAAATCTCTGATTTCACCAGAGATAGAGTATCCCATACTCAGAAATTGGTTCTTGCGTAGTCTTCGGGACTGATGCTCGGCCTGCCTCCCAGTGAAACGTTTTCACTAAAGGATACACCATTAATTTGCCTTATATAGTTATTCGTGTGCTACGATACGCTGCTAAACTCATTTAAGATATTGGTTGCAAAATAACGGTTTACGTTGTAATGAAAAACCGAGAAGTCTACCTAAAAGATGCCTACGCATTTGTGGATAAGGAGTGAATTCGGTTCACCCCACTTCCGTAAATAGAGGCATTTAGCACCGAGTGCTTGAAGGTAGGACTGGAAATTTTGCATACACGTTCAGATCATCAAATATCTTAATGCATTGAGTAAAGGTTGGTTATAAAACTCGTAAAATCGGAGAATGACGGTTATACTGTCAAACTCGGTCTGATAGAGTCTATAAATAACAACCTTAGATCTTGAAATATTTGTACTCAAGATGTTACTAACTGATTTGTTCAGTCCACATCCAACACCAGCAGTTGGTGATAACACTAATAAAAACTACTAAACTAGATCAGTATATCGATCCACCCCGAACGTAGTGGGAGTATGGTTTGTCCATTAACCATTGCAGGACCTTACTGTCCATAGGGTAGATTGATGACCTATAGTCCTTTGTGGGATGTGTAGGATCCTGATCATAAAGGTTGGTTTAAAAGCCATAACCCTGTGAATGGAGTTTGATACTCCAGTTCTGTTGGAACTCTTGTAGAACCACCTGAGTATCTCAGGCCCAGTGGGAGTAATTGGAACTACACGGAGAAGAGTCGAATGAATAGGAAAGTTTAATTTTCAACGCAAAGCTGAGTAATTTAGGGATGATTCCCTAAAAGGTAGAGAGTTAACCAGACCGTGATCTCTCTTACCACTCAGTCTTGCTTGATTTCGTCAGAAAGCGGGAAATAGGGGTGATTCCCTAAGACTTCCTTGCCGAACAACGGAATCTGAATTCATTCAGAACAGAAGGGTTTTAGCTAAGAACAAATGGCGGATTCGTTACAAAGCAGAAAATATGGGTGATTCCCTAAGACATTTTTGCGAGACTAACGGTATCTTAATTTATTCAGAGAGAACCTTTGGCAGGATGCCTGCCATAGCTTATATCCTTTGGGGATTAAAGCGAACCTCTAAGTCATTTCAAAGTCTATATTTTAAAAATATGGACTTGACCAGAATGTTGATAAGTCTTTCGTAGACTGGGCATCAATATTAGTAAAGTAGTATGTAGATTAGTGTTTGTGAATGGTAACACTGAAACAGTTGGAAACTTGACATGGGTGTGTTATCTGAAGTCAGAGTCTGACATGCCATCGGGATTCATTCTTAAGGATTTGATTCGCTCAAATTCACGAGAATCGATCATTGGCAATCCTATCCATTCACTTGGTTAAGATATTCTTGCATTTATGCAACATTCAACGATGTAGTACCCTACCTCTCAGGAATAGTTATCTAAACCTGCGGATGAATACTAAATGGGATGTTTGATGAATCCTCAAGTCTCTTCGGGAGAATGAGGAATAATATGCTGGTATATTCAGGTGCTAACAAGAATATAAGTGATAACACTGATTCTGGCTTAGGTCAGATTAAGGATGATTGTTAACTCGATTTCGTCCTTAGTGTTGAATCAAAGGCATATTGAGATCGTACCACCGGATTAGATGGAAAGGCGACGTTTCGATCCCAAAGATTGACTCAAGACGCCAACCTACCTGATCAGTGTACCAAGTCACATGGTATTCGGATTCTAAGTGCACGCCGGGTCACTGACCTACCCTGCGGCGGCACACTCCGGTCGTGCTTGGAAGGATGAATTACTAAGATGCGCTTGGAGGGTACAGATTTGAGGGATACGTCTCACTTGTTTTGAGCAAGTGGGAGAATGTTGTAGATATAGATATATAGGGGTGTGCTCTAAAACAATTAATCCACTTGCCTTTCGTGCAAGTGGGAGATTGTTAGGTGTAGTGCCCGAAAGACAATTATGTAATTGTTTTAGGACAGAATTAATAATTCATCTTATTATATGCATGTATGCTAATAATTAAGACACTATTGAAAACCCTAAGTACCTCGTTTATGTAATCACATAACTCAGTGTATGGTTATACACAAGAGGATTGAGTTAGTGAGATGTACTTAAAATTAACTTAGTCCGTAGCGTTGATTAATCTGAGTACGGGTCTCATGATTAATATGCTAATAATGCGTCCAGAACACTTTAGGTGTGACGGTCTTATCCGGATTTGTCGGTAATAGGGTACTAGTGGGGCATTTATATATGATGATAATCATATAGGGCTGGACCGATTTGATTTGAGTTCTCGATATAATTCCGTACGTAATTGAGAAGTCTTATCGAATCAAAAGATGATCATATATGGATTAATCTTAATCCTGAGGCGATCACATACAACTGCTTAGACTAGGGTAGAGTTTGATGTGTTAGTAAGGATCACTTCGAAGTATGTGGTCCAACACTTCTCGTTGGCTCTATTACGGGATGAGTGAGTAGTACGTGCTATCACGGATATGGAATCCATTCCTTCCCTCGGGAAGTAGACAGACGAGTTCCCTTATTTGTTAATCCTAGAAGCGATCGATCCGCGGAGTTCATGTTAGACTAATTAGCTACTAGTCTGGTATGTGAACTAATTGATCACTAGGGGGTTAATGGTAAATAAGGATCATATGTTTCGAGAAGGGTTTACGGAAATATCCCGACTCGAAATGAACAGTCTATGGATGATTTATCCGTATGTAATGATTATATCAGTGGACGCTTTCGACTCATGGTTGAGTGTAAGTTATCTATATTCGGCAGAGTTCAGTTTCGGGTTTATGGTGGTGTAATCCCGGAATTAATAGATTGAATTTTACTGTTCGGTCTGACGGATAATATTATTTAATTTATTGTAGCTACTGAATATGGGTCAATGGTCCCCGACGTGGCTCCTAATATAGCATATATGTTTTCTCGTCGTTTCACCTCAATTATAATTAAATAGTTGGATTGGACTATTTAATTGATATGTGGATTAATTGTTTAGTTGGACTAGATAATTAAATACACGGAAAAGAAATTTTTCGTGGACTCGGCCCAAGGTGTAGAAAAATGCGTGTGGACCTTTTATTTATTAAAAGGTGGCGCCAATATGTTAATTAATTAGAAAGAAATTAGTTTTCTTGGATAATTATTTGACATGAGATTTATCTTTTATTTGTTAATTGATAATTCATGGAATATTAGATAATAACATGATTTATCTTAATTTGTTTGGGATAATCATTTTATTTATCTTTTATTTGGAATAAAGGATTAATGTAATAATATTCCTTAATTATTTAATCCTTGGAAGTTAAGTTTTACTCTCTTATATAAAGAGAGTTCTTTCAAGCCTTTTGACATACATCTAATACACGCCATATTGGAAGAGAGTGGCTTGGAATTTTCGGCCATCTTTCTTCGGGTTTCGAGTTGGAATAATCTTCGGGATTATTCCGGTAGCATATCGAGGAGGTCCGGCGGCTTGAAACACCATCCACCTGGTGGTGCTTGGAGACACACGTTGGAAGACTTTGGCTTCTCAACTAGGCTCTCAACTTGTTCTTGACGTTTTTCACCATAAAAAGGTTGGTGATCTAACCCCCTCGTAGGTTAGATCTATTTATTTATGTATTTTGGTTGACTAGATCTAGATCTTGTAGTTTCCGCTGCGTAATCGGGTGGATCTTTGATCCATCCGGAGATATTACATCCTACAAGGAGATGCTATAGGGGCTAGATCTTTCTCTTTTAACTTCATCGCCTGAAAAGCCGAGTGATACAAAATGTTTACTGTGCTGCTGTTATCGATGCAAACTCTCGATACACGGGCTCGACTTATCACAGCCTCGATAACCAACCCTTCACTATGACTCCCCGACTTGGGGATATCATCTTTGGGTCCATACCCGACCTCCGTTGTAAGTCTAAGCTGCTTACGCACGCTCGAGCTATCAGCTGGCTCTTGATTGTCTTGGTCATTTTCGCTCTCTCCTGGTCCAAAGATCGTATTAACATAGCTGTTTGGTCGATTGTCGTCGTATCTGTCTCGACCGAAGTTATCCCTGTTATTTCCATCACGGCCTGGAGATCGATTCCTCGGAGGTGATCGGTCTCTCTGCCTCTGGTTGTCTCGGCCTCGAACCCTATCTTGATCGGAGTTCTTCCTCTTATACTCTCCACGCCCCCTGGGCCCATCAAGACGAGATCTATCGACCACTTCATCTAACTTTCCCTCTTGAATGCAGATGTCAATATCTTTTTTCAGGTCATGACAATCCTCTGTTGTGTGACCTATGTCTTCTGAAACTCACAATACTTGCTCGAATTCCTCTTTTCTCAAGGTTTCTTCAACGGTGGTGGTTTTCTTTCTATGTTCTTCGAGATCATGATCGATAACACCTCAGCTCGAGATCGATTAAGTGGAATAAAATCCTTATCACGCGTGGGTCCCTTCTTGCCCCCACGGTCTGAGGCGGGTGTCTCGATACGGTCCCAGACCGAAGGTTTACCCTCGACATCCTGTCTCTTGGATTGATTCATGTTCGGACCTCGATTATCCTTCTTGGAATCCATCCAGTCGGTGGGTGTGCCTACGCACTGCCTCTTCCCCTTGACAAAATCTGTGCACCACGTTAACACACTCGTCCATGGTGTGGGGGACATCTCTACTCAACTTCATGTATAACTTCGTATTACGCGGCCCCCCCCCCCCCCCACGAACGACGTGATCAGAAGTCGATCATCTGCATCCTTGATCCACATGGCCTCGAGGTTAGATCGCTTCAAATAATCTAACACTGCTTCATCCCTTTGCTGCCTCATGTTCATGAGGTGCGTGGCACTTAAATGAAACTTCTTGTTGACTATGAACGCATCCCGAAACTTGCGGGCTAGCATGGAAAAACTAGAGATCGACCCGGGCCATAGCTTGGTAAACCATTCCCTGGCTCGACCTACGAGCAGCGTCTCGAACGCCCGACATCGCATCGCATCGGGTGCGCCATCCAACCTCATCTGAGACAGATACCTGTGCAGATGGTCCTCTGGGTCAGTGGTACCATCGTAGGGTTCTATCTTTGGTATCTTAAACCCCTTGGGTTTAGGAAAACTCTCGATCTCCTTCGTGAAGGGAGACTCTAACCACAGCGAAACCTGATTCTTTCCCAGAATAACATCCAGTTCCTCCCTGACGCTGTCTTCATCCATTTTCTGATGCTTCTGCTGGATCTCACGCCTCTTTCTCTCCACCGAGCTAGAGGACGCACTGACTTCGTCTCTGGGAGTTTGTTTAGGCTTTTCTGCGGCATCTTTCAGACCACCGTCTGCCGCGGCGTCTTTCTGGCCGCCAACTGCTTGTTTTTGCGCCATAACCGCCTCTGCTATAATCCTGGACATTAATTCCAGGTCCGCCCCTGCCAATTGATCCACAAGCGCTCTGTGTTCTGGAGCAAGACCTTGTTTTTCTTGCTGGGGGACATGACCTGGCTTCTCTTGTTGAGGATTTTCAAGGACAAGATCCAAGACTGGATCTTTTTCCCCTTGCGTGTCGAGATCTAACTGCTCATTAATCTGCGAGCCTTGATCTGCAGCCTTGGATGCTGTTTTCCTGGGAGGCATCGTGATCTTTTGTGTATTCAACAGTAGAAGGCCCTCCTTCTAGCGCCAATGACGATGACCGATTATGTCACCTTGAGTAATCCGGGCCCTAATTGAATCTAGTGATGAACACACACAAAAACTCTAATGCCTAAAAGTGAGGTGGTGTCGTTTTATGATTGCGGCTGAGTCTAAGAATGTATCTTAGATTGCCTACATATCCTGTTCAGTTCCAGGAATCAAGCCTTACGTAGTTCCTGGATAGGGGTATTTATAATGACAACAATGCCCTAACCCTAATAATAAGTCGGCTTATGTTATTGTCACATTTACCCTTTAATGGGCCTTAACCCTTGCCCAAGTTATCACTGTAAATGGGCCTGGACAGCTGGTGCGGACTCTGTCCTCCATGTCGATATTGCCGACCTGTGGTACTCGACTCTGGGACTTATTGTCCTACACTGCTCAATGGTCGATCGTCGTAGCCTTGAGTCTGGGCATCGACACGAGTACCTTGGAGTTAATTCATAATATGATGACCAACCGATAGACGACACGTGGAGGGGTGAAACCCTGTATCGTCAATATGTTTTTCAGTTTCCATGTCCCTATTTTCTTTCCATTTTATTTTATTATATTAATTTTTATTAAGACTAGGATCAATTTTGCATAGGTAAAATCTTGCTTTTGCTATAGGACCATACGTTAGCATTGATGTTTCATTTGCTTTGACGCCTATATGTATGGAAATAGAATAGGAATTGGCTGTGTTTTTAAAGAATGGGATAGGAATTGGCTCAAGCAAAATGTGTGTGTTTTTATAGTGACACAGTGAGAGAATTTGATATTGACATCAATTTCTTCTCTGTCTTTTGCTGCAAAAAGACGCATATTAAGTTTATGAGTTATTTTTGTTGATAATTATATTAACCTGGTTTCATCGGCACTGCTCCAATGTATTTTAACTTAATCTAATGTGTTTTTGTAGCTTCTCACCACATGTCTTGAGTTCTTAACAACTTCTCGTAGATCGAGAGTAGCGAGTTTTGAAGCCAAAAATCGATGAACAATCTATTGCTACCAATTGTAGTAATAGAGGCTGAGCTAATAACAAGATTCATTTTTTACATAATCAAATACAAGGCAAGATCTAGAAGAGACTATCAATACACCAGTGTCTGGAAGAATAACCCGGAATATCTTATGATATACGTTTGACACAACCTTCCAAGACGGTCCAGGTACGTGAATCTGCTGCCATTGCATTGAAAGTGTCTCCTTTCAATAGTATTATTGATGTATGGGATGAAGTTCCCATGGCTTAGAAGTGTTAGATGAACTGATGATGGTGATGAATGGAAGCCTTATGAAGGAGAAGCCTTTTACTTGGTTGTGAAATGGTGGTGGTGATGGAAGACTTGTATAATCTAAATTACATCTGTGTAGAGTAAACAAATTCTATTTTCATGGAGTTAATTGGCTGCATATTGAGTGAGTAATGGTGGTGTTGTACCCTTTCACCACAAAAAATGTGTCTGTATTATTTCAGCACCAAAATATTATATAATCAAAATCAGATTTTCTTCGATTGCAACTTACCGTCCTTCCTGTTTTTTTCTTGAAGGAATTCGGAAGGAACGAAATAGGTAGTCTAATGGTTTCTGAGCAAGACAGACCTTTAAAAGCATGGACACCTATACCCAACAACAAAAAAAAGCATCTACAGCAGTCGTAATGTACGTGTATAAACACAACACGCTTCAACACAAGCTAATAGAAAGCGTTCTAGTACGTATATATAAAGGAAACTTGGGATCACCTAGTCAAATACCACAAATAATCACTGGTATCTCTTGTGATATTATATTCCAATAATCTGAACTACCATTAAAAAGTCCAACTCCCAAGATTATGGCTGCTGATTGTAACATTTGCGGTCTTGATGCTTGAACTGAGACCTTTGTATAGTACAAAATTCATCGGTTTAGTTCATCAAAACTGTTGCTAAACGGCTGTGTTACAAATCATATAGAACTGGAAATGTATCTATTGATTAAAAAGATCACTCACTGAAGAGAGTTTGAGAATGTGATAAACACAAGAGTAAACTTCAACTTAGTTTATTCATTGATATGAGAGGTGTATAAATAGATACAATTTGAGAGAGACTAGCACTAGCTTGGGCGGCCACTTGAGTATGTAGATGTGGGCGGCAAGCATGCAAAAGTAAAAGTAAAAGTAAAAGCTATGTCTATGACATATTAATTGTGTCTATGACATAAAGTAAACTAGAGTTTGACATATTAATTGTTTATATGTATCACAATTAATATGTCTTTTATAATGAAATAAAGTGTACAAAAATATTATGCACGAAATCCTAAGGCTCGGCAATGCACCGAGCACCTGTGAAGCCTCGGCGGTGAGTCTCGCGAGTAATATTTCCACACCCCCCCCCTCAAGCGGTTTGTATATGTTGATGCGACCAAGTTTGCTACTTAGTCTATTTGAACATAAGAGGTGGAATAGCCTTGGTAAGAATATCAACATTCGATCTTTGAGGGAACATCTTTGGAGTTGAATAATCTTGGCATCAATCTTCTCCTTCGAGAAAGTGTCTGTCAATGTCCACATGCTTGGTTTTATCATGATGGGTGGATCTTCGCCATGCATAAGGTGAATTATTATCACAACGAGTGTGATAGGTTCGATACGGTTCTTTGAAGTTCGGTCGGTACCACTTTTTAGCCATAGAGCTTCACAAATGCCAAGTACAAGTGCCCTTAGTTCGGCTTCGGCCTTGCTTCTTGACACGGTAGGTTGTTTCTTGCTCCTCCAAGTAACCGGGTTCCCCCATATATATGAGCAATAGCACTGTGGTAGACCTCTGTCAATGTGACATCCGGCCCAATCGGCATCGGTGTAGACCTTGATTGATCTATCGGGAGACTTGGTGAAGTGCGAGGCCTTGGCCGGGAGTGGATTTTAAATACCTCGGTATCCTATTCACTTTGCATCCCAATGTTGCTCGGTAGGGCAATGCATGAATTGTCGACGGCCCGACCCCATATGCAATATCGGGTCTTGTGTGAGAAAGGTATATGAGTTTGCCTACAAGCCTTTGATATTGTTCTTTCCTGACACGGCAATGTCACCATGCGTAGGGTATGACCGGGGTCTCTTTTGGAGATACGACGGGTTTGCATCCCGGCATGCCGTTTCCTTCGGTAGGTCCGGGACATACTTCCTTTGGGGGAGGCGAAATGCCATTGGTGTTTCTAGCTACTTCCATACCAAGAAAGTACTTGAGGTAGCCCGGATCTTTAACTTGGAACACCTTTGCCAGTAGAGTCTTCAAGTTCTGGATTTCAGTAGAGTCTTCCCCAGTAAGGATGATATCATCCACATATACAATTAGAATGGACCTCCTCTGGTTGGTTGTCTTGACAAACATGGTGTGATCAGAGTTGCATTGATGATATCCAGCAGCTTTAACCACAGTAGTGAGTTTTCCAAACCAGGCTCTTGGGGATTGCTTCAGGCCATATAGAGATTTCCTGAGTTTGCATACCTTGCCCTGAGTGTGGGGATTGACAAAACCAGGAGGTACATTCATATAGACTTCCTCAGTGAGATCACCATTGAGAAAAGCATTTTTGATATCCAATTGGTGTAGAGGCCGGTCCGGTTGGACGGTAGAGAGAAGCGAGAACACGACGGTGTTGAGTTTTGCCCTTTGGTGCAAAAGTTTCCTTATAGTCAATACCATAAGTTTGAGTGAATCCCCTTGCTACCAATCGGCTTTGTACTTGTCAATTGTACCATCGGCATTGTATTTAATAGTGAATAACCATCTGCGACTAAGCTTGTCTTCTTGCCTTTGGGAAGAGTTGTGAGGTCCCAAGTATGATTATCCGGGAGAGCGATCATCTCGGTTTTAACGGCGACCTTCCACTTATCATTTTGAAGGGCCTCCTGAATATTTCTAGGGATAGAGTGAGAATCCAGGTCCTGTGTAAACATGGCAAAGACAGGAGACAACTGATCATAAGATAAATAAGTATGAATAGAATGATCGGTGCATGATCTTTTCCTTTCCTTAGAGCAATAGGTACGTCATCAATGTCGGTAGGCTGGCGAGGATCTGCAGATTGCTGAGTGTCAGCGGGCTCAGGGTCAGCAGGCTCTGAGTCAGTTGGTTGCTGGGGATCAGTAGGCTGTTGTGAGTCAGTAGGGTGCGGGGTTCGATCTGCGAGGATCGGTATGTTCTTTGAGGGTTAAGAGTTTGCTGAAGGAAGGGGTTTAGGTCAATTTCTATCAGGTTTCCATCAGTGACTGCCTCAGTGGACTTGCTGTAGTAGGGAGTCCTTTCAAAAAATTTTACATCCATAGAATTGTAAAATCTTTTTTCGAAGGAGAGTAGCACTTGTAACCTTTCTGTCCTTTGCATATCCTAGGAATATGCACTTGTGAGCTTTGGGATCAAGTTTGCTTGTGTTGGGCATGGATATAGACAAACACGGTACAACCAAAGATTTTGGAGGTAAGCGGGAAATAAGATGGGGGCGAGGAGTGTGTGTCCGGTAGGGTTTTGATAGGAGTTTGAAGCCTAGTACCTGTTTGGCGGGAAGTCGTTGATTAAGTATGTGGAAGTCAATATGGCTTCACCCCACATATATTTTGGAACATTTGTGGTAAACATAATAGACCTAGCCATTTCAAGCGGATACTGTTCTTTCTCTCGGCAACCCCATTTTTTGAGGGGTTTCAACACAACTACGATATGGACAATCCCTTTATCCATCAAGAAATTGCGAGATGAGACTCATAATATTCAAGAGCATTGTCGGTCTTCAAGATTTTGATCTTAGTGTCAAGCGAGTGGAGACCATGTTGTAAAATTCTTGAAAGATGGGTCCAACTTCGGACTTATCCTTCATTAAAAATAACCAAGTGGTTACGGTGTGGTCATCTATGAAGGTAACAAACCACCTCTTTCTGTTATGCTTTTTACTCTTGAGGGTCCCCATACGTCACTTTGTGAATTAAGGTGAATGGTGTGGATGGTAAGTAAGGTAATTTTGCATACACAGATTTGGTGAGTTTAGCAAGCGACAAATATCACATTGAAGATCATTCAAATTACAACCTTTAAACAATTCGGGATCTATAGACTTTAAATAACTAAAGCGGGATGTCTAGTCTATAATGCCATAACATGATATTGTCTAGGTTTTGAGTGCGAGTGGCGAGGCGATTCGGTCTTCGGTCTTGTCTTCGGCGGGGTTGACCACAAACGGACACGAGCAAGGTTTAGCGGTCCCAATCACTTGCCTTTGAGGAATGATCTGGAATGTGCCGATTCTCATTAAAAACAACGAGTCCAGTTCAAATCTTTAGTAAGTTCTTGCGACGGATATGAGATTGCAATCTAATTTTGGAACAAATAGGACATTCGCGAGGCATATCTTATTAGTAATTTGCACACGACCAAAACCTTTTGCCTTAGAGATAGATCCATCGGCGGTCTTAATATTGTGAATTTGGGGACATGGCTTAAGTTGAGTAATGAGATTTTTATTACCGGTCATATGGGAAGAGGCCCCGAGTCAACAATCCAGGTTTCATTACTAATAGATGAGTAGAATTTACAATGTCGGCATGAGAGGCTATGTCGGTAGAGTGACTACCTCCCTTTTGTTGAGTTAGAAAGGCTTTGAATGCGCAAAGTGAGCATTCAACTTTGTTGTCATCTTCTTCCTCACTTATGTGTACGCACGACTTTCCTTGGCGGGTACGGAGGACTTGGAGGAGTTAGGCTTGCCATGTAGCTTCCGGCAAGTGTCCTTGGTGTGATTAGTGCGTTTGCGGTGGTCACGAAACGGCTTCCGGTTTTATCGGCGGGCTTCGCTGTAAGCCTCGGTAGCCTCGGCGGGGTTCACGACGGTCGGCGGGGTGGCACTTTCGGTAGCAGGTTGTCGGCGGGGGGTTCGGCGGCATCACTTTCCTCCTGCTTTCCTCGTGTTTGACCTCGGCAAACATGGATTTGAGATTTGGAAGAGGTTTAGTAGCAAGAATTCTACCTCGACATCATCGAAGTAGGATTCGATCCGGTAAGGAATTTGAATACTCTCTTCTTCTCGATGATGTCTTTAAAGAGTGCAGCATCTTTAACATCATTCCAGGGGTGAGTTTCCAACATATCTAGGTGTTGCCATGCCTTAGATAGTTGATTAAAGTATTGAGTTACAGACATATCCCCTTGTCTGCAATTTTGAATCTGAGCTTCGAGTTCATAGACTTCAGATGTATTGTCCTTTTTTGAGTAAAGGTCTCTGGCATTGTCCCAGATTTCCTTAGCAGTGTCATACATCATGAAGTTCTCACTGATCTCTTTTGTCATAGACCTCGTGAGGATGGTCATGACTTGGTTATTTTCTGTGTCCCATGCTTCAAACTTGGGGTCAGTTTCGAGCGAGGGCGGGTTTGGAACCAGACAGATATCCCATCTTGCCCTGGCCGGAGATATACATTTTCATAGACCTTGACCATAGCAAGTAATTGTTACCATCAAGTTTATGATTTGTAAAAGAAGAGTGTTCAGTTATCCCAGTCTGGCGAGGCGGTGTGAGTCTGCGAAGAAGATGAAACATCGAGATAATGTTGACATTTTTACGAAAAAGAGCGAGTTTTGCGGCGGATTTTTAGAACTCGGTAAGGCTCTCGATACCATGAAGAGAGTTTGAGAATGTGATAAACACAAGAGTAAACTTCAACTTAGTTTATTCATTGATATGAGAGGTGTATAAATAGATACAATTTGAGAGAGACTAGCACTAGCTTGGGCGGCCACTTGAGTATGTAGATGTGGGCGGCAAGCATGCAAAAGTAAAAGTAAAAGTAAAAGCTATGTCTATGACATATTAATTGTGTCTATGACATAAAGTAAACTAGAGTTTGACATATTAATTGTTTATATGTATCACAATTAATATGTCTTTTATAATTAAATAAAGTGTACAAAAATATTATGCACGAAATCCTAAGGCTCAGCAATCTGCTGAGCACCCTGCTGAAGCCTCAGCAGGCTGAGTCTGCTGAGTAATATTTCCACACTCACCTTTGCGGTGTTGAAAACTTCATTTTTACAGTCAGGAAGGATGCTGATGGACCAAGGAGGTAGCGCGTGTACTCAGTGTTATCGAAAGACACAGTTGCTGCAGGTTTCGTATTATAGTTTGCCAGAAAAACTTCACAGTTCCCTTGCCAGTAGTAAACAACAACAAAAAAAAAAAAAAAAAACAAAAAACAAAAAGAACTCACTTAAAAAGAAGGTTAAAAGGGGCATATAATTTATTGTTACCATAAAATTTGCTGGTAGTGGTTATTAAATGATCGATTAATTAACGAGCAGAAAAACGATTTGATTTCACAATCATCAACAATCAACCGAGGGTTCTCTAAATCCAACTGAAAAGGGAGACTCATTAAATCAGAAAAGAAAAGGCTTCAGAATGTCGATTAAGTCGTTTACGAAGCTTCGTCGTCCTCCCCCTAATCTCATATCAAAACATAGTCCTGTGAAAAGCGTAAAACACTGGGATCTACATCATGATTGTGACTAATACATATGAGGAATTCAAATCCAAAACAAAAAATTTGACATAGAAAGAATGTATAGAAAAGTGCACACAATACTCGCAAAGTCAAATACTTTACATATAATAACATTACTTTACGCGTATTCTGTGTATTTTCAGTACCTCTGTCATTCTTTACATAGATGTTGGAGACTGAAAATCGCATTGTCAGTCTTCATAACTTGAACCTTGACTTCCCATACTGTGATACTCATTCGAAGAACAGAACAATGTTTTTCTCAAAGAAGCTTCTTGAGAATTGCTTGGCCAACACATTCTTACCAATAATCTTTACATGAACATACACCATCTATAAAATGATGGAAACGGCTGGTATCCCTTAGAATTATTTCTCTCCCAACTATCCTTGATATGTGCTTACTAAATTCATGACAATCACCACAAACCCTGAGGTTCTTTGTGATCAAGATTGGTGTCCCACCGCGTACACTGATTAATCCAAAAGCAATAGCAAGCTTCTCACTATGGCTTGAAAGCCTCTGAATCTTTTCCACATCATCTTCATCATGGAGAACACAACGCAGATCCGGAACATAACCTTTCTCTCTAGCTGATGACAACAAACAATGCAGTTTTCGATATATTTCACCAGATTGAGGGTGTGACTTGTCGCCTGCAATAAATTGATGAAGTTCATTCCTTACTACAATCCAACTTTTTCCTGGAGGCTTCACCACACCGTTTGCCTCAAATAGTGCCCTCAATTTTTTGACTTCTGACCAAAGCCCTGCTGCAGCATAAATGTTAGATGCTAATATATAGTTACCAGCATTGCCTGGTTCAAGATCAAGAAGTTTTTCGAAGACATATTTTACGTATTTAGTCTCAGCATATACTCTACAGGCACCTAGCAGAGCTCTCCATACAGATCCATCGGGAGTAATTGGCATAGAGCTTATGAACTCCATTGCCTCGTCTAATCGCCCGCCTCTCGCTAAGAGATCAACAATACATGCATAGTGCACAAGCTTTGGGGTTATGTAGAAACTTTGGACCATTAAGTCATAAAGCTGCATTCCCTTCTCTACCAATCCGGAATGGCTACAAGCAGACAAAACAGAAATAAACGTTACATCAGAAGGCGTCAACCCTTCTTCTAGCATTTGTGAGAATGAAAGAACCGCATCACTTCCACGGCCATTCATGCCATATCCAGAAATTAAGGCATTCCATGAGATAGCATTTCGTTTCGGCAAGGTCTTGAAAACGTTTTCTGCGTAATGCATACAACCACATCTTGCATACATGTGAATAACAGCATTGAATATAGACAAAGGATAACCTAAAAACGATACCCTTCGCAGCATGTAAGCATGTAAACAAAGGCCTTGAGATAAATTTGCCATATGAGAACAAGCAGAAATTGCATTTATTATTGAAGATGAACTAGGTTGTACTTTGGAAACCAATCTGTGGAAAGTTATAATTGCTTTGTGAGCTTGATCACAACGTACATAATTGCACATCATAGCGTTCCATGAGATTACGTCCTTGTCGTTTAGGCTTTCAAACAATATCTCAGCAGTTCTTACATCACTACAGTTCATATACATTTCAGTAAGAGCATTATTGAATGGCCTCTCTATTTCAAAACCTTGTTTTATTGCATAAGCATGCACAGATCTACCAGCTCGCAAATATGATTCATCATCACAAGCAGCAAGAATGGAAATTAATGTGTGAGAGTTGGGCTTGACGTCTAATGCCTGCATCTGCCTAAAAATCTCATAAGCATGGCCTCTTAGTTTGTGATTTGCTAGTTTTAAGATGTAAGTGTTCCATGAAACTATATCCAAATATTTTGACTCATCAAATATGCTGAAGGCATCTCCCACACAATTTAGCTCCATATACATACTAATTAGACCATTTCTAACACATGGAGTACTCTGATATCCACATTTTATAATGTAACCATGCATGCTTCTCCCATTTCTACATCCATTGCCTAAGTAATGAAATAAAGTTGACATTATACTTACAGTTCTTTCATTTGGTCTAAACCCCTCCATAATCATTCTTCTTGAATAGTCAAATGATTCTTCATAGAATCCACTCTCAACATGCATAGATATGATCGAATTCCACAACACATTATCCTTCTTCACAGAAGAGGCAAACAGATCAGAAGAATACTGCAGATTTCCCATCTTAGCATACATGTTCATCAATGAATCCAAAACAAGCACTTCTGCACTAATACCACTTTTAATCACTATTTGATGAAGTTGGGTTCCTAAGTTTAAAGACAATAACTCCTCACAAGACTGGATGACAATAACAAGAGTAACAAAATCATATCTGATCCCATTGTTGAGCATCATTTTAAAGAGATCCAGGCACTTCATGAAATGGCCATCATCAAAATACGCAGTTATCATCGCATTCCAACAAGCACTGCTGGATGAATCCAACATATGGAAAACATTAAAGGCTGCTTTTACATCAAAACGGGCATACAATCCAATTAAACAACAGCCTACATGGGAACTTACATCCAATAGCCCATTCCTCAATGAATACGCATGGACTTCCTTCCCAATTTCCACTTCCAAAAGCTGTCCACAAGCCAAAATTAGAGAAACTACGGTTCTTGAGTTTGGCCTCAACTTATCCTTTTGCATCTCTGTAACAAACAAAAGAGCCTCTTCATACTCTGAACACTCCACACACCCCATAATCATAGCATTCCAAGCAACAACATCTCTTTGAGTCATTTTATCAAATACATTAACCGCATCCTCAAAACAACCACATTTACAATAAAAGTCCACAAGACTGGTCCCTAAACGAACTTCTCCAATCAATCCCCTGCATTCTATACTTCGGTGTATCCTCTTTCCTCTATCAAGAGCTTGTAAATTACCGCAAGCCTTGAGAATTATGGGGATTGTAGCTGCATCTGGCAAAACGCCCGAAGCTTCCATACGGGCGTGGGTACAGAGAATTTCATCATCCCTTTTGAGCTTGGCATGATGCTTTATGAGTGCATTCCAGCCTCTTGGATCGTGGGTTGGGAGTTTATTGAGCGATAATGGAAGATTTTGGGGGCTTGATAATATTTTTGCCTCCATTTCTTTCTGGGTTATGGTAGCCAAGTGAAAAGGATGAGACTTCCTTCTGCTTTGAAGCGGCCAAAACAGCGACAATTGCATTGCAACAGCTGCTCTAACGGTACAAATTTTACTATCACAATAAAATGATAAATCATATACACATATACCACATAATAATGGTGTAAGATTCATTGATTATTATAAGTTTTGTTATGATTATAATAAAATAATATTACACAATTTACATCATCGATAATAGCATTCGAGTGAAGAGAATGTGTCCGTGTATATATTTCGTGTTCAGGAAAAAGAAAAAAAAAAAAACACTTTTACCATATCTTGTTGAAATAAAGGGATGGCTTATGACAATCTTTCATATTCATTTGGTTTAAAGAACAACAAATCAACTATGTGATAAGAAAATACTAAATGATGTATCTTATTAAACTAGTTATATAAAATTAAAAAGAAAAATTAACTCTGTGATTTGGGTGATGATTGATGTCATAATCAACAGATCGCAAGAAAAACTCAAAAAACAGAAACAATAATCGTAAAATCAAATAAGATTAGAAAACAAGAAACACATATTTACGTAGTTTCCGATAATGTACCAACTAGTCTACGGATAGAAAGATAAATTTCTATTATGCACAAAAAGTTACAAAGATACTAGTGATTGTTACAATAACTTCCGGTATTTATAGTCATGGAAACCTAACTCTAGCCGCCATAATGACTAATTAATATGTTTCCTAAAAACACCCCTGATGCGATCTAGTTACATCTTGTGGTCTTAGATTCGATTCAGACATGAACACCAGACTTCAGACATGATCACCATAATTCAGTTGAGAACATCTCACCTGAACATATCAGACTTGAATACTTGACTAGTTCAATTTGAATCAACTGAGTCTTTCAAAGTCAGCTTTGAAAGATTCAGACGCAAAGATCAAATCACCTATGACTAACAATCAAATTATGATTTGATGTATTTTTGGTAAATCTCGTTTTCTTCTAGCTATATTGGCTAACTCGTGTGTTTCAAAAGAAATCCATATACAAAGTATTAAAATTATATTGATTTCAAAGCATTTCATAAAATTTATTTTCCGGTTGATTTCTTCGATTCTTCTTCCAAGCTTATAAAGTTGATACTCTCCCACACACATAATTCAGAAAATCTCTAGCAACAAAGTTGTCGGTCCAGCATCGGCGGCTGCATGAATTTAGGGATATGAGTGGGAAATTTGTCACATTTTGTAATATTGACGCGTCTTTAGCTTCATCTTGAATTATCCTCATTAAAGACAATGTGGAATCTATCTTGGCGGATTTTTCTTTTCATTTCGACCCGGGCATTAGTTCGGAGGTTTTGAAGATCCATGCTATTCTTCTTGGCCTCGTGGAGGCCCAACATATGGGAATTTCTTCCTTGGCGGTTGAAAGTGACCGCCTGGTTGTGTGAACACACTTTCACATGATTTGGAGGACCTCTCGGTTTTTGGTTGCTTAGAGAAAGACTATCTCGTGTTACTCTTTTTTGATTTTGGGGTTTTGTTTTGTTAGGAATTTAGAACATGTCCCTGCGTATTTATTGACAATGCATAGTTTGTCATCAAGATCCCACATTGTCTCTAAAAATAAGGTAGGCGGCTGGATTCGACTTGTCAAAGCCGCCATCCCATCAATGTATTCCTTTGACGACACAAGCGCCCCCATATATAGCGATACACAAGGGCGGATTAGCCCACCCAGAATTTTTTCTTTTATTAGGTATATACCAATTATAAAATCCAGCCCAGTAGCCCACTAGTTCTGCCAACTAGTTCAGCCCACCTTAGAAAATAATAATAATAATAATAATAATAATAAACATTCAAACCGATTTATGTCTTAAAAAAAAAAAAAAAAAAAAAAAAAACTATTAACTCATTGTTTTTTGTCGTCCTCTTCAGCGGTGGGTAGGCAAAGGAGCAGAGCAGCAGCGGCCACTACTAAAAATTCTAGCTTTTGTCGCGGTGCAAAGTGCCACAAAAACCTAAAAAATTGACACTAGACCTATTGCGACGCCTATTGTTTTTGTGTCACCCGCGTAAAGACAACTATGTGCGCAAAAAGTTAACTGCCACGCCTTTCACCACACCGCGCAAAAAGTTAAAAATCTATCGCACTTGGCGACTAAACCGCGAAAAAAAAAGTTAAACTCTATTGCCACAGTACCACACCGCGGCAAAAGCAAAAATTATAAAAATAAAATAAAAATCAGAACGACCCCACCCCAACCCCATACCCACACACCCACCCCTATCCTTGAACGACCTCCCAAAACCACTGAATCATTGAAGATGCGTCACTGTATCCCAAGTATACATCATCACTAACTGAAGCTTAACGAATAGATATCTGGTCATTAGCGAATCAATAAACTCAAAACATATATATCTAATCATGTCAGAAAATATAAATGCACCGTATTTATTTCGTTGCAAACAAAAGCATTTTGAGATCATAGCAGCAAGCTGATTTTTAGACATTAGCTTACAATATTGAGGAGTATCCACAATTATGCTTCCATCATAACCATAACTTTCCGATCGACCTTTGTATCTCTGAATGAATCATGGTGCAGTGTTCGGAGTCCTTGGGTAAATTTGGAATAGATAGTTAGTTCCGAGATCAAATAGGTAACACATAAAGGAAATTCAAAGAAACATTGGGTCCAATGTACAAAACACATGCAATTAGATCCAAAACCGACTTGACAGAACACACAAAGAAAACCAAGACTTTTAAGCAATCGTAGCAGACAGACTTGAACAAACAGCAGATACAGAAATAGAGATACAGATGCATAACAAGTTTAGAGTCTTTAGACCTTGCACAAGGCTGACACAACTTATCAGGCAAACCTGATTGTGTGCATACACACAGAATTAGGACTTTGAAAGCTTAAGACCAAGAGTATTGCAAAGCAAGCAAGTCCAATAAAATAAGTTCTAGTTAGAAACAACCAACAAAACAGACTGAGCACGTATCAAGATTCTAAAACCAGACTTTCATATTCTGATCAGACAAGCATATAAAACAGATTGTACTCAAATATTCATGTCAAGACAAGACCAAAACAGACTAGTCACAATGACTGGACAACCAAGACAGATTCTGGACTGATGCAAAGGCCTAAAATAACATCTATCATGCATACTTACAACATGTGAAAAGAAACAAAAAACCTTTATAACAGAACATATAGCAGACTGCAAAAAGGATCATGGCAAGGCTAAATCAACTTTGAATACGATGATAACATGATATAAGACCAATTCAAGGGATATGACTCATCTGGGCAAGGTCTGGAAATGTCCTGGACAGGTCCAAGGACACAGACAGACTATCCAAACACCAGACATCAGACAAAACATGACAGGACAGGGCAGATGCAAATGCAAAACCTGAACCTATGCAAAGACTCACAAATTCTCAAAACGGAAGAGTTACACTTACATGATAATAAAAAAAAAAAGGTCCAACTATGGACTATAGACCATTTCAAACTGTAATCGTTTATAGGCACATCAACCCTTGTAACCTCTCCAAAAGAAGAAAAATTATCTATCAATGCATTATAACCATGATCCCAAAGTCTAATATAACTATCTTCAGGCAAGGCCGCAAGGGTCACATTTACATACAAAACAAAGTAAAATGACATACTCGCTGATTAGGAAACTTCCTGATATCCATCCAAAACAGTGACCCAATCATCCTTGGATTTAAAGGTGCTTTTGTCCTTCAAAAAATTCCTCACCTACAAAGTAGAAAATAAGTATGAAAATGACATTACTTAATCCTAATAGTTGCCTATTTAGACATAAGAATGAGAATGGGGGTATGGAAGGCAAAATTGGCATGTTAAGAGGTGATTCATACTAACCCAAACTATGACAGCAGTTCTGTCGTGCAATTCTCACGAAAAACCACTTCAGCCATTTGGAGAAGAGGCAATAAGGAAGGAACTGGCAGCATCTTCAAGATCACTAGCAAATGCACTAGGACCTGGTTTCTGTTGTTCAGAAAAGCAATTCACATCAAACATTAGTGATACGGCCGCCTCCAATTATATCATAAACAACCTCAATCTTAGCAAGCATTAAATAAAAACTCAGAGTGATGCTGATATATTTATCAAAGAAATCAGAGTTTACCGTTGAAGAAAAATAAAAAATCGAGCTCACAAAGTCAGCGGTGAGACGAAAAGATAGTATCAGTCCCATGGCCTTTAAATTTTCCACCGGACATGTCTCTTTCCTCGATCATAGCCCTAAACACTTACGGAACACCTTCAGTAAATGTTCAGTCATACGCATAGCTGCTTCTTGCCCTTAATCCTCCAAGCTTGGGACCTCGAAATCTGTGCAAATCAAGGAAAAGGTACCCACTCAATGACGACTAGTAGAAACATATGGACAAAATTGTGCCACTACATAGTTGTAGACATGATACACCCCTTAAATGATATTGGTCCCCTTAAATAAACTGATTTAAACTAAAACAAGACATTCAGTAGCTAAACTTAGTTGTCTTATCTCAATAAGGACAGAAAAAACTATAGCACGAGTTTCAGGACGGTCCATCCAGACATGTTCCGGTAGAGTACATAAAATGGACAAGGTTCAGAACAGAGTGCTGATCCAAGAACATACTATGAACCTCATTACCAACTAGAAAAATGGAAGATAAGAGACAGAAGCGTGAAACCAATGGTGACCAATGGTCCACCACATTCAGCTTGATTTCTCAGAACAACATTTTTCACACACTCAACACAATCAACAGTGCCCACATCACCCTCACACTGCCCTAAAACATACATAGAATGATAATTAGTAGTGTAAAAGTCATTACAATTCCTCATACCACTTTTCAAAGCATTCAAAGCAGTGTCTCATCTCTCCTCAAACCCTGATCCACCAACATCACTCCCGTTAGTAGTGTAATCGGCTTCTTTTCATGAAAGGAAAAGGACAACAAAGCATACAAAGAGAAACTGAAAAATAAGAAAGACCGTACAACCTCTATCAATCAGGGCAAAATCTAGGCTCAGATCCTTGGAAAAATTAATATAAAGGATGAGAATCAATGCAGGTATCCAAATGAATTCTCAGCACTTCTTTACCAGGGATTACCATCTCGTCTTTCAATGAATTCTGCCACTTCTTTCCTTACTGCAGGTATCGCAAGTGAATCACCGTAAGCACCTAAGGAAACACTGGAAAAGTAAAAACACTAGCGTTTCTTTGGACTCAAAAAATTCACGTCCCAATAAAACCACCATAATAAAACCAAGTTCAAACATCAAACTGGCTAAATACTGTAATGCACAATGTCTCAACCTATCAAACCATTAACTGTTAACACTATGGCTTTCTTTATTCAGTCACTTTCTGTGTAAAACTGGGGTTGGATGCACAAAATTCTGAGAAATAATTATTTTTGTCTCTAGAAGTAACAGTCGAAACATGTAACGTTTATTCATATATTTCTTTTGGGAATCATATCAGTTCATATGTTTACTCATCTGTAAGGGAAAAAAAAACCAGAACATCACTAAATAGAAATGGAACAAGTAAAATATGGTGTGTGGAGTAAATACAATGAAAATTGTTAATAAAACCATTTTCCATGACCATAACCAAGGTGCAGATCACCTATTTGAACAAATGCCTCAATATTTCAGATTTCTTTTATACGAGGATACTTTGAGATTGTGAAAACACATATAACACTCGAGAACAACAAATGATCCTTATCAAGATATCTTGCCATTTCCTTATTGATTCTCCATAACGAGGCATGACCCCCAACCCTCGACCCATCAACAAGGAATCAAAATGAAGTGTTTATACCCGCTAATTAATCAATTAATTACCAAAAAAACCATCACATGATGCTCAATTAATTCTCTGGCAGAGCTAATACTCGTTTTCATACAGATTATAGCTTTACACGGTGTAAATTTCACCTTTACGAACATGAATGAGATATTAGGGGCGAAGTCATACAACAAAACGCACAAATTTAGACCCAAAACCTAAAAGGCATGTAAAAATCATATTCAAAGAAACAAAGGACGAAAATTCAAGGAATGTGTAATATTCCGATTTTCGGGAAAAGGCAGACGTGTCATTTTGCGAAAACGAAATATTGGGTTCGGTTCGCTTTTATTCGGAGTTTAAGTATTTGTTAAATTTTATATATATATATATATATATATATATATATATATATATATATATTTCGAGATATATATGTATATATTTAAGGAGGAAAATCTGATTTTTTATGATAAAGGAAGATAATAAGATCTTTATATTTTTTTTTTGGGATTTGTTATTTAAGGAAAATAAATCCCCACAATTCTCATAACCTAATAGAAATCAGATTTCTCCACCTCCTAAATGGTGTTCTGCGTGTGTGGGCAAGGAATTAGGGCTGAGAGATTTTTCATCAATTGCTAAGTCGATTCTCAACGGTTTTCAGATCAGAGTAGAGCGCCGGAATCATTGTGAAGAAGACAACGTTTTGATTGCAGAAAGTTGAAGCTTTGATAAGAGAAAGATCGGTTTTATTCTTGTTTTTCGAGTTTTTTTGTTGGAATAAGCTTGCTAAAGGTAAGAAAGTTTCTTCATACAATCTAATTGTGGTTTAGAGTAGAATAGATCATGTTTTGGAGGCATATTGTATCAAGTTTTAAGCTTAGATGATGTTTAAGGATTAAGTTTTGTTTTGGATCTTAAAAGACATGTTTTTCTACTGTTTTTCTGCTATAATTCATGTGCAAGATGTTTAGATTCGAGTAGAGATCGTTAAGGGTTGAGGAACATGTTTTACGGCTTTTTCTGCGTAGGATGCGTACGCATTGGCTAGCAATGCACACGCATTCCTAATACAGGATTGCTTAGAATAAGTGCAGCAGGTTCAATGCGTATGCGTTCCAGAGTAATGCGCATGCATTGCCCCAGTTTTCTATATAATGTTGTTTTAAGCTATGTTTTGAATTTTAAACCTTAATTCATGATTAAATAACACTAATTAAATATGAACAAGCCCCGATTGAGTTTCTGATTCGTTCAGTTAAAACACCGAATGTACTCTTAAAGGGAGTTGAAGTTCGGATCCGTCGGAAGGGCATGAAAGGGCTTGTGCTTTGATGAACTAGGGTTCATCAATGTTTGTGTAATTGATAGGATGTGATGTCTAGTTGTCTAAGTGAGGGAGTAGAGCTGATAAGGTGAGTATTATCCTGAAAACACTTAGGTGACTAGTTAATTCACATTAATAATTACATAAGTGTAGTAAAAGCTAAAACGTCATCTATTCTTGGTTAGGCACTGATTCAAATCGGCGATGTGATAAGTTCATAAAAGGTGGACAACGCTACTGGCTCAAAAGGCTGAAGGGTAGTGGAGGAAATCAATCGAACGTATATGCATACCGGGGAGATCCCGGGACTACCGGTGCTAATCACCGTAGTTGGCAAGTATATCTCGTGGTGGAATTTTCACCATGCATTGTGTCTTTGAGTAATGATGTAACAAAGATAAGCTAAGTTAGAAACATATAGTCACGACGTGTCGGTGGGCATGTAGTGAACCCTAGATCGATTCGGTCTCAGTAAGGCAAAACTTTTAATAATAAACCTTAATTATATTGTAGCTTCTACTTCTTACTTTATACATTGTACTTACCTCAAATGCATGTTTATTTATGTGTTTGGGGGAGAGAAGACGAACGGGTAATCGATGAGTTCGAGGAGGACTTTGATGACGACGTTTGAGGACGCCGGACTTGAAGACCTTGTTTATTACTTGTTTATTTAAGTTTATTTCATAGATTTGGGTTATTGGAACTAATAGTTTACTTTTAGTACTTTGGAATTCGTACAATTTTGGATTCGTTGGTTTCGTTTTGGATGTAATAACTTTACATTTCCTTCTCTAGTTCCTGAACTTCTATTCTGAGATGTTTGAAAAAATTACCCGAGTCTTTTTAGCTTCCGTTTGCTTTCATTTGATACGACGTAGTAGAGGCTTACGTGTAATATTATTTATTTAATATTATGCGTGCCGAACGTTTCGATTTCTGTATAAGGACTCGGTGTCCGGGAACGGGGCGTTACAGAATGATACATAGCACCTCCGATGTTCACCTTAACTCCAGCAAAAAAAAACATATCATCACCAGCAGCCGACGAAATTTTGATCGATAATCCTCTGTTCATCTATTTGAGGAATCGATCGAAGAAAATGAAACTAAAATTAATCGCGTATGCAATCACAAATCCTTTATTCGTCATCTCATAAACGAGTAGCATCAGAATCAAAGAATAAGAAAATCTGAAAAGATTGAGAATCGGAGAAGATTAAGCATCTAAGAGTATAAAGAATCGAAGAATAAGAAAATCTAAGAAGATGGAATCAAGGATCGCCGAAAACAAAATTATGTAAGGTTCTGATGAGAATAAATATAATAATGTTATTATATTTATTTGAGTTAAGTGAGAAAATAAATATAACAATATTTTAATTGAGTTAAGTGAGAAAAAATAAATATAATAATACTTTATGCCACGGTCTATGTAAATGGTGACGCAAAAAGCAACCCCTAATTGGCGGAGCTGGGATGTTTGTTGTCTGCCGAAGAACTTGGGAGGCCTTGGGTTTCGGGATCTTGAGGCCTTTAATTTAGTTCTACTGGCTAAGCAGGCTTGGCGTTTGTTACAGTGCCCCACGGCCCTTGTTAGCCGAGTTCTGAGTGCTAAGTATCATCCGGGTATGACTATCATTGCTGCAGGTTTAGGGAGGCGACCCTTTTTTCTTTGGCGGAGTTTGTTGGAGGGGCGGAATCTACTCGCGGTGGGTTTGAGATGGCGAATAGGAGATGGACATTCGGTCTTTGTCTTTCACGATGCATGGGTCTCTCGGCCACCTTCCTTCTGCATCACACATTCCTCTCATTCACTTCTGACCGGCACTTTGGTACATGATATCCTGGCGGTTGGCGGTCGGCAGTGGAGCCTGCCTTTGATCCGGCAAGCTTTTAGCCCATGGGAGGTGGATGTGATTCTTCAGACTCTTGTTGCTGGCCCTTCCCACCCTGATAGACGTATTTGGCATTATGATCGGAAGGGGTGTTATACGGTCAAATCAGGCTATTTCTTAGCTTTGAGCTCGCGCGGGGGGTTGTACTCGGCTTCTCGTGGGTCATCCTGTTAGGTGTAGTGCCCGAAAGACAATTTGTGTAATTGTTTTTAATAATGGATGACAGAATTTATCTCACCTTATTACTTGCTTTGTGCTTGTAAAGTAATACACTGCTGCAAGCCCCAAATATATCTGTATGTAACCACTTAACTCGGTGTATGGCATGCACATGAGGATTGAGTTAGTGGTGATATACTTAAACTGTTAGTCCGTGGTGAACTTAATCAGAGTTTAGGGTCTCTTGATTAAAACACAAATAATGCGCCTAGAACACCTTATGGTGTGACAGTCTTATTCGGATTGTCGGTAGAGGGTACCTACGTGGGGCATTTATATATGATGGCATTCATATAGGACTGGACCGATTTAATCTGAATTTCTCGATATAATTCCGTAATCGAGGAATCTTAGTAAATCATTAGATGATCATATATGGATCAACCTTAATCCTGAGGTGATCACAGGGTGCTGCTTGTCTCGGGGTAGTGTTTGATGTGTTAGTTACGGTTCACTTCAATATGTGTTCCAAGCCACTTCTCGTTGGCACTATCTCCTGATGAGTGAGTAGTTCTGATTTTCACAGACATGGAATTCATTCCTTCCTGCGGGAAGTAGAGAGACAGTCCCCTTATTTGTTAGCCCTAAGAAAGTGATCGATCCCGGGAGTTCACATTTGACTAATTAGCTACTTGTCAGATATGTGTATTAATTGATCATCAGGGGGTTAATGGTAAATAAGGATAAGATATTCTGAGTTGGGTTCACGGAGACTTCCCACTCAGAATGGACAGTCTATGGAGGGTTAATCCGTATGTAGTGATTATATCAATGGATGCTTATTCACTCTATGGGTTGAGTATAAGTATACATCTATAATCGGTAGAGTTCAGTTTCGGGTTTATGGTGGCGTAATCCCGGAATTAATAATTAATGTACTTATTATGTTCGATGAATAATTAATTATTGGAGCTACTGGTTATAGGTCCATGGTCCCCGATGTGGCTTCTATAATTCGGAATGATATTCTTGTTATTTGGGCCTCAGTGATAATTAATTGGCTGGACGAATTAATTGATATGCATGGATATTATTTAGTTGAGCTAAATAATATAATACACAGAAAAGACATTTTCTGTGGGCCTGGTGGTCTTAGTGTGTGGCGCCAATATGTCTTGGATTTTCCAAAAATTAGTTTTCTTGGATAATGACATATTGTGTAATTAGTTATTTATTTGTTAAATAATTAATTGGATAAATAAAAGAAAATAATTTATTTATTATTTATCTCTTAACTATAAGGATAATTATATTTTCTTATTATAAGATTATAATTATCTCTTATTTTTATTGGATAATAATAATTAGAATTATCTCTTTTATTTTGTTAAACCGATTGGGTATAGGTTTTCTCTCTTGGATTTTGTCTATAAAAAGATTGTTCTCCCCGAGCCCTAGGTGAAGAGAAGGCCACGAAATTCATAGAGAAAAAAAGGCTACGGAGTTCGATCCTTAGCTCCACCCGGTTGGAGAAAAACTTAGGGTTTTTCTCGGTTACATATCAAGGAGGTTCCAATTCCAATAATCGGTGTCCACCAACCACCGTTTGGAGAACACATTGGAAGATCAAGGCTTCTCATCCTAAGATTAAAGCTTTTCTTCCTACTATTGGTAAGATAAACTTAACCCCCTTGTAGTAGTTTAAGTCCTTTAATTATGTATTGTGATTTATAAGTCGTGATCCATTCGCTGCGCGTAGATCTAACTCGTTTAGATCTAAGATCCTACATCCTTCATGTGGTATCGGAGCCAGATTTCGACGGTTTATATAGTCATAATCATAATTAAACGATTTAAAGGAGTGGAATTGCATGTAGGTAATTTTATTTATTGTTTTATGTTTTGATAATGATTAGTTGCTATGGTTGAAGAGATGGATTGGGGGTTGGCACTGTTTACCCGTTAGATCTATTGTAAGCTCATATAAACGATGAAATTCCGTTCATATGAGTATAGGAAATTATGTAATTTATTTTTATTGCAATTTTAATTTCTAGAAAATAGATCTGTTTAGTAGCTGTTTAGCTATTTCATTTTTCCCGTTGATCGAGCCGTTGAAACTAAAATCCCTCCGGTCAGAATCAAAATTGGAAGATGTTGAACAATTCCACAAAATTTGGCGTCGATCGGGCCGTTTTGATATTCGTTCGTTTCTGCAAAGAAGCTGCTGTAACAGAAAAATGCAGGATTCACTGAAACCCTACCTGTAACTTCCTCGAATTTCTGGGAGAGTTTGGACCGTTGAAACGAAAATCCAAGCGGTCGGATCGATAAATATGGAGTTTTTGACGTGGCATAAAAAAATTTCATGTCGATCGGGATTCATCTCGATTCCCGACCGGCCTCGGGAAGTCTTTGATGCGGCTATTTGTAAAAGTCGATTCGGCAGCAATTTGGGCGGCTCACTGGAGAAAATTGACAAGTCAAAGATCCGATCCAACCGTCCATATTGAAGCCCGAGGAATGAAGAACAGATCTGGAAAGTTTCGTCGCGATCCGAATTCGTATGGTTTCCCGATTATCGAAGAATTTGAACAGATGCAGATTATGTTAGAAAGTAGTAAACCCTAGTTAGGGTTTGGTTAATTTATTTTCTAATAGATTAGATACGGGGGTGCCAACGGTCCATCTCGGTGTTTATTTTCCGCACTAGTATACATGTTTAGATTGTATGTGTAGAACCGGAAAATTGCCATGACATGCATCATATCATGAATTCCACTCCATATGCATACATGTAGAAATTAATTCGAGGAATTAGTTAGGCATGTATAAAACACGCAATTAGTTTTAATTAATTGTTTGATATTAATTAGAAACTAATTAGGGTAAAAACCGAGGAACACGGGTTTTTTCAATCGTCGAGGTTGGGTGATGGATTCTCGGTGAATCCCACTCTGCGAAAGCATAAGGAGTAAAATCCCGAAACCTCGTGGTTAAGGTGTTGGATTCTCGGTGAATTCCACCTTACCTAGACGAGATTACGTTTTTTGTTCCGTAGTGTCTACGTGAAAGTTTGGTGTTTAAGGATTGGATAATCACGGGCATACATGGTTCGAAAGTGGTTTAACCATGGTTGGGTGGTCAACAGTAGCTACGGCTCGATCGACTTCACCCTCCACGTGTGGCGTTTGCACGGGGGTCTGGCAAGGCTGAGCCATCCGAAGAGCCACTACGGCTCAACGGAGCTCCCCTGGTCTTGACCCGTCCGACGGCCACATATGTTCCAACGAATAGGTCGGGTGGGCTACCCCACGTAACCGGCAACATTCGGGCCTATGATTTATTGTTCCTTAATGTAACATCAAGTCCAAAAACGTGATCAGTAAACCCACCACTTTTTCAAAATATTGAGTGAGAGCGGGAGAGCGACAGCCGACCCCACGGCCTCTACTGTTGACACAAGCAACGTGAGAGAATGGTGACGCCTCGTGCCGGCTTTGATTTCGGCCCCCTAAGGAAGGCCTTCACCGCTATCAAAATTCAAGGCTTGGTCTCCGAAAGGATAGGATTTTGGGTACTCGTCGGGTCACTGACCGACCCTAAGGCGGCACACTCGGGGTCTACCTAAAAATCTGAGACATTAGGTCACACTCATAAAGGGTATTTTTGGTCGTACCTTGGCTGAAAAAGGAAAGGTGATTGACGATCACAAATGAGATGTTTGATTCTCAATTTGATCTTCAATATTAACCGAAACCTCTTTGACCTACCCTAAGGCGGCACTGATGTATTAGATTAAAACCTTGGAACGGTAGGATAGACTATAAGTACTTAGTTTATAGTTCCTAAAATTTATTAGTAGTGTATGATTTGGATTTATTTTCTGTCAATTTTATTTACAACTGTTATACATATCCTTTGTGGATTTAAGTGTATAGGTTTTCTCTCTTGGATTTTGCCTATAAAAAGAGAGTTCTCCTCGAGCCCTAGGTGAAGAGAAGGCCACGAAATTCATAGAGAAAAAAAGTCTAAGTAGTTCGATCCTTAGCTCCACCCGGTTGGAGAAAAACTTAGGGTTTTTCTCGGTTACATATCAAGGAGGTTCCAATTCCAAGAATCGGTGTCCACCAACCACCGTTTGGAGAACACATTGGAAGATCAAGGCTTCTCATCCTAAGATTAAAGCTTTTCTTCCTACTATTGGTAAGATAAACTTAACCCCCTTGTAGTAGTTTAAGTCCTTTAGTTATGTATTGTGATGTATAAGTCGTGATCCATCCGCTGCGCGTAGATCTAACTCGTTTAGATCTAAGATCCTACATCCTTCACATCCTCTTCTGGGCCAGACAGAGTATGGCATGATGTTTGGCGAGTGATTGTACCTCCGCGAGTCCAGCATTTTCTGTGGAGGTGCCTGCAGGGTTGCTTACCGACCGGGGAGAACCTTCTCAAGCGAAAGCTTGGGGATGGGGTTTGTTTGGCATGTGGACGGGAGCGGGAAACTATGCGCCATGTCTTGTTTGACTGTGACTATGCTAAGGCCATCTGAGGGGCCTCTTCCTTTGGGAGCCAATTGGCTCGGCGGTCATCTGGGTTTCGGGAGTTCTTTGGGGACCTTATGGAGCGCCTCTCAATAGAGGAGGTGTCTGAGTTCTGTTGTATGACTGTGTGGAATCTTTGGAAGGCGCGCTGCTGTGCGGTTTTTGAGGGTGCGGCCATCCATGTCTCCTGCATTGTCTCATCTTCTTCTGTTGCGGCGTTAGAGTACAGGCAGGTAATGAGTGAAACTAGTGCAGGGTCGGAAGGGGCTCCACATCCGCAGGTTTGGACTCCGCCGGCATTGGGTACTTGGAAGTGCAATACGGATGCTTCGGTGACGGCCGCTGGTTCGGGTATTGGGCTAATTTTTAGAGATTCTGAGGGGTCTGTTGTGGTGGCCTTCTCTTTTCACATTGATCCGGGTGATGCCCCGGAGCTACTGGAGATGCGTGCCGTAACGCCCCGATTTTTATGCCATAAAGCGATAAGGGTATAGTTGTCAAAATAAGAATAAAAATAATAATGAAATACAATTTATGGTTATCCAAGTTTTATTTAGGGTGAGTAGGTCAATAATTATCCACTCATATATTATTATCACTCACTATTATTAATACTCCGTACTATTATTATTATTATTATTATTATTATTATTATTATTATTATTATTATCATCATCATCATCATCAGTCACTATTATTACAATTACTATTTTTTAGAACTTTTATTACTATTACCATCATTTGGAAATTTTCTAATTAGCTTGTGATCGACATACCCCTTGTATATGTGTTTCCTTGTATATATTTTACACCTACTTCAATTCTTGTCATGATATTAAATATAGTTTAATTGTATTTATGCATACGAATTAAATATAGTTTAATTGTATTTATGCATACGTATTATACTTATAATATAAAATGAATGTACATGGATATGGGTACTTGCAATATTATACATTTTAAAATTATAAAAACAACTACACAAATTTTTCTTTTGTCAAATCATGGTTCATAACTAGATAAAACATAAATTTTATTTAATTCATATATTAATGCTAGACAAGTTACATGATTTAAGTGATATATTTAAGTAAGGATTAATTATCTTCCGTTATGCATGGTGATCTTTTACTTCACTTTCATTTTTCTTTGCAATTCAGCGAGGTACATATATACACTACATTACATTCTTCTTCACATGTATTATCCTTCACCACATCTCTTTTCCAAATTATACAGCCAATTATATTAAGCAATAACACTACATTTTTCTCCCACAATTAGAGGTGAATGTTGAAGTCCCTATTTTATGGTTGGGGCCATAGGACGTAAAGAAAAAATAGAGATGAGTTGGGCATGAAATTATAGTGTTACGTGGCTGTTGGCATGTAAAAGGGTAATAGACTGAGATTAGAAGAGTGATTTGATACTGCACGATATCACTTTGTTGGAAAACTTGATGAGTGTATGGAATGCTGAAACGAAAATTATGCTCGATATTATATTCGATAGGTGAGTTCAATTTTATTTTTTTTATAAAAAACAAGTGTGTTTTTTTAAAGTATTTTCAAAGTATTTTGATTGAATATATATATTATTGATATGTATAGATATCTAATATGTTTCTTGTTACAAATGATTTATTAACTTTCTCGACTTAATAATAACGTGATTAAACAAATCTTGTACAAATGACATTGCATGTCCCACCTCGGTGGCATGGTACCGTACTTCCCGCTTCGCACGGCATGGTATATTGTACTTGTACCTTTCCCGCTTCGGCGGCATGGTACCGTACTTCCCGCTTCGGCGGCATGGTTCTCGTTCTCGTTCTCGTTCTCGCTCGATGGGCCCGCCGAGGGTTTCGCAGTCAGGTTAGCTGAGCATTGGGCCTGTAACCGCAGTTGTGGGATCCGAGGCAAGTGGACTCTCCGGAAGCCCCAGGAGATTGGGTGTCGGAAGGACGGACTTCACTATAAAAAAATTACTTGTTGTGGATATAAGGTGGTGAAACGGGAGTCATAAGGCAGAGACAATCGTATCAGCTGTATCGATGTCTAGTAAGGGAACTTGATGAATTGACGGATCTCGAATGAGCTTGCTCGACTTGAACTTGATATATAAATTTTAAACAAGTATATTAGTACATAAATACTCGAACAAGATTTCTAGAAAATGTATATTTTGTTACAACATTTTTTTTAAAATATATAACACTCTCGCACATGCTCATACCAGCGTTTTTGCTGACGACTCGTTTTCTTTGTGTTTTTGTTTTGTTTTGTTTTTCTTCTATAAATAAAATCAGGTAATTGTTCGAAAAAGATGTAATGAGGGCGAAAGCGATGACATGGACTTGGATTTTGAAACATGCTATTATTGTAGTATTTTATTTGCTGTAATTTTTATAATTGAAACAATTAGTGTACATTTGTAAATTTAATTATAAAATTATTGGATTATCTTGGAAAAGATAGTCTAGTTAATGAAGTCGCGGCGAGAGCTTCGCAACCCCTCCTAGAATGACCCCAGTGGACCTAGGGGTCGGGAGTAGGGTATTACACGTGCGATTTATCTAGCTATTGAAGAAGCAATCCGGCTGCGGTTCTCTTTTATGATCTTCCAGAGCGACTGCTTATCTTACATTCAAGCTTTGTTTCGTCAGTCGGATGACCTGTCTGTCCTGGCATGTCTTGCGCGTGACTGTCTCTCAGCTTCTGCTTATTTTGCCTCTTGCCGTTTTTGTTTTGTTAAACGCTATGGTAATGTCCCCGTGCACCTTTTAGCCAGACGTGGTGTCGCGTCTGAGGGAGCTATTTCCTAGGGTACTCATCCCCCTTCTGATGTAGTCTCCGCAACACTTGCGGATTTGCCTTAATAAAATTTGTTGGTTTCTCAAAAAAAATTTGTCCCGGAAAAATTCTACACCCGGTAAAAAAAATTATTGGCTTTTGTGGCTCACAATCTTAAAGTGCCACAAAAAAAAGATATTAAAGCAACAGTTTTGTAGTGTGTGGCAAAAAGTCCGACACAATACCATGTTTTTCTTGTAGTGGGTAATGGAGCAGCAGCAGCGCTTTCTTCAGTTCATTCTTCAATTATGCGCCAAGAATTCAAGGTAATTGTTCAAGATAATCCTAATATTCTATTCTTCTATCTTCACCAAACTAATTCTGCAAGAGAGAGAACACACACTAATCTATTGACCTCAATTACTTTTTCTAGGGTTAAATTTATTGAGGTTTTCCATTTTGAAAGAAGGGATGGTTTGTGCTATTTGAAAGAAGGGATGATTTGTGCTATTGCTTGAACATGTTTGTCCAATCTGAAATTGTTAATTTCTAAATTCTTGTAGTGTTGTTTGTTGTGTAGATATTTCTTCACAACTTAAAGTGTTTTAGTTGTATCTAAGCTTATATATATATATATATATATATATATTGAAGTGGTCCTTACCAATTCTATATAATAGAAGTTAGATGAAAGATAGTACATGAAGAAAAAACTGATCAATTATTTATTCAGTAAACTTGTGATGTATTTTGGTACACGACTGGTGCAGTTAATATCCATGAAAGACCAAACATTTAATAAAAAAATAGTATTTTGGATCATCTATGAATACTCAAATCTGAATGTATGAAATTTAGTGATTTTAAATAGGTGTGGAGCTCGATTTTTGTTAATAGCAAATGAATGATACTGGCTCAGTGGTTCGTTTTTGTGGTGTTGGGTAGTAGTATTGTTTTGGATGGCAATTTCGATCCAACCCGGTGGATATCCACCCGACCCTGACCGTTAGGGTAGGGTATTTTGAAGGGTAGGGTAGGGTATGTGTTTGATTTTTCAAAACCCGTCGTGGGTAGGGTAGGGTATGAATATGTATTTTCTACCCGTCATAATATCCACCCGACCCACCATATAATGTATAATGTATAAAAATTAATAATCTAACGTAAAATTGAAATGTCACTTCTTTTAAAAGAAAAAAAAAACATGTCTTCCTCAAAAAATGAAAAAAAAAATGTCACGTAGAAAAATAACTAAATAATTATGATTTAAGACTTGTGTCCCCCCCTCCCCCCCCCCCTCCCTTTTTTTAGTATTTTACAAACATATTAATTATCAAAATTAATGTGGTCTACTTCTCTCTTTCTAATTCCAATTGTCGGTCAACTCTACCGAACTGCAGAAAGGAGTGTATATATATATATATATATATATATATATATATATATATATATATATATATATATATATATATATATATATATATATATATTACTTTTTTTATGATTACTTATATTTATTTTCAAAAATATTGCATTTTCCGGTTTGCTTACTTAGTATATTAATACTTTTTTTTTTGCTAAGCTTTACCTATTCATTGTCGTTCTTGCATTTTTGCCACTCGTTTGTCGTTGCTACGGCGGCGATAGTACATATATAGTTGTTATACTTAGTTGAAAATAAAAATAGATATCTCCATGGATATATCCACAGACCCGTGGATATCCGTATGGGGAGGGCATGGATTTAAAATTTTCTACCCGCATGGGTGACGATGCTGGATTTTCTCATGTATAATTTGAGGCCAATTTAATCTAGGGATGATAGAATCAAGGATGATTTTGGGGGTGATTTTGGTGTTTTATGGCTGAGTCCAAGAATGTATCTTGGATTGCCTACGTATCTGTGTAATGTCCAAAGCAATCAAGCCTTACGTAGTTCCCTGGAATGATGTATTTATAGGCACATGTCCTTCTCTCGCCCTAAATTTGGGGCGGTTTGGTCTATTGACATAATTACCCTTAAATGGGCCTTGCCCTCTTGCCCAAGTAACCGCCTTGGATGGTGGGCCAGGAGCCTGGGACCGAAGTCCATGGTATCGACTCGATGGACACCGACATGGGTACTCGAGATGGAACACTTGCAAGATCTGCCGGTTGCGGTGGTGATCACCGATTCGTCTCGTATTCGACCCGATGCGGATAATATACTTGGACTTTTCCACATGCCGAATTTGGACCGGACCAATTAGATAATTCCACGTGGAGGGTGAAATCCCGTATCGTCATAAGCCCCCGGATCCGTCCGAGCTGCGAGGTCGGGTCCGATCTGTCAAAGGTGTATCTCGGCCACCTTTGTCATCCAATGCTCGAATTTAAATCGCCATGCGGACTTACTTCTGTGGAGTCCGACATACGGCCTTTCCATGTCCTTTGCAAACTTTTTTATCTTAGCATTATCTCGTCCCAGGACTTATAACGTGTGGCTAAGTTGACATCGACTTCGATGCCGTAGCCGTCGAAGGAATGATGAGATGTCCAACTTGGGATTTGTCTCGGTCGAGGTCGACTTCTCCGAAGAATTTGACTTGCCCTGACTTTGGAGTACAGCATTCGGATCTCGAATGTCAGTCTAACAGTCTTGAGACTTTGCCTTAGCGCCAGAGATGATGCTTCTTCTTAGGCTTTGCCCTTTTTAACCAAACGTTGTCTTTGGCTTCCATCTGTATAAACTTTTAGCCGGTCATTTGGACTTGGCTTATTTTTTCCTTGAAAAACTGTCACGTTTTTCCTTCTTTTCTTTTGTATTTGAAGTAGACCATCTTGCTTTATTGCGGCCTTTGGCCTTATTTGCACATCGGCCTCTCTCGTGTCGATGCATATATGTCGATATACGCCTCCAAGTATCATGAGAACCTTAGGTTTGGATCATATTTGGCCAGTCTTTGTGACTAGGCTTTTTTGTTATAAATGCTGAAATTTTTACAAGTATTTGGTGTCAAACACTTTTGTTGCATGTCGATTCCCATTCCTTTGCTCGCTTTTTCTCGAGTATTCAATGTCGACTCGTTGTTGCCTCCAAAGTATAATGCAGATTCATCATCTTCGTTATACTTTCAGTAGTTCCATTTGTCGACCATATGTAACTTGTCTTCCATGCTTTAGCATTTTTTGGACTTTTCTTTGTTGTTGCGTGGTAGAAGAGATGCCCCTGGTTGTCTCATTTCGTTTGTCGGAATCGATGCTCTTTCGGCTGTCGATAGATATTTCCGCCTACGATGTCCTAGTACTTACTGTCTAATAAGGCGGTAATACGTAAATGTCGCTACGGATCTCGGTGTCGTGGTGTTTCTTTGTCGTTCATGACTCATGACACATGACCGCCGAGAGTTTTGGACTTGGTCCGAACTCGATGCCTTAGCCTTTTGGTTCTATGGAACTTTTAGCTTCACCGGGTTTGTCGATCGAAATGATCATGTTGCCCGGCCTCGATGCCCTAGTAAATTCTCTCTCTTGGGAGTCGGATTACGCCGCCGTCGACTCGGACTTCGATGCCATTGCGTTTTCGTCCTATTAGGACTTGTAAACGTTGACTGTCGACACTGAAGGCATCCGACTTGCGGATCCTCGTAGACCGTTGAGTAGATCCTTTACGGAGTGGATCCTCGAGATACGCCAGGCACTAGTCAAAAAGTCGCAATAACCATAGGGATAGTCCCCGAAATAAGAAGGCTCGTCCCGCCATGCTCGGCTAGGAGAGTTCCAAAAAAAATAGCTCGACCCGCCAGTTCGGTAGGGTGAGTTCCAAAATAAGATAGCTCGACCCGCCAGTTCGGTAGGGTGAGTTCCAAAATAATATAGCTCCGAGGTAAGATGCCGAGTCGAACTCGGACTTATTACAGATTCACTCATCGGTGAGCTCCAAATATGACGCCTAGTTTTATTTTTCTTCAATTTTTGCAGTATGTTGCTTGTCGCTTTTTGTTGTCCGTCTTTCACGATTCGATCCCCGGGACTTTTGAATTATGAATTTTGAATTCGACCTTTCCTTTGAATGTTGTTTGTGTTGTTGAATATTTGCCTAGGGTGTAGTCCTTTGGACTTAATTCCCTTGCAAAAGCTGCCTTGTGGGTGTAGTCCTTTGGACTTAATTCCCCGTGGCCCCTCAAAGTGTAGTATGAGTACATGACTCATGGTACACTTGGATATGAGTCGACTAGCACTGCATCGCCTTATCGGCTTGACTTGGCTATCCGGTCGGAGCTCGAATCGACCGTCTTGCCTCGTCGGGCTTCGACATGGTCGAATTGAAAAATCCCTACTCGGCGTCGCACTTCGTGGTGCTTCGAACCGGTCGAATATGGTATCCATCGTGGGATCTTCCAACTCGCTTAGCATCGTGGCTTGCGCGAGGTCGGGAGTGATATAAGCTCTGTCGGTGACTTGGCTTTTTTCACTTTGTTTTATTTCTACTGCATCGTGTCGAGGTGATATAAGCACTGTCAGTGACTTGGCTTTATTCACCATATTATTCCGACTTCATCGTGTCGAGGATTTGTAGTTGTGGTTGACTTTTGCCTCTTTTATCTTTTAATCACATGGACTTCTTTTGCTTTAAATTTGGTCGAATTTTTTGCCTTTGCCATTTTGTATCGTGGTAGATTTGCAATGTGAAGGTCGTAAATCATAACAAACACAAAAGCATCTCGAGGAAAGACATGCTTAGTAGAATATTTATGAAATTGTCACATGGACTTATTACAAGACATAAAAATGTAAAAACAGAAGTTAATTGAGATAAGGCTTAGCTTATTTGGTGTAGTCTGTTGGTATCATGCTTAGATGGCAGGCGGACTTACATAAGATTGCCTTCGAGCTCCGAATATTATGCTGAGGCGAGCTTGGTCTTATTAAAGATGCGCTCGAGAGAGCTCCAAATATGATGCCGAGGCCAAGCTCGGTCTTATAAAAGATGACGCCGAGCCAAGCTCGGTCTTATAAAAGATACGCTCGAGAGAGCTCCAAATATGATGCCGAGGCAAGGTCGGTCTTATAAAAGATACGCTCGAGAGAGCTCCAAATATGATGCCGAGGCCGAGCTCGGACTTATAAAAGATACGCTCGAGAGAGCTCCAACTATGATGCCGAGGCCGAGCTCGGACTTATAAAAGATACGCTCGAGAAAGCTCCAAATATGATGTCGAGGCGAGCTCGGACTTATAAAAGATACGCTCGAGAGAGCTCCAAATATGATGCCGAGGCGAGCTCGGTCTTATAAAAGATGACGCCGAGCCGAGCTCGGTCTTATAAAAGATACCGCCGAGCCGAGCTCCAAATATGATGCCGAGGCCGAGCTCGGTCTTATAAAAGATACGCTCGAGAGAGCTCCAAATATGATGCCGAGGCCGAGCTCGGTCTTACAAAAGATGACGCCGAGCCGGGCTCGGTCTTATAAAAGATACCGCCGAGCCGAGCTCCAAATATGATGCCGAGGCCGAGCTCGGTCTTATAAAAGATACGCTCGAGAGAGCTCCAAATATGATGCCGAGGCCGAGCTCGGTCTTACAAAAGATGACGCCGAGCCGGGCTCGGTCTTATAAAAGATAACGCCGAGCCGAGCTCCAAATATGATGCCGAGGCCGAGCTCGGTCTTATAAAAGATACGCTCGAGAGAGCTCCAAATATGATGCCGAGGCCGAGCTCGGTCTTACAAAAGATGACGCCGAGCCGGGCTCGGTCTTATAAAAGATAACGCCGAGCCGAGCTCCAAATATGATGCCGAGGCCGAGCTCGGTCTTATAAAAGATACGATCGAGAGAGCTCCAAATATGATGCCGAGGCCGAGCTCGGTCTGACAAAAGATGACGCCGAGCCGGGCTCGGTCTTATAAAAGATAACGCCGAGCCGAGCTCCAAATATGATGCCGAGGTGAGCTCGGTCTTATAAAAGATTTGCCCATCGGTGAGCTCCAAATACGACTCCGAGTCGAGCTCGGGTTTTGGGCAAGACGAGTCCGTAGAGCTCGAATGCCGGTGCTCGATATCTCGAGTCTTTGTGGTGCAATGTGATTGTGATAAAAAAAACATTACACATATAATAAAGACTTACAAAGTATATAAGAATTTAAAATAACAATTGTAAGAACCTGGAGAACTAAAGAGCTCGGCTCGCTCTTTGGAGCTCGAGAACTCGCTTCGTGGATAGCCAGATACGGTAGATAACTCGCAGCTTTCTGGGGCGCCACAACAGTGTCTTTCCGGTGGCAATCAGACCTCGAAACGGATTCCGATCGGCACGAAATTTGGAGGGATCATTCTTCCTTCACTTTCCTTCGATGTGACCGGTGGAAATTTTCTTTCGATGGCTCAATCTCCGGGAATAAGCCGCCGATCTGGCAGCTGCTGTCCAGAATCCTGCTGCGTTTCTGGTGCCTGCAGTAACTTCCTTGCCACGATCGAGAAATCAAACGAACTCCGATCGGCCTAAAATTTTGAGGGCTTGTTCGGTCCTCATAATTCTTGAATCTGACCGGTGGAAATCTTGTTACAACGGTTCTATTGTCGGGAATATTCAGCCGACTTGTCTGCTCTCAATTAGGGTTCTGCTGCGTTTTTTATACAGCCGCAACTTCTTTGAGACGATCGGGCACTCAAAACAACTCCGATCGGTATGAAATTTGGAGGTCTTGTTCGTCCCTCCTAATCCTTGGATCTGAACAGTGGAAATCTTGTTCCACCGGTTGAAACTCCAGAAATAATCCATCTATCCGACCGCTTTTTGGGCTGCTGCATTTTTTATACAGCAGCAACTTCTTGGCGACGGCCGGGCATGTAACCGGACTCCGATCGGCACGAAATTTTGAGGGTTTGTTCATCCCTCGATATTCTTCACTCTGAACGGTGGGATTTTCATTCCAACGGTTCAAACTCCATAAATCAGCCGCCGATCTCGCTGCATTTTTGGGTGCTGCGTTTTTGCTGTTACAACAGCAACTTTCCGGCGACGATCGGCTATCTAAACGGACTCCGATCGTCACGAAATTTGGAGGGGTTGTTCGTCCCTCCTTATCCTTGAATCTGAACGGTGGAAATCTTGTTTCAACGGTTCAATTTCCGGAAATCAACCTCGGATCTGACTGCGTTTTTGGCATTAAATTGATCACGAACCACCACTCCTTGATCCATCACCGATAGAAGACCCTCCTTCTAGCGCCAATGACGATGCTGGATTTTCTCATGTATAATTTGAGGCCAATTTAATCTAGGGATGATAGAATCAAGGATGATTTTGGGGGTGATTTTGGTGTTTTATGGCTGAGTCCAAGAATGTATCTTGGATTGCCTACGTATCCTGTGTAATGTCCAGCAATCAAGCCTTACGTAGTTCCTGGAATGATGTATTTATAGGCACATGTCCTTCTCTGCCCTAAATTTGGGGCGGTTTGGTCTATTGACATAATTACCCTTAAATGGGCCTTGCCCTCTTGCCCAAGTAACCTGCTTGGATGGTGGGCTCAGGAGCCCGGACCGAAGTCCATGGTATCGACTCGATGGACACCGACATGGGTACTCGAGATGGAACACTTGCAAGATCTGCTGGCTGCGGTGGTGATCACTGATTCGTCTCGTATTCGACCCGATGCGGATAATATACTTGGACTTTTCCACATGCCAGCTGGACCAATTAGATAATTCCACGTGGAGGGGTGAAATCCCGTATCGTCAATGGGTAATGGGTAGGGTATGGGTAATGAATTTTTTTATGGATAGGGTATGGATATAGCCAAACCCGTACTCACCCGTACCCATTGACATCCCTTATGATGTTGTTCATATTATGATGAGACATTGAATCAATTTTACTTTTATAGGGCATAAGACATAATGGCACAACAACATCAAGAAAGAAAAAACGCTTTTCTCTTTCTTTAGAAAAACTGACACATCAAAAAGAGACGCACCATCTCCTTCAGTTCCTATTGAAGAAAACCCTCCTTCTATTTCGAATGCCCCTCCTTCCAAGTTACAAAGAGTTGAAAATGATAGTATCCCCGTTGATCTGAATATTGTGAGGGATCCCGGATTACGTATTCCAATTTGGAAACATCCTATCAATAAACAAGATGAGATAAGGAGAGCTTATATCCAAATGGGTCCATATCAACCACATCTTTCACAATATCCCATGTCTAAGTATGGAAAACAAAATCATAGTTTTCAATGGGAAATTGGTAAATCAGGCCACTGTAACGTCTGACATTCTTTTTCAGGTCAAACATTTTCTGACATTTTTTTCCGGGTTCCCGTCCAAATTTGGACGATTTCGTCCAAATATAGTCAAACCGTCCAAATTTGGATTCCTTTTCATCCCAATAAATTCACTGACCAAATTTGGATGAAATCCGTCCAAAATTCGGACGCAATGTCCGAATTGTGACGAATTCCGTCCAAATTTGGATGTTTCGCCCAAATTTGGACGGAATTTGTTCTTCTTCCTCCTTTTCTTCAAAATTAATTATCCTTCCTCTGTTCTTAATCTTATTTGATAAAGAAAGAGTTTTAGATCAAGAGGAGTCTTTAGAAGAAAAATGGCAACAAAGGTCAAGGTTTGGCAAGAGGTTCATGTCAAGCAAATTCCTCAACAAATAATGCAACAATAATTGAAATTGAAGAGATAGACTAGCAGTAGACATGAAAGAGATACCTTTACATTTTTCGATTTCTTGGTTATTATCCAATTTCTTTGTCTTCATCAGTGAATGGAAAATGAACCTGTCAGTTTTGGTGACTTGATCTCTAAACTGAGAAATATCTGGTGGAACTAATCTGGGAAAACTGAGACTGAGATTGATGGTCAGTTTAGTTAAGTATATTCAGTTCTGTGAAAGTCAGTTTGATGAAGTGCAACTGAGTTTCTTCGAAGTCGTAGTCGGTTTACGGTCTCGAGTTATCCGAGTATAGCTGAGTTCTACATCTGGGCAGCTGATTACAAGTCTGGAAAGTCAGTTTTGTGCTGAGTTTCGTCTGGTGGATTATAGCTGGAGCTGGGGTCCACATCTGGGGTATTTATGAGAATTCCGACAAAGATCTTATGGTGGTTAGGGTTTGGGATTTGTGCCTAAAAATACCAATGTTGTAATCAATGCAATGTGTGTCTTTCAAAGTGTTATTCACACACTTGTGAAAACCTTGTAATTCTGTGCATAATAAATATCTCCTTTTCTGTCCGTGGAGTAGTCGGCACAACGCCGGAAACCACGTTAAATCACTGTGTTCTTCTTGTTTCTGTGTTTATCAATTCCGCCATTTTTACGTTTGCATTGCTATCTGTGTTTTGTCTTCTTTCTTAAACTGCATATTCCTATCTGTGTTTATAACAGAACCGTCTATGGTTCTTCTCTGCTGTGCATAAAAGGGCATTGACCCAAAATGAATAAAGCATCGATCTGAGTTCTGTTTATTTCTTTTCTTTGTTCCTTTTATTGGATTTGGGCGACGAACAAATTTCGTCCAAAATTTGGGCGAACGTCCAAATTTGGAAGGAATCGTCACAATTCAGATGTTGCGTCTGAATTTTGGACGGATTCCGTCCAAATTTGGTCAGTGAATGGATTGGGACGAAAAGGAATCCAAATTTGGACGGTTTGACTGTATTTGGATGGGGAACCTGAAAAAAAATGTCAGAAAATGTTTGACCTGAAAAAAAATATCAGACGTTACAGTGGCCTGATTTACTAATTTCCCGTTTTCAATACAACTGGTTCAAAAAATCTCCATGGTTAGAGTACTCTCCTTCAAAAAAATGCTGCGTTTTGCTTTCCATGCTTCATTTTCGATGTGAATCTGATGCATCATCGTGCATTTTCTGTTGATGGATTTACAAATTGGAAAAAGGGTCAATAATGGTGATAATTGTAGTTTCTTGAAACATGTGGGCGGTCCTAATTCACCACATAATAATTCTGTGGATTCGGTTCATGCGTTAATGAATGTACCTCGACATATTGACATGGTGATAAATAAAGCAAGTGAGGAGGATATTCAAAAAAACCGGCTACGGTTGGGAACAACAGTTGAGGGTATTAATTGGCTTACTTTGCAAGGTTGTGCTTTAAGAGGACATGACGAGTCATTGCATTCAAAAAATCAAGGCAACTTTCTGGAGATGATAAAGTTTATGGGAATTTGAGATTAGATATTGGTGCCGTTGTCTTAGGAAACGCTCCCGCAAATGCAAAGTTCACATCACCCGGGATTCAAAAACAGGTTCTACATATCCTTGCTAATAAAGTAAGAAGAAAGATTCATGACGAAATCGGGGACGCTAAATTTTGTTGCTTAGTTGATGAATCCAAGGATTCTTCTAACAAGAAACAAATGGCTATTGTTGTGAGATTTGTGGATGCTTGTGGTTTTGTGCGGGAGCGCTTTCTTGATATTATACATGTTACGACAATGGCGGAAAAACTTAAAAAAGAGATATGTGATGCTCTTATTTCGATCCAATTTAGATGTTAATGACTTGCGAGGCCAGGGCTACGATGTGCTAGCAACATGTGTGGTGCATGGAATGGGTTACAAGCGCTCTTTTTTAGAGATTGTCCATCTGCATATTATGTTCATTGTTTTGCACACCGTTTACAACTAACATTAGTTGCTGCTGCTGAGTTTAACACTTCTATCTATTTATTCTTTTCTAAATTGACCACCATTGTGAATATCATTAAAGCTTCGCCCAAACGTCACAATGAGTTGCAATCAAATCAAGCTAATGAGATTGCATATTCTATAGTTGCTGGTGAACGTGAGACTGGTAGAGGGGCCAACCAAATTGGTACATTGCACCGTGCTGGAGCGACTTGGTGAAGTTCGCATTTTGATTCTATTTGTGGTATGATAGATATGTACACATCTATTATTATGACACTTGGAACAATTATTGATGATGGGTCGTCTCGAGCTGCATGTGGAGAAGCGAGCGGTGCTTTGATCACGATGAGATCATTTGATTTCATCTTTATCGTACAAACTATGCACAAAATCATGGCAATAACCGAGTTACTTTCTAAAGCCTTGCAGCGAAAAGATGTTGATATCTTGAGTGCCATGGATGTTGTCTCATCTACAAAAAAACTTCTTGCTGGCTAAGGGCCGAAGGTTTCGATACGTTGAATGAGGGTGTGATAAAAGTTTGCATAAAAAATAATTTTCCCATTCCAGACATGAGTTCTCGTCATGTAGATGCTACTGGTCGTTCATGTCAACAAAGAGGCAATATCACAGTTGAGCATTACTACCATTTTGACATATTTAACAATGCAATTGATTTTCAGCTGCAGGAGTTAAACGACAGATTTAGTGATGAAGCAATTGAGCTCCTCAAACTAAGTACATCTTTGGATCCAAAGGATGAATTCAAGTCCTTCAACATTGAGAATATATGCACCCTTGCAAAAGACTTTTATCCCAACGACCTCACTGGCCAAGATATGCATCAACTTAAATCGCAATTGACACATTATGAGTATGATGTCATTCAACATCCAATGTTTCAAAGTTTGTCCACCATTTCAGATCTGTGTCAGAAATTAGTTGAGACAAACAAATCTCAAATATACTTTTTGATTGATAAGTTGATTCGTCTCATCTTAACTCTCCCGGTCTCAACGGCAACCACAGAGAGGGCATTTTCAGCTATGAAGTATGTTAAATCCATTCTCCGTAGTAAAATGGACGAAGAGTTCCTTGCGGATTCCATGACGGTTTATATTGAAAGAGACTTCTCTCAAAATCTTGATGTTGATTCCGTTATTGATGAATTCAATTCCCAGAAACATCGTAGGGTGCAATTGAAGCGATTCAGAGTATTTAGTATCTAGTCATGTTGACATTTTAAATGAAAAACAAGTTTTTGATTTATGAATTGGGTAGTAGTAGACATGTTGTATCCAAATTCTATTTTATCGCCTTTTGTTCAAACTTTTATAAAATGTTATCTATTGGGTGTTTCTGTGTAATTTTTTTGCTCGAGTGTACTTGAAAAAAAATCGGTACAAAACAACTATCATGAAAAAAAATTATTCTAGCCCCCCCGACATAGAAATCCTGGCTCCGCCCTTGGCGATACATGACATGTAAACCGGACTACCTTCAAAGACACAACATCATCGCCTCTTCCATATATACCATAAAGTCATCATACATACTGCTACCCCCTCGACTGCGTATACCTGTCAATAACCATGGCCAACCAACTTTTAAAGGACGATGTTGCTGCTATATTGAGAATTTCATGTTGAGAGTTCTCCCACTGCTTTCGCCAACCGACACTCAAACAAAACATGTCCTTGGGTCTCAGTAGCTGCCCTACAAAGTGAGCAAACACTGTCCCTCAAGTTGCGCCTGACAAGATTATGGTCAGTCAACAAACAATCATGCATACACCATCATAAGTAGTGTTGTACCCTTGGTCGAGCCGGGATCCTCCAAAAATCTCTCCACACCCCATCTAGCCCGTTAGAGGACGAGGGTCACAAAGAAAAAAGAAAGGGATTGAATAAGCACCTAGCGAGATGATATCTCGAGTTGACCGAATAATCAGATCAACGCAATAAATATCATGATATGATGTGACAATAAAACTTAAGGATAATTAGGGATAAGGACACAATCTGAAATATTTTTAAGTAACAAGACAACTACATATTTTTTACAGGGAAAAGGACAACTGCATAATTTTTATAGCGAGAAGGACAAACAGTGAATCCCGAAAATCAGTGAATCCCAAAATCAGTGAATTTCGACAGTGAATCCCGAAAACAGTGACTTTTGACAATGAATTTTGAAAATTAGTGAATTTCGACAGTGAATTTCGGCAGTGAATTTAAACAGTGAATTTCGAACAAAAGTGAATTTCGACAGTGGATAAATAGTTTTGTCCTTTATGCAAAAGTTTCAAAAGACTGTCATTCTACTCAATTGATGAAATATTTCTGTCATTCTCTCTCATTCCCCCTAAAACTTAGGGGGAATGAGGGGGAAGGACATAAATATTTCATCAATTGAGTAAAAGGACAGTTTTTTGAAACTTTTGCATAAAGGACAAAACTATTTATTCACTGTCGAAATTCACTTGTGTTCGAAATTCACTTTTTAAATTCACCGCCGAAATTCACCGTCGAAATTCACTAATTTTCAAAATTCATTGTCGAGATTCACCGATTTTCGGGATTCACTTGTCAAAATTCACCGTCGAAATTCACCGATTTCGGGATTCACCGGGGAGATTCAGCGATTTTCGAGATTCACTTTGTTTGTCCTTCTCGCTATAAAAATTATGCGGTTTGTCCTTCTCCCTATAAAAAATATGTAGTTGTCCTGTTACTTAAAAATATTCCAGATTGTGTCCTTATCCCTAATTTTCCATAAAACTTATTATGCCGTGTAGTCTATTTAAAGAAGTGTCATACTGCCACGTTAAAGAGCGGTCTAATTGACGAATCACATTACGGCATTCATTGTAACAGATTATTGCGGTCTTAACATAATCTTTTTTTGTAAGGCTAATCAAAAAAAAAAATGTAAAGGAAAAAAATGTCTTCATCCAATTATTTAATCAATGATTATTATGCTTATGTCTCGGATACCGAGTTCTTATACAGAAAAAATACATTCGGCACGTGACATTAGAGAAAACCTTAAATCTTATGTAAGTCTTATGTCATATCAGAGTAATTCAAGAACGTGCGGAAGAAAAGAAACAAGCAAGAGACTTAGGAAACCGACCCTTAAGATTTTCCATTAAACAACTCAACCGAAATACAACTGTTGTTAAACTAGAATCATAAATAAGTGCTAACATTTGTTACAACTGAAGTGGACTAAAAAGGAAACTGCTGAAACAGAAAGAACTCCATGACTCTATTTGTAAGGTTGTTCTCCATTCTCATCATCCAACTCATCTATCTTTAACCTGCATATATATCTTCCTATTCTTAATAAAAAAAAGTGAGCACTGGCCGGATGGCTAATAAAGAGAAAGAAGACCAAAAGAGAAATTCATGTTTGTTGGATGTAGGAGAAATAACAAAAATCCACTTCATCCATTTTACAAAATAGTTGAAAGCATAACTTGACAAATACATAAAACATCTTTTAAAAAGCAAAACTTGAAGCATAGAAAATTCCTTTTAAAACAATACTTGCTCAATGCATAGAAAAAATGTCCTATTAGCTTCATCACTTCGTCTTGCACATAATTGGTTGTTAATTACATTAATTAGTTACTTAACATATTCGCGTTCTTGTCATGTTCCTGTCTTGACTTTTGTATTCATGTTTCATTACATAGCATTAATCACTTAACATGAGGGCACGGTGTGCAACACAGCTAATATGGCAAACCATACCTCCAACTTGGGACTTAGAAACCCAAGGTACTCCGTACAATATGCCGTCTCTTAAGAACGACGTGGCTAATAATACAACTTGCCATACCTCTGACACGAGACTTTTGATACCCTGTAATGCGGATTTCGTGTTAATCCCTGAAATGCGACAAAGAAAACACAAAATCGTAACAAACGGAGTTTTATTAATTTATGAAAATAAAAAGTGGTACAATCTCTATGATCCTTTGATTCTCCTTTTGTGATGATTAATAGCTTCCCGGATATAACGGAAAACTTTGAATTTGGTGATGATTTATGACTTCCCGGAATATGGAGGAAACATCTTTAATTTGAATTGAAGACTCCGGATATGGCGGAAGACTTCAAAGTTGATGAAGATTGGAAGGAACGTTCGTGTTACCTTCGACTCCTTCTGTTGAAGAACTTTGGCCCTTTGTTTGTTGATGAAGTTTGGACTTTTGTTGATCTTCGAGCGTTGAAGATGCTTTTTGATCCTCTAGCATTTCTTGAAGAGCTTTTAGTTGTTCTTGGAAGATCACCGACTTTGTGTTGATGCAGAGTGCTGAAGGCTTTCACCAAATCTTTGTGTCTTCACTCTTCTTGTTGCCTTCCTCTCTTCTTGTTGTGTATCCTTTCTTGATCTCGTGTATGTCCTTCAAATGACCAAGGTCCCCTCCTATTTTATAATGTTGGAGGAGAGCCTTTGATGGAGGTGCATTGAATATAAATCAATAAAATCCTTAAATTATATTTTAATGGACTTTATGATTTAATCAATTATTTATTATTTCCTAATATTAAATGTAGGAAGCAATACAAAATAATTTAAATTTAATGGCATATGTAACACGTGACAAACATAGCGTGTCACATACATTTCTTTGTATATTTACATTATTAATTTGTTATAAATCGATTAAATCTCTATATTTTATCTTAAGAGATTTTAATCAATTATTTATTTTTCTATTATTCCCAAGTATTTATTTGATAGGAAATAATATAGAATAAACTTTCATTTAGTGACAAATGTATCGTATGACATATTTATCATATCACATAAAATTTTCATATCTAAGCGCGAGTCATCAGCTCGCGTTGACTACGTCCCTGCCCTTTGTACACACCGCCCGTCGCTCCTACCGATTGAATGGTCCGGTGAAGTGTACAAATGCCCCCTCGAGACTTGTTGCAGTTACAATAATTTTTTTATCACAATGACGAGTCTCGACACAACGTAAAAATTGGCCAACATCAGGATACATATATTTCTTCTTCTTTTATTTTTTATTTTTATTTATTTTTATTTTTATTTTTATTTTTTTAGACAGAAACGCCTCTCTTCTTCATCCTTTGCTTTTGACTGCACCAATTATCCAAGATTTTGTGGCCAAATTCAACATTCTCTGCTCAAATCATGCTCTTTTGTGATTAATTTGCCTTTTCTTTAGCTCCAAAAAATTGTTGAATCATCTAGCAAGACTCCTATAAATTTAGTGCTTGACCTCTTTATCACAATCATTCTGCTTTGCGTTTCTAACAAAATAAAGTCTAATTTCCATCAGTGGACCTTCGGTTCTCTTTTGAGGGTGAGAACCAATTGCAGCTTTTATCTCCATTGAAATGACTCTTTTTTTTTTTTTTTTTTTTTTTTTTAAGGTTTCAGGACCACTGCCCATACCTGCTCCCTCTGTCAAATTAATTTGCCGAGTAGACGACAGTAGAACCCATAAACTTTTTTTTTTTTTTACTCGGTGGGGAACGGCACTCCTTGTGATGATGACGTATCTGATGCCTATATAATTTACAATGAATTAGTCTTAACTTTTAACTATAAAAATTCTTAGAATTCTTCACTGAACAACATATAAAAAGTTTTTTGTTTTTGAAAAATAAAAAAATTTGAATTCAAATTTGGTATCAACGGTGAAGAAGAGGAAGAAGAAAGGTCATGAGCGGCTACGTCATGCCTACGGCCTACCCCCTTCGCCTCATGACTAGAAAAAGACACGTGGCGGGCAAAACCTGTAATATTATATGGTTTTGCCACGTGTAAGGCCCAGATTAATTTTCAGAATTGGGGGCACTATAAATGTCTCTCTGTCCCTCCGCAAAACACAAGTAGTAAAGAAGTTTGAAAATACTATTCTTCCTTTTGACTCTGTCTCTCTCTATCTCTACTATTCTGACTTTCGTCTTCAGATGCCTTATTACTATTCCCTTTTTACTATTGTACAACAGTAAAAATGTTTGTTCTCTGGGTCCTGCAGGTGGGGGAGAAGCCTGCAGGTGGCGGATCAGCTGAAGTATACCCAGTACACACCCCCTAAAACCCCCTGAATCCTTAATGTTAAGTTAGTCATTAACCCATGACCATTAATGTTAAGTTAATCCTTAATCATTACAGGGGGGAGAAATGAACAATTGTCAAAGTGTTCTAGTGGGCCATATATTCATTAACCATTAATCCCTGAAAATGATTATCTGAGTATTGGGGTGATGGACAGTACTCCCACACTGGGCCGGCGGCTGCAGTTATAGATTGTATAATAAAAGCCCCCCGCTTTAAGTTAACCGTTAAACCCAGATCGTAGCAGGTGGGAGAAATGAACAATGGTACATTTCATGTGAGGAAAATAATCATGGAAATTGAAAAAGGACACATGAAGTGCTTTTCTCAGAAAATGGGAATTCAAATATACGTTTTTACTATTGTACAATTAACGCCGATGTGAATTACTGCAAGATGAAAGCTTTTCTAAAGCTGTCAACAGTGAAGAGGCCTAATGAATTAGCATTTAGAGGTCCAGTAATAGACATAAAGTCTAAAATTTTCAGCAGGGATAATGTTGATGTATGACACTGTGGTTTTAAAAGCCCCTTTTGAGTCGTTATCTTAGTGCTCGAGCTGACCACATTGGAAAGCCCAAGGCTATAACATGTGGACCTGGAGATGCATTTTCAGATAGCAAATCATCGTTTAGTCATTTGGAGAGGCCCAGTATTTGCGACAAGCCCAATAAGCCCACAACCTCTAGTAATGTTTTATCCGAAAAGTTGGCTCGAGAACGAGTGTTGGGCTTATCAACGGTGAAGATCCGGTCAAACTTTCGAGAGGAAGTTGTTAAGAAGAATCTTTGGAAATTTGAAAAAAATAAAATTAAATATGGTGTTGCGTGCACCGCAAGCAAACATCATTGTTAATAAGTATACCTTCTTTTGTTGTTTAGTCATTCGGTCATTCCATGGAAGAAATCTGTGTAAGTTATAATTTGTGGCTTATTATCAGTTTATTTACAACAGTATTAAATTTAATAACTATTTTAAATGGGTTTACATATATACGATGTGGGCGAATATCCCACGAGTTGGGAAGGATCAAGAGCGATGTGCGTAGATCTTTGGATTTCGTCACAATTGGCACACTTAAGGGCCTGTCAAGAGACAGGGGAGAAATTTGTCTGTCAAGGCCCTTTGTTCATGGATCAGAGGAATCAGTTTCTGTTAATGCAAAGGTTGGCTAAATTTCGTGCTATTAATCGCAGATTTAACAGGCAGAAGTGTAAGTATTTTATTAAGAAGCAGAAAACAGAGGTAGATGTCCAAAGTCTGAGTTATGTCAACATCGAACAGAAAAATGAGGGATTATCTAGCAAGCACCCGGAGGAATGCATATGCAAGTTTAAAGCGGAACCTGTTTGGAACAGTTCCTAGGTTTTCTTACAGGGCACCTGTCAGGAGACCAGCTGTATTTTATAAAAAGAAACCTTTTTTTAGACAAAAGAGACAATCAGAGAGGAGATTGTTAACAATTCATGACAAACTTACAATTGAAAACGCAGGTGAATGTAAGCTGTTGAACAATATAAGTCAAGGGACTAGTTCTGACCAAAGGCTTGGCCATGATATTAATTTGTATGGAATTAATATTAAAGGAAATGTTCATCTTCAGGTGTGTGAGCCTTTAACAGGTCTCCATGTGATATGGTTTTTAATTGTTGATAAAAAAACCTAAAGCTACTTCATCAGAAAATTTGAAGATGCAGGATGTTTTCGACATTTATGCTGATGAACCTTCTACTGCTATGATTAAAGAGGAGATGACTGACAGATTCAGGGTCTTAAGGAGGGGAGTTTTTTGGCTTACAAAAGAAGGATTCACTTCAGGTGGTCAGAAAGAGCATAAAAGAATATTGCAACAAAAAAAATACTAGTTAAATATGGAAGTGCATCCACATGCACTATTGATAACATTCATGAGAATGCTGTGTATTTATGTGCTGCCAGTTCAGTGAAAAGCACATTAGCAGTAATGACAGTATCTGTCAGAATGTATTTTTACAGTTAATATATCAAATTTGTTTATCAACCCCAACAACAAAGAAAGATCGTGAATCTAAGAAGTGTTATACAATATATAACTGCAGCCGCTGGCCCAGTGGGTTTAATAAAATGGTTCTTTTATTTCTAAAAGTATTACATTTCCTTGTGCGAATAGTGATAAATTTACACAGAGATGCAAATGGTAAATAAATTTTATAAATTAATTTACGACGAATTTGCCTTAACTTTCAACTACAAAAGTTCTTAAAATTCTTCACTGAACAACATATCAAATTTTTTTTCTTTTTGAAAAAATTAAATATTTGAATTAAAATTGGGGATTAACAGTGAAGAAGAGGAAGAAGAAGGGTCATGAGCGGCTACGTCACGCCTACGGCCTACCCCCTTCGCTTCATGACACGTGGCGGGCAAAACCTGTAATATTATATGGTTTTGCCACGTGTAAGATTGAGATTAAAAGTCAGAAATAGAGGGCACTATTTAAGTCCCCCTGTCCCTCCGCAAAACCTAAGTAGTAAAGAAGTTGAGAAATACTATTCATTCGTTTTGCGTTTTGAGCTGGATAGCCCAGATGAACGGTAGCTCAGACTGCAGGTGAAGGAGATGATGAACTATGCCCTGTACACTCCTCCTGAAACCTAAATGTTAACTTATACATTAACCCACATCCCTTAATGTTAAGTTAGTCAATAACCCACATCCCTTAATGTTAAGTTAGTCATTAACCCATGACCATTAAGGTTAAGTTAGTCCTTAATCATTACAGGTGAGAGAGATGAACAATGGTCAAAGTGTTCTAGTGGATCTGTCATATATTCCTTAATCAATAATTGATTTAACACAATTATCCCTGAAAATGATTATCTGGGTATTTGGGTGATGGACAGTACTCTCACACTGGGCCAGCGGCTGCAGTTATATATTGTATAACACTTCTTAGATTCACGATTTTTCTTTGTCGTTGGGAGAGATTCAATGCAGGTGGAGAAGATGATGAATATGGCATTTCCTGTGAGGAAAATAATCATGAAGAAATAGAAAAAAGACAAATAAAGTGCTTTTATCAGAAAATAGAGTAAGAAAAATAAATATCCCTTTCACACTGAATCTGTAAGTTCAAAATTCCGACATTATCATTACATTTTACTGTTGTACAATAGTGATTGAAACAGTGGTTGATGAGAGAGAATTTTCTCTGTGATGACACACTGTTCATTGAATTTGAAATTCGATTTTCTCTCAGACTAACCGTTGGATCATGGTGATTTCAAGTGCCTCGCACGCAAGACCAAGCGACGTTAGTGCAAGCGACTAAGGTCTTGCAATTACCCCCCATTTGGAACGAATGGACCGGACGGATCTTTGATCGGAGGTCGGAATCAAAATATTGACTTGGTCATATATATATATATATATATATATATATATATATATATATATATATATATATATATATATATATATTTTTTTTTTTTTAGCTTTTTTTTTTTTGGCTGCAGCAGTACAATTTCTGTTGAAGGTGAATTGAAACACCAATTATTTTTTTATTTTTATTTTTATTTTTATTGACCATTGAACTGTCTCTTTTCTTTTTTTTTTTCTTTTTTTTTTCCAGCATTTCATACCATGGCGTTTTTCTGCGAAGCTACGAAAAATAACCAAAAATACTTGGTGGTTGTACATCGTCCCGAAAACGCAGATCAAATTGGGTTTATGCTCACGGTTCATCCACCTATGAGTGGCTCTCGTTCTGACAGCTTAACCCAGGGTACTGGCACGACGACACGACTCTACAAGGATCTGAGGCAGTCTCATGGGCCTGTGGAGTACCTGTTATGCCCTATGGTGAATAGTACGGAGGCTCGGAACCATACTTTTTCCACCCTTGGTCGGCGAATCGTTGATGGCGAGGTCCAATGGGGCACCGTGTTAAAAACCACTGGAGTTTTCAGCTTCATGGAGCGATACTGGGAGTGGCTCGAGGACATACTTTCCCGCAGCAGGAGCACTTTGAAAAGGACTGGTTTATATGATGCCCTGAGCGCATCACTCTTCAGCTACTCCAAATGCCCAAGCATTATTCGTGCTTTTTGTGAGGCGTGGTGCCCGGAGACGAACACACTTCACACTGATGCTGGAGAGATGTCCATCTCCTTGGCAAATTTATGGCACATTGGTGGGCTCCCTGTCACTGGAGATTTGTACGAGGAGGTCATCCCCAGCTTTGACGAGTTGATCGGTTCGGGCGCTCATCAAAGGGCAAAGTCCCTTCCCATGAGCTGTCAACATCTTTTTGCGGCCTATCTTCACTGCTTGGTTGGCGTCTATGACCATGAGGACCCTAAGGTTCCCCTTTCTCGCTGGGTCGATTATTGGTGTAAAAAGTCGACGGTGTACAAAAAGCCTGCCAATGCGAGAAGATGAGCGTCTCGTCCTAAGGATACTCAAAATCCTAGTGGCGACATAGCAGAAAATCCTCGGCAATGGTCCCAAAAAGACGAAGAGATGTTTGCTCGCCTTTATGTCGAAGAAAACTCAAGGGATGAGTCCTTTCTTGCGGCCTTTATTGCTTGTTGGTTGTGTTTGTTCGCCCTCCCGTCTAATGATGCAACGATCAGGCCGTCAACTTTTAAAATTGCAAGTTTGATTGCTCAGGGGAGAACCCATTGTCTTGCCGTCCCAGTGTTGGCCAACATATATAGGGGGCTAAACATAACTGCACGTTCGTCTGCCCCAGAGCGAGGGGATGCTTGTCTTCCATGGCACTATGTCATAGGGTGGATTGCACGCTATTTTGGTACTCACCACAGAGCGCCCTCATCTTTGCTTGGTCCTATGATGGTTTCATACTCAGGTGTAGGAGGAGCCAAAAACATTAATGACCATGATGGAAGAGACCTTATCCACCGAGCTCGTGACGTCGTTTGGTTGGCGTCTGTTCCAAGAAGAGAAAAGACGAAGTTTAAGGTTGATGACGGTGAATTGTCCACTCGAGAGCAGGTCTTCATTCGATCAGTGCGATCAAGCTTTTTGGTATTTCACCAAGATGAAAGATGCTTTTCTGAACCGTATAGCCCATACCGGTTTGCACGGCAGTTCGGGTTCTTCCAAGTCGTCCCTAAGGAGCTTCCTGATGATGACCGTCGTATAACAGCTGCGACTGGAAAACAATTGGGGGAAAGATACTTTACTCCCAAGAGTCGCCTCAAGATAGTGTTTCCTGCGAGTCTTAAAGAATATCATCGACATATTTCTTCCAACTTTGGCGCGTGGTGGTTGGAAGTGCATGGCACGTACTTGTTTGATGGGAGATCTTCTTTGGTTGCCACTGTTAATAGAGGCACTATCAAAGCAAAACAAAATACCCCCGTGGTCAAGATAAAAAAATATTGAACTTCCACAACCGCATAAGGAAGCAATTCCTGATCCTCACCATGATCCGAAAAGGGTTGGAAAGTCTAAGGAAGTTCGTCCAGATTCGAGGGAGAAGAGACATCTTGACAAGGCAGTGGCTGCCAGTGGCAGCTCTTCTCATGGTGACGTGAATTGGAAACGTCTAAAGAAGGGACCTGAAACACAGGTAATCTCTTACTCTTTGGAAGATATCGACATTAACTGGTCAAATTTCCTTAATGGAGTCCCATCTTTGGGTGATTTTGACATCAACTTCCTGAGGACTGTAAGTTTTTTTGTTTTTTTCTTTTTGTTTTTTTTTCGTTTACCATATTTATTGTTTATTCATTCTCTTTTTATTTATTTTTTTGCAGTTGGAGAATGAACCTCTTTACATAGCTGACCTTCCGCAACGAAGCGAGCCTTCAACCAATGGTCCTGATGCTTTCACTTTAGTGCTTCAGGATCACCACTTGCCTACGACCTATGGAGAAAATGAGGTCTCATCGTCAGCGCCTCAAATCCTTGATGGGACTTCTTGCCAGGTGCCTGACAATGGTGCGGAGAACGTGCGTGCCATTTCTCATTCATCGAACCACACCACTGAGGTTACATCGAGCGTGGAGCCTCTTAAGAGAACACGGGCGGAGATACCTCCTACTCATCAGCATCTATCACCCATGGCGGCTTCAGAGTTTAACTCTAGACGTATCATCGAAGATTGCTATCAACACTTAACCAATATGTTGTGGAATAGACTCAAAACCAATATCTCCAATTATCCTCTGGAGGACTTGGCCTCAAAAGGAATGATGCCTATAGGATATTTGATGAGATGAAGTGCCATAGCAAGTTGGACCTCTCTGGCTTGGATACTCTTTTAAGTGCCTTCTTTGATAATGCGTCGCATCACAATGCAGCTCGGGAGGACATTGCGGGGAGGCTTAGTGCAACTCTATTTGAAGAAAAGCATTCTATTCTCTCAAAGCAACTTGTTGATGTTAAAGCAAACAAGAGCATCATCTGAAAGAGATTGAATCATCAAAGTCAAGTCTTGCCGAGCTCGTGTCCGGTAGGGAGGATTTGGAGAAGAAAGTTGAGGCCTTGAAGAGACAGGAAGCAGAAATGGCTTCGTTACTTGCAAGCCGTGAAGAGGAGTGGAAAAGCATGGCCGTTCGTGCATCTGAGTTGGAGAGTGGTCTAAATGAGCTTGAGGTTGCACCTCGGTTGCAACCCGAGGAGCATGAAGCTTTAGAGAAGATGGCGGAGTTGCTTGAGCTTTCTTGCCAGGAGTTACTTGACTTTAATTTGCTTACTTAGTTTGCTACTCATTTCCTCGGGAGACTTTTTTTTGTTGCTTTTTTTTCGAGATGTAAAAATTTCAATTGATATGAATCAATAAAAACTTTATTATTCTTTTTTTTTTTTTTTTTTTTTTTTTGCGCCTTGTGATTTTTTTTTTTTTTGTATGATGCCCCCTTTTTTGTACGATGGACCTCCATATTTTTTTTTGTATGATGAAAGTCAACTGATACGCATCAGTAAAATCTTATTATTGCTCTTTTTTTTGTTGTATGAATGGACTTTTTTTTTGGTATGACTGAACTTGGAGTAACTTCCCAAGCTGCCTACGTACCCCGAGAATGCTTTTTAGGGGATCAAGTCAAACGTAGTTCATAAATTTATTTATTTATTTTTTAAATTTTTTTTTTTGTATGTCAACACCAGATTAACGCAGTTTAGGCTCGTGCTTAGGAGCGTTGTTTGAGTTATGCATAAAACCTTTTGAGGAACTTGCCGTTGATTGGGCCTAGCTTGACGCCGTCTTTGTCCACCAACTTGTATGCCCCATTAGTGTAGACTTTCCGAACAATATATGGGCCATCCCATTTGAGGTGAACTTGTTTTTGGACTTATGTGTCAAGATGATGGGTCTTCTCATAGCAAGCACTGTTTCACCAACTTGGAATGACCTTGGGCGAACCTTCTTGTTGAATGCCTTTGACAATCGTGCTTGGTAGCATTCAAGATTCTGTTGATCCTGGAGCCTTTTTTCATCCAAAGCTTCCAACTCTTCAAGGCGAAGGCGGGCATTTTCTTCATCAGTTAAGCCCTCTTGGATAGCGATCCTCAGCGAAGGAATTTGCCGCTCAAGGGGTAGCACAGCGTCAACACCGTATCCAAGCGAATATGGAGTGGCTTGAGTTGGCGTTCGAAAAGTGGTGTGGTAGGCCCATAGTGCTTCACCCATCCGTTCATGCCAGTCCTTCTTGTGTCTGGCGACCACTTTCTTCAGTAAGTTGCATAACGTCTTATTGAAAGCTTCTGCAAGTCCATTGGCTGGTGCATTGTACATGGAGGACTTGTGCTGCTTGAAGTTGAACTATTCACACAACTTATCCACCAAGCTATTCACGAGCGGTTTTCCATTGTCCGTGATGATGTAGCGTGGAACTCCATAGCGATAGATGATGTTTACCCGAATAAAGCGAACAACATCCTCTTTCTTTACCTGCCTTAGTGCAACAGCCTCAGCCCATTTCGAGAAGTAATCTGTGGCGACCAAGATGTAAAGATGTTGGCACGAAGATTTCGGCGGTGGACCAACCACATCCATTCCCCAAGCGTCAAACGACCATGCTGCTACGGTTGGATGCAACGGCTCAGGAGGCTGATGTATGAAGTTGGCGTGGAATTGGCATGCTTCATATTTTCGAGCGTAATCCATGCAATCTTTTACCATGGTTAGCCAGTAGTATCCCATTCTTTTGATGCGAAAATGTAGTTTCGGACCGGACTGATGGGCGCCACAAATCCCAGAGTGAGCCTCCTCTATGGCGTGAAGAGCTTCATCTTCTCCAAGACAACGAAGAAAGACTCCTTCGAAAGAGAGCCGATACAAGACATCATTGTGAAGGAAAAAGCGTGGGGCCCATCGCCTTATGTCAACTTTCTTCTTTTGATCGTCAGGGAGCCTTCCGTGTTTCAAGTACTCCACTAATGGATGACGCCAATCCTCTTGGTCGATTTCATATACGCAGACGGCATAACTATCATTATCTTCTTCCTCGTCATCTTCAAAGTATGAGGGAACCACCCACTGCTCGCAGACGAGGACTTGCATCTTTCCATCGCCGATTGCCAGTGTCGCAGCCAAGTTTGCTAGAGCGTCCGCTTGCTTGTTTTCATTTCTTGGAACGTGCTCAATTGTGACGTCGCCAAGATAAGCAATGATTTTTCTTGCATAATTGCAGTATGAGACTAACTCTGGCTTTTTTACATCGTAGGTGCCATCAAGCTGGTTGATGATCAATTGAGAGTCGCCATAGACGTTTAGTCTGCATTGCTTTACATCCATTGCCATCTCAAGCCCTAAGATCAAAGCTTGGTATTCAGCAACATTGTTGGAGCAACATTCCGTCAATTTGAACGAGTACGGCAGCACTTCACCTTCTGGGGAAATAAAAATGACTCCAACGCCAGCACCGTCTCGTCTCGCCGCTCCATCAAAATACATCTTTCAAGGCGGAAGTACTTCAATCACCATGACATCCTCATCAGGCAAATCATCTGAGAGCTCCCATTCTGCCGGGATCGGGTGATCAGCCAAGAAGTCTGCAAGCACTTGCCCTTTGACAGCCTTTTGAGGCACGTAAACAATTTCAAATTGTTGAAGTTGGAGATACCACCTTGCTAATCTATCTGACAACATGGGCTTGGACATGACATATTTCAGTGGATTTGCCTTTGACACCAAATGCACAGTATGAGCTTGAAAGTAGTGTTTTAGCTTCTGGATGGCGAATATGAGCGACAAGCAGAGCTTCTCAATTGGAGAGTATTTCAGCTCATGAGGAGTCATTGTTCTGCTCAAGTAATATAATGCACTTTCTTTGCCTTTGTCTTTCTCCTGAGCTAGTAGTGCACCTACCGACCGTTCTTGCGCGGTGACATAAAGGATAAGAGGTTTACCTTTGATAGGGGCTGCCAAGACTGGAGCATTCATCAGATATGCTTTAATGCTTTCAAACGCTTTTCTACAGGAGCTGTCCCACTCGAACGGAACTCCCTTTTTCATCAGATGGCTAAAAGGTTGGCATCTTCCAGCGAGGTTTGATATGAACCTTCGTATGTATGCTAGTCTCCCTTGCAGGCTTCTAAGTTCATGCAGATTGCGAGGCTCTGGCATTTTCATAATGGCTTCAACTTTGGACTGGTCGATTTCTATTCCTCGATGATGGACGATGAAGCCGAGGAATTTGCCCGAACTGACTCCAAATACGCACTTTAAGGGGTTCATCTTCAGTTGGAATCTTCGGAGCCTATCAAAGACTATTCTCAAGTCGTTTATATGGTCGGCTTTCTTTTTTGACTTGACGACCAAGTCATCAACATAGCATTCAACGTGTTGGTGTAACATGTCATCGAATATTTTCTGCATCGCACGCTGATACGTTGCCCCTGCATTCTTTAATCCAAATGGCATCACCTTGTAGCAATAGATACCCATGGGCGTTCGAAATGCCGTGAGTTCTTCGTCTTCTGGAGCCATACGGATTTGATTATACCCCGAAGATCCATCCATGAAAGATAACACCTCGTGACCTGTGGTTGCATCTACCATCAGCTCCATGATTGGCAAGGGAAAATCATCTTTGGGGCATGCATTGTTCAAGTCTCGAAAATCAACGCAGACGCGAATTTGCCCATTTTTCTTCCTCATGGGTACAATGCTTGAAATCCATGTTGGATATCTAACCTCACGAATGAAGGCTGCCTCAATGAGTTTGTTGACTTCTGCTTCTATAAGAGGCACAAAGTGTTGAAATAGTGTCCTAAACCCAATCGGGTTGGACCGGATCCGACCGGGTCGGATCATTTCTACTATTTCTTTATGTTTATACATATATTAATTGGCTTTTCTGTTGTCATATATATGTTCTTTTAAAGAACCAATTATGAATTGTTATATGATAACATCCTTAGTATTAAACTGTGATAGAGAAACCATGATAGGTGATTATGGTTGATGAGATCTCTAATCACTTTAATAAGTTTGATACTTAAATGTCTCTAGGCTGACGTACTATCAAACAGGGCATTGATGGTATAAACAGACTAGCACGTATTAGATGTCTTCTGTCTTAAGGGCAGGGATAGATCTCGTCTATCGAAGTGTAGAGACACTTGGACTGTACGTGGACGTGTATTAGAGAATGCGTACGTTAGATCGACCCACTTACACGGATAAGTGTCACACTATGTGGCGGTTGTGTAATTATCCTTAGGACCGGAGTCTTCATGGCATCACGGTGTGGATTGTCATGCTTTGACACTATTGAGGTTTCCCAGCCATGGGGCGATCATGCGGTAGTGATTGGGTGTGATATGCGAAGCATGCGGAGTATACATGATTGGTCGTCCGGGAATCGCGTACCCTATCGGTAGGGGTAAATATCCGAAAGGGCCTTCTTATAAGGAATGTCTTGTTCTCGTGAATCTTTGCAAAGTGGGAGTAAACGTGTTACTTCGAGAGAACTTGATATCCAGATTATAAGATACGGTTGTTAATGTTTGACACTCGATGTACGACCGTATGGATATTATTACAGCGATAGGATTGTAAGTTACACGGTAACTGTTTCACATGAAAGGTAGTAGTCATTGCATTTGACTCTTCCGATGATTGGGGGTCACGGTGTGTTGCTAGACGCTATCCCGTGATCGTTAGGCATGAAGGGCATTTTCGTAATTTGTACTTTGTGTCTACGGCCAACATATTCGGAAGCCTATCGGGTCACACACATATGAACATCCAGCCGGATTAAAATGTGGTTATAGACGATAACCGAATAAGGAAAGTTGATCTCTATACTATAAAGGTTATAGTGGTAAATTAATATGGTGGTATTTATTTATTATGAATAAATTAAATACAAGATATTAATTATGATGATTAATTAAATATGTATATTGATACATATATAAAATTCGAAATATGTATATATGATATACATGTATTTTGCAAATTAATTAATCATAGTATTATATTAATTAAAGAATTTTCCATAAGTTAATTAAAGGGAAAAGTGGCGCCATTCATAGTGTGTACATGACACACTTAGATTGTGCAATTTAATTAATAAACTTACCATAATATTAATATGTGATATTAATTGATTTTGAGAAAAATAGATTTATGGTAATAATATAATTTGTAATCAATATAAGATATTGGAAAATCAAATTATGGAAAGAGAGATCAATCACATTAATTGCTTTTCTTTATTTTATTGGAAAAAGGTTTTCCCTTCCTCTAAACTATAGGTGGCGCCCCAAACTAGTATAAATAAGAGGGCTTGCCAAGCTCTTTAGTACACCATTCTTCCAAGAGCAATTGTTCTTGTGAAAAATTGCAAGAACTCATAGTTCTTGTGTAAGAAAGAGGGGCTTCCTATAGTGAGTTTGTAAGGGAGGAAAAGGTCCGGTCTAGCAACCGGGGTTTTCCGATAGCAATCCATGGTGGGATTCCGGCGGGCTGTTCGTGTGGACTAGCGGTAGAGGCCGAACACTTGGGCGGCTCCATGTTGAACTACTCTCCTTAGACGGTCAAAGCGTCGATCTTTTAGATCAACCAAGGTAACCGCCGTCTTTAGTTTATTCGTTTATTGCTTAAACGAAGTCGATCTTGGGTCGATAGGAAATAAATTTTTTGAATTCCGCTGCGTTCCCGCGTTGATTTCCTAACAGTGGTATCAGAGCGAGCTTCGAGCTTAAGCAATAAGCGTGTTTATTTGCGTAGTTAATTTTATCGTTTAAATCACGTAATTAAAAGATGATATATTTTGATTCGTAAAACGATACACGAAAAGAAATTTTTGTTTTGTGTATTTATGTTTCAATATAGTTCATAGTTGTGATTAGTCGATAGATGCAAGATTCAAATCACGATACGTTAAGTCGAGGTTGAGTGATGGATTCTCGGTGAACCCACTCTTCGTTAATTCGATGTGCTCGACTTTTTCGTCCCGTGATATTTATTGTGCATAGATATCTCGTTGTTTAGTCGTGTCATGGTTTAGGAAACCAACGACATCCCTTTTGATTACGAATCAAAAGGAAAGAAACAAAAGAGAGATTTAATTTTAATTTAATTTTAGAATAGTTCTAATTAATTAAAATTAAATCGTTTAAAATTAATCGTTAATTTTATTTCGATTAAAATCATTTAATTAATTAAATGTTAATTAGTTAATTGATTGGATAAAATTATTTAATAGATTAAATGTTAATTGATTAATTAAGACGCAAGTAGTTAATTCTTAATTTTATCTTTTTCATAAGATTTTATTGTATGGAATAGATATAGTAGATATAATATGATTATATGGACCCCGATTGATCATGGACTCGACCGATAGGATAGATGTGAATGATTTAATTTTTCTGTTGGTTTAAAAATTGTCCTAGGCCGTTATGAAGAACGTGACCTAGTTTATTTTCTGCATTTATCACATTCCCGTTGGCTCCCCCCCGTGTGCGGCGGGTATATAGATAGAATTGAATGTAACAAGAATGGAGCAGAAGATGGAGACCAAAGAAAGACGAAAATAAAGATCCCATTGGAGAATGGCGCATTAAAGATCCTATTGGCGGTTGCAGCTACCCTTAGATTGTGACCCGCGGTTTCGTCAGTTTGTATTCGAAACCGCACCTAGGAAAAGTCCATGATCATACCGGTTACTTTACGCATTTATTTATTTTGTGCTTGTATTTATTTTATATGATACGATAGATGCATGACTAGGCACGATCTAGATAAATGTGTAGGATGTATGTTTACGAGAGATAGACATATTTATGATGAGACCATGATTAAAAATTAATTAAGTGAATTAATTTACATAAATACTTCCACCTCAAAAGAATCAAGTTGAAATTGCCTCCCCATATTATAATGACGGTGAAGAGCCCTTGTTCGGATCCAACTCATCAGCCAAAGCAGGGGGTTGACCTACCTCGGGTATATCGTTATTATCGAGATATGATCGTATGAGATCTCACGAATATTGGGGTTATGACTTGACTAAGAATTCTCTCGGCCACCAGCCAAAGCGGGGTCGTTTGGATTTTAGAGGCAAGGGTTTGACTACTTCATAAGATGAAAATTGTCAAAGAGTTGACTAGTCAAACAACAAGAGTCGTATAAGATACGATTGACAAAGGGATGTTGTCTACCTATTATGCTATTTTCGGCCCACCAGCCAAAGCGGGGGTCGGGGTAGTTTAGTGGGATCTTGTCCACTAAAGAAATTAATAATTCTTGAAAGTCAATTGGAAGTAGTTGACTAGTGGGAGCAAAATCATAAACCAAAAGACCATTTTTGATTTTGCGTGTATAAACAACAACACTCATTTATTTTCATTTATATGTTGTAGTTTTAGCAAACTTTATATTCATGTTTAATTCTCGATTAGTAAAACCAAATTATGACTGTTAATTTTGAGAAACGTTCTCAAATATGGTTAAGCAATTTTAATCATTTTAAAATAAGCAATGACATGAGCAACCCCGTTATAGTAGTTAGAGACAAGGAGATTACATAATTGATGCAGTGCTCCGAGACTTTAATTATTAATGAAAGCGGAAGCTCATGATATGATTAAATCTATTAAAATAAGTTTCAACGAATTAGTCATATATTGGATACGATCCAAGATGATCATTCTGTTATACGATGACAATTAATTCAAACGTTGAATAAGAATGACCACATCTAATTTTGGAAAGGTTGTTTTCAAAATTGTAAGATTTAAGTATCGACTTAATTCTATCATTGCTTAAAGGTTAATTAAATAGTCAATGTTTTGAATACAATTCAAAAAGTTAAATAAACTATTTAATAAACTTTAGATTTTCTTTATAAAAGGAAATTGAAGACATAGCTCTTGTGATCTTTCTTAAGTCTTATGAAGACTACACTAAGAAAAATTTACAAGTGTTTGAAGGATTAAAAAGGAAGTTAGGGCGTTTGCTTAAATAGAGAACTTATTGAAGTCTCTATTGTAGGCAAGTGAGTTGAGATAAATCTATCTAAAAGTCGACTCTAAGATATATGATATCTTGCGAGTGTGATTAAATTAGAAAGATTAAATACAGATATGGGAAGGTGAAGCAAACGTTGTAACACTTACCACATACTGGATCTAGTAAACTGATAAGGGAACTAAATAAATGTTATTATGTTCCGGTTCTTATGAAGAACGTACTTTCAGTTATCCGTCAGGATTTGAGAGACATATTCAATTGTAAAGAATAAATGTTATTCCGATAAAGTTGGAAGGTCACTGAATCCAACATACTAGATTGATGTCACTATATAGTTGATATATGTGATAAGATCTCAACTAAATATTTGTATGGTTATTATCCTTGATTTGTGGTTACTCTAGACATAGTCTCTCTGGAAGGGAAGCGTGTAATTAAACGTCATTCTGATGATGTTGAACCATATGATTATGAATCATGTGGGTTATACGTATCTTATCCAAAGAGGACTAAAATACCCTTTTTCGAAAAGGTTGTAAGTTCTAGAAAAATTGTCTAAAGCCTAAACATACCGATGTTTGTTGGCTTATGACAATTAATGCTACAAATAATTATTTGTTAATCTCTATAACTATTTTTAGAAATAGTCAAGTGTGCTCAGTGAAGTGCATAATTCGGAAAGCCCGAAAAGTTCGAGCTAGTACGAATATGAGATTGATGAGCTACTTAGGAATTAATCTTCAATTGGATTGAAGTAATTAATACGAAGGGTGTTTCGAAGTCGTACGAAAAGGAATAAGATTCTCCCTTGAAGGATACCATCTTTGGGATACGCAATTAGATTGTGTTCCCTAAATGGCAACAACACTTTATATGATAAAGGTGTGACGCAAGCCATGCGAAGTATCCCTTACCCGTTTTGGGATAGTGCCCTCATACTTAACCAAGTTCCAAAGAATAAAGGTTGAATAAATTCCATATTAGATATGGAAGAGGATAATGTCAAATCTGTCTTAACCGATGATTTGAAGTTGTCATAAGCAAAGTCGGAAAGGCTTGGAGCCTAGTACGACATATGCAACTTTGTGGAATATCTCAGCAAGTACGCTAGATATTATTTACTCATCCGCGGAGCAAAAGGTGTTTGTCTCCAAACATGCTGTCTTCTAGAGGAAGTGTTTCTTTCAAAAGAGACAGTGGGAGTAAAAAGGATCTCAAAGGTAGTTTGAGAACCACAATGAAATATTCAACCATAGGAACGTGAGCAGACGCCGCATAGCGATGAGGTGTAAAACACTGCTCAGTGCACACAAAAGTTCTGCAAGTCTGTGGATAACCTCAAGCCTGAAAAGGCTGCCGGTATGTTCATCTTGAAGAATGAACATCTCACGACTTATGAAAGAACGTTTAAAAGGCAAGATTGAGAGATATGGCCAGGAGCCATAAAATCTGAATTAGATTCCATTAGTGACAACCAGGTTGTGAACCTAGTCTGTCTTACCTAAAGGGAATGTCCCTGAAAGGCTGACATGGATAGTAATATGATTACCATAAGGCTATAGTGACGGCTGAAGGGTATGAGGTGTAAACCTTGTAATTGTCTTTATGCCGCCAACTGTGCCCAATTCTATTCAGACTATGCTTGTTATAACTTCGTATCATGACTATATGATAGTGTTGAAGACGTTGGGTAGAAAGCTCGATGTTCATAGACGATAACATGATATGTAAGCCCACGAGATCCATTTATGGACTCAAACAAGTTTCTCTAGACGATTTCTTTGTTAGATAATCAAAGGAGTTTGATTTAGTCAAAAGAAGGATATGCCCAATGTGCAAGATGGATAGTGGGAGTGTGTTACGATTTTTGAGTAAGGTATTGGATATCTCTCTCGAAAATTATCACCCCATGTCACAGTCAATTAATGTTTGGTAGTTCAAGGTCTTTACGAAAGCACTTGGATTAGCGAGTTCTTATTTTAGAAATAAGAATCTATAGTGATAGATTTAAGCTATTTGTTAGATTATTGTTTACCTATATAAATGTGATGCTAAAAGAAGTTTAGCATAGATCGCAAGATACGTACGTGTTAGGACGTTAGTCCTAAAGATAAGGTGAAAGATGATGCTTATGGAAGGTTTCCTTCGCTCTTTGCGATAGGAACCATCATAAAGGAAATGCCGAATGTTCATAGTTCATGAACCGTCGCATGAGCAAGTATGAAAGTAAATACGGTAAATGTCGAGAATATCCTTAAACAAGTTAAGGATGATTTCCTAGTTTATTGAAGCTTGGAAGCGAATAAATATAGTTATACAGACGTATATCCTGAGTCTTACGAAGGCGAGTGGGAGCTACGGTCTGGGTTTGCAGTCACTTTGATTAAGTGATACGGTGGTGGAAATGTTCTAGCCTATGGGTCACTGTAAACTCTACAACTTAGCCAAAACACAGTAGTGCCTTAGAGGCACAGCGGGAGCAGTACATGGATCTAGAAGGTTCATTCATGAACCTTGTACGGTTCTTCCACCTTTTCTATATAGCTGATATAGTAAGTGGATTTATTGCTTGAAGCAAGGACCAGGGTCTCGTCAGAGATTCGTGTGTGTGTTGAGGCGGTTCCTTTGACTTGGTCATATGGAACGTGATATGAAGATAGTCTGAGTCCCCACGGATAACGATCCGTTTATGGCTAGGGCTAGTTGCGAGTATTGCATGAGATTCTTGTGTTTCAACTTGGTTTTGTGTGTACGAGTGATTGGTTTTAGGCCAAGTGGGAGATTGTTGAAATAGTGTCCTAAACCCAATCGGGTTGGACCGGATCCGACCGGGTCGGATCATTTCTACTATTTCTTTATGTTTATACATATATTAATTGGCTTTTACGTTGTCATATATATGTTCTTTTAAAGAACCAATTATGAATTGTTATATGATAACGTCCTTAGTATTAAGCTGTGATAGAGAAACCATGATAGGTGATTATGGTTGATGAGATCTCTAATCACTTTAATAAGTTTGATACTTAAATGTCTCTAGGCTGACGTACTATCAAACAGGGCATTGATGGTATAAACAGACTAGCACGTATTAGATGTCTTCTGTCTTAAGGGCAGGGATAGATCTCGTCTATCGAAGTGTAGAGACACTTGGACTGTACGTGGACGTGTATTAGAGAATGCGTACGTTAGACTGACCCACTTACACAGATAAGTGTCACACTATGTGGCGGTTGTGTAATTATCCTTAGGACCGGAGTCTTCATGGCATCACGGTGTGGATTGTCATGCTTTGACACTATTGAGGTTTCCACAGCCATGGGGCGATCATGCGGTAGTGATTGGGTGTGATGCGAAGCATGCGGAGTATACATGATTGGTCGTCCGGGAATCGCGTACCCTATCGTAGGGGTAAATATCCGAAAGGGCCTTCTTATAAGGAATGTCTTGTTCTCGTGAATCTTTGCAAAGTGGGAGTAAACGTGTTACTTCGAGAGAACTTGATATCCAGATTATAAGATACGGTTGTTAATGTTTGACACTCGATGTACGACCGTATGGATATTATTACAGCGATAGGATTGTAAGTTACACGGTAACTGTTTCACATGAAAGGTAGTAGTCATTGCATTTGACTCTTCCGATGATTGTGGGTCACGGTGTGTTGCTAGACGCTATCCCGTGATCGTTAGGCATGAAGGGCATTTTCGTAATTTGTACTTTGTGTCTACGGCCAACATATTCGGAAGCCTATCGGGTCACACACATATGAACATCCAGCCGGATTAAAATGTGGTTATAGACGATAACCGAATAAGGAAAGTTGATCTCTATACTATAAAGGTTATAGTGGTAAATTAATATGGTGGTATTTATTTATTATGAATAAATTAAATACAAGATATTAATTATGATGATTAATTAAATATGTATATTGATACATATATAAAATTCGAAATATGTATATATGATATACATGTATTTTGCAAATTAATTAATCATAGTAAAGAATTTTCCATAAGTTAATTAAAGGGAAAAGTGGCGCCATTCATAGTGTGTACATGACACACTTAGATTGTGCAATTTAATTAATAAACTTACCATAATATTAATATGTGATATTAATTGATTTTGAGAAAAATAGATTTATGGTAATAATATAATTTGTAATCAATATAAGATATTGGAAAATCAAATTATGGAAAGAGAGATCAATCACATTAATTGCTTTTCTTTATTTTATTGGAAAAAGGTTTTCCCTTCCTCCAAACTATAGGTGGCGCCCCAAACTAGTATAAATAAGAGGGCTTGCCAAGCTCTTTAGTACACCATTCTTCCAAGAGCAATTGTTCTTGTGAAAAATTGCAAGAACTCATAGTTCTTGTGTAAGAAAGAGGGGCTTCCTATAGTGAGTTTGTGAGGGAGGAAAAGGTCCGGTCTAGCAACCGGGGTTTTCCGATAGCAATCCATGGTGGGATTCCGGCGGGCTGTTCGTGTGGACTAGCGGTAGAGGCCGAACACTTGGGCGGCTCCATGCTGAACTACTCTCCTTAGACGGTCAAAGCGTCGATCTTTTAGATCAACCAAGGTAACCGCCGTCTTTAGTTTATTCGTTTATTGCTTAAACGAAGTCGATCTTGGGTCGATAGGAAATAAATTTTTTGAATTCCGCTGCGTTCCCGCGTTGATTTCCTAACACAAGGTCCGGTCTAAATCTCCTTTGAGCTTGCTTAACAAGACGCGATCCCTTCTTACAGATAATTGATGAACGGCTACTTTTGGGTCTAGACCAGGCATCTCTTTGTACGTCCATGCGAAGACGTCTTTTTACTCTTGCAAAAGTTCAAAATAGACATTTTCCTCGATAGTGGACTTGACCCGTTCTTGTGTGCCAAGGTTGACTTCTTTCAATTCATGAAGGTTGGCCGCGGCTCATCCTGTGTGCCAAGGTTGACTTCTTTCAATTCATCGATAGTGAACTTGACTCCTTCTTCCAGCTCCAGGGGCGCTTCTTCGGCATCCTCTTCCACATCATCGTTACCGAGGATAATGTGATAGGTGGGATAGGCCTCTTCACTGGCGCCGATATAGTTATTGCTTGCTCTTTTTATCGAGATACGGATAGGTGGTGAAGGGGTATATCCAAGGCCAGTTCGCGAAGATCCAACAGCCCTACTACTTCCTTCTGAGGCCTTCAGTAGTTTTCCAAGTTCTCCACTTTTTACCCCTGCTATTTGGGTAGGACTTCGAGATCCATGCGCCGCCTTCGCAAGGAGTTTGTAGGCAATAGGGTCGAATCCTTCTTTTCTTGCGGTTGGAATGGCTCCATGTTCCATAATCGGACCCTCCTTGGGGTGCGTAAATCCTTGCAATGGAGTACTCGACTTCATGCATTCTACCTTCGAAAGCGGTAGTGTTAACCCACTTAATTCTTTCGGCATCTGTGATGGGTGATTGTCTCCCTTATGCTTTGGCACACATAGAAGCACTGGAGGTTTTGACTCTTCATGCCGACTTACGTCTTTAGGTGTCATTGTTTCTTCTTTTATCTTGTTTTCCCACCGTTCTTTGCTTTCTTTTGAGTTAGCATTGTCATCTTCTTTTGCAGGAACCGGCTTCAAATAGAATTTGGCATCCGCAAAGTGTGCTTCTGCTTCAGTAAAAGGATTTTCATCTGCAACGACTTTTCTCACTACCCCGTTGCGCCAATACTTGAAGCACTGATGGAGAGTTTAGGGGACGACTCCATTTTCATGTAGCCACGGCCTCCCCAACAGCATGTTGTATGAAGTTTTGGCATCGATGACATGGAAGAGCGCGCTGGAAGACATAGCGTCCATTAAAATTTCTAATCTTATTACTCCGATTGCTCTTTGCCCCCCTTGGTTAAATCCTTGGATCATAAGGCGGCTGTCAGCGAATTCATCCATTGAAACACCAAGCTCTCTCAATGTGCAGAGCGGTAAAATATTGACAGCGGAACCTCCATCCAACAACACTCGATTTACTCTTCTTCCACGTGTGAATGTACTAACAAACAACGGGCGATTATGGGGTGCTGACCCTAGCAGCATATCATTATCCGTGAAGGTTATCTCAGTTGTGCATGCAATTTTCACCTTGATTGGAGCCTCCCCTTCCGTTGAAGAGTTTTCCTGCACGGTTATGTCGTCATCTTCCTCCATATGGATAGCACAACAGGAAACCACTTCCTCTTCTGCGTATTTTTCAAGGTCCTCAACTTCAAAGATCTTCTTAGGCAAATACTCTAACAAGGTGATGGGAGTGCGGGGACTTTTGTATCCGACGCTTTCCAAAGGGATGTCCTTCTTTTCCTTTCTTTCTTTTCTTACCTCGCTTTGCTGCTTACTCACCCTTTTTGCTTTTTTATTTCTCTTCAGCATGGGGGACTTAGGGTGATTCTTTCTTTGCTCTGCTGACTTGAAGTGGCGCGTCATCCTTTTCTTCTTCTTGTGAGTCACCAGAATCCATCCGTCATCGACTTGTTCAGTGGACTTAAGGTTTTTTTCTTCTTCATCAACAACCCTTGTTAGTCCAGGAGAAGTTGTGAAGTCCTACTTGACGATTGGTAAAAATTCAAGGGACTTGATTCCAATCGGATCAAGAGATCCAAACTGAATGGTTTCTTCATGATCATCCCTCGGTTCTTCTATAGTGATTTGATTCGTGCTAGCTTTCTCTTCCTCGAGCACAATCTTTCCTTCGTCGGCTAAACGCATAACCCTGTCTTTGAAGACGAAACACTTCTCGATAGGGTGACCACACAAGCGATGATATTTGCAATAATTTCCCTCATTTACTTTTGTAGCATCTTCTGGGCGCTTCGTTTCTGGGAGTTCGATGAGCTTGGCTTTCAACAACTCATCAAAAATTGCTGGCACATCTGAATCGAAGAAGGGATACTTCTTTTGTTGTCTTTCGTTCAAGGTAGGTCGTCGCCTTCCTGCCTGTTGAGGCTCGAACTTTCTTTCCTCCCACTTGCTTGAACTTTGGTTGTTAACTCTTACCGGAGCTACAGTGGCGGCATTAGACTCTTTCTTCTCCATTTTGGGAGCAGTTTTCACGGTTTTCTTCACTTCTTGCTTTTCTTTGATCCTATTAGGATCTTGCACAGGATCTTGACCTCCGTTGGCATCAATGCTCAATTCCATGTCATGGGCGCGAGTAGCTAACTCCTCAAAAGATCTAGGTTGAATCCCTTTGAGAATGTATTGCAATCCCCAGTTCATGCCTTGAATGCACATTTCAATGGCAGAGGCTTCAGACAACTGGTCTTTGTAGTTAAGGCTCAAATTTCTCCATCTGTTGATGTAGTCAACAACTTTCTCTTCTTTCCACTGCCGGGAGTTAGTTAATTCCACCATGCTGACGGTTCTACGAGTGCTGTAGAAGCGATTGAGGAAAATCTGCTCCAGTTGCTCCCAACTGTCCAGAGAGGCTGGGGCAAGATCAGTGTACCAGTCAAAGGCGTTGCCTTTGAGAGAACGCACAAATTGTTTCACAAAGTGATCTCCGTACGTTCCGGCATTGTTGCAAGATTCCACGAAATGAGCAATGTGTTGATTTGGGTTGCCTTTTCCGTCGAACTGTTGGAACTTTGGTGGTTGATAACCGGATGGCATCTTTAGATTGTCAATCCTTTGGGTGTACGGCTTGACATACGTTTGAGAAGACTTCATGGACCCTCCAACCTTGTCCTTTATCGTCCCCATGATGAATTCCTGCAGTTGGCTAATGGGAATGGTCCCATCAGGGGAAATATTCAAATCACTTGCCAAGGTAAAAGACTTGGTGGTTTACCTATCTTTGAATGAATTTTCTGGAGCCACTTTCAGGTTATTTGCCATGTGCAGAGACATGAAGGCTTGCTGCTCCTTTGAGGTGACGACATACTCATCCTCATCGTCATGTACCACTTCTTTTGATTTACTTGCTTCTCCCATAGAATCAAGTTTGCTGGCAAGCTTGGCGATTTGCACATCTTGGGTTTGAACGTGTGACGTGAGGGCTTCAATGGCCTTTGTGAGGCTAGCAATATGCTCCTCTAGAGTGGTAGAATTCGTCATCATGACATCCGCAGCCACTGGCGACATGAATCCATCAGAAGCTTCATGAGGGGAAAAGAGACTAATGCCAAGTTCTTTCGCCATGACTCGAGTAACCGGGCCAGAAATTTGTCCCTGGGATGAAGCACTAGCAACAGTCTTTTCAGCAACGGCCTTAGAGACTTTTGAGACATCAGCTTTGGCAACCTTTGAAGCAGCAACCTTGGCGACTTTTGAAGCAACGACTTTTGGAGTAGCCTCCTTTGAGAATTTCGAGGCATCAATCTTTGGAGCCATTTGTTCTTGAACTTCTTTTTTTTCTTATGGAGAGATGAAAGGAGAGATTTGTCCCACCGGGCGTGCCAGAATTTGTAACGCGGATTTCGTTTTAATCCCTGAAATGCGACAAAGAAAACACAAAATCGTAACAAACAGAGTATTATTAATTTATGAAAATAAAAAGTGGTACAATTTCTATGATCCTTTGATTCTCCTTTTGTGATGATTAATAGCTTCCCGGATATAGCGGAAAACTTTGAATTTGGTGATGATTTATGACTTCCCGGAATATGGCGGAAACGTCTTTAATTTGAATTGAAGATTCCGGATATGGCGGAAGACTTCAAAGTTGACGAAGATTGGAAGGAACGTTCGTGTTACCTTCGACCCCTTCTGTTGAAGAACTTTGGCCCTTTGTTTGTTGATGAACTTTGGACTTTTGTTGATCTTCGAGCGTTGAAGATGCTTTTTGATCCTCTAGCCTTTCTTGAAGAGCTTTTAGTTGTTCTTGGAAGATCATCGACTTTGTGTTGATGCAGAGTGCTGAAGGCTTTCACCAAATCTTTGTGTCTTCACTCTTCTTGTTGCCTTGCTCTCTTCATGTTGTGTATCCTTTCTTGATCTCGTGTCTGTCCTTCAAATGACCAAGGTCCCCTCCTATTTATAATGTTGGAGGAGAGCCTTTGGTGAAGGTGCATTGAATATAAATCAATAAAATCCTTAAATTATATTTTAATGGACTTTATGATTTAATCAATTATTTATTATTTCCTAATATTAAATGTAGGAAACAATACAAAATAATTTAAATTTAATGGCATATGTAACACGTGACAAATATAGCGTGTCACATACATTTCTTTGTATATTTACATTAGCCATTTGTTATAAATCGATTAAATCTCTATATTTTATCTTAAGAGATTTTAATCAATTATTTATTTTTATATTATTCCCAAGTATTTATTTGATAGGAAATAATATAGAATAAACTTTCATTTAGGACAAATGTATCATGTGACATATTTATCATATCACATAAAATTTTCATATCTACATACCCATGGTACTATGTATAGTACATTGCAAGGTAATTAACTAAACCTTATATTAATACAAGTAAGAGTAAATAAAGCACATAGATTTAGGTTTTATCCTACGCCAGCATACAAAAGCCGTAACAACACCAAACTCCCAATCTATCTCTAAACAATTTACATAAAGTCATAGGACATGCAAGAAACCAACCCTGGAGTTTGGCCCTCGTGCTTCCCGGGGGAGGGGTCGGGAAAGCGACCCAGACTTCGCTACAAAGCCACTTTATGTCCTAACAAATACCCGGTAACACATAATCATATCAGTTTTGTGCCATTTAACAGAAGACAATATTCAAATGCATTAAAATCAAAACGGAACATTTTGATAAGAAAAACTCCTTACCTTTGAGACGAGCCGAACTACGAACCGAACATGTACTAACCTCCAAATCTAGCGCGAGTTAGAAACCAACAACGAATCTAACAACAATTACCGTCCGAATGTAACCTAATTATGATCAAAGCCAAGAACTACTACGAAAAGATTAGATCATACCATCACACGATGAATCTAAGCCTGAAACTGCTGCTGGAATCGATATTGTTTCGAAATCACTCATGTTACATGCCAAGCGAACCCACAAAATCCAACCGAAGCTCCCAGAGACTAAGTCTTAGGCACTTTCTCGGGCGTTGGGCCAGGACATCGTCTGAGGCTTTCTGAAAACATACTTGAAAAATGCGAATTATGTGAATTCTAAGGCTCTTTGGATGCTTTTTAATTATAGTTTTTAATACAATGTATGTCGGTTTTTAGGTGTCTTGAAGAAAAAACAAAAACTTAATTAACCTTAAAAAACTAGGAAAAAAGAAAACATAATTTGAAAAAGATGGAAATACCGTTACATTATAACATACACAAAGTTGGGGTTTCACAATATGATCTTACTATTAGAACGGTTTTATCGTAACGAGTAACACAACACATTTTTACATATTAGATTATAAAGGTATCATATATCAATAATATAAACGTGTGTTCTGTCATTCCTTATATCACAATTATTGTGCTGTTAACATTTCTTTTATTTAACTTCTCTTATCAGGGCCGGCCCTATGCTAATGGCAATCCGAGACCCAAGTGTCTTAAGTCGGTGTATCGGAGGCCCAACGACATACGTTTCGTAAAAAAAAAGAAAAAAAAAATTCGTGTAGATTTAATCGATTCAACCTAATATAATATGTTAATTTTCTTTTTTGATAAATGCCCAATTTTTTTTTTACTCTAATTGATAAATGCCCAAATAAAAAAATTTACTTAACCAAAAAAAATATATATATATATATATATACAAACAAGTTTTTTTGTTTTATTTTTGTTTTATGACTTTATCTATATTATTAATTTATTATATATATCATATTATATATAAAAAAAAGCACACACAAAAATAAATAAAACAAACAAAAATAGATAGAACTCATTTTTCACTCCTAAGTTCCGGCCCTCTCCTTCAGTCCTGCCTTCGTTTCCCAATGAACATGCACAACCGAAATGATGTGTCCCAATGAAAAATCTCTTCTACGAAATGCTATGTCATTCCGTTTCTTTTCGGCGACACCTGTCGCACTCAGTGTACAAGAACACATTCAAAACAAAAATAAAAACAGACTTTGTGAATAAAATACCTAACAAATAACTTGAATTTTGTATTTACGGATGTTAAAAACGCGATAAGTATGTTTTTTTAAAATAAAAAAAAAACAACTTCAACTAAAAGGCTCAATTCGAGGACTTGGTCTTAAACCCAACAAATACGAGGGCCGGCCCTGTCTCTTATTTAATGTTAATTTGAAATCTTCATCGCACGTGTGCACATTCGTGCGTGCATAAAGGGAGGGAGGGAGGGGGGAGGGAGGGGGGTTGAGAGTGGGGCCATTGAGGGGGACAGGGGTGGAGAGCTAGAAATAGTATGGTTATGTGAAGTGGAAGCAAAAACCCCTTGGCTTCATGACAAAACAAACTTCCTATTTTAAAATTATAAATACTTTCTCTCAGCAGAAACAATAATTAGCTTAAATCTGAAGAAATATGCATATATACTGTACAATATTATACAAAACAATGTATGGATTGAAAGACAAGAAGACGATATGATCATACCAACTATCTCATTCCAAACCGTTTTTTCACTCGACCCCTTAACTAACTCTCTCTCTTTCTCTTTCTCTCTCCACTCTCTCTTCGATCGATCCCTTTTCTAAGCAAATTAAGCCCCACATCCATCATCATTATTTTCCATCTCTCTCTTTATTTATTTAATTCCCCATTTTGTTTTCTATAAAATTACCACTCCTTTGGCATCATCTTTGGACATTGAGATCAAAAGGGTTTGTTTGTTTGTTTGTTGTTTGTAGTACTGTAAACAAACAAACACAAAAGTAAGAAAGAAAGAAAAAAAATGAGAAAACCATCTTCTGATCAAAATAAGAAGAATGGTAACAGTACTATTAATGGCAATGGGGTGGTGGTGGTGATGAAATTAAGGAAAGGGCTATGGTCACCTGAAGAAGATGAAAAGTTGATGAATTATATGATTAGCAATGGACAAGGTTGTTGGAGTGATGTTGCAAGAAATGCTGGTTTGCAAAGGTGTGGTAAAAGCTGTAGGCTCAGGTGGATTAATTACTTAAGGCCTGACCTTAAAAGAGGTGCCTTTTCACCTCAAGAAGAAGACCTCATTATTCACTTGCATTCCCTTCTTGGAAATAGGTCTCTTTTCTCTTTTCTCTTTTCTCTTTTCTTTTCCTTTCCTCTCCTCTCTTTGTTTTTTTGCAGCATTAATTAATTATTTCCATTGCATGCATGACAAAATTTTGCCTGAGTTACAACGCGAATCACACATGCTTGCTTCGTGAGAAGTACATTAATTACACGATATAGTATGCATACTTTCGTGTTTTTGACAATTACATTAACCCTCAAACAATAGGAACGAGTAATTATTAACACACTAGTGATATCGTATATGATTTGTTTAATTAGTATAATGGTTACTTAACTCCTCTTTTTTTTTTTTTTTAAATTATTGCTTATACCAAACAATGTTGTTGTTGTTGTAATTATGTTTGTCTTGAAATTAATTAGGCATCATTTGAATGTGTCCATTCATATGTGTAGAAATAATTAAGGGTTGAAAGAATAAATGGATTACATAGCATACAGTGTTTGAGTATATTGTGTTTAAACATATAAATTATTCATATTGTAACAATTTAAATTTTTAGAAGAAATAATAAATTTAAATAATAGCATCTTGTCGAGGTCAAATTCAGGTCAAATTAATTATGTCATTATATTTCATTACACAGAAAATTATATGTCAAATTATATGTCATTATATGTCATATAATATACAGAAAATTCAGGTCAAATTAATTATGTCATTATATGTACAGTTAGTATGTTTTCCTTGTTAGATTCTGTGAAATTCCCCATGCAAGATACTACATTCGTTCCAATTTATCTGAGGCATTTGCCAAAATCACACATATTAAGGAGGTGAGTTAATGTATTAACTTTTATAATAAAATGACTAGAATGTCTTTAGATATAATTAATGTGATATTCTTTATTATATCTCCTAGTGTAATAATTAAGGGTAAATCAAGTCAAAACACAATAAATGTTGTATTAGAAATTGTACTGACTCATATAAAATGGAACAAAACTTTTTGGCAACTGCATCCCTCAGTTATTGTGGAACAGAGGTAGTAGTAGTTAGTAGAAATTGTGGTTACTTATATTTTAGGCGATTGAATTTCTCATTTGAGCTTGATTGCATTCTACGCATGCAATAATTAATGCAGTTTTTGGTGGTCTATTAAATAAATAATACTATTTACTAAATATTTTGGTGTTACATTACCATGTGCATGCAGCCATGAAAACATTATATATCTCAACTTTCAATTGATTTATCAAATTCAAAAAAAAAAAAAAAAAAAAAAAAAAAAAACTTTCAATTGAGTCAGCAGCATATATATATATTAACCCTTTTACCGTTAATTGTCTTGCTTTTTGTTACTACTATTGATAAATAATTAATCATGTCTAGTATAATTATTGTGAACAAACATATGTGTAATAACATCTAGGGATAAAAACAACCTAACTATGATTAATTTAGGAGTTAAATTCACCTTAATGATGTCATCTGGTGAAACCTGTTGCTATGTTGTGTAACCAAGGGGAATTTGTCAACTTCAGAGTCAATTATGCAACCCCACTATAAACATCAAATCATAAAATTAATCTTACGAAATTCTAATTACATTATGTTATTTGTTTTGTAATTATAAAATAACAATACTCTAGGAATGTAAATGCAGACTACAAGGATCTTTCTGGACCTTATTTGACTGGTGGATAGGGAGAATTAAATATAATTAGAATACAGCATTTTCTTAATTACAATATACTCCAAAAGAAAGGGACCTTAATTATACTATTTAAATCTGTAATTCTGTATGTATAAACTTGGAGTTGAAGACACTCAAACCCTACATCCATGCAACCATACAATTATAATAAAACTTATAAATCCAAAACAAAATCACAATTTTAAATCAAACCATACTTAAAATAATCCAATTTATAAAATTACATTTTCAACGCAACATTTATGATATTTTTCTTTGTTTTACCCTTATTTATTGCAATATGATAGATAAAATAAAATGCCACATTAATTATACTTAGGGACTTTTTAGTCATTTTATTTTAAAGTCAATGCATTAACAATAATCTGCATCAGATAAATTGGAACGGAGGGAGTATATACTATCTGTTACTAATCAATATTATTCATTATGGGTTTGTCTTAATTAATTAGGTGGTCCCAAATCGCGGCACGGTTGCCAGGAAGAACAGACAACGAGATAAAGAACTTTTGGAATTCCACAGTAAAGAAGAGGCTCAAGAAATCATCATCATCATCATCATCATCAATATTGTCTCCAAATAAAAATGAATATTCAACCTCATTCCTTAAAAATCATCCTCATCATCAAGATCAGCAAAAATGCATGTTTGGAATGTACATGGATTCTTCACCATCATCAAATTCTTTATTATCAATGCAATCAATGGCTTTAGCCAACATGATTGATGATCCTCCATTGCCACCTATGCTTGATGATCACCATAGCTTTAACATGGATAATTCTGCCTTAATTAATCCATTACAATTAGCAGATAATATGAATGGAAGTGTTTATTATGATGACATGAATACTATATTTGGTGGAGATATTGGAGAGGAAGGACATGATATGTTGGTTGCTACAATGGGGAGTACTATAAACATGCTGAAAACCGCGAAAAAAGATAGTCTTGATGATTGCTTGACTACTTCTAATGGGAGGAATTTTGATGGAAGAGACAATAATGTGGTTAACTACAATTATAACCCTAATCTGAATAGTAGCAAGGTACAAAATTTGGTTGGATTTGGAAGTTATTGGGAAGATGAACAAAGAGTTGAAGAATGGGATTTGGAGGAGTTCATGAAAGATGTTAATTCTTGCACCTTCCCTACTTTGCCTGATTTTCAAAAGAATAACTGGTCATAAATTTGACACAATACATTTTTATATTATTGATCACAATAACCTCATATCATCAATTAACGGATCATACATCTCGATCAATGATTTAAAATATGTTCGTCAATCGTTGTGGTCGGTGTCCTTGCATTTTCCATGGTTAAACATACTATGTGACCTTTTAATTTTCTCTCTTTCCCAAACCATGATATCTACTCCTTTAGCTTCAAGAAGTGGAAATGGATTCAGTTGGTAAATCAACAACCAAGCCATATATATTTCTGTATCTACCTTTGGTGTGGTGGGGCCAGCTTTGATATTCATCAGAAGACATATAGAGGAAGAAAAATTAGTACACAATATAGAATAAAGATACCCCATATATATATATATGTATCTTTGTGGAGATGTCATTTTTTTTTGTATAGTTACATCCAGCTTATTCTCGACATTTGTAATCACACAATTAGATAAACTTGGTGATGTGAATAATTCATATAATTGAAATTATTAGAGATCAGATCACATGAGATCAGAATGGAGTCAAAAGAAGATAAAGATATTATATTTTTAAGATTAAATTGTTAAATATTATTGTTTATCTTCATCTATTTTATTCAAATAATTAGTTGTTAATTTTTCTTTATCTTATTTATTTAAATAAGCATTTCTCTCCATATAAATGAGAGATTCATTATATATTTTGGCATCTTTTGAATAAAACAAAAGTTTGAGTCTTCTATTGTGTATTCTGATTTTCTTTATGGTAGCAGAGTCGAAGCGAGGGTTCGAGTACCTTACATTGGTGAACCCTCGCCCGATCCACCACCACTACTGCATTTATTTTCTCCTCCGAGAATTTTTTGTCATCATCCCTTTTTTTTTTCCACATCCTCATTCCACGATCCATTTGGGAAAAAAAAAAAACAATAATACAAAAATATATATTGTTCTACATCCATTTCTTTCTCCAACTATATGCATTTTTTTTTCATTTTGTTTTTCTACCGAGTCATGCATCATCAGGTCTTCTTTATTTTTTATGAGTCTTATGGTATAAATAAATAATCTTTAATATAGCATCTATGATTTTTTTTTTTACAATCCATTCTATGTTCGGTGTGATTATACACATTGCAGATCTAATTCAACAATGACAATGAATACAGATCCCCGTCGAATGTTGAACATAGTAGAGCACGTTTGCAATCAATAGAGAAATTTGAACATATTTTTTTGACAACAACAACAACACAAAAAAAAAAAAAAAAAAAAAAAAAAAAAAAACCACAGGCTAAAAGCCAAGAGCCAAGAGCCGAGAGCTTCAAGCCGTGGGTAGGGCTGTAAACGAGCCGAACCCTACCGAACATGTGCAGGGTTCGAGTTCGGCTCGAAAGGTTCGAACCTAAGGTTCGGCTCGGCTCGAACTCGGTCGAACCTTAGTTTAGCAAGGTTCGGCTCGGGTTCGAAAGTTCGAACATGTTCGACATGTTCGAACATGTTCGAACGGTTCGAACATGTTCGAACCTTATATATATAGTTTTTTTTTTTTAAATATACAATAGTTCGAGCCGAACGTGTTCGATACGGTTCGGCTCGATAGACGAATATCAAATACCTAACGTTCGGCTCGACGTTCGAAGGTTCGAATCGAACTCGAATCAAGCTTTTTTCGAGCCGAATACAGCGAATCGAATCGAATACTGACGTTCATTTACAGCCCTAGCCGTGGGTGTCAAAAAGACCAATCATCTTCTTCATTGACGGCAAACGTTGCCTCCAACCCCGGCAACGTTTGAGGAAGGGTATCAGAGATCAGATCACATGAGATCAGAATGGAGTCAAAAAGAAGATAAAGATATTATATTTTTAAATATTATTGTTTATCTTCATCTATTTTATTCAAATAATTAGTTGTTAATTTTTCTTTATCTTATTTATTTAAATAAGCATTTCTCTCATATATAAATGAGAGATCCATTATATATTTTGGCATCAGTTCAATAAAACAAAAGTTTGAGTTTTCTGTTGTGTATTCTGATTTTCTTTAGAAATGTACACATCTAGTTGTGGTTGTGGTACATAACAGTTGGTCAAGAATGAAGAAAGTGAAAGTAGTTACTAGTGGGGGGATCACAAAGCATGCATATATGTTGACAGATATGGAATCTCTGGTTATTTTTACAAGAGTAATGATACGGGCGGTCACGATAAGTGACACAAAGGTCATATGATTATGATGAGTTTAAATTGATCATGATGTAAACCCATCATGACCAGCGGTGCAGGTAACTGTTGTGTCACTCGTTATGACATAATTGTTGTGTCACTCGTTATGACACAACTGTTATGCGTGTATATCATTACTCTTTTTACTACTATTCTTAGAAATTGATTACTCCATCCTTACTTTTTTTTTCATAATGATAATGTTGTAAGTCATTCTTAGTTATAATTATAATTATGTGGGTTTATCACTTAGGTAAAGTGTCTATTTGTAACAAGAGGAGGGTCATCATAGTCAAACTCTACTTCACGTTTTTATTTCGATTTGAGAAATGATACAACCACAATGAAAATACACAACTAATTGACACAACAATGATCTACACCATTTATTTTTATGGCATCCATATTGATTGATTTAGTTTCCACAATAATCAATGGTGTAGATCATTGTTATGTCCATTGGTTGTGAATTTTCGTTGTGCCTCATGTATCATTGCTCTTTGGATTTTACAGTCGTAAATTTCAGAAATTTTAAGTTCGTCATGGACTTAAGTTCGTCATGGACCAAAGCCTACCTGGTGCATGTACCACAACCAATAAGAATTTTTTTTTAAAACGGGCTCTAACTCTAGAAAAAAAACCACCAATAAATTATTTTAAAAATGATGACTAGGTGGTCCAATACTTGCACCTGCATAGGCCACCTAAAATTAGTGACACATAGCTAAATATATGGTACCATATATGCAAACGGGTACGCGGAGACCGCTAAAATAATTAAAATTACTTAATTTTTACGTATAAAAAACTATTTATGAGCATCACTGAAAATAATTGACTCTTAAAATTTTCACAGACTCCGCTGAACAATTATTGTACGTCCACCCAACACAACATTGCGGAGGTTTGTAATAATTTCTTCTAACGCCAATAAAAGATTTTGCGTGAATATAATACTGTATTAGAGCACTTGTATCACTTGTATCGATTATCTTAACAAATATTCTATTTTATAGTTTTAAATAAGTTTTTCTAGTTTACATAATCTTTATTTAAGATGAAATGCAATAGATTCTCTATTATACATAATCTAGTATACACAAAAGAAAATTTATAGAATCTGGATGAATGCGTTAGATGTAAAACAATATTTTACGGAATCTGTATTTTACAATAAAAATAAAGTATCTGCTACAATGTTATTTTTTCTATTGAAATATCTAATATAGAGTTTTTAAGAGATTTACATTATTTACTACAAATGCTATTAGATATATAGATGAAAATACAAGGGAAAGCATTTCTGAGAATAATACTAGCATTGCCACATATATCCCATTTTTTTTTATCATTGATTGATATGATCCTCCTCAAATTAATGAAATATAAAAAGTGTAATAATTGTAGACATAATAAAAATATCTGTAACTTTAATGTTACTTCACAGCTGTTCCATTTCAAAGGAATTGACATGTCGTCCAACTAAAATATAGAAATAATTAATATTAAGAAAATATCTACTTAATTATCTTCTATAAAAATTAAACACAAAAGATAATAGTTGCATTATCTCTTTACTTAAGAGGGCGTTGTTATTGACACGTGATACCATATTTCGGGTTTGTTTGACTTTATAAATCTTGAAAATGGACATTTGATCTCTGCAAAGTTGAATGTTGAGATTTACGTTCGACTTTCAAGAATTTCGAATGTTAATGTGGTGCTCTGCGAGTAGATTCGTTGTGGTGTCAATAACAACCGTTTACTTAAAACTTTAATCCTTCTCCGAGCTCAGTTATGGAAGAAGTAACCGAGAAGGGGTATCAGCAACAATTGATTTTATTATGGGACAACTCATGAAGAAAAAGATCGAATCAACATTCTATGATGGGATTTTTTTTACTTTCTATTTTTAGAGTAAAAACAGTTACGGTTCAGAAAATTCTAAGGAAAAGAGTTCCGATCGAATCTCTTTAGAAAGAAAATTTTATGTCTTATTGTAGCCTTTCAATTTCTCTCTTTTTGCTCGTCCTAAGTATTGGTATGTATCCAAATTTCATATTTTCACTATCAGTGGACAGAATGTACTCGTGAAGGAAACAATCTTTGCATGGAAATGAAAGAATCCGAAGTCATCAATCAAGAAAAACTTAAATAAAAAAATATAATAATGAGAGAATAGTCATTAATCAAGAAAAGCGTAAATCAATATAATAATGATACTTTTATGAGATGATTTGGACTAATCAATTTGTGTAGTTAGATTTTTTTTTTGTTAGCACGAGATATATTGACAGCCGCAAATAATTTTATTGGACTGAAGTTTGGAATGTGTACATTTGACGATATGAATCATTTTATTTATACCCCACCGACTTTATTTTTGATTTATTTAGACATATGGATTTTTGTCTAGTCTATTTGTTTTTTTTTTTATACCCTATCCTTTCATAGCTATATTTTCACATATATGATTTACATACACAACATATATGGCTGTCAAGGAGAGTTAAGAGATAATTACACTTTTTGTCTCCTATTTATTTCACATTTCCTAAAAACAAGCTCTCATATTTGATATTGACATTTTTGGTTTCCTAGCCACTGTTTTTTTATTTTAAAAAATGGATCGATTTTATTAATATAAAAAGCCAAGTACAAAACTTTACAAGCTACCGACTACACCAATGACACAAAAACGCTAGCTGTAAGTTTGTAACGACTCCAAGTCAAATGTAACTCCCTTGCTTTTCTAACACTTTTATCAACAAAGACAAAGGCCCGGGGAGGATCTTGTTCTGGATACAAAATGACATTGTTCTGCAAAAACTAGATGCCTCTTGTCGCTTCACTGAAAATAATTAATTCGCCACGAGTTAATGCCCGAGTACCGAGACAGGTTTGACTCTAGGCAACGGTCACGCCAGTTTCGGATAGAGTTGCAAGAGGTAAACAATCTTCACTTATTACCATCGATAATTAATCTCCAGATATTCCAGACTCTAGGCAAAAGCGTTTCATTGTGTATATGACAAACTGGACAACGATCTGCATGAGCTATATATATGCCTCTTAAAATGGAAATTCGACGTAGGTAAACAGTCATGCCTCATAAGATTGTATCAAAATATTATTGATTTTGCCAACAACCATATACTATATTATTGTTTCAGAACAAGCCTCATCTTTTTATAATGACATTTCTCGTATTTTTAACTATATATTTTTATTACATTTTTTTTTTTTTGTACACTTAACGAATTCAATGATCAAAGATATCGATATGAAAGATATAAACTGGTTTTGAGAAAATAAAATATAAGGGACAAAAAGTGTAATTTTATTCATGATCTCGTCAAAATGTGTTGAAACTCAAAATCTCTGCTTTAATGTGCAGCGTCAACATTTTACAGAAAAAAAAAAAAAATCATAATAAATAATCTTAACTTGGTCCCAGGAATGTAGCATTCATTGTCACAACAATCATCGGGGCGGTATACCATTGATATCCATAAATAACAGACCAGAACAGTTGATGCGAAGAACGAATAGACAGACCAGTTGTGCTATTAGTGTAGTATGATCATCTACAGTTGTTGATAAATTAGTAGGAAAGATGATGGTTATGTTAAAGTTGTGCATGTTATCATTTTCGCCTTCTGACATAGGCTAGAGATATTTAGCCAACCATGGTAGCTCTTTACTGTCTTTCAATGCAAAAGCCACATCATCACTACCAAAATTCAAGAAAAAATTATCAATCAGAAACCGCATTTTCGAACTTCAAACATGTAGTCTTTCCCAAGTAGTATGATTTAGTTAAAAAGGGGTCCAAAACTCACCTAGGGAAGTTTAGCTGCAATTTCTGCAACTTATGTCTGCCTCCTCCTTCACATAATATTATCCTACATTCTCCAAGCTTACATCTGTCAAAAATTTACAGCTTTGAAAGTTATGTACACTTGTTAACTAATAAAAAGTAAAAACAGAAAAATGGGATCCCCAATGGAGTCGCCACGGGTAAAGAAAAATGTTACGTCGGTGGTGCCTTACCCAACTCGTAAAAGGATGTCCCATCCTGGAAACGCTTCTCCGTTGCTTGCACAGAGACACGATACAGTCGTTGACAGCTGCAATACAGATCAATTATAAAGATACATAAGAATATGACAGTGCAACAGATAAACTGACAACTATTCACGAGATCTAGTTGCAGAAATGGCTTCTTCTAGTACAATAGGTTAAGGGGGTGTAAGGGTAGGCCTAATAGACCCAGTAATTCTACTCTGCACACGAATAGGTCACGGGATGTAGTTGCAGAAATGGCTTCTTATGGATACAATAAATAGGTTAAGGGTGTGTAAAGGTTAGGCCTAATGACCAAGTAATATTAGTCTGCACACGAATAGGTCACGGGATCTAGTTCCATACTCTGCACATGAATGATGCTATACTGCATTGGGGTGCCTTCTTTTTTCGATCTTTTTCTCCTCTAAATCATGGTATTGAGTGGGACAAGAAGGTGAAAAGGTTTCATATGTACCTTTTCGAAAGTCGTTTCTCCCATTCCAGTTTTGTATAGTTCGTGTACCATTGCAGCTAGGAATATCTTACCAAGTCTAGAACAGCTTTTCATCACCTGCACACAGAAGTCTGCTGCATAAATATCACCAAAATACATATACATATATTGTGTGAACACCTTTTCTATGACGATAATTTAAATATATACATATATTGTGTTGCTTCGTACTTATATTCAATATGGCATCAGACTTGACTACTAAGAACATAAAAATGGAAGCACAATGTCGATATGATAGTTCAATGAATTGTTTTGAACATACTTGTATGTGAGGGGCCTGGAACATTTCCTTAATAGCTGCATCAATATCCGCCATGCCAACTAAAACATTGCCTGCAATAAAAAGGAAACGACATTTATTATCAGATCATAGAGAATTGTTATTTGAAGCTCAAGTCAAAGGTTTTCCACCAGATAAAATGAGTAATCTTTCAATTTTAGAGAGAAACACTATCGCTTAGTTCTATGCTATATGAATATTGGTAATAGAGGCCATAATGTTGATCCAATAAACAAGAGTATTAAGTGAATGTGACACCCTAGTTAGCATTGAACGCAGGGCATGCCATAGACAATGTGAAGTTACAACTATTACACAGACAAGAAGAGCATACAGAAGCCCTTTATTGCAACTGTCAAAAGTGAAAATACAGGAGATAAAGCAAGAAGAATATGAAAAACAAATCCTATCTACTTTACGGATAAATTCAGAAACCTCAAAGGAGGCTTCAGGCTTTTTTTTCTTGACCTTTCGGGTTTGTAAGATGACACCTCTCCTAATGTATTCATAAAATCCCACAACTCCCTGAAATTGCTGTATAATTTCACAAATCTCTGTTAAAGTTTCATGTAACTTCATTGAAAAAAAAATTGCCAAGAGAGGTCTCCATTATTTTCTAGACAATGAAGGGCTGTCACTGATATTCCCAGGACATTAAGGGAGTCTTTGGAATTATCCCAATATTATAAAAGAAATTGCATCAGACAGATATTGGTACATGCTTGAGTTTTTCATCATTATAATGACAGAAATCTAGGCAATACAACCTTACCTGTACTATCAGTCTGTTTTAGTGTATCAGTTTTCTTTGAGCGATAATCTGCAAGTTCTGCAGCACGCCTACATATCTCAAGGGCTCGTCGAGCATCCCCAGAAATAGCTGCAACCTGTGTTTATTGTAGCTATAGTTATGAGCTAAGGCGACAACTGAGCAGATTAAACAGTACCCGGTACATTAGGGCACTGGTAATATAATGAGCAACAAGAAGAACCTTTCTTGAAGCAAATTCAATTGCTTGCTTTTCAAATGCATTGATCCCGACAAGACGGCTTGATATGATTTCTTGAAGCTGCTGATAGTTATAGGGACCAAAGCATAGCCTTTGTATGCCCATTCGACTTGAGATACGAGGTAGCAACTTTTCTGGAAGATCCATTGTATTTGCTATCCCTACATTAAGATTGTAAACAATTCAGTTAACTGCATGAACATACCAAAATGTTTATCAACCCAGACAGAGCACTGAGGACACTAGACACCGATCATACTACCTATCACAATCAGCCTGGAATTAGGCTTAGTAGGCCAGTCGAGGATGTTGTATAGAACCTGCATAAGGTCAAAAAAAAAAGGTTGAAAATAAGTGAGGCTATGCTTCATAAATTTCCCTTTACTGCACAAGAAACTGAGTGATCGTGCAGTTTCAAATGTACTCCTTACAGATTGATTTCGTGTTACTAGAAGATCAAGCTCGTCTATAAGCAAAATACAAGGCTTGTTATCATCCTTCCCGTGTTTGAGTCCATTTGAAAAGCGCTCCGTTAGTAGGTGCAGAGCCTTCTTCCAACCTACTCTATGACCAGTTAAGGCTTCATATATTACCTGGACGTACAAGAAATGTGTCAGAAGGAAAGCTTACGTTCACCCGATATTGTGCAAGCCTATTTACTTGATTTACTGCTTACTCTATATATGTTTTCAGGTGAAGCTAGCTTAAGACCATTAATCTCCACAAGGCTGTAAGGCTTCAAATTCCCTGCATCGACTTCAGACCTTAAACTCCTCATAACTGCAAGCACACTCATGGTCTGCAAACAAGTACAATTAACAGATATAAGAAAAGATCATGTAGCTCAGTGTAGACCTCCCGGTTATTGTTTTCATGCAGCGTGATTGTAGCATATTGTTCTTTAGAATAGCCAAAAGAGCTTACCTTTCCAGTTCCAGGAACGCCGTGAACATAAAGACATCTCCCGAGGCATTGATCATCACAGATGGCCCCTTTAATAAATCCCGTTATCTCATCCATTTCTCTACATAAAAGAACCTACCTCATCAGAAACAAAAAGAATAAACTCCATAAATCAACAATAGCAAAGCCATACATACTTGTTTCTACACGGTGGAGACTTCGGCAAAGAAGCCAATAAAAGGCTGGCTTTTGCTTTTTCAAGCTCAGTCTTCACATGGCATCTCACATGCTCTGGTATTTTTTTTGCTCCAATCTTTTGAAGTCCCACAAAACGTCCTTTTCTCGAGTTCTATAAAAAAATGTAATTAATCTTCTATAATAAGCAGCTAACCACATGTACAAGAACATGATCAACAAAGAAAGAGTCCATACCGCAGCCAATGACTGCCTAGTCCCTGACCGGCAATTCTTCTCTTGTTCATGATCTTTGTCATCTTCCGAGTCAGAGTCAAATTGATCGTCCGAATCCCAATTCTTATCACTATCAGCACCTTCACAATCCTATGAAATCATCCATAAACTATGTCATGCCAAAAAGGTGCATACGTGCAAGTTTCTTTGGAAAAAAAAGGTTCTCTTCATCCTGGGATCACTTACCTCTTCGCCATTTTCAATTTCTGCAATCCGTTTAAAACTATGCCACTTTATATCATATTCATATTCACACATGAAAACATCATCTCCATCACTACTGGCCTTGGAGAAGTCTTTAGGGTTCATAACATAACAATGTCTGATTACAGATTCCATCTGAGACCATAACCATCAAAGAACAATTAGATATAATATAACAAAATTTCCGTACTTTTAAACAGAAAAATCATTACCTCAACATCAGCGAAATCATTAGTGCGGTAAAGCTCCCTTTTCAAATTATGGGACTGTCTCCCAGCAGCAGTTTCTTCTGGAATGATATACCAATTTGCTCTGAACCAAAAAACCCCATCTACTTCTTTCCATATACTATAACAGCATTCAAGAATACATGTTCAAAAAGGGTTAAAAAGAACAATAAAAGGAATAAAATATCTCATCAAATAGGAAAACCAACATATAGAAACAATGACACTATTGGATCAGAAAGAAAGATAAAAAACAGTCTGACTACCTCTCTATATGGGCTGCCCAGAGATCACTTGAAAGCAACTTTTCTCTGGCAGTTCGAAGTCTCTTCTTCCCTTTAGGTGGCTGAGGCAATTGAACATTCTTTCCCATTTTTTTCGACTCACAAAATCCACAAATCCAATTATCTTCAGGAACCTCCTTCAATGGAGGCTTCACACATTTCAAATGAAATCCTCCTAAGCAGTCATCACACTCAATCATCACAGCCTTCCCAGCCTTAAAGCACATCACGCACTCCTCCACTTCCGGGTCATCGTTATCCGTTTCATCTTCTCTCCTTTTGACATATACATCATCCCCTACAGCAAATTCACTGCCATCGAATACCACTTTCTTATAGTAAACCCTTCTCTTTTGACTCTTAGACTTCGCCTTTTTTTCGGAACCTGCATTTTTCACCTCTTTTAACTTCCTTTTCTGCCTCGATTCCACTCGATCTGGTGAAATTGGTGATATGGGATTTCCACCATTTTCAGATTTTTTGCTGAGTGGCGTTTTGGGTGATTTAGTTGTACTGAAATTAAGGGATTTCCGCCGAGATGGTAGTGTTGGTGAAGCTTCATTGATGGAGGTAATCGATTTAGTGTCTTTTTCGGTGGAGCATAAACGGCTGGAGAAACGGCGGACAGGAGTGATTGGTACTGGAGGTGTTGAAATGGGGTCAGAGGAAGAGAAATGCTGCAGAGGTTTCTTGTGTTTTGGGGTTGATTTGGACCTTTTCTTAGGGGCTTCAGCCATGGGAGCTAAGGTGGAGGTGGCAGCGGAGGTGGTGAAGACGGCGATGATTTTTGCGTGTGTTTTTGCCCAATTCTTAGGGCAGGGGACCGAAGTGCTGGGCTTAAGTGTAGGCCAAGAAAATTGGCGGGAAAAAAACGGCTAGTTTTAGGCGGTTATATTAGTTTCTTTATCTTTGGTTTAACCGGACTGTGGTTTTCCCCGGTCTGATCTGGTTGTGGGAAACACACAAATAATTAACCCCTCGTTTGGCTGCAAGTAAAATGATACAAGGAAAATCGATGTTTATGAAGGAAAAAAAAGGATTTGAGAAGAAATGATAAAAATAACATGGTTTGGATTATATTATTGATAGAAAGCAAAAGAAAGACGCTATGAGGTCCTGTCTGAGCAACATTTTATTTTTGATGAATATTTTTATTTTCTTCTGTTCAGTAAACATCTTCTAATCTATTATTTGATATGGTTGTATGTTGTGGTTTAGGCTTGGTATATGTTTGTTGTGGTCTATCATTGTGCTGGGTCGTAGTCTAGCGTTTCGGCTAGGTTATAGTCCAGTGTTGTGTTAGATCCTGAGTCTAGCTAAATGCTAGTTTTGTTGTAATTAAGCCATGTTCAGCATTAATAAAACATTCGTTCTTGGATTAGGAAAATCAATAGATAACAAAAGAAATGATAATAATATATACTCCCTCCGTTCCATTTTAATAGTCATGTTTGACTTTTTACACGATTAAGAAAAATGTAATTAATGTTTTGAATCTTATTAAATAATCTAATATTTTTTACATTTATGTCTTTTAAGTAATATTTTGTCATAAATATAAACATATTGGATCATCTAATTAGATTCAAAAAATTAATTACACTTTTCTTAATGATGTAAAAAGTCTTAAAATGAGACGAAGGGAGTATAAAAAAAGTAAAATTTGTGAAAAACCATTTATAAAAAAATGTTGAACCCCAACATTAAGGGTCCCCCCACCCCCGATCCCGGGAATGTGGGGAGATGTTAATCGGAGTAGCACAGTAGGCTCCAACATGGGCCGCCTTTACAACCATTCTTATTTGAAGGGTGTTATCAATCGGAAATCAACCCCTTTACGGGAATCGAACCGCCGACCTCCAGGAACATGGCAGGAAACCGCTTTTACACACCGTACGCCTTCACCACTAGGCCATATCCAGGGGATTGAAAAACCATTTATAGAAATTGATAGCATGTGGCCATTTCAGTCGATTCATAATTAATTACTCAATTGTCTATTGTTTCCCTCCATTTATTGACCTTGATTGAGAGTAGATAGATCTGAAAATTTTGTTAAGAGTGAAACATTATGTATCTTCGTATAAAGGTAATTTGCATAAGGCCATTTCAGTCGATTCATAATTAATTACTCAATTGTCTATTGTTTCCCTCCATTTATTGACCTTGATTGAGAGTAGATAGATCTGAAAATTTTGTTAAGAGTGAAACATTATGTATCTTCGTATAAAGGTAATTTTATTCTTTCGAACTTTTTTTCACTTTTTTGTTTTCCCTTTTATTTAATTTTGATTTTAGAAAGAGAAAAAAATGTAAAGGACGTCTAATGTACTCCGTATGCGCTTAACACGGATAAGAAGGGCCATTGTTAGAAATTAGTTGATTCATTTTTTTTTTAATAAATGGTTGGCTACAAAATGGTTTTTTTAAACTGATGTGCTATTGTGAAAGAGTTCTAAGATGTCTTTCCGGCACAGTTATACCCAGCAAAACTTCATGACGGAGACACTGAGTTTGAATTGATCCCATTCTAGTGGCAACTTTATGGGCAAAACCCCTATATCGTATGGCACCTACATAATTGAAAGAATTGAAAGAACAATTGAAAGACATGTTGGAGAAAAACATTATTCAGCCTGTTACTTTGTCATGGGGAACTCCAGTATTATTTGTGGAAAAATATGGCACTCTAAGGATGTGCATCGATTATATAGTGTTTAATAACATGACAATAAAGAATACGTATTCACTCCCCAGGGTTAATTGCCTATTCAACCAATTGTAGGGTAAGAAAGTATTCTCAAAGATTGATCTTCGTATAGGCTACCATCATTTGAAGATCAAGGTATCTGATTACCGAAACAACATTTAACACCAGATACGAGCATTATGAATTCCTTGTACAAAAAAGAGAAAAGTGAATACAAATGATGGACCAGAAGACTGCAATATTATACAACCACTCAATTAACAAACAAAGTTCCAAGTGCTAATTCAAAATAAATTCAGAAAATGCATACATTCATATATGTCATATCCACCCCATCTACTCTTATTCTCTACACCTTGAGGAAAATATTCTTGCTTTAACTTGTCATTGAAAAATAGCAGGGTCAAAAAAAGAAGAAGACATTACTTCAAAATAAGGTGGTCATGCCCGAAGCAGATTAGACTCAGACACATACCTTTTAGATGAAGCATTACTCATATGTTGAAGTAAAATCTGCAAACAGACGTCCATTATATCAGGGCCGGCCCATCAGTGAGGCTTGTGAGACCCGGGTCTTAAGCCCAACGGTACCGGGAGGCCCAACGGTACATGTTTTGCTAAAAGAAAAAAAATCGTGTAGATTTAATCCGATCCAACCTAATATATAATATGTTAATTTTTTTTGATAAAGGCCAGTTTTTTTTTACTCCAAATGATAAAGGTCCCAATAAAAAAAAATTCTTTGGCCCAAAAAAAAATAGACATACAAACAAGTTTTATTAATTTTTTGTATTTACGGATGTTAAAAACGCGATAAGTGTTGGAAAAAATGCAGTACTTAGGATTTGACAGAGAATTAGAAACTCCAAGGCACGTTAATAACGTTGTCTTTTAAGAGATGTTTCGTCCGAATCGTCCCACACGGTTTGCTACTAAGGGATCAAATGAAAATCTCTTTCAGGATACATTGGGGGTGTTTGATTCAAAATTGACTTGTTTGAATCAAACCCGAGGACAATCAAAGTTTTTCTGTTGATGTTGTCAAACTTATGAATTTTCGTCTGCATAGTTATGCCTTTTAAAGGTTGCAAGTACCCTATTAAAGAATTGAGGTACTCCTTGCACGAAAGGGTAGGGTTGTCACTGTTCATCGGATGAAAGCATGGAACCCTTACACGAAAGGGTAAGTACATATCAGTTCGAAAATGCATGTATCTGAAAATGCATATCCCTTCATGAACTGATGTATACATTGGTTTAGGTTTCGGGGGCGCTGCCCCCTCGACCCACCGCGACCTGACCGGGCAGGTCGAACCCCGTTTTGTTGCGATAACATTAATTCGTACGGCAACTTGTATGCAAACGATAACCAAAATATTTCTTTATGAAAAATATCTAAGAATAAGTATGTTTTGGGCAAAAAAAAAAAAAACAACTTCAACTAAAATGCCTAATTCAAAGACTTGGTTTTAAAGCCCAACAAAAACGTAGGCCGGCCTTGCATTATATCATACAATTTGTGAAAGATCAAACAGACGGAAGAAAACAATAAGATATAGATTACCTGAATTTAGCCCAAATGCGTCTTATATATTAGGACATTCTCCATTGTCTCTCCCATATTCAACGCAACCGGAATCTAATAAATCACAATAGAAAACAAAGATGAAATCGCACTGCATTTCAATTCACGCATTTTCTATAGCCATTGTTACTATTGCTGCCTCGATAACCATTTTTGCTTCCTCCAACATGTATTATTCGTCAATCCAATCATTGTAATTAAAAAAAATTTAAGAGACCATCTACTGAAAAATACCATATGGTTCGTGAGTTAATAAATTTGTATCCAAAAAAAAATTGTTTATATAAATTTGAATTGGACGTGAGGATAATTTCATTCAACCGGTTTCCATGATCGTAGGCAATAGCGGATCTAGGAATTTATTTCAGTGGTGTCACGGGAGTTTAAAACTACATATTTTATCCCAAAAAAAATCAATTGGAGTCACCGGAGCCTAAAACATAATTTTTTATCGACAAAACGATATTTTTTAACAACAAAACTACATCGTTTTAATATAAAAAAATATTTCCGGTTCTGAGTGGGGTCACGTTACCCTACCCTACAACATGTGGCTCTGTCATTGATTGTAGGTATGAAGTTTGTTGAACTGCTCAATCCGCGTGTACACAAATTTTTTTCCATTCAATTGGATTCCATGATTGTAGGGTTACGATGCAATCTTTAAAAAAAATTTGTGAGGCAAACCTAGATTATGCTTCATTTGCAAACAAAATGCATCAATATTCAGGACACCAAAATATCTTTGTCGTGGTCTAATAACCACCAATGATCCCGAAACAAAACATAGGAATTACGAAGCAATGTGATTGGAGAACCACAAAATAAAATGACATCGTGCTTATGACGATACGATTATCACTAACAACGTATGAGGAAAAGTGTTTTTCATTGATGATTTCAACTAGTCTATTACATATAACTAATATGTGAAGACTTAGGTGCTAAGCAAACAACAAATGCAAATTATTACAAATGGTAAATACATAATATTGTGTGATTATTATGCGGATCCTTCGAGATCTTCTAGAGTATTCTCAACACGCCCCTGCAATCACATGGAAATGGAATGAACATGGCGATTGGCTCGTAATGTAGTAATCATGCTTCCTTCACATGGTGCATGCAACAACTTTCCTCGTATCGACAACAACTGCTTCACATCAACCTGCTATTGCTTGAATTTGCTGGATGACTCAATTTTTGTAAAGAGTCATAAAAGTAGTGATACAGAGGAAGAAATATTTAGAGGGAATATCATCCTTAAGAGGATTTGATACCCTAAAAAAATTATAGCTGAAAAAAATTTGATGTGTGGTCACCCTTGTGATCAACACATGGAGGGTTGCACCATAATTAAGAAAATTTGGAATGAAGAATTGTAAAAACCCTTAATAAAATTTGGAATGGAGGGTTGTACGAACCCTAATAGACGAAAGGGGAAGAAGCAATTTGTGGGGGCAAGAGAGGCATAAATAGCAAAGATGATGGAAGAGAAGAGGTAGAATAAAGAGAAACCAGAAATTTGGATTGGAAAAACAGATTTTTAGTTGCACGTTACCATTGAATTGAAAAGAATATCATTGAATTGAAAGAAAAAAAAATCGCCATAGCCTGCAGAAGCGTTTATGGGATTTGAAAGATGATAATGACATGAAGAGTAATTTATTTTGACGACTAAAAAAAACAACGGAAAAAAATATGAAGATGGGTGGGGGTGAGGGTTCCTTTAACATATAAGGAAAAGTGTTTTTCATTGATGATTTCAACTATTGTATTACATATAACTAGTATGTGAAGACTTAGGTGCTAAGCAAGCAACTAATGCAAAATATTACAAATGGTAAATACATAATATTATGTGATTATTATGCGGATCCTTCGCGATCTTCTAGAGTATTCTCAACAATCACAAACCTTATATCCCTTACAGTCTCCACTTCAATAGATCGAAAAGTAAAACTCATCATCTGCATTATAATCATACAAAAAACCGTGTAAAGCACCCACAAATTAGAAAATGTGTGTCACGGAAATTGAAAATTTAAAAAAACTTACAAAGCAACATGATTGGAAAACCCAAAAATGAAAATAAAAAAATACTTATGACAATCTGGAGCACGATTATCACGATCCTTATATCGCTTACAATCTCCACTTCAACAGAAAATTCAAATCCATTATCTCCATTATAATCATACAAAAAACCCGTGCAAAACACCATAAATTAGAAAATGTGTATCACAGAAACTAAAAATTTATGTAAAAAAAAAACTTGCAAAACAACATGATTGGAAAACCCAAAAATGAAAATTAAAAAATACATATGACGATCTGGAGCACGATTATCACGATCCTTATATCCCTTAAAATCTCCACTTCAATAGAAAATTCAAATCCATGATTTGCATTATTAAAAATAAAAAGCACCCAAAAATTAGAAAACGCGTATCGCAAGTACTGAAAATGGATTTAAAAACACTTACAAAGGATTGAAAAGCCCGGAATGAAATGAATACTGTGAGTCCTATTTTTCCCACCGAAAACCACACTAAATTGGAATGATTTTTGCTATGAAAAAAAAGAGACAGTAAAACTGCAACAAAAAATTCAATGAAAAGCGAAAAAAGACAACAACGATTGAGACGAAAAATCAGCGAAATCAAATGATGTTTGCTATAAAAAGATAAAAAAAAAAAATGGAGAATATGAAAGAAAAACCTACTGAAGAAAGAAAATGTATGTTGTAACTGTCCGCTTTCTTCTTGTCATTGCGTCCAAAATCTCTAAGGTTTGAGCAAGAGCCAAATGGTTGGCTTATGTATCCGTAGTGAAGAAAAAAGATATTTGTGTATTCCGCGTTTTGGGTCGGTTCCAATTTACAGAAAACCGCAACCAGATTATTCACCATTAGAATCACAAATCAAGCGAAATTCAAAAGACGAAACGAAAAAAAGGAGAGATTACAGTAACGCCAATACCGTCGTCGCGGAGGATCAAAGCAGCATAAGTGCAGGCAATTAAGCTCTTCGACGGAAATTTCGTTACACGATCTGCAACAAAAGATCAACGGAAAAAAAAACGATTGAGATTGAAAAATCAACGAAATCAAATGATTTTTACTATAAAAAAGAAAAGAAAAAATGGAGAATATGAGAGAGAAACCTACCGAAAGACACAATAAATTGGAATGGGAATGAGTGAATTTCTTTTTATCGCGCTTGAGATGGAATCCATCCTATTCGATCAATTAAAGGATTTAGTTGAGCATTATTCATATATTTTGTAATTACAGCATATTCAATCGACACTGCGCATTAAACTGTCATTACATATTCAATTGTGTCCGTTACAGCATATTCAAATCTTAACATCTTCGGTGTCACCGTATTCAATTCACCGTGAACTACTTGAACAAAAAAACAAATTTCTGAAATTATATATATAAAAAAATCAAATTGAATATCAAAATAAAAACACAGTGTACTATTAGGCTCATTATGAATTATGTGTCTACTGCTAAATTTTCGGTTCTTTGAAATGTTGAAGTTACTGATAAGTTTACTGCCAGCAAGGGTATACATCAGGGAGACCCCATCTCTCCTTGTTTATTTGCTCTTTATATTGAATTTTTGTCTATTGCTCTTGAGATTGAGGTCAAAAAAAAAAAAATGGAAACCTGTGAAGATCAGTAAGGATGGTCCTGCTATTTCTCATCTCCTTTTTGCAGATGGCCTTATCATTTTTACCAGGGCTAATGATAGGGAGATTTCTAATCTCATAAATGTGTTGAACCTGTATTGTTCCATCTCGGGTCAAACTATTAACAGAGAGAAGTCTAAGATCTTCTTTAGCCCTAAAACGGATGGGGAGCTATCAAGGAAATTATTGAGTTGAGCCAAATGACTAAAACTAACGATCTGGGAAAGTATTTAAGAGTTCTTCTTATCCACAACAGGTTTTCCAGCCGCAATGTGGATTTTGTGGTCAGACAAGTGCAAAACAAACTCCTGGGTTGGATGTCTAAATGTCTTAACATGGCACGCAAGCTTACTCTGATTAAGTCAGTTAACTGTGCGATTCTCAACATCAATCTCATGCAATCTTTATGGCTCCCTCAAAAAACCTGCGATAGGCTTGACCGTATCAATAGAGATTTCCTCTAGCGTTCTTTAGATGACTAAAGAAAGATCCACTTAATCAATTGGGATACTGTTTTAAAAGACAAGAATTTGGGTGGTCTTGGGATAAGAAGTGCAAGAGACACCAATACTGCTCTCTTGGCGAAATGCAGAAATAGTATTATGAAACAAGAGAGGAGTTTATGGTCAACCTCTTTATCCAAAAATATGTTAAGAATGGCAACATGTTCCAAACTACCAGTAAGGTCAATGATTCTTTTGTCTGGAAAGGAATTTTGAAAAGTTTCCAAAAGTTAGTGGTGGTTTTGTTTGGAAAATAGGTGATGGCAATGATGTTTCTATGTGGATGACCCTTGTGTTGCAATATGGGGAACAATCTGATTATATTGATCAGAATACAATTACAATTAAAACGAAAACACAACTGAATCGAATTACAATTGCAAAATGAAAACGAATTAACAAGATGAAGTGAACCGAGCCCTGTGTTGAACACAGTTTCCTTTTGTCAGTAAAGTGACTTAAACTCTACTTCTGGTGGAACCAATCCGAAGACTCAGCTGTGTGATGGACAGCTGAGAAGTGTATTCGTTTACGTGCATCGGTAGGGTGGAGTCTGCGAGGCACGTCGGCGGGGTGACTATCGGCGGGGTGATAGTCCGCGAGTACTCGAATACGGCGGGGTCCCACATACGCAAATTACGTTATGTGACGACTATACGGTGTCATTAAAAGGAGGACACGTGTAGGGGTATTTATGGTGCATCGGACAAAGATTCCTTGCGGCTAGGGTTTAGGGATTTGTGCCTATAAATACAGTTGTTGTCTCATTATCCGTGTGTGTTGAAATCTGTAAATTCAGTGCATAATAAAATATCTCTTTTCTGCCCGTGGTTTTTTACCTCTCCCACTGAGGGGTTTTCCACGTTAAATCTGTGTTCTTCTTGTTTCTGTTATCTCCTTTGATTGTTTATGTTTGATTTCTTCTGTTTCTGTTTTTTGCATCTGAAGTTATCTCCATCCGTTCTATAACAAGTGGTATCAGAGCAAGGTTCTGGAGAAAACAATCTGTACGATCAACTTCATCTTCACCAAGACCTTCAGCAAGGTGCTAGGATCTGTGATAAAGTTGTGATCTTTAGCAAGAAAAGATGTCAGCAGTAAACGTGAAAATCGATAAATTTACGGGAAGGAACAGCTTTGGTCTGTGGCAAATCAAGATGCGTGCACTGTTGAAACAGCAGGGTTTGTGGAGTCCTTTATCCGACAAACCAAATAGAAGTGTGCAGATTATGCCGTCGGGGAAGAGAAAGCACATTCAACCATCATGTTGTGCTTATCGATGATGTTATCACCGAGGCCGCCGAGGAAGACACCGCGAGCCAAGTTGTGGAAGAAGCTTGAAAGCTTGTATATGACCATGTCACTGACCAACAAGTTGTTGTTGAAACAGAGGTTGTTCAGTTTGAATATGCATGAAGGAAGTCCACTGAGGGAACATCTTGACCAGTTAAACACAATATTACTTGATTTAAGGAATATTGATGTTAAAATAGAGGATGAAGATGCAGCCCTAATCATGTTGGTGTCATTACCGGCATCATATGAAAACTTTGTGCAGTCTTTCATAGTTGGGAAGGATACAGTAGCTTTAGAGGATGTGAGGTCAGCCTTACATGCCAGTGAGCTTAGACACGAAAGGTCAGCTTGGGACAGACAATCAAGCCGTGGCCTAGTAGCTAGCAAAGCAATAGTGGAAAAGGATATGGACGAGAAGAAGAAAAAGAAGTCGGTGTCCAAAGGTCCTAAGTCTACCGATGTACGTAATTACTTGTAAGGAGCGGGGACATTGGAAGTCCAATTGTCCAAGGAAGAAGAAACAACGGGAAGGCAATTCGGCACGGTAGCCTTGGCTGCGAGCAATCCGATGAGGATGCGGTTCTAGTTGCGGGGGATTCTACACACCACAATGATGTGTGGATACTTGATTCGGATCATCCTACCATATTTGTCCAAAAAGGGAGTGGTTTTCTACTTATGAGCAGATGGATGGTGGTCAAATCTATATGGCCAACAACAAGGTTTGCAAAGTTGTGGGAATTGGCTCGGTAAAGTTAAGGACAGAGGATGGTAAATTCTGTACACTGAAGGATGTAAGACATGTTCCACAGATGACCAAGAATTTGGTATCTCTCAGTCTACTGGACAGCAAGGGGTTCAACTTCAAGGGTGAAGGTGGACAGTTAAATGTCTTCAAAGATTCAGTTGTAGTCCTCAAAGGCATCAAGAGGGGAACCTTGTATATATTACAAGGATCTATCGTATACGGCACTTCTTCGTTGTTGCATCCTCAATAGTTCACCGATCTCGCGAGACTCGGGTTTGTGGCACATGAGACTAGGTCACGTACGGGTGAAAGGGGTATGCAGGTTCTTTCTTCAGCAGGTTTTCTTGAGGGATATAAGGTCAAGAATCTGGACTTTTGTGAACATTATGTGTTTGGGAAATTGCACAGAAGTAAGTTCTCAGCAGGGTTACACAACACAAGGGCATCACTTGATTATATCCATTCAGACTGCTGGGGTCCATCAAAAGTTGAGTCATTGGGTGGTCACAGATATTTTGTGTCATTCATAAATGACTATTCAAGGATGACTTGGGTGGTGATGATGAAGAACAAAAGTGATGCATTCAGTAACTTTAAGCAGTGGAAGGCCCTAGTGGAGAATCAGTTGGGCAAGAAAATCAAGAAGCTTCGTACGGATAATGGTCCGGAATTCGTGGACGGATTTTGATTCATTTTGTGCGGTGAGGGTATTGCCGACATCATACCGTAAGGAATACACCTCGGCGAGAATGGTGTAGGCGAAAGGATGAATCAAACTCTACCTTGGAGAGGGCAAGATGTATGCTTTCTCAAGTTTGGTTTATCAAGGAGATTTTGGGCGAGGTCGTTAAGACGACTTGCTACTTAATCAACGGGATTCCTCACACGGGAATCAATCTCAAGACACCATTTGAGATGTGGTCAGGCAAGCCTGTTGACTACTCAGTTCTAAGGGTTTTTGGGAGTACAGCTTACTATCATGTTAGTGAAGGGAAGTTGGAGCCAAGAGCCAAGAAGGGAGTGTTTGTGGGGTATGGTGATGGAGTGAAGGGATATAGAATTTGGTCATCATCAGAGTCCAGAGTAATCCTCAGCAGGGACGTTGTGTTTGATGAAAATTCTATGTTAAACTCATCAGTGGGGAGGTCTCTGCGAGTACGAAACCGATCTTGAATCGATAGTGTTAAGAAACATGTGGAGCTTCGGGTGGAGTCTGCGATATGCAACAATCGGTGGATCCAAATCAACACTATACCGATCCGGATAATGAACCGGGAATCCGATCCAAGCCGGCCCTGCGAGACCTCGGCGGGGCGTCATACAAACATTGATCGGCGAGTCTAGGCCCGGCAGTCTCAGAAGATCTAATGTTGGGATACCTCCAAGGAGATATGGATATGATGATTTGGTGGATATGCACTCCAAGTTGCGAGAAGAGGTAAAGGTTCGAACCTACTACTTACGGGGAAGCGGTGACATGTATAGAAGCATCTCAGTGGCATTCAGCCATGGGAGATGAAATGGAGTCATTGTTGAAGAATCAGACTTGGGAATTGGTCAAACGGCCTACTGACAAGGGAGTTGTGACTTGTAAATGGATTTTCAAGAAAAAGGAAGGAGTAACTAAGGCAGAAGGGGTCAGGTATAAGACACGTTTGGTTGCAAGAGGATTCAGTCAAAAGGAAGGGGTTGACTTTGATGAAATATTTTCACCAGTGGTCAGACACACTTCAATCAGGGTGTTACTAGCAATAGTGGCACATCAGGGTCTGGAACTTGATCAATTAGATGTGAAAACTGCTTTTCTACATGGTGAGGTGGATAAGGAGATATACATGACACAGCCTGAGGGTTTTCAAGTTCCTGGCAAAGAAAACTATGTTTTCAAGTTGAAGAAATCATTGTATGGTTTGAAGCAAGCTCCAAGGCAGTGGTATAAAAGGTTTGACAGTTTCATGCTTCAGCAGGGTTACAACAGAAGTCCTTATGACTGTTGTGTTTACTTCAGTCTGCTGAAAGATGGATCATACGTCTATCTTGTTTTGTATGTGGATGACATGTTGATTGCTGCTACAAGGAAGTCCGATATTCAAAATCGAAGAACCTTCTTAGTCTTGAATTTGAAATGAAGGATTTGGGTAAAAACCAAGAAAATCTTGGGGATGGAGATCGGAGAGATAGAAGTCGAAGAAATTATTCTTGTCTCGGCGGGGTTATGTGCGAGAAGATATTGACCAAGTTTGGGATGTCTGCTGCAAAACCAATAGATACTCCTATGGCATCAAATGTTCATTTGTCGGTTTATGCTTCACAGTCAGCTGAAGAGAATGAGTATATGTCAAAAGTTCCCTATGCTAGTGCAGTTGGCAGTTTGATGTATGCCATGGTCTGCACTAGGCCTGATTTGGCTCAGGCAGTCAGTGTTGTCAGCAGGTTTATGGCTCAACCTGGAAAGGAACACTGGAAAGCTGTTAAAAGGATATTCAGGTACCTGAGAGGTACAGCTGATATTGGTTTCATTTATGGAGGTGATACTGGTATGGTCACAGGCTACTGTGATGCTGATTATGCAGGTGATGTTGACAGTAGAAAATCAATGACTGGTTATGTGTTTACATTGGGAAATGCAGTAGTCAGCTGGAAAGCTACTCTTCAGGCTACAGTAGCCTTATCAACTACTGAAGCAGAATATATGGCTCTTACTGAAGCAGCTAAGGAGGGTATCTGGTTGAAGGGACTAGTCAATGATTTGGGGTTGCATCAGGATCAGGCTGAGATATATTGTGACAGTTTAAGTGCAATATGTTTAGCCAAGGATCAAGTTCATCATGAGAGAACCAAGCATATTGATGTCAGGTATCATTTCTTGAGGAATGAGAAGAGGGTTGTAGTGAAGAAGATCAGCACCAAAGATAACCATGCTGACATGTTCACTAAACCAGTTCAGCAGAGTAAGTTTCAGCTTTGCCTGGACTTACTGAATATTCAAAGCTTATAATCTGTTTCTGGAAACTCTACTGAGGGCAGATCAGTGGAGTGGATGTGGAGATAGTCCGGTACAAGTACATCCGGCATTGACGAATGCATCTGGTACAAGTACATCCGGTTATGCAATCTGTTTGACTCTAGTGAGAGTTAAAGTCAAGGTGGAGATTTGTCAGTAAAGTGACTTAAACTATACTTCTGGTGGAACCAATCCGAAGACTCAGCTGTGTGATGGACAGCTAAGAAGTGTATTCGTTTCTGTGCATCAGTAGGGTGGAGTCTGCGAGGCTTCGTCGACGGGGTGACTATCGGCGGGGTGATAGTCCGCGAGTACTCGAATACGACGGGGTCCCACATCCGCAAATTTCCGTTATGTGACAACTATACGGTGTCATTAAAAGGAGGACACGTGTAGGGGTATTTATGGTGCATCGGACAAAGATTCCTTGCGGCTAGGGTTTAGGGATTTGTGCCTATAAATACAGTTGTTGTCTCATTATCTGTGTGTGTTGAAATCTGTAAATTCAGTGCATAATAAAATATCTCTTTTCTGCCCGTGGTTTTTTTACCTCTCCCACTGAGGGGTTTTCCACGTTAAATCTGTGTTCTTCTTGTTTCTGTTATCTCCTTTGATTGTTTATGTTTGATTTCTTCTGTTTCTGTTTCTTGCATCTGAAGTTATCTCCATCCGTTCTATAACACCTTAAGACTAATTCGTCCCATCACCGTCGAGTGCTTGGATTTTGAACGGATCGTTAGTCTCCCAGGATAGAACGGTTAGCAGCGACAAGATGCACCACGCTTTCAGCTGCTTAAGAACTTTGTTGCTTGAACTCTCTAGTTTCATAAGAAAGGGTAGAAGAAACAGATTTTCCAGGTTATGTTTGATGAAGAAAAGCTGCAGTATATATAGGTTGTAGTAGAGGAGAGTGGCAAAAACTGATGGAAGAAGGAATGGAACAGTCTCATCATCTGTATTGAATGTCATAAGTGTAGCAGAACTGGAAGGTCTCAGCATTCAGCATAATCACGTTGGAAACTGGAAAGTCTCAGCTTAAATACGCCTCAGTTGGATTGGAACAGTCTCACAGCAGCATTCAGTATTGGAAAAATAAAATAAAGATTTTGCAAATTTGCAAAACCGAGCCTTATCGTGAGCCCTTCGAGTACGTGGTCATGCTCAAGCCCAAGGGTAAACCAAGGTGAAATCCGGATTGGATTTGCAACCCCCCTACGCGCGCGAGATCGTGTATAATGTTGGTTTCTTATTCCAACTACACTAAAACAACATCATATAAATATTGACTATTTTCCCTTCTTCCAACCAATGTGGGAGAAATAGCTTCTTCCCATTTTTTCCTTTCCATAACACTTTTTATTCACACACTTAAGACCAATAGGCCCAATATGACATATCATTTAAAATATTCCATTTTAACCATCAATTTCCCAACACCTTGTGTCATATCAATGGCTCTTCACTTAGAGATCTTATTGATTGTACGACATAGACATTAAAGCTCTTAAGCTCCAAGTTAAAAGTGTCTTCTCTGATGAGAGATCGTGGTCGACGTGGTGCCATGAGGTTCTTCATACCAACATGCAACATCCCATATAGCATTATTGGTGGTTTCATTAAAGTCCTGCCTCTTAATTAGCAGGACGCTGACACTAAAGATTGTAGGTTTTGGCAATTTAAATAGTAATTAATGGGAGATATTCTGCTAAGTCTAGGGCTTAGTTTCTTAGAGGTGGAGATAATTGACGTGGCCTTTCCTAGTGCTATTCCAGTCCTTAACCGACAGTGTATCGGGTCAAACTGTAGTGCTAGTGTGGTGAGTCAGGTGTCGAATCCTCAGGGAAACTTGTGGTAATTCAGAGTGTGGCTAAACACCAAGAAGCTGTTATTAACTCAATCTAAGTCGCAGTTTTTCTTTTTCCTTTTTAGTAACCTTAAAACAAGTAAATAAATGCATAAAACTAAAACGAGATATATATATATAGATACATAAATATATATATAAATATATAGAAATATATATATATATATATATATATATATATATATATATATATATATATATATATATATATATATATATAGAGATATAAATATATATAGGTACAATACAATATATAGGATAAAAATACTAATAATATTATTAGAAGCTAGCCAAGAATATGTCACCGAATCGTATCTCTTTTTAGTAGAACTAGATGTGCTTGATCTTTCCTTATTTTAAGGTGAATCAATTATATATGAACCGGTGTACTCCTAAACTAGACAACTCCTCCTCACACGAGCGTATGAAATTGTCATATGTCAAATTGTCAACGAGTTCAATCTCCACAATCGCCCCATGCTAATCTCGGTTAGTCCGAGCAGTACCGAGTACAAATCTACCCCGGATAAAAGAGGTTATTCCGTTTGTCAGACGGCCGATGTTATTCAAAAGGCTCCGGTTGTCAGGCGGATCGATTTAACTTTCCGGTGTTAGTTTTAATTAAACCGTTGATTTTAACATTATTACGATCTTGAGCACAAATTTAATAAGATTCATCTTTCCCAAGACAAATCTGCCCCCGGGTAGGAAATAGGATTCCGTTGTCACGTTTTCACTCGGTCATTTTTACCCTCCGGTTTTTCTATCCTTTATCTCATATCCTAACTTCTCTGGTCAGTTCATCGTTAGGTTATATGTTGCGATTCATCATGGTTAATTACGTCAATCCGAATATTATCAATACGTTGCAAAATAGAAAAAGATTCATTATAATCGATTTTAATTTAATTTTAACATAGTCATCATCTATTTCCCTAAAAAGATAAACTAATTCAATTTCATATCTTGGCTAGATATAGAGTTAGCCTAATATCATTATAACTAATATATAGATACTAATAACAACAAACAAACATAAATACATTAAAAAGTTACCAGATTACAATTGTAGCGTCAGAGCCGTATTCTCCGGAAATAGCAACTCCTTTAGCAACAACAAGCCTTGATAAACCTTCTAAGTATTACAACGATACTTATACTACATTATTATTTCGACAGAGTGTCGTTTACGGTATTTACAGAACTACAAACTAGATTAAGATAATATATATATATATAGAAGTGATATATATATATATTGGTACAACTCCAACACTCTGCAAATGAGGAGTATTTATAGAGTGTATCACAAGGCCGGCGCGGGCCGGTGTAGTACCGGCGCGGGCCGGTGCTACAGTGGAGATTCTCTCCTGACAGTCCCCATGTGCTGGTGGCAGAGAGATTCCGGCTCGGGCCGGGTTTTTTCGGTTCGGGCCGGATCTTGAAAAATATCTTTCTTCCGTTTCTTACTGTTTCGGTTTTAATTCTTCAGTTTTCCATCACACGTACCCTGAAACAGTCAAAAACACGAGCCACAGTAATTTTGATCATAAAAACTATAAGTTTTACTAAAATTATAACGATAATATCTATTTATAACGATTTCGATTTTTATGTGTTTTTAGATATATTTTTATAGAATTTATATGATATTATCGTAAATACGCTATAAAAAGTCATATAATATGGTTATATTTTTATCATACATCAACTACTCCCACTTAGCTTTTGATCGTCCTCGAGCAAAATAAGCGATAATATATAAACTGTTATAATGCAAACAATATAGTTCTTCTAGACAAAATTTCTAACTTAGTAACGCATGCTGTCAACATTATAATCATATTAATTTTATCTATCTAAGATTATTAAAAAAATAAAAAGTGTATATAACTTAATAAATTAGTTATAAAATATTATCTACATGAATTACTTAATAACTATAAAATAAAATACTTAGAATAATTTTGTAATAGCCACTATATGAAATTTCGGAATCAAGGACTAAGTCAAGTAGTTGGTAAAATGGCTTATAACGTTCAGGCTCAGGGTGTTTGGCTAATCGAAAGGATAACAAAGGAAAATCAAAAGAAAATAGAGGCAAGTCGTACGTACTTACACCTTCAACTTCTGAAAAAAAACTTGATTAGTAACATCCTGACACTGTTTTTTGTTTTTGTTTTTTTTTTTTAACAACAAACAAACATAACCGAACTCATTGCCAGAATCGACTATCTTTCAAGCGTCATGAGGTGAGTACGAATACATCAGCACTTAACTATTCAAACTTTTTCTTTCTAGAGAATAACACTTTTTGATAATAGATTGCCTTCCGAATAATATTTATTCCAATCTCAGCATATACCATTATTGAATTTCGATGTCGTCCGCTATCCATAAGCACATACTAAACTTGCGGGATTTCAAGGAAATGTAGACCAATTTAAGTTAAGGGTCGGTTATATCAGTTAATCATAATGGCTAATTTCGAGTGAGGTCTTGATCACTCTGCAAGGCTGAGGTGAGGACAAAAATTGGAAATTACGTTCGGGTAGGCTTATTTGGCCATAGTTAGTCAAAGTAATGCCAAAAATCTCATCATTCCTAATCCGATTCCAAATTCATACTTGTCTTGAAAAGAAAATCATTCTAAAATTTTATTATAATTAAAAGTAACTTTTGTCTAATTTCATAAAAAAATAATATTTCATACTATTTATCTAGGTATACATACTTAAAATCTTGATAAAAATCTAACATAGATATAAATAATATAGAAATAATATATCGAGATTACTTTACTTAATTAAAAATTTATTCTATCCAAATATATCATTTTTATTATAATGATTATATATTATTTCGTTTATTTCCTTAAGATTGATTAAACTAAGTGCATCAGTAATTGATATATTAAATTCATTTTATTTACTAACCAATCTCTACTCCCCACTTACGAATTGGCATCGTCTCGATGTGTAATGAGTAGTAAAAGTTGGTTTAGGAAATAAAATAAATTTTATAACGGGTGAATATTGTTACGTGTCATATAGACTAGCGTTTATATAATATAGCAAAAAAAAAACATTAACACAACAAATATATTACAATATTAAAAAGTACAAGTTAACTACTAAATACTACTATAAACTAAAAAACTAAAACTAAGTTAATCTAAGTTATTATTAAACTAATTTATTCTAAGTTAAATTATTCTACCATTATTACCTTTGATATTCCTTCCTTACAACCAACATAACTATCTAATTTTCTCCACTTGAAGATCCTCCCGGAATATCGACTGGTAGTAGCCCTACCGAGGAAGGCGAGCTGGAAAGTACTCATCTGTCGCTCTTTCCGGTACCCTAGCCAAACGAACACTTATTCGGAAATCACCATGCAAACGGCATAGGCCGACGGATCGATGCTTCCAAATGCAAAACTAACAAGTGCTTTCGAATCAATATTCCCCAATCTATAATTGACCCCGCTCGTTATAGCGTACAATAGTAACAATTCATCATCACTGATTTCCAAGAAATCATCAGTTGGATAAACTCGTGAATTGATGAAACGTTTCCAGGTTCTCAAATGGGGAAGTAAAGCGGCAGTGGAGACATCTCTATCACTATTATAATGTTGGAATAAAACTTGATAAGATTCCGAACATTTGTTAATAAATCCTTCAGCGGTATCAAGTCTCCACTGATACTCATAATGACTAGAGGGTGATGTTTGGACTGGTGGTATTTGAAAAATTTGATTGATTATGGTAGAAGTAAAAGGAACAACAGTACCTCTAATGGTAACAGACTGTAATGACTCTACAGTACTAGCCTCTGCAAGTACCGAGTAAAACTCTCTTACCATTGTAACATTAATTCTTCCTCTGGGCATACGACAAAAATAATCCCACCCATCTGCTTCCATTCTTATGAATGCCCAATTATCCACTTTTCGAAAATTTAGACCTCTTTCAACCAGCACCGGTGATTGGTTGAAATTACTCAAAAAAGGGTTTGGATTTGATTCATTCATATAATTGTAAGGAATGGGGTGGAAAAACGGATAATGCGAATTAGGGAGTACGGAGTTTGGGGTATGCGGAGGAGAATAACTGTTAACTGACGAATGATCGGACATTTTATACGGAATATATAAGAAAACGAGAGACTCAAGAGGTGAATTGGCAATTTGAGGAGTGAGCCCTCTGTTTCCTTATATAGAAGTGCCAGAAATAGATAAGAAACAACCTGAATGAGGTCGGTAGTTGTTAAGGGTGATTTTATACGTTTTATAAGGATTTGTTTTATATCAATTTCCCCCTATATTCGTATGTTTCTCATAAAAATTGAGCTTTATATTGAAATATTGAGCAAATGGTGTTTTTAATAGTTGAATTGCAAAACGTAACGAATTATGTGCTTAAATTGTGATTTTATATTATTTTGGAGTTATGTTACGCTTTGGTACGTTTTACTATCTTTTAGATACATGTTTTCGAGCTAAAAGAGGATTGGAAGAGGTTGCATTCGGATTTTCTGATGAAGAGAAGAGATAGGGATGGGAAGGAAAGAGATAGAGATGAAGATGGAATGAAGATCAAGATGAATTTGGAAGAAAAAGGGACTGAACGGGCGTCCAACACTCTGGACGGGCGTCCAGGCACCGCCATGCTGAAACCGACCTATTTTTCCTATAAATAGCAGCGCGATTTCAACCCTAAAACAGACATTATTGACTCTTATTGATACATAATCATTAGAGAAAAACCCTAGGCGGCCCCAGCCCCCTTTGGGGAGGCTGGGGTTGCGGATTAGTTAGGTTTTATTTACGTTTTCTATTCTTGTTCGATTCATGGTGCTGTCCTGAAGCTATGAACTTGGAGCAGCCATGGGAAACTTTTCCAGCAGCGTTTTATTTCTTCCTTTGGATATTTTAAGAGTTTAATTTAAAGTTTGTTTCTTTCCTTTGTTTATTTGTTTATGCAATCGATATCGGAAGATGAATTGCTTATTTGATGTTTACCGTATGATGGAAATCGGTGTAAACCTTAGATCACCATAGGAAAGATTAGACTTTTAACCTTGACATAACGGAAGTTGATAGGTTAGATTTCTAGGTTGTTAGATCTAATAAATCTTACACCTTGTTTTGAGAGCGTTAATCTCTATAGATCGGAAGATGATGAGATTGATAGACGGATTACTTACGGAAGTAGGAATTCATACCTTTGATTAGGTGAACCACAACTTGATTGAATCATCATAAGATAATCTAGGGAAGAATTAAGGGTTGCGGGATGGTGGATCATGTTTGTTCTATGTTGATTTGCTTCAGTCATTATCATGATAGTTAGTTTTATTGCTTTCTTAGTTGTAGTTTTATTTTATTTGCTTTTGTTCGAAACAATATTTTCCTGGCTTTGGACTAACAATCCTCTGTCCAGATTTTCCGTTTTAGTTTAGGTTTAGTAATAAATAGTAGTAACAATTTAAGGAATTAATAAGATTAGATTCAACATCCCAATTCCCTGTGGATCGATACCCGTACTTACCCTACTATGCTATCAATTACCCGATATTCGGTCGGTTAGGAGTTAGTTTGCATGTTAGGTATAGGTTTTATAAATTATTTTTTTTGTTTAGTGATGCAAAATCCTCCGGACAGTAGAACACCAGACCGGCGCGGGCCGGTGCAGTACCGGCGCGGGCCGGTGCTATAGTACTCGGTCACAGATTTTTGCATTTCAGGATGTTCTATCAGGTTTATTCAGTGTGAATGTGTGTAATTTTATCTAAAACAGGGGTGGAAAATTCTAATAATACAGAAACAACGAAAAAACGTAAAACTGCGTAGTGTACTAACCACAGAGTACATCAAACTGTCTAAATAAAAATCAAACCAAAGTATATCGTCATACATCATAAAATAGGAAAAGTTTACTTAACTACTCATCTCCATCGTAATCCTCATCTTCATCATAAGATGAGTCGAAATGAGCCGAAAAAGATCCAAACATACTAGAAGTAAAATCAGCCCCTAGAGACTGAGTCGTACTAAAATCATAGTTAAACTGTTGTGGATCCACTGACGTAGAAGCTTGAAATGTAGCCTGAGTTTGCCTCGTCGTCATCGTCACCGAACCTTCCAATCCAAACGAGCCGAGACTCCGCCGTCACATCTGCTACTGAAGTTACTCCTCCCATGCCCATGGATGCATCAAACGAACCTGTAAACATACTACCCTGTCCTACAGATGACGGCATATAGTCCTGGAATAAAACTGGTGGTGGAACAGGTGGAATCCAATCTCGGCATAGTATATGGGTCGGGCCGACTCGAGGATAACGTGTAGAAATCTCTCGCATATCCGGGTTCTATTGCACCGATGAAAGCTCGTGACCTCTTTGGCCAATCCTAAGATCTTCACCCACTTTCTATTTTGTTCACAAGCTAAGGCTATATTAGCATCGGTTCTAGCCCGAGCACGAACCATATCTTTGAAACATAGCTTCAATGCGGCTATTCGGCCCCGAAGTGGCTGCGCGGCCGAGGTGATTGCCTAGGAACTCGAGATGTATGAATAGGAGATGGGTTGTGGTGGTTGTTGATGTTCTTTCGGCGGTTAGGATTATTGTAATTGATTCTACCAGCAGGCAAGGCAGTTAGTTTCTGACCGATAAGTGGAGCACTAGGTGACATAATCCTATCTGAGGGTAGTACTGGTACTTCATGAAGATCACACAAGGCAGAAATAAGATTAGGGAACGGCAGACGTCCTCCTCGAGTTTTATTCTTAACAAAATCACATGCCTTGGCAAAGATTAGCTTCCCTAGATTTATTGGAATGTCTTGCACCATAGCCCAGGCCAAAACAACATCTTCACGACCATAAGCACATAGATGAGCCGAAGGATTAACATTATATCCTATAAATTGCTTGATAGCCCTGATGTCCCTTATACACTGTCCATAAGGAAACCTATTATCCTTCCAAACTGCTGTGGAATCAAAGGCGACTCGAGCTTCAAATGATTTAGCTTGTAGTCTACCAGCGAGTCTAAATTCCAAACGGTCGATAATCATCATCCTCAAGTATCTCAGGTAACCCATAAATAGAATTTATCATGACAGGATTGAAGGAGACATTAACCGTCCTAAGATGGATACTTTCTAGATCATCAAGAGTAGCCCTATCATAAGTAGATAAAACAGAATAGAATTCGGCTACCATTGTGACATTTATGTTACTAGTGCGTTCCATCGCAATTTCCATCCATTCCCTATCTTGAAAGATTTTTACTTCTTCTCCCAAACAGTCAAAATCAATACCACGTTCTAAAGTGACCCCGCACTTACTGAAAAATCCATCATAGGCATTTTTAGCTTCCATACTAGCGGTTTTTTCAAAAGAAACGGCTTCTTCAAGTTCAGTTAAGGGTCGCGGTTCATGAACCGGTACTACTACAGGGTTATCTGGTTTTCTTTTCTTAGAGCTTCTCCTAGATGATGAGGTCATCTACGATATTGGTACGACAAAATAACAACCAAAACAACAACAAACAACAAACACAAACAAGTACTTAGACCAAATTATAGGAAAAAATTAAAATTAAAATTAAAATTAAAAGCTTGATAAAAATTGAAATGATTGATATATATATATATATATATATATATATATATATATATATATATATATATATATATATAGTTACCGTAGAGAGCTAGAAAGAGTAGGTAGTTGCCGGAATAGATGGTGGTGCCGCCGAAATGTTGAGAAAAGAGAGGAGCTTTGCTTGAAAAAAATCTATCCTTTTATCCAATGGTGATGAATTTGTGTAGTGGAATGAAAGAGAAGATGATTAATTAAGTAATTTGGGATAGAAAATTTGGTGAAAAGTGATGAAATTTTTGAAGAGGGGAAAAGGGGTGGGGGTGCGCTTTTTTTTTTTTTTTTTGGTGGAAGAAATGAGGAAGATGAAGATGAAAGTGTGATGTTTTTAGGTTATATAGCTAACGAATCGAATCGAACTCCTATCGACTCGAATCGTTAGTAACTACTCGATTCTCCTTTCTTTTTCTTTTTTTTTGTGTAATAATTTAGATTGTATCATAAAAATATTTTTATAAAATCATAAAATTATTTAATGATAAAATAAATTATTACGATTTTTTTTAACAGCTTTTTAAAGAAAATATTTTTGGTATGATAAATTTTAATTCTATCATATAAACCATATATGATATAATAATAAGTTTATCATAAAATTTTTATGAAATTTTTGAAAAAAAAAAAAGAAAAAAAAATAAAATTTAATCTAATTCTACTCCTATCATCCTTAAATCTTCGAGATTTCTATAGTAACGGTCCATCAACCTAATTCCTAGAAATGATGCGTTTGAATTCTCTCTTTGTTGTCCATCGGGATTTTCGGATAACCACCTAATCGTTCCCATCTTAATTACATTCAAACATTCATCCTGGGATTTGGTTGTGTTGTCCCCACATTTTCCATTATGTTCACTTTTGCCACAAATTCTACATCTCTTTAGAAATCTTGCCCTTCTCTTTATAGCACTTCTTGAAATTCCATTACAAAGATCTCTTTCTCTGATTTTGCGTATCAGCTCCTTGTTCAAGTTAGAAACTAAGGCTTCTATTCTAAAGGCAACATCTTTATCTAAACCTAATTTTAAAAGTAAAATAAAAACTTCTATTCTATCTATGAAAGGCATTCCAGTTCTTTTACGTCTATCCGGTAAAAGACGAAACTACTTAAATTGCATATTAAAAAGTGAATTTAGAAAGATAGTACCCGTAATCGGCTGAGTTTAGAATTCCTGCTTCCTTAATCCGTTGGAGGGTCGTTAAGCAATAATATTTCTTCTGTTTGAGGTATCCCTTCAGTTTCCACGAATAATTTTACCATGTGACCATTGGCTATAAAAGTTGTTTTTCCATCAGTTAGTTCAACAGCTCCAGACTTATAGACTTTAGTTACGTCGTAGGGACCCGTCCATCTAGATTTAAGCTTTCCGGAAACAACTTTAAACGTGAATTGTACAAAAGTACTCGATCACCTACATGGAACTCACGATTATAGATTTTCTTATCATGGAAAGCTTTCGTGCGTTCCTTGTAGATTCGAGCATTTTCATAAGAATCGAGTCGAAACTCCTCCAGCTCTATTAAGCGAAGTAATCTATGATCACCAACAAATTTTTAGGATCAAAATTTAGGAATTTAATAGCCCATACTGACTCGGTGTTCTAATTCAACGGGGAGATGACAAGATTTACCAAAAACTAATTTATACGGAGAACAACCAATTGGTGTTTTAAAAGCGTTCTATATGCCCATAATGCATCATCTAGTCTTTCTGCCCAGTATCTACGATTTGAGTCCACTGTTTTCTCCACGATTCTTTTAATTTCTCTATTAGGCACCTCTACTTGTCCACTAGTTTGCGGATGATAGGGTGTTCCTAGCTTATGAGTTACACCATATTTCTCAATTATCTTAGTAAATGGTCGGTTGTAAAAATGTGAACCCCTATCACTAATAATAGCCCTCGGAGTGCCATATCTTGTAAATATATTCTTTTTAAGGAACCTTAGCACAACCTTGGTATCGTTAGTGGGAAGAGCTTCAGCTTCTACCCATTTCGAGACATAATCGACCATTACAAGAATAAATCTTTTTCCAAACGATATAGGGAAAGGTCCCATGAAATCTATACCCCATACATCAAATAATTCACATTCTAAAATCGGTTGCATAGGCATTTCATGTTTTTTCGATATATTTCCCCATTTTTGACATGATTTACAAGATTTTACATTTTTATACGCATCTTTATATAGTGTAGGCCAATAAAAACCACATTGTAAAACTTTGAAAGCAGTTTTCCATCCTTCATGATGACCTCATGCCTCACGATCATGACAGAACGATAAAACACTTAAAATTTCATTATCAGGAACACATTTTCTGATTATTCCATCCGAGCATCTTCGGAAAAGATCTGGTTTCTCCCAATAGTAAAACTTTAAGTCGTAAAAGAATTTCTTTTTCTGCTGCCAAGTCCAATGAGACGGGATGTAATTACAGGTAAGATAGTTAACGATATTCCCAAACCATGGTGAATTTTCTTTTAATGGTATTCTATCTTTTAATAATTGCATGGTTAAGGGAGTATCGATCCTAAAAAGTTGTTCATCTGGAAATGAATCTCGTATTTCATTTCCTCTTCCTTCATCATTTTCCATTCTACTTAGATGATCTCGCTACTACATTTTCACTTCCTTTTTTATCCTTGATTTCTATATCAAATTCTTGAAGTATGAGAATCCATCTAAGAAGTCGTGGTTTAGCATCTTTCTTACTTAACGTATACTTCAAATTTGAATGGTCCGTATAAATAATAACCTTAGATCCGACAATATACGATCTAAACTTTTCTAAGGCAAAGATTACGACCAACAGTTCTTTCTCTCGTAGTTGCATAATTGAGTTGATTTGCGTTTAGAGTGTGAGATGCATAGTAGATCGCCTTGAGTACTTTGTTATATCGTTGACCTAAGACGGCTCCTACTGCCTAAATCACTTGCATCACACATAATTTCAAACGGTAAATCCCAATCTGGTGCCACCAGTACTGGTGCAGTAGTCAACTTCGCTTTTAGGGTCTGAAATGCTTCCATACATTTATCATCAAAGTTAAATAGTACTTCATTTTCAAGCAAATGACTTAGAGGCTTTGCTATTTTTGAGAAATCTGCAATAAATCTCCTATAAAATCCAGCATGTCCGAGAAATCCTCTCAAAGTTCTTAGATTGACTCGGTGGAGGTAACTTTTCAATTACTTCGACTTTAGCTTTATCTACTTCGATACCTACTTCGTAGATTCTATGACCTAGAACAATTCCTTCTGATACCATTAAATGACATTTTTCCCAGTTTAATACTAAATTGGTATCTTCACAGCGTTGTAACACTCGTTCTAAGTGTGATAAACATTCATCGAAAGAATATCCATAAACACTAAAGTCATCCATAAAGATTTCTAAGAATTTCTCGACCATGTCAGAAAATATTGCCATCATACATCGCTGAAATGTAGCTGGTGCATTACATAAACCAAATGGCATTCGTTTATAAGCAAAAGTTCCGTATGGACAAGTGAAAGTGGTTTTTTCTCTATCTCCTGCTGCAATGAATATCTGTAAATATCCCGAATAGCCATCTAAGAAACAAAAGTAGTATTTATGTCCACTTAATCGTTCCAACATCTGTACGATGAATGGAAGTGGATGATGATCTTTCTTAGTATGCTCATTCAGTTTTCTAAAATCAATACACATTCGATATCCTGTAATTTCCCTTGTCGGAATCCATTCATTTTTATCATTTTCTTTTACCGTGAAACCTCCTTTCTTTGGTACCACTTGAGTTGGACTCACCCATTCACTATCTGATATGGGAAAGATTATCCCCATTTCTAATAGCTTAATGACCTCTTTCTTAACAATGGATTGTAAATTTGGGTTGAGGCGGCGCTGCGGCTGAATACAAGGTTTAGCTCCCTCATTTAGGATGATCTTATGAACGCATATCTCGTGGCTAATTCCTTGAATATCCGCACCGTCCATCCAAATGCTTTCTTATGATTTCTTAACATTCTAAGTAATTGATCTTCATGTTCATTAGTTAAGGTTGATGAAATAATAATCGGTAGTAGATTATCGTTTCAAGAAAAGCATACTTAAGATTTGTAGGAAGTGGTTTCAATTCCGATTCCTTGGTGGATCTTCTATCGAAGGTTTTAGAACTGGTCCTTCTAGTTCTAATTCCAAATACTTATGCCACGGATGTTTAGAAAACATCCCCTTATCAAGATAAAGGATCACTTCTCTCATTTCAGTATCATTTTCATCTTCCTTATAGATAGATAATGCTAAACATTCCTCTAGCTTATCTTCATAATCTTGCAATTGGTCATCACAGAATGTAGATATCTTATCTATAAACGAACATGATTCTGGTGATTTGTATGGATGATTCATAGTTTTGAAGATATTGAAGGAAACTTCATCTTCATTAACTCTTAGTATCAGTTCTCCTTTTTGAACATCGATTAATGTTCTTCCCGTAGCTAGAAATGGACGACCTAGAATAATTGGCGCTCGAATATCCTTCTTCCATTTCCGGTATTACAAAGTCCACCGGAAAGTAAAATTTGTCTACTTTAACCAACACGTCCTCGATGATTCCCTTAGGATGTTTAATTGATCTATCTGCCATCTGAAGGGTCATTTCAGTATTTGTAAGCTCTCCTATGCCTAGTTTCTTATAATCCTCATAAGACATGAGATTTATACTTGCTCCAAGATCACATAGTACTTTCTTAAACAGAAATCCTCCAATCTCACATGGGATTGTAAAACTACCAGGATCTTTAAGTTTAGGAGGCAACTTATGTTGGAGTACTGCAGAGCATTCTTCATTAAGGCATATATTCTCATATTCTTCTAACCGTTTTTTGTTTGATAGGATATCTTTAAGAAACTTTCCATAGGTAGGCATGTTGATTAGGGCTTCGATAACAGGGATATTGACATGAATATGACGAAAAGTATCAAGGAAACGAGCATACTTCTTATCAGTTTTTATCTTTTTAATTTGATCCTTAGGTGGGTAAGGTAAAGATTCCAAATCTATAACCTTTGGTTCTGAAGTTATACCCTCTTTTCCTTTTTCCTTAAATCTTTGAGCATTACTTGTCCGCCATGTTTCATTCTCATACGATCTTCTCTTTGAAACATCTTCTGTATCGATTTTCCCTTTTTCGGTTATTGGCAAATCTTCCTTCTTTTCTTTAGTATTGTTTTCTCTAACATGTTCCTTAAATAAGGTTCTCAGGTCTTTATCTGTTGGATCTCTTAGAATCTTAGGGATTTTGACCCATTCTTCATTCTTCTTTTCAGGTTCAACATTACTATTTTGTCTTAAGAAATCTTCAATAATTTCTTCTTCTTCATCAGTAAATTCAAGTTCAACTGAGGTTTCCAAATTCGTCTCAATTTTTCCATTTAAATCATTCTCTACTTCATTATCTCCTGAGTTTTCTGTTCCAGTATCTTCACAAAGTTTTCTACTCCTCGTAATAACAGCATTTACCTCTCTCGGGTTTCTTTCGGTATTACTTGGTAATCCTCCTGGAGGTCTAGTGTTTTTACGTTCTCCTTCTCTACTCAAATGATCTTCCATATTCCTTATTGATGCTTCTATAGTTCTCATTCTGGTATCATGTCCACTCATGGATGTTTTCAACGTACTCATATCCTTAGTGACTGTCCCTATAGAAGTTATCATAGTTTCTACATTTTTAGCTTGAGTAGAAACTACACCCATCATGTTCTCCATTAATTTCTCCCATTTATCAACTCCTTCAGGTTGGGTTGAACTTTGAGTGACTGGTATACTTTGAGTAGTATGTTGTGGATACGATCGAGGTAATGATTGTAGGTTCTGATTCGCGGTATCTCCTTGATAAACTTGATTACTATATGAATTCTTATATTGAACTGGATACGGTGGTTGTCCTTGCTTACTAGGGTTTTCAGACCAACGATAAGTAGGGTGATCTCTTCTAATAGCATTAAACGAGTTTGAATACGCGTTGTTCAAATTCTTATGCTGTTGTAAAAAACTCACCTCCTCCCTTGAATATCCTGTTGGTTCTTCAACTCCTAATGGCATATTATCCCGATTTGAGTATTCAGTGGGTATACTATTTTCTGAACTTAGATTTTTGTTTGATTGTAGGCCATCAAATTTCCTACTTAAATTCTCCAAGTGTGCTAGAACTTCCGTATTAGATGTACATTCTCCTGCAAATGCTACTTTTCTTGTGCTAGAACCGGTTTCCCACATTCTGTTATTTTTGGAAATCTTTTCTATAGCATCGTAAACTAATTGGGCTTCACTCATCATTAAAGAACCACCACATGCATGATCTACATCTGCACGTGAGTCTTTCCTTAGTTTACGACAGAAAATTTGGATTTGCATATCTAAGGAATAACCATGATCGGGACAAGCTCTTAATAGCTTCTTAAATCTCTCCTAAGCATTCCCAAGCGTTTCTTCAGATACTTGTCTAAAATTAGCAATTTCGACCTTTAATTCCAAATTTCTACCAGGAGTAAAATATTGCTTTAAGAACTCGGTTTGAATCTCCTCCCAACTTGTCAACGAATGATGTGGGAGTGACATAAACCAATCTCGTGCTCTTCCTTTTAAAGAAAAAGGAAACATAGACATCCTTGTTAATTCACGATGAGCACCTTGACTTTTGGCTGTATTACACAATTCTTCGAAAAGATAGAGATGATGATGTGGATCCTCATCATCTTCTCCTAGAAATTGGGCTCTTGTGTCAATTAAACAAAAAAGATGAGATTTTATTTCGAAATTATTCGCTCCTTCATTAGGTAAAAGAATTGGATTATTAGTCTGATTTCTTCTTACGGTTTGATCACAGATAGGTCTCGGGTTTGGTAGGTTAGGATTATTATGATTATTCTGGTTCCGGTTTTGATTATTTCTATTATTAAGATTCTGGTTATTAGGATTATTAGGGTGTTGTCCATGCCCTTGAGCATGTTCTAGCCCTTGTTCAGGTGTTTCATCACTGGTTTCGGCCATTCTCGTTCCTCGATTTGATGATGATTCGTCAGGATTTCCCTGACTAGTATGACCACATTTACTCTCTACTCTTAACTGCCTTCCGTAAGTATTTATGTCAGGCTTATAAGGAGTGAGTGGGGCCTTACCGCTTCTGGTCATCAACTATCGAAAACAGAAAATAACTTGATAAAGACAGAAGTAAAAAGATTGGTAACTTACCTACAAGGTAAGTACCAACGAAAAATAAAAAGAAATGTGATAAGAAGAGTGTTGAATTATCCTCGAGAATTTTGAGCTAATACAAGTAGAAACCATTCGAACACAATGAATTAGCGTCGTTTCCCCGGCAACGGCGCCAGAAAGCCGACGTGGCCTTTCCTAGTGCTATTCCCGTCCTTAACCGACCAGTGTATCGGGTCAAACTGTAGTGCTAGTGTGGTGAGTCAGGTGTCGAATCCTCGGGGAAACGTGTGGTAATTCGAGTGTGGCTAAACACCAAGAAGTCGTTATTAACTCAATCTAAGTCGCAGTTTTTCTTTTTCCTTTTTAGTAACCTTAAAACAAGTAAATAAATGCATAAAACTAAAACAGGTATATATATAGATACATAAATATAAATATATATATATAAATATATAGAAATACATATATATATATATATATATATATATAGATATAAATATATATAGGTACCAATACAATATATAGGATAAAATTACTAATAATATTATTAGAAGCTAGCCAAGAATATGTCACTGAATCAGTATCTCTTTTTAGTAGAACTAGATGTGCTTGATCTTTCCTTATTTTAAGGTGAATCAATTATATATGAACCGGTGTACTCCTAAACTAGACAACTCCTCCTCACACGAGCGTATGAAATTGTCATATGTCAAATTGTCAACAGTTCAATCTCCACAACTGCCCCATGCTAATCTCAGTTAGTCTGAACAGGTACCGAGTACAAATCTACCCCGGATAAAAGAGATTATTCCGTTTGTCAGACGGCCGATGTTATTCAAAAGGCTCCGGTTGTCAGGCGGATCGATTTAACTTTCCGGTGTTAGTTTTAATTAAACCGTTGATTTTAACATTATTACGATCTTGAGCACAAATTTAATAAGATTCATCTTTCCCAAGACAAATCTGCCTCCGGGTAGGAAATAGGATTCCGTTGTCACGTTTTCACTCGGTCATTTTTACCCTCCGGTTTTTCTATCCTTTATCTCATATCCTAACTTCTCTCCGTCGGTTCATCGTTAGGTTATATGTTGCGATTCATCTTGGTTAATTACGTCAATCCGAATATTATCAATACGTTGCAAAATAGAAAAAGATTCATTATAATCGATTTTAATTTAATTTTAACATAGTCATCATCTATTTCCCTAAAAAGATAAACTAATTCAATTTCATATCTTGGCTAAATATAGAGTTAGCCTAATATCATTATAACTAATATATAGATACTAATAACAACAAACAAACATAAATACATTAAAAAGTTACCAGATTACAATTGTAGCGTCAGAGCCGTATTCTCCGGAAATAGCAACTCCTTTAGCAACAACAAGCCTTGATAAACCTTCTAAGTATTACAACGATACTTATACTACATTATTATTTCGACAGAGTGTCGTTTACGGTATTTACAGAACTACAAACTAGATTAAGATAATATATATATATATATATAGAAGTGATATATATATATTGGTACAACTCCAACACTCTGCAAATGAGGAGTATTTATAGAGTGTATCACAAGGCCGGCGCGGGCCGGTGTAGTAAGACGGCGGCGCAGCCGGTGCTACGATGGAGATTCTCTCCCCGACGGTCCCCATGTGTCTTTGGTGGCAGAGAGATTCCGGCTCGGGCCGGGTTTTTTCGGTTCGGGCCGGATCTTGAAAAATATCTTTCTTCCGTTTTTCTTCGTTTCGCTTTAATTCTTCGGTTTTCCATCACACGTACCCCGAAACAGTCAAAAACACGAGCCACGTAATTTTGATCATAAAAACTATAAGTTTTACTAAAATTATAACGATAATATCTATTTATAACGATTTCGATTTTTATGTGTTTTTAGATATATTTTTATAGAATTTATATGATATTATCGTAAATACGCTATAAAAATTCATATAGTATGTAGATTTTTGTCCAGAAGGACAAAATTATCACAAAATCGGGATAGAAGGAATCGTAATTTAATAAGAATGACAAAGAATAATTATGAAGAACAAAATATGAAGAAACAAATGTGGAATAGAGTAAATATGAAGAATAATTGTGAAACACAAAGAACATTAATACGTGAAGAATAATTTTAAAGAATAATTGTGATTTTTGTCTTTATAATCACGAAAACGTTACTTTTGTCCTTCCGCACCCATTTATTAATTTTTTTGTCCCTCGCGCCCTTCCCCCTATAATATGGTTATATTTTTATCATACATCAATAATGTGGGTCCTCCTACCATTGACTGAAAACTTATTTGGAAGTGTTTGATTCCGGAAAAAGTTAAAAATTTTATGTGGCTGGTTATTCATGGTAAACTCATCACCAACGAAGCCAGATGCATTAGAAAGCTTTCGGTTTCCAATATATGTGAAAGATACTAATATTACTGTTGAAGATGCAATGCAATCCTCTTAGAAGATTTTTCCAACAGCCGCTTTTTACTACGGAGGAGTGGTTTAAAGCTAATTTGCAGGATCAAAGTATTTTGTCAGACCGCTTTTTTAAGGGGCCTTCGAATGCTCTTTTCTATATGGCCTTGTGGGGGTATATGGAAAGACATAAACAATGCTAACCCCATTTCTAATTGTAATCAAATTATTTACCTATTCAATGAATTTATTCTTAATTTGCAGACTTTTTTCTTTAGGCCTTCAACCAAGACCATTAATTAAGTGGGTCGGCTGGTATGCCCCTCCTCCAGATTGGATCACATATGCTAGTTGTTGTACCTCTAACGGCCACTCATCACTGGGTGGTGTTGCTAGAGATCACGATGGTAAGTGGTTGTTTGTATTTTCGGGAAATTCTATTATCTCTCTAATTTTTTATGCATAACTTAAAGCTATGAGGGAAGGGCTCAAATTGGCATGGGAGTTGGGCTACAAATTAAAAGTGTCATCATCGAATTTGATTCCTTATCAGCCGTTAGATGCATCCAGCAAGAAGAAGACTCCAGGGAAGGTTGCCTGATTGATGATTGCAGAAGCTTCCTGAAGAGGGACTGGAGATGTGTTATCCAACACACCCTTAGAGAAGGAAACCGGGTTGCTGATTGTCTAGCGGGCCTCGGTCACTCTTTTGTTTGTAATGAGAGTCTCACTAATTTGAATGATCCTCCTGATTGTGTTAAGAGTTTATTAGCGGAAGAAATTAGATGTGTTCTCTTGCCTAGGTTGTAGGTTGTTGGTTTCTTTTCGGGGGCCTTTGCCCCCGTTTTGTCCCAAAAAAAAAAAAAAAATCAAAATAAAACTAGTACTAAATAAAATACTAATACTAAATAAGAACGGAAAATGCAAGTCTTAAAGAATGCCCAAGGAACTTTGTGCTAGAGGAATATCCTCCTCCTCCTCCCCCTTGTTTTTCGTTTGGCGACATCGACTTGTCCTGCTGCTTGACTTTAAGCAACAAATAAACTCCTCCCGCCCGCCCCCCCCCCCCCCCTCCCCCTTGTTTTTCGTTTGGCGACATCGACTGTCCTGCTGCTTGACTTTAAGCAACAAATAAACGTGTTTGTGAGTATGATTACGCGATCCACGTGTACTGATGCAAATTGGGGTTTATATTTATGTTAATTATTACATTAATTTTTAGCTGTGACGAACTCTAAAACTCGTAAAATATATCATAGCTCAGACTAATTTCTTTGTTAATACAGTACCTCTATCTTCAAATTAGGGCCGGCTCAAAGATTACTATAATTTTTTTATTTTTTTTTTTTGAAGATTACAGTACCTTTTTTTTGGTAGTTGAAGATTATTATACTTAGTTGATCTTTTTAAGTAGTATATATAAATTAAATATCAACAAATTTTTAAATAAACCCATGTTACAAGAAAATAAATGCATGTTTTTTTTGAAGAAAAAATAAATCCATGTTTTCTTGAAGAAAAAATAAATCCATGTTAAGAAGATAATTTCTATAAAAGAAAATGTCCAATTGTTAAGAACTAGAAAAAGCGATCTACCTAACCTGACATGAAGACAACTGTTTGAAACCCCGTTAAGGAAAAAAAAAAAGTGATTTACGTAAAACTTAATTTATTTTAAATACTAGTATTAAAGTTGTTTCTTTAAGAAGTTGTTGGGATTTTTAGTTGACATGATATACAAAAATGCAAAAAATAAATCAAATTTATTTATGCTGTTATTTTTGTAGTTTAATATTCGAATCATACCATTGCAAAAAAAAAATAAAAAATCGACTCATACAGATGTTAAAAAAAAAAAAAATTGAATTATATAAAAGGTTATCAATTAATCTTCGGTTTAGAAAATCTAGCCCCAAACTTGTGATTTATGAGGCAATATATGACCTACAAAGAGACCCAACACTTGCATAAGAAAAATGTGACTTTGATATCATGCATGTAGAAAACAAACCCAAACTCATATAAGAGGTGAGCCCTCGACCTCAAAATCTAGGCTATGAGATGAGAGAAATTTATTTGTTAATAAGATAAGTGAAATAACCACAAGTTCCCAATTTATGACACTTTAACACGTTCGAACTCATAATTTAAGAATTTTTAAATGTCTTCATATCATATTTATCAAACCTGGCTATGCCCAGTTGTCCGAACGTCAAATTCAAAGACATGGTCAGAGGGCCGTCCTTGAGAGTGTATAAACTCAAAGCTAAGTTATCAAAACCGAGACTTTTTAGAAAAGACAAATGATTTTAAAATATATGTCACGTGATTAGAGTAATAAACTTATTGAAACAAAAAAAATCCGAGCCATAAATTTTAAACATTTTTCAAAGCACTAAACCGTAGTCTTGTTGGGTCTATGCCCAGGAACGGGTCGGCATAGTCATGTAACTGGGCCGATTCAGTTCAAAGAAGTAAAACCCGGTATCTGTGCTCCATAGGTTGCTAAAATAATGCACCCTGGGATCCAGAAGTCGTGAATGCAAGGTGTCAATCACTACAATTGTTCTCCTAATAAAATCCGAGATGTGTTAATCGCCCCCCCCCATCACATCATCCCCTCCCCAATATATTTTTTTTAAAATTTTATATGTAAATTTTTATTATGTTGATAACTTTTATTTAATAATTTATTTTATAATAAAATTTATATTTTTGAAATCTATTAAACAATATCTATCAAACAAGCCTAATATTGAATATGTAATAATGTATTAAAAAATTATATTAACGGACCTAATATAATAATTTATTTATTTATATTATTTAGTTGAATCAGTTTAAATTTCAACGGACCGAATATAATAATTTTATCGAATCCAACTATATGTTTCAATGAACACTAAAAAATCAAACCTCATTTATAGAAATAAACACAAACACATAATTAATCTAAATTTCCTCCGAAATGTCGTCCCGGTGGATCCATCTGCATTACATCGTACCACAGTTGAATACGTTCTTGATAATAATGAGCCCATCCGTCTGATTCGCCTGATAATTTCCATTTCAGGATGGATGGTGCAGGGTAATTAGGGTACAAGAAAACTTGTACAAAGTGATTTCTATTAATACGACCGATAGCTACATGTTGTCGCTGGGTAACTGAAACTGGCTGGGACCTCAACGGCAATTGAGTATGACAAGCCGTAGCTTCCCAATCGAATGTGTGCACTACAACATTGTACGCTGAAGCTAAAACAACCCCCATTGGTGCAGCATCATACCAGAATAACTCTGGTGCTGATGGTTTGAAATATTCAAGTCTTCTTAGTATCCTAGATGCCCAATCTTCACGAAAATAAAGATTATCATATATGTCCCAGTTTTGCAACATCTCTTGCATAAGGTCCAGTCGTACCTGAGCCCATTGGTCTTCAGAACCATGGAGTAGCGCAGCTATCACTCTGAATCCACAATGACCATCGGCTTTGACATCTACACAGTGGGAAATAAAACGCTGATACCGTTGAGGAAAATTTTGAATGAGGGGATCCCTCATATTTCTCCCTTGTGATTTTGGAATATATGGAACCCCTGTTTCTGCAGTGGAGAATGAGAAGAAAGGCCTCCGGTCGTTGTTCTGCTCATCTTTTCTTCTAGGTCGACCCTTTTGTTCTATGTTGTATGATGGGGGTCGAACTGTGCAACGAGATGGATCTGACATGTCGATAAACCTATCAATCATAGCATCACGACTAGAATGATCCATTTCATTTAATATTTCAAAAAGATTAGCTGCCTTGTCAGGTTGTACTCCCTCGTCAGTACACTTGGGGACTTGCGTGGACAACTTACTCCAGTGCACGTGGATAGCATTTTGTGGAATTGGCTTGCCCATAAAACGATACAAATAATATCGTGAGCACACGGCAATCCATGTGTCAATTTGATCTTACAATTGCAATTCTCTCCTTTGTAGGGTGGAAGTTTTTCAGCACGTTCTATCTGCTTACCAATTAATTGCATTGCATTTAATGAAATGCGACCTCTAATTTCACTGTAAATGTCATCGTGTAGATGTTTATGTCGTGGAATGTTGAGAGATTTCTGGAACGACTTTTTAATACTCCCAAATTGATTGTCCAACATATTTTCTATTTTCTGAAAAGACGTTGAAAGTGATGCCGAAGTATCCCCGAAATATCCTTTGAGTCTCGCATGTGCAGACTCCACCCTGTAATTTATTAATACAACGTGTTAAATAGGGAAGGGACATACAATATTATTTAGCGTAGTATATATAATGAATAAATAGAAGTTATATGGAAGTTACCTTTGACTGTGAATGACTATCGAGATGCATAACATTGTTTACATATGCATTAACAAATCGCTCCTTATAAGGACATAACCACGTATTCCAAAGGTACTTTATGGCACGATCATATTTTGAAAAATCATTGAGCATGACATTCCACCTCAAATTCAAAGTCTCCGGTGTCGATGAATGAATAATCGATTGCCATGCATTGTAAAATTCTTCCCATCTCGTACCAAGCATAGACTTGCAATTCTTCATTACACACTGATTTATATGCCAAATACAGAGAATGTGATGTGTGGAGGGAAAACATTCTTCAATGGCATCAATAAGCGCTAGATCCCTATCTGAAACAATCACTGATGGCAACACAGCTCCTTTTTTTACCATCCATCTCTTTAATGTATCCAATGCCCATGTCATTCGCTCTTTTTTCTCATTACTCAAATATGCAAACATAATAGAAAAGGTTAGCATTGTGGATGTGATACCCACAACCTCTAACAGCGGTAACCCATACTCATTAATCTTGTACGTGGCGTCCATAATTAACACCGACGAAAAATTGACAGATAACTCTAGGCTTGTAGGATGAACCCAAATAATATCTGTGATCTCATTGGTGTGTTCATTTTTCAAATAGTCGTATGCGTAATTTTTATCATTTAATTCTTTTAAGAGGTATCCAACTTCAGATAAACCCCCTAACTGATCTTTCTTGTACATTGCCTTCACATTGTATATACTTCTGATTCCCGTAGTAATTGACGGGTCTTGTTGTTTCATAACACTAAGTATTTCTCGAGGAGCAGTGCTATTGGCCATGTCACGCACTAATTGTTCTGGGTTGCAGTCAACCTTGATGGATACTCATGTCCTTCAAAACACTCAGCTGGTTCATGGTTATGAGAACCATTAACAACCTTCAAACCCCACATCACACCGTCTGGGGGTTGTGCTACACCACGAAGTTTAAATGGACAATTACATTTTTTCGTTCCAGTATCCCTTTGCATTGTATGCCCTTCGGGTGGAGGTCTATACAATCCTCCCCTTTCACAAATAAGAACGCATCTTGGCATTTTTCCGCCAATCATTTTACAAGATTTATCTATAACAATCACAAAACCATTTTTCTTACCAACACTCCGTACCCTATCTAACATAGCATATCTACTTTCAAATATCTACAAAAATAGATGAGTATGTATAAACACAATATTATACAATAAAAATCAAAACAAGTAACGAATATGGACAATAACAACAACAATAACTAACCTGGTCAGTAGTAAATTCGGCTGTGTAATCACGCTCATGATACTGGACGCTCTCCCCACTAGGACGCTCATGGTACTGGACGCTCCCCCCACTAGGAACATCATTCGTAAAATCGTTTCCAAATGCCCAACTACCCGAAAATGAGAAATTGTACTGATCCATGATTTTCTATTATGAAATACGAAAATTCCTCTTGAGGATATTTTTTTTTCAAAGTTAGAAGACGTGGTGAAAGTTAGAAGATGTAGTCAAAGTTATGATATAATACATATATATATATATAAGAGGATTGAAGATAAGAGATGTTGGGAATTGGATTGGAAGAGGATAGGATAGTATGGGCTTTGATGGGAAATTGGGAATTGGGGAAGAGGATGGGATAAGTATGGGCTTTGATGGGAAATTGGGAATTGGGGAAGATGATAGGATACGTATGGGCTTTGATGGGAAGTTGAGGATTGAAGATAAGAAAGTTGGGAATTGAGGATTATAACTTTTATTGAAGATAAGTGTACTTATTATGATTATAACTTTTATTTAATAATTTATTTTATAATAAAATTTATATTTTTGAAATCTATTAAACAATACCTATCAAACAAGCCTAATATTGAATATGTAATAATGTATTAAGAAATTATTTTAAAGGACCTAATATAATATTTTATTTATTTTTATTATTTAGTTGAATCCGTTTAAATTTCAACGGACTGAATATAATAATTTTATCGAACACTCCGTACTAGGAACATTATTTGTAAAATCATTTCCAAATGACGAACTACCAAAGAATGATGAATCGTTTCCAACTGACCAACTATCCCCACTAGGAACATCATTTGTAAAATCATTTCCAAATGACGATCTACCAAAAAATGATAAATTGAATGAATCAATGTTATGAATTACGGAATGTGACTATCAATACTACACTCGTTTTATTGATTTTATTTACTAAATTTTAATAACATAATAATATAAAAAAAAATACGTGTTAAAATTTTATATAAAATTTTCAATTATAAAATAAAAACAACAAAATACAAATTAAGTTTAAAAAAAATATAAAAAAATTTTGTTATTAAATTTAATAAAAGAAAAAAACGAAAAAAGAAAAAGAAAAAAAAAAAAAAAGGAACGGAAAAAAAAAAAAAAAAGGATGATGTGATGGGGGGGGGGTTGATGGGAATGGGGGGGGGGGGGGGGGGGGGAATTAGTAGCCCTCTAAAATCCAGTACTACTGAAACTTCAGTCTTTTTTTTTTTTTTTTTTTCCAAGTCAAATCTGTAATAAAAGATGGCAATTTTATATCATGCCACCGGAAAGAAACAATAGGAAAAAAAAAAAAAAAAACAAAAAAAACCCTTCGAGTGCATCCAGACATATAATGAGACACATGCATCATTGTTTAACCATTAAACTCTCCGTTCTTTATTAATTAAGTACTCCCTCCGTTCTATAACAATTGAGGCAGTTGTCAAAAAAATTTGTTCTAAAATACCTGAGGCATGATATTTTCCAAAGCAACATTTATTGAATGTCAGAAAAGTGTGACTTGATCTCTAATTCATTGGAATCAATCTGTTAGTATTAGGAAATATTCTGTATTTATTGTCAATATTATGTATTTATATCCATATATTCTGTATTCATTATACCTGTGTAATCTATGTAGTATATATATCTTTGTAATACCATTTTTTAGATGTGTGAATAATACAATTATATTTTCCAAACTCTATTTCTCTCAATATGGTATCAGAGCTTCCATAAACACTCTTGCATCTCTTCTTCTCCTTCCAAACCCTAAAGCCGCCATATTCATCCTCTCCTTCCAGCTTCGTTTTTTTTTTTTCCGTCCCCCTGCTGCTGTTCGTCGTTCTCTCCTCTGCTCTCTCCATGGCCGACTCTTCTCCTATCACCTTCAACTCTGCGACGCAAACTCCAATTAAACTCGATTCTACAAATTATGGTATTTGGATTTTACAAATGGAGCCACTCCTTGTTGGCTATGACTTGCTTGGATACGTTAATGGCACCCTCCCTCCTCCGCCGCAAACTGTTCAAGCCGACGGTGCCACCAAGGTCAATCCCGACTATACACACTGGAAGCGTCAGGATAGTCTTCTCCTTCACACTATAATTTGTACATAGTGTACCCCTCAGGTAGTTTCTTTCCTTCGCAAAGCTACTACATCTCGTGAGGCATGGGAAATTTTGAAAAATACTTATGCTAAGGCATCTCGGGGTCGTATTCGAGCTATTAAAGACGCCCTAAAATCAATGACACGTGGGTCACAATCTATTTCTGAATTTTTGCATGCTGTCAAAAACAAGGCTGATGAATTGTCTATTATTGATAAACCTATGGATGATGAGGATTTGATTGATTTAGTTTTAGACAATGTTGGTGATGAATATCAAGATCTTGCTCGAGCTGTACAAGCACGTGACACTGTTATTTCTTTCAAAGAATTGCATGAAAAGTTGCTGAATTTTAAGGTGAAAACTACATCTTCTTCGTCGGCCAACTTTTCCCCCACCTCCGCCCATCCTGCTTATACTCGGCCTGCTCTTCTACCTACTCCACACTCCTCCAATTGGCGCAATTTCACTCCCTCCCCAACTTCCCAGTTTCGTCCGCAACCCAGCCCCCAGTACCGTCCCCATGCCCAGCCTCCTTTCCGTCCCTCTACCCCCGGCTCTTCCCAAAACAATCCTCCCCGACGTCCTTATCTCGGAAAGTGTCAATATCGCTACGCCCAAGGCCATTCTCGCTAAGTTCGTCCTCAAATTCAAGCAACTCCACACTCGGGTTTCGCAAGCCGCTCGCTCACCCTACCCTCCTCGCCATCAAGCTCACCTTGCGGCCCAGCCTGAACCAGCCTCTTCTGATGGTCCGTCTTGGCTTCTTGACAGTGGTGCCACCCATCATGTTACCAATGATCTTCAAAATCTCTCGCTCCACACTCCGTATCTCGGCTCCGATGACATAATGGTTGGTGATGGTAAGGCTCTTATTATCACGCATACTGGTTCTACTTCTCTTCCTTTATCTCCTTCCACGTCTTTTCATTTGCACGATATCCTTTGTGTTCCTGCCATGTCCAAAAATTTATTGTCCATTTCTCAATTGTGTCGCTCTCATAATTTATCTGTTGAATTTTTACCCACTGAATTTCTTGTGAAGGACCTACAGACGAATCAACTCCTTCTCCGTGGTCCAGTTAGGAATGGACTCTATGAATGGCCCAACCCGCCTTTGCTTGCCTTTGCGTCCACCAAAGCACCGTCCAGCACGTGGCACCATCGTTTGGGCCATCCAGCTCCACCAATCCTTAATAAAATTATTAGTTTGTTTGATTTAGAGACTACTGTCTCCTCTTTGTCGCACTGTTCTGGCTGTTTGGAAAATAAAAGTCATAAACTTCCTTTTCATTTATCTACTTTATCCTCTTCCCGACCCCTTGAATATTTGTTTACGGATTTGTGGACCTCCCCTGTTTTATCCATGGATGGTTTTAAGTATTACTTAATTCTGGTTGATCATTTTACTCGATATATGTGGTTTTATCCCCTTGTTCGTAAATCTGATGTTGCCCCCACCTTTATTCGATTTCGAGCTATTGTGGAGAAATTTTTTAATCAGTCCATTAAAGTACTTTATTCGGATAATGGTGGAGAATTTGTTGGTCTTCGTGATTATCTCTCTACTAATGGCATCTCCCTTCTCACTACCCCTCCACATACTCCTGAACATAATGGTTTATCTGAACGTCGACACATGCATATTGTTGAAACTGGCCTTGCTCTTCTCTCTCATGCGTCTCTCCCATCCACGTTTTGGCCCTATGCCTTTGCTACCGCTGTCTATCTTATTAATCGCTCGCTAACACCTCGTTCTTAATATGAAATCGCCATATGAGCTTATATTCCAAAAACCCCCAACTATCACAAGCTCCGCGTCTTTGGTTGCTTGTGCTATCCATGGCTTCGTCCTTACACTTCTCACAAACTCGACCCTCGTTCCAAACCTTGTATATTCCTTGGTTATTCCCTCACTCAACACGCCTATCTCTGCTATGAACCAAACACCTCTCGTCTTTATGCCTCTCGTCATGTTAAATTTGTTGAAACTGTGTTTCCTTATGTCTCTCATTCTCCCGCCACTGCTTCCTCCACTCCCTACATATCTGATTGGCTCCCTACCCCACCTCCCGTCTCTTCTCTCTCTTCTCAACCTCCTTTCACCGCAGCACCTCCCAGCCCATCTCCACCTTCATCACCCCTCTCGGCCTCCCTCCTCTCGGCTTCACCATCTCCACCTCCACCTCCCCCTCCACCTCCTCCAACTCATTCTATGCGTACCCGCTCTCAGAATAATATTCATCGCCCTATTCACAAACTCAATCTTCATGCTCATGTCCCTTCCTCTCCGGCCCATGACGTTGAACCCACCTCCGTTTCTCAAGCACTCAAAATACCCCAATGGAGAAACGCGATGCAAGAGGAATATGATGCTTTGATGCATAATCATAACTGGGATCTTGTACCCCATGATCCTTCTCTGAATATAATTGGCTCAAAGTGGATTTTTCGGTTAAAACGTCATCCTGATGGTTCCATTGATCGCCATAAGGCACGACTTGTGGCCAAGGGCTTTACACAACGCCCTGGCATCGATTATTCTGAAACGTTCAGTCCTGTTGTTAAGCCTCCCACTATTCGAGTTGTTCTTACACTGGCTTTAACGCAGGGGTGGTCTCTCAGATAGCTTGATATTAATAATGCCTTCTTGCAGGGTCACTTACAAGAGGCTGTTTATTTAGCTCAGCCGGCAGGTTTTGTTGATTCTACACGTCCTAATCATATTTTCGGACTTCGCAAGGCTCTCTATGGTTTAAAACAGCCCCCGGGGCCGGTATGAGAACTTAAACGCTTTCGTTGGCGTCTCACTTCACAAATTCTCGTGCCGATACGTCTTTGTTTATTTTTAATTCGGGAATGTGTTACTCTATGTACTTGTATATGTGGATGATTTGATTATTACAGGGAATGACTCGGTTGCTTTGGAAAAATTCATTTCCACTCTGGGAGCCAAATTTGCCCTCAAGGATCTTGGTCAACTTACATACTTTCTTGGCATTGAGATTATTCACAACTCTGTTGGCATTATTCTCTCGCAACAGCGCTACATGACTGAACTCCTCGCCAAGCTTAATCTGCAAAGCATGCCACCCCGTAGCCACGCCTCTGCCAGTCGACATTTCTGATTTAAAAACCAATGCCGGTACACCACTGGATGATCCTTCTACCTATCGCATGGTGGTTGGCAGCCTTCAGTACCTCACTTTTACTCGCCCTGACATTGCCTTTGCCGTCAACAAATTGTCCCAATTTATGCATTCTCCTACTGATGTTCATTGGGGCTATGTCAAACGTCTGCTTCGTTATATTGCTGGCACGACTACCTACGGTATTCAGTTATATAGTCGCTCCCCCCTTACACTTCATGCCTTTTTTGATGCCGACTGGGGTGGTGACAAAGATGATTATGCCTCTACCAGTGCTCATGTGATTTATCTTGGCCGAAATGCCATTTCCTGGAGCTCGAAAAAGCATACCACCATTGCACGCTCTTCTACTGAAGCTGAATACCGTGCAGTTGCTGCTGCCACAGCCGAGATCAGTTGGCTTACCTTTCTTTTGAAAGATCTTGGTATCCATTTGTCTGCTCAACCAGTGATTTATTGTGACAATCTGGGTACCACACAGTTCTGTTCCAATCCAGTCTTTCACTCTCGTATGAAACATGTGGCCATAGATTATCATTTCATTCGTGATCAGGTTCAGCGTGGTTCTCTTCGTATTTCTCATGTCAACGCTTCTGATCAATTGGCGGATTGTCTCACCAAGTCTCTACATCGCCCGGCTTTCCAGCACCAACGTGACAAGTTAGGCCTCGTCCCTCGTCCAACTTGAGGGGTGGTATTAGGAAATATTCTGTATTTATTGTCAATATTATGTATTTATATCCATATATTCTGTATTCATTATTCCTGTGTAATCTATGTAGTATATATATCTTTGTAATACCATTCTTTAGATGTGTGAATAATACAATTATATTTTCCAAACTCTATTTCTCTCAATAGTTAGTCAGCAGAGTGATGGTCAGCTGACTAGTGTATTCGAATCTGGGAAGTCAGCTGAAGTGGCAGCTGAGGTCTCTGTCAGCAGAGTTGAGTCTGCTGAGTCTGTTGAATACAACTGGGTTCTACATTTGATATGGGGCGATACGGGGCAATATCAGCAGGGCAAATGTCAGCAGGTTACGTCTGGTGGAGTCAGCTGAGCTGAGTTCACACCTGGGGTATTTTAGTCAGTCTGCTAGTATTTAGTTATGGCGGCTAGGTCTAGGGTTTGGTGACTATAAATACACATCTGTTGTAACCTTGTACACTTGCAGAGTCTGTAAAATCTCCAGTGATAATATAATCTCCTCGTTTCTGCTCGTGGACTAGTCGGTATATTGCCGAAAACCACGTTAAATCCCGTGTTGTTGTTTCTTGTGTTATTTATTCGTTCTCGTTTATTCTTGATTATTGCAATCCGTTTGGATCCCTGACGGTCCTGTTATAACAGTAAATTTTCTTACTTTACCCTTATTTAAAGTTAAAAAGAATATTGTATTAATTGTGTCATAGGGTTTTTTTTTAGTCATTGCATCCGAAAATTTATAGCATTAAATTACGATCTTAATAAGCGTGTTTTTGTAACTGTCTCAGATAATTTAAAACGGAGGGAGTATATAATTTATTTACTATGAGCTGGATTTTTTTATTCAACAAATTGCACAAAAAGAGTACATCACATATTTACAAACAAAACAAATAAAGCTGTTGTAAAAAGGAGGTAAAAACTACCACCACCACTCTAATCAGAAACTAATTTCGCCAAGCTAGTCTTATCTTATGAGTTTTTCGAATTGTCTGCGATATAAAACCATCTTATCCCATTGATGAAACTCTTCATTGCGTCGATACCAAAGACTCCGTGTGATTTCTTGAAAGAGGAATCTCCTAAATTCTATGGTATCATTAATCTTGTACATATTCATATTAAAGCATTTATCAAGTCACTTGTCGGTGTATGATTTTGGAGTTCAAAGTACGCAGAACTTACAGAAAAATTGCCCAAATAGCGAAAAAAAAAAGAAAGGATTATGGCACAACATTGTACCACTTTAATCATCCATCAATTAATGGCAACATAATGTAATGACCCTATATTTTCATTTGAAACAATATATATATATATATATATATATATATATATATATATATATATATATATATATATATATATATATATATATATGGCCTTCTTGTAAATTTAAGGATAGGGACCTAAAGAAAATAATATGGAAGATGTCAAATAAAAATAACTATAAGAAATTTTTTTTATCAAAAATGATATTTTGTCATTGAAAATTTAAGTGTATTTGAAAGCAAATTACGTTGGTTTTCAAACATTTTCACATTTTTGACAAAAAACTTTTTTTTTTATAATTCTATAATCTGATATCTTTAAGTGTGTCCTAATTAACAATTAACTATAAATTTAAATATTGCGAATACATCAATAAGTCGCTGGTAAAAAAATCTTTGTATGCTTGACAGCTTTGCCATAGAATGTTATACTGGAATTTCTGCTACATTTGACCATTAAAAAAAAGGTGAATAGTTGCTGGAAACCTTCTTTTTCAAAGCGACGACCATATCTCAAACATTTTTTTATATTCCCTAGTATTAGTAGTACTATGTTATGTGACAATTCGTTATTTAATTTTCAATCTAAGATGTATATTCTATACACAAATTTACTCTCTCTCTCTCTCTCTCTCTCTCTCTCTCTCTCTCTCTCTCTCTATATATATATATATATATATATATATATATATATATATATATATATATATATATATATATATATATATCTACGGTGCATGAATTATACGTTTTAAAATCAAATGCGTATAGTACTATTTCCTTAAAAAAATTGCAATAAAAAATTCCACGTATAAAATAAAAATGGTAAAAATACGTACTAACAAAGTATAATAAACATATATTGTGTTAAAAATACGTTACAAAAAATGTAAAAATTGTTATAAATTCTGATAACATCTAATAGTAAATAGAACATAACCATAAATGAATAGAATCTAATGAAAAATTACATTACACCCACCGATATCAACTAATAATAATTAAATCTACATCCTAGTCATAAGAAAATTAAAATCCATTACACCGAGATATAAAGGAAATAGGAAGTTCTTATTATACATTGATTTATCATCTTCCAAGTCTTCTAAACTTCTCTTTGTTGAAAATAATGGCAATTGGAAATATAAAAACAGGGGGAAGGGGCCACAAGGACAAAAAAATTAATAAATGAGTCTGAAAGGACAAAAGTAACATTTTCATGATTATAAATGTCAAAAATCACAATTATTACTTTAAAATTATTCTTCACGCGTGTTAACGTTACTTTGTGTTTCACAATGTTACGTCATATTTACTCTTTTCCACATTTGTTCTTCATATTTATTCTTCATAATTATTACTTTTATCCTTATTAAATTACAGTTTCCTTCTATCCCGGTTTTTTTTTGATAATTTTGTCCTTCTGGAAAAAAAATCTATAAAAAACAATTAATCTTTTTTTTTTGAAGAAAAAACAATTAATCTTAGATAGTAAAGACAAATGATCGATATTATGGCTAAGGAGAAAAATCATATATTCTAATTAAATCGGAAAATTTTCAGCCCGAATAATTCGGGATCGTATTATACGTACGAGTTTTTAACACAAAGAAAATGAAGTATTTAAGTTAAGAGCATGATAGTATTAAATTTACTTAAAACGGACACCTTGTTAAGAAAGAATGATCAATAGAAAGTATTAATGTAGGGTCCACCGTGTAAAATATAAATGCGCCTTTAAAATTTGCCCCCTCTTTTAAGAAATCATTGTTGGAAGACACCATAAAACTATTGCCCTTAAAAAAACATGAATTTGAACGAACAATTGAAATCAATACGCGAAACACGAGTATTTTTTATTAATTCGTTTGTTCGAACTATTCAAGAATTTAGTTACTATGTCTATCCACTTAAACAAGTTTGATAGATGTCTCTATCCTATTTTTTAGATAATATTGTCTCAAGTTTAACCGCGTCTCTACCTAACCTTTTATTTTAGTCTTGGATTGTGACGGAAAAGGCTAAGTTGCACGCCACAACATGTGAGTCTGACTTTGCATAATTATTAGTATTATGGTTTTATATAGAGAATATAGCTTTAAAATAAATGTGACAAAAAAAAAGAAGTAAATTTTAATTATTTGAGACACTATATAAGGAAGAGGTTTTGGGGACAAATTCATAAGCAGCTTTGCCTTCCCGGAAAACAACCAACCTTCCTTAGGCTATTAAGAGAGAGTAAAAAAGGTAAAAATTGTTTTTGCCAACAACCAACCAATATGGCTTATTTCTTGCATGGAGTGGCAATTGCCTTGGCAATGTGCTTCTTCTATGCAAATGTGGTGGCTGAAGATCAATACCATGGTCATGAAAATTGGCAGCATTCACCACCTCCGTTGACGCCGCCGCCTTACATTCATAATTCACACACACCACCTCCTTATGTTCATAAAACATCACCTCCACCACCATACATTCATAAGTATCCACCACCACCACCTCCTTATGTTCATAAATCATCGCCTCCACCCCCACCATATCACAAGTCACCGCCACCGCCACCTCATAAATCATCGCCTCCACCCCCACCATACGTTCACAAGTATTCACCGCCACCCCCACCTCCTTACGTTCACAAATCATCACCCGTTCACAAGTATTCACCTCCCCACCATACGTTCACAAGTATTCACCGCCACCGCCACCTCCATACGTTCATAAATCATCGCCTCCACCCCCACCATACGTTCACAAGCATTCACCGCCACCCCCACCTCCTTACGTTCACAAATCATCGCCTCCACCTCCACCATACGTTCACAAGTATTCACCGCCACCGCCACCTCCTTACGTTCACAAATCATCGCCTCCACCCCCACCATACGTTCACAAGTATTCACCGCCACCCCCACCTCCTTACGTTCACAAATCTTCGCCTCCACCCCCACCATACGTTCACAAGTATTCACCGCCACCCCCACCTCCTTACGTTCACAAATCATCGCCCCCACCCCCACCATACATTCACAAGTCCTCACCACCACCACCACCTCCTTACGTTCATAAATCATCGCCTCCACCCCCACCATACGTTCACAAGTATTCACCGCCACCTCCACCTCCTTACGTTCACAAATCATCGCCTCCACCCCCACCATACGTGCACAAGTATTCACCGCCACCTCCACCTCCTTATGTTCACAAATCATCGCCTCCACCCCCGCCATACGTTCACAAGTCTTCACCGCCACCGCCACCTCCTTATGTTCATAAATCATCGCCTCCGCCACCATACATTCATTAGTATCAACCATCCCAATCACTACCAACATACATTCATAAGTAACCGCCACCACCATCCCTATCACCACAACCTCCATATGTTCACAAGTCTTCTCCACCACCACCCATATGTTTCTAAATCCTTATCACCATATATCTACAAATCACCACCTCCACCCAATCCGCCACCTCTTTATTATGAATATCACATACACCGGGAGTGTCTTTATCGTCATATTGTTTAATTTAGCATTTATTTTCGTTCATCTGAATTATGTTCAGAAGTTGTTCCAATATGATCATACTGAGCAGATTGGAGAATAAAGAAGTTTGTACCTTTGCTCGTTTTTTTTTTTCTTTTCTTTTCATTATGAAATCGTATTTCATGACATTTGTTTGTAATTTCTTGTATCCATTTTGATAATTGTTGTTCGTGGCATGCACCAAATTTACATGCTGCTACAATTACTACCTAAAGTTCAACTGTATTCTCAAGAAATCTTTATGAGCAATTAGTGAATGGTTTTAATCTTCTTACTCACACTGATTCATAGTATGTTTATTACGTTCAAAGTTATGCCCTATGTATTCATCATGAATTGCCCAACTGCATGCTTTATTTTATTTTACGTCAAAGTTTATTTTCCGACACGACCTAATTCTAAATACCCAAGCATTATTTGAATACCGTGTAATGACACAGCCCAGAAACCAGGGCAGACCCAAGTGAATAAGAGTGGGCACAAAGTCCGTCACTGAAGAGATTCGCTCTTAATTTGCTCGTCACATTTCGCTTTATTTTTTTATTTATCCGTCATTTTAATTTGATTTATTATTTTTTCCTCCTTTACCAATAAAATATTTACATCTCCAATATTAAACAATAGTATTAATTATTTTTTTGTATAAAAACGGAGGGAGTATTAAACAATAATATAATTTTTTGTTAAAAAAATTTAAAATCACTTGTATGTCCCTTTTAAATCTTCAAATTTATTCTGGTGTCCTACCGTAGAATTTTTCTGGGTTCACCACTTTCGAAAACCCGAATAAATTTCCAGACCCGGATCTTGCGGCCATTACCCGAGAATGTTGTTAAAATTTTCTTGAATCACGAATCCTCGTGAGATGTGCTAAAAGCATTAAGTGCGTAAGCATGAACATTAAAAAGACTCGACTTACTATAATCTCAAAACATAATTAATAAATAATCAAGGCATCCGTGTGGTTACAACAATACCATAGGTTCTACAATTCAACATAAATATTACAACGTTTACTCCAATACTAATCGATATATCATAATTCAAAATGTATTGTGTTTTTATTGATTTGATTCAAAAGTATAGATAAAAATAAATATACCTTTAGCTATTTGGCCAACAAGTCACAATAATAAGATAAAGACATAATAATAATACTTAAAGTAAATATAATATTCAAACTATATTAATCTCGACACGATACAAGGTCATCTTGCTACTTAGCTACATCAACCAAATACTAGTATGATTGGATATAATGAAGTCCACTCTGAACTCATGAAAGGATAAGTAGCCATTGAATATGCCTTGACGCCAGATAATTAAAGTATACTGAAATGGGGGAGGTAGGAACTAGGGCCACTCCAACCTCATCCTCATGTCGAACTAATCTTGTGTAAGATGTTAAAGTAAGGGATGAGGTACGTGTAAGAAAAATTATGTCGTGGCTTTTATTGAGCCCGATTAATTTTCTTCCCCGTAATAGTGGTCTTATAGGAAATTCGTTTTTCCTAAGAAATATGTTATTTATTATTTATTGGTTATTTAAAAGGAGTTTTAATCCGATTAAAACTCGGCTTTGATGGACAGCTGAGATTAAAGCTAAACCCTAGGTCATTCGGATTTCGGTCATCTCTCCACCTATAAAAGCAATGCTTTATTCCATCATAAAGATACTGAAAAAAAACCAACACATAACGGTTGTAGGTAAGGAGAGAGATACCGCAATCCTCGTCAAAGCAGCAGCAATTCGTCTCCGGCAGCCATCTCCGGCAGCATCGGCAGCCATCTCCGGCAGCAACATCATGGCCACAAACGGAGGTAATTCTGGTTCTTTACCGTGTGATTATTATGTTGTTCTAGATCTATGGATAATTGATTTACCATATGGTATCAGAGCAAGGTTTAGAACACATAATAGTCCGATTAATTCCTCACGTATGCTATTAATTGCTGTTTCAACATAATAGTCCGATTAATTCCTCACGTATGCTATTAATTGCTGTTAATCGGTTAAAAACTAAAGACCTTTGGTATCATCTGAATTTGTTTTGCACCGTGAAGGTCTTCCGTACAATTATTGTTCTAGTCCCTGTTTGCCGCCGTTGTGTTGTATTCGATCCAGAAAATTATGTTTCAGTTAAAAAAAAAAAAAAGGACCGAAATATTTGCTTTCCCTTACTGCCGCCGTTAGGATGATTAATTGTTTCACATCACATGGCTACGTCGCCGGAAAATTACAGTAGGCCGGGAGATTAAAGTAGGCTTCCATTGTTGTGAACTAAGAAACGGCTGCGGGAATAAAAGCTTAGGGTTGATGATATTTTATTTTTATTTTTATTTTTTTTTCATTTTTGTTTACTAAAATACCCTTGTACGTCTAAAAATAAATATAAAAAAAAAAAAAATTAGAGCAATTTCGTTTTGCTTTCTCGCATATTGCGGCAGCCAGCATTAATTGAATACTGCTTATTAGGTTTGGTCCTATTACTTGTTTGTATTTAGCAAAACAAAAATAAATATGTATCAAGATCGTCCGGGAGCATTATATAGGTTCAAATTGAGGAAGATTGATATATACAGCTGTCATAAAATTTTATTTGATTTGAATACAGTGATTCTTATTCTTCAGTGTATTAGTGATGGCAATAATTATGCGGCTGTTAATCCAAAATTTATTAGGGCTTGAATTTTATTATATATATATGTTACGGGAAGTTGTTTTATTGCTATTAAGAATAAATAAGTTCCGTTGCGCACTTTGGTACATTTAAGAGTACTGGAGTTATAATATTATGTTTATTTGTTTGATCATTATAATCAATTCTTCCATTTATGCTACAACATCATTATTTGTTGTCTGTTATATGTACCTGTAAAACGTACATATGTATTGTTGGGAAGGGAATAATAATAATAATAATAATAATAATAATAATCAAACATTTTGTATCACATAATTTAATGATTTATCACATTTAATAGGTGATAAATAGTGACACATAAAGAAATTAGTAACATAGACCTAATTGATTAATATATATTGGCCCCGCTTTTATATAAATGATGATTTAGCACATTAAACGATAAATAATATGTGACTAATGATATTGATCCTTTTATCGTAGTAGTTCATTCCTGACTTTACTTTGGATCTGTGTACTTTGTGTGTACATACTTTTGTGATGAATTGGAAGGACTGTTATTTTTGAATATTAGTTGTCACATATTGTATGTTTAATCATTTATTATTGTTAATGATTAAGTTATGACATCCGAAGCAACAAAGTCGCATATCGATAAAGTGACTAAATATCATTAAAGTGCAAATTACATATTTTGTTGATATTTGGTTATAAAAGCTTTGACATATCATAAAGTTTTGGCCTTTAAATTACCGAATTATTTTTTGTAAAGATTATAAATATGTCTTATAGTTATGTTCGAACAAAAAAGTTTAGAGTATTAGTCTTTTATAGTCTGCTTATATGTTTTTATAGTAGTTTATATTATGTTTGTTTTATTATAGTCTTTTATAGTATGTATATATGTGTTTGTATTTTATAGTTTCATACCTCAAATTCTTGACTTTATATATAAAGTTTTACTATTCACATTATGTTTAGTGATTAGATCGATGCATATTTATTTTGTATGTCTAGAAATGCAATACACATTAATACGGTTCCGGTTCCGGTTCCGGCCGGTTTCAAAAAATCCGGTTCCAATCGGCGGTTCCGGTTCCGGTTTCGGTTCCAAATATATCAAACCGGCAAACCGACGGTTTATTCGAGTATTGGCCAGGTCATTACACATAGTTATGTCAACATAATGTTTAGTTGACCTCTAAATGATTGCCGATACTTGAATGTCGATGGTGTCAAATGTTGGGTATTGCCACAACAGCCTAACATGAAGATGCATGAATGTTTTATCACATTATGTGAAATGATTGAAAATTTTATTGATATTCAATTAAATTGACAAATGGTTCGAATTAAGGGATATGTCAAATTAAGGATTACATTGGTATTTGACCCTAGTTAGTTGGTATAAGCAACTTTCATGTTGTATTAAGTTCTTAGCTTTTAAGTGTAGCCCTTTTTATTAAACTTATCTTAATACCACTTTTGCTGAAAACTCATCTTATCACCACAACATAAAGATAAATGGGGTGTATATTACGAAGGTCAAGGATATCCACAGATATCTTGTTCGTCTTCTTTACAAAAATATCACTCAATTATGTGTGAGTATCACGACATTATTTGAAGAATTTATGGTGACTACCCACATGAGCACCTTATTTTCTTGTCTATACTCTACTATTATGTAAGTGTTGTTTAAATTAGCCTCATTAAATATTTTGTATCTCAATTTAGCCACAAGAAGTACCCAGCTTCTTGAAATAATACATACAGACATTTGTGGACCTTTTGATGCTCCCACTTTTGGAGGCGAAAGGTATTTTATCACCTTTATCGATGATTATTCACGTTACTGTTATCTATACTTGTTGCATGATAAATCTCAATCTGTGGACACTTTACAAATGTTCATAACTGAAGTCGAGAGACAACAAGATAGAAAAGTGAAAATCATAAGGTCGGATAGAGGTGGTGAGTTTTATGGAAGGTATGACGAAACATGACAACATCCTGGACCTTTTGCAAAACTTCTCCAAAAGCTTGGAATTATTGCGCAACACACAAAGCCTGGATCTCCATGGCAGAATGGTGTCGCAGAAAGGCGAAATCGTACGTATATGGAAATGGTTAGATCTATGATGAGTCATGTTGACTTACCCAAATCATTGTGGATTGATGCTTTACGCATAACTGTTTACATTTCAAATAGGGTTCCCAGTAAGGCAGTTCCAAAGACACCTTTTGAACTGTGGAAAAGGTGGAAACCTAGTTTGAAACATCTCCAGATATGGGGTTGCTCAGTTGATGCTAGAATTTACAATCCATAAGAAAAGAAATTGGATTTTAGAACAGTTAATGGTTACTTCATCGGTTACCCAGAAAAATCCAAAGGATATAGGTTTTATTGACCTAACCATAACACGAGAATAGTTGAAACCAGTAATGCTATACTCTATGAGAATGGGAAAATTAGTGGGAGTGCTAAAGTTCGAGATGTGATCATAAAGGAAATAAGGGTACCCATCCCTTTAACCATATTCCGAAAAGTATAGGGAATCTTCCAATTGTTGAACCGTTGAACAATGAAGAAAATCCAATAAATGATCAACAACTCCATGATGAGAACATCGCCAATGATAATATTGATATAGCACCTCAGGAATCAGCATTAAGAAGATCTCAAAGACAAAAGAGATATGCTATTCCTGATGATTATATGCTTTATCAAATAGAATATGAAGGGACAAGTAAAGATCCGGTTTCGTTTTCACAAGCCATTAAGGATGTTAATTCTAGTAAGTGGATTGATGCCATGAAAGATGAATTGAAATCTATGAATGAAAATCAAGTATGAGAAGTCATTCAATTACCTTCACGACACAAACAGTTGGATGTAAGTGGGTCTTCAAGACTAAGCGCGACTGTAATGGTAATATTGAATGATATAAAGCCTGGCTTGTTGCCAAAGGTTTCAATCAGAAAGAAGGCGTTGATTATAACGAGACTTTTTCCCCTGTGTCCAGGAAAGACTCTTTTAGTATTATCATGGCACTTGTAGCTCATTATGATCTCGAGTTACACTAGATGGATGTGAAAATAGCCTTTCTGAATTGGAAGAAGAAGTCTACATGCGTCAACCTGAAGGCTTCATTATTGAAGGTCAGGAAGAAATGGTCTGCAAGCTTAAGACATCAATATATGGACCGAAACAAGTTTTGAGGCAATGGTACTTAAAGTTTCATGGAACCATTAGTGTTTTCGGTTTCAATAAGAAACAATTGACCCTTGCATATACCTCAAGATCAGTGGGAGTAAGTTCATTTTTTTTTTTGTATGTTGATGATATATTATTGGCCAGCAGTGATCTTGGTCTATTACACGAAACCAAGGTCGATCTCTTCAAGAACACTACAATGAAAGACCTGGCGAGGCTTTCTATGTGTTAGAGATCGAAATATTCCGTGACAGGGCACTTAATATTTTATGATTGTCTCAAAAAGCCTATGTTGATAAAGTTTTGGAAAGATTTGGCATGATGACATGTTCTTCCATTATTTTTCTAATATTATTCCACAGAATGAGTTGGAACGTAAAGAAATGGAAAAACATCCTTATGCTTCTCTTGTAGAGAGTTTACAGTATGCACATGTTTGTACAAGACCTGACATTAGTCATGTTGTTGGCATGCTGGGTACATTTCAAAGCAATCCAGGCATGTCTCACTAGAAAGGTGCTAAGATAGTACTGAGATACTTAAAGGAACATGAATTACATGCTCACATACTGAAAATCAGGACACCCACAGGTGACTGGTTATTCAGACTCGGATTTTGGAGGATAAACTGACACAAGACTTTGTACTCTTGGCTACGTGTATCTTCTAAACGGAGGTGCCGTATCACGGAAAATCCAGAAGTCATAGTTGACTTACTATCCACCATGAATGTAGAGTATGTGGCATGTTATGAGGCTGCAGTCTTGGGGACATGGATCCTCTAAGCATGACATGATATCTAAGGAATCAAAACACATGGACCTTAAATATCGATTACTGAAGCAAGATGTTAAAAGATATTTGTTTGTCATTGAACATATATTGACAAATCTTATGGTTGCAGACATATTTATGAAAGGACTACCCCCAAGATAAAACAGAGAGACACTGAAAGCATGGGTCTTGGGGATAGCTCCTAATCATCGTGTTCTGCCATTTATTTTGTACTTATGTTTAACATATGTTGAGCTCCTAATGTTAATCTTCTACATCCTTATTGTTTTCTATTTTCCATTGTGTACACACATTACGAATGGAATTATTAAAACAGAAATTGTCTCTTGCAAAGACATAACGGGACCATTTATGTAATCTCCGCTTATGGTCTAGTTAAGACGGTTGTCACTGTTGTGGTACATAGAAGGGAGCATGTTGTAGAATGATGTGTAACCGCTATGACTCCCATTGACAACTAGATTAATGATGACACTTACGCTAACCGACTAAAGGAAATGTTTAGCATATAACGCGCGTCTTATGATCCTTGAAAGGAAAACACTGATGAATATTCCTATCAACCAAGTGGGAGAATGTAAGAAAAATTATGTCGTGACTTTTATTGAGCCCGATTAATTTTCTTCCCCGTAATAATGGTCTTATAGGAAATTTGTTTTCCCTAGGAAATATGCTATTTATTATTTATTGGTTATATAAAAGGAGTTTTAATCCGATTAAAACTCGGCTTTGATGGATAACTGAGATTAAAGCTAAACCCTAGGTCATTCGGATTTCGGTCCTCTCTCCACCTATAAAAGCAATGCTTTATTCCATCATAAAGCATACGAAAGAAACCAACACATAACGGTTGTAGGCAAGGAGAGAGATACTGCAATCCTCATCAAAGCAGCAGCAATTCGTCTCCGGCAACATCGGTAGCCATCTCCAGCAGCAACATCATGGCCACAAACGGAGGTAATTCTGGTTCTTTACCGTGTGATTATTATGTTGTTCTAGATCTATGGATAATTGATTTAACTGTACGAACCTCAGTAAAGAAACATAGCATATATCAAAGACAACTCGATCATTTACTAGAGTCATAGTAAAGTTTCAAGTTTTCTTTCGCAATTATGAAAATAGCTAAATAATAGTAGCAATATAAGACATGGAATACTGAACTAACATTATCTGTTCACATAGTAGTCAAAGCATACAACATACATACATTCAACATTAATGTAATGTTACTTATTTCTGTTATCATAAAATATCTGTAATATAACTTATGTTGCAGTTCATGAATACTACTCCTTGTTTAGTAGAGACAACACAAAGTAACTGAACTTTATGTACTAAGACAGACCGGATCACCATTATTTTCTTCCAGGAACATGGAAATTGACCAGCCTAGAATGTACTCAATATTCTTGCCCGTGAGTAGAGAAACTGGTGTCAGGGACCTTCAAGGATTCATTGTCTTTCCATGAAACGAGTACTTAACCATGAACCATCTCTTCAACTTTCTTTCTTTCTTTAGTTGATCTCTAATCATTATTCATTACTTTATCTTCATGTATGTCATCACGTATCACTTATCACTTATCTTTATAAGAATTTTCCCAGGTTTATTAGGATGGTTCTAATTTATTGGAGAAATTGATCTTCCTCGTCTTTCAAAGCCAAACCATGATGAGAAATTGAAAAAAATAAAAATAATGAGAAAAACTAAAACACCTGTTTTATTATTCCTACTCCAGGCCATATAAAGGTATGGACATCTTTATTTTTAAAGTTGATTTTGAAAGAGCGTTTGATTGTGTTAAGTGGACTTTCTTGGATAACACTTTAAAGAATATGGGTTTTGGAATAAAATGGACAAAGTGGATTCAAGGTTGTGTGTCCTCGGCTAGAGCATCGGTTTTGGTGGGTGGTAGTCCATCTTAGGAATTCAACTTGGAACGAGGTATAAGGCTGGGAGACCCTTTATCCCCTTTTCTTTTTCTCATTGCAGCTAAAGGGTTGAACATTCCGATGAAGGAAGCAATTGCAAAGGAAAAATATTTTGGGGTGCATATTGGAAACGATCAAATTCCGATTACTCATCTTCAATATGCGGATGACACGGTTTTTGTTGGTAAATAGAGCATTGAAAATCTGAGGAACCTTAAAAGGATACTATCTTGTTTTGAGCGGATCTCGGGGTTGAAAATTAACATGGGAAGAGTTCATTGGCAGGGATAAAAGTTTCGGAGGAGGATATTAGCATTGCGGCACAAATGTTTGGTTGCAAGAGAAGTAAGCTACCTTTTAAATATCTGGGGCTTTGGGTGGGGCGAGATATGAAAAGAGTGAAGGCTTGGGAAGAGATCATCCAGAAATGCAAGGCGGAATTACGGGCTTGGAAATGGTCTTGTTTATCGGAAGGTGGTCGATAGGTTCTCCTAAAGGCGGTTCTTAGTGCTCTTCCGCTCTTATTTTTCTCCGTCTACAAGCCTTCTGAATGTGTGCTAAAAATTCCTAGAACACTTTGTAATATGTTTTTAGCATCTTGTTGATAATATAAATTTTGACTCTTCAAAAAAAAATATAAATAGGAGTAAAAGTCTATGTCGTATTGCCTTTATCTTTATCTATTACAAATCTTTAAAATTTTAAACAATTTACTAGAAATTTGAATATAAATAAATCTCTCAAATCTTATCTTCTTTTTGATTTGTAAAACAGCAATGCTACTGCCACATCCGTGTGCCACAACGGTGTGCCACAACGGTGATCTTCACCGTTGATCTGTGCAGGATCTAGATGATCATCTAGTTCCGCACGGATCAACGGTGAAGATCACCGTTGTGGCACACCGTTGTGGCACACGGATGTGCCCGTAGCACCACTCTTTGTAAAAATTGCTTTTGTAAACTAGTTATCTTCTGGGCTAACAATTTTTTTGAGGCTTAATTACATCAAATTGAAGACACTTACCAATACTTTTAAGCTAGTTACAAATTAGAAGCTCTATCTAAAGTCAATATTCTATCACATTTGACTTAGGTGAGATTTGAAATTTTGTGTTTATCATCTGATTTATCGAGAAATTGTGGTGAAAGTAAATTTTTTTTTGGTGATTAACCCATTTATCCTTTTTCTTTTTTCTTTATTAAATTTTTTTAGCCACCGGTAGCCGGAATATTTTTAGAGAGGTCCAACACTTGTTTTTTATTTGTTTGGGTGACTGTGCTTGGAGCGGGTTTAAACTCAGGACATTTCGCTCTAGTACATTGTTGAACTACCATCTAGGGCTGAGTTTGGTCTGGTTTGGGTCGGTTCGGTTCGGTTTTTGCCTATAGCTGGTCGGTTTGGGTCAGGAATTTCATCCCCCAAACCGAACCGAATCACTTGGAAAACCAATGGTTCGGTTTGAACCAATTTCGGTTTGGGTTCGGTTTGGGTTCGGTTTGAACCAGTTTATCTATTAAATGGTTGTTCGGTTTGGGGTTCGGTTCGGTTTGCATATATCATAAAACCCAAAAAATAAGATCGGTTTGGATTGGTTTAAAATATAATATAATATATATATATATATATATATATATATATATATATATATATATATATATATAATCGGTTATAATCGGTTCGGGTTCGGTTTGGATTGGTTTAAAATAAAAAAAACCGAAACCAAACCAATACATTTCGGTTCGGTTTGAAACCAAACCGAAAAATTCGGTTTGTATCGGTTTGGGTCAAATTGGTTTGGATCGGTTTGGATCGGTTTGGTTTTCGGTTTCTCGGTTTTCCTGCTCAGCCCTACTACCATCTATCCCGAATCGTGCTTGCGAAGTCTATTAATATATATTTTTCACATTTTAATAAACGTAAAATTAAAAACTCTTTAGTGTCATTGTCTTGCCTCCATTTTACCGTATCTTTTGTCATCTACTTTGTTATAAAGTTAATTGTCTAAGTTAGATTTTTTTCAATTTCGATTCTTGATTTAAAAATTGACTTTTTAAAAGTTGATTCGATGTGATGTATCATTATAAGTTTGTTGGAACTTTGTGTTGTGCGAAAACACCGGAAACGAAAGTAAAAGTACAGCGGAATATAAATGGAAGAATAATAACACATATTTAACGTGGTTCGGCAATTCACCTACATCCACCGGAAACAACAGTTTTCATATTAGAGAAAAATTTACACACAAATTTATCTCTCAGGATCCTCGACTTTGTACTGAAACTAATACTTAGTTGAAAATGGGGATTAGATTACAGAGGAAGAGGTAGTTTATATAGGAGAAGATGGTGTCATATTTTCTTCCGTAGGATAACTTTTAGCAGCCATGAGAGACTTTTCCAAGAGCCATCATTTGAACAGTTAGCCTCCATTTGAACAACTAACCACATGCTTGAAATGAGCCACAATTCCAACAATCTCCACCTTGGCGAACTTTCCCCCAATGGAAAAATGCTGCTTCCATTTGCGCCCTTAAGCGCCTGTCACTCGGGAAATATTGACCAAGTCCAGGCAATGTTGGAACTTGATCTTCGTAACCACCTTTGATGTCTGCCGGATTGTCTGCAGTCCCGATCTTCTGTAGTAGAATGTCCCCTTCTCCTACTATTTCCCGAACAAAGTGATATCGAACGTCGATGTGCTTGGTGCGACCATGATGGACTTGATTCTTTGCCAAACATATGGCACATTGACTGTCGCAGAAAATTTCAATATTCTCTTGACGAATCCCTAAGTCCTTCACCAAATTAAGGAGCCAAATGCCTTACTTAAATGCTTCTGTGATTGCCATATACTCCGCCTCTGTGGTAGACAAAGCAACTGTTGACTGTAGCATTGATCTCCGCCCATCGGTCCTCCCGCCATGGTAAACACGTAACCAGTCGTTGATCGACGCTTGTCTAAATCACCAGCATAATCTGAATTGACGTATCCGACTAAACGATTGACATTCGTCTTGCCTTTCTGGAATTTCAAACCAATATCCAGAGTTCCATGAATGTACCGTAAAATCCATTCTACTGCTTGCCAATGTCCTTTACCAGGGTTGTGCATATATCGGCTTACCATGCTGACAACATGAGAAATGTATGGCCTTGTACAAACCATTGCATACATCAGAGCACCAACTACATTTGCATATGGAATAGAATCCATTTGCCTCTTCTCTGCTTCTGTTTTTGGAGACATATATGCACTCAAGTTGAAATACGGGGCCAGCGGAGTACTTACAGGTTTTGTCTTGTCATCAATACCAAATCTCTGAAGTATATTTTTCAGATACCGAGTCTGTGTCAAACAGACTGAGCCATTCAACTTGTCTCTACGGATTTCCATTCCTAGAACCTTTTTGGCCTCTCCAAGATCTTTCATCTCAAACTCTGAACTCAGTTGAGCTTTCAATTTGTCGATCTCCACCTTGCTCTTAGATGCAATCAGCATATCATCAACATATAAGAGCAAATACACAAATGTACCATCTCGGAGCTTCTTCAGGTAGACACAGTGATCAAACTGACTGCGTTTGTACTTTTGTTTCTTCATAAAGCTATCAAAATGCTTGTACCACTATCTTGGAGACTGCTTCAAACCATAAAGTGATTTCCTCAGCTTGCAAGCCCAGTTTTCATGGCCTGCAACTTTGAATCCTTTAGGTTGTGCCGATGTGATATTGGCTTGAGAGAACTCTCTTTATATAGGAGAGTAATTCTTGTCCTCCAATGATTAATTAATACAAAATCAATCATATTAATCCTTTTCCTTAAAAAGATAAATCTAGAATATTCCCAAATTAATAATGATATACAAAAGATTTTCTTTTCTTTAAATTATTTAACACATAAATAATTTAATCACATGTCTTATTATTTATTAAGAAAACTAATTTCCCAACAAATAAAACAAAACAAAAATGCGCCCCAAACCCTATTTCAAAAGGTCCACATGCATTTTTCACCATTTGGGCCGAGTCCATGAAAAATATCTTTTCCATGTATTTAATTATCTAGTCCAACTAAATAATTAATCTACATATCAATTAAATAGTCCAATCCAACTATTTAATTATAATTGAGGTGAAACGACGATAAAACCTATATGCTATATTAGGAGCCACGTCGGGGACCATGTGTTAGGAAATCACTAGTTTAACGCAGCGGAATTTAAAATTTGATTTCCTTTTCTAGATCGTTCTTCGTTTAATGCAATAAACACGTTAAGTAATTTGACGGTTATACCTTGGATGATCTACAAGATCGTCGCTTTGACCGCCAACGAAGAGTAGTTCAATCCGCAAGCCGTCCACGCGTCCGGCCTCTATCGCTAATCCACACGAACCCCTCGCCGGAATCCTCCTTGGATTGCTATCAGAAAAAACTCCGGCTGCTAGACCGGACCTTTTCTTCCCTCACAAACTCACTATGGAGGGCTCTCTATTTTACACAAGAATTATGAACTCTTGCAATTGTGTTGTACAAAAGAGCTTGACACCCACTTCCTTTTTTAGAGGAGGTGGCGCCCCAAGTTGAGTAGAAGAGAAGAAAACCTTTTTCTAATAAAATAAGGAAAATCAACTAGATTGATTTATCTCTTTAATTATAATTTATTTTGTCAATATCATATATTGATTATAATTATCTTATTACCATAAATCTATTTTTCAAAATCAATTAATATCATATATTAATATTATGGCAATATTTATTAATTAAAGTGCACAATCCAAGTGTATCTTATACACACAAAAGTGGCGCCCCATTAGTCAACAAATTGACTTCCGGAATATTCTTTAATTAATCTAATTTGTATATAATTAATATCTTGTATTTTATTTATTCATAATAAATAAATACCACCATATTAATTTACCACTATAACCTTCATAGTCTAGAGATAAACTTTCCTTATTTGGTTATCAACTATAACCGCATTTTAATCCGACTCGATGTTCATATGTGTGTGACCCGATAGGCTTCCGAATATGTTGGCCGTAGACACAAAGTGCAATTTACTAAAATGCCCTTCATACCTAACGATCACGGGATAGCGTCTAGCAACACACCGTGACCCCCAATTGTCGGAAGAGTCAAAAGCAATGACTACTACCTTTCATGTGAAGCGATTACCGTGTAACTTACAATCCTATCGCTATAATAATATCCATACGATCGTATCTCGAGTGTCAATACATTGACGATCGTATCTTATAATCCGGACATCATGCTCTCTCGGAATAACACACTTATTCCCACTTTGCAAAGATTCTCGAGAGCTAGACATTTCTTATAAGAAGGCCATTTCGGATATTCAATCCCAATCATAGGATACGCGATTCCCGGACGACCAATCATGTATACTCCGCATGCTTCAATATCATACCCAATCACTACCGCATGATCGCCCCGTGGTTAGGAGAAATCTCAATAGTGTCAAAGCATGACAATCCACACCGTGATGCCATGAAGACTCCGGTCAAAAGGATAATTACACAACCGCCACATAGTGTGACACTTAATGTAAGTGGGTCAGTCTAACGTACGCATTCTCTAATACACGTCCACGTATAGTCCAAATGTCTCTACACTTCGATAGACGAGATCTATCCCTACCTTCTAAAAGATAGAAGACATCCAATACGTGCTAGTCCGATTATACTATCAATGTCCCATTTGATAATATGTAAGACTAGAGACATTTAAGTACCAGCCTTGTTATAGTGATTAGAGATCTCATCAACCATAATCACTATCATGGTTTCTCTATCACAGATTGATACTAGGGACGTTACTATATATATATACAATGAAGACAAACAATATATAATAACATAAGTGCTTTTATTAATCATAATAAAGTTATTACATGAACTAAATAGGATCGTAAATGACCCGACCCGGTCGGATCCGGTCCAACCCGATTGGGTTTAGGACACCTTTCCAACAATCTCCCACTTGGCCTAAAGCCAATCACCCATATGCCTAAGCCCGTGCAAGTGAACATGTTTCTCATGCTTAGCTTGAGACAATACCTTGGTTAACGGATCAGCTATATTATCATCCGTGTGGACTTTCTCTATCTTTACATCTCCTCTATCAACTATCTCTCTAATCAAGTGATAGCGCCGTAGCACATGTTTGGACTTCTGATGAGACCTTGGTTCCTTTGACTGAGATATCGCTCCATTATTATCACGTACGGAGGCACCGGACCTTCAATGGAGGGAACCACACCAAGTTCGCAATGAACTTCTTCATCCAAACCGCTTCCTTTGCCGCCTCCGAGGCGCTATGTATTCGGCTTCCGTTGTAGAGTCCTGCGTAGTCTCCCGCTTGGAACTCTTCCACCACCGCTCCGCCGTTAAGCGTAAAAACAAATCCAGATTGTGACTTAAAGTCATCCTTGTCGGCTTGGAACCGGCATCCGTGTAACCTCGTAATACTAAATCATCATTCCCGAAAACCAGGAACATATCCCTAGTACGTCTCAAGTACTTAAGGATATTCTTGACAAAGAATCCGTTGACCATCACCTGGATTGACCGGTACCTACTAGTCATACTAAGAGGGTACGAGACATCCGGTCTTGTGCATAACATGGCATACATGATAGACCCGATTGCCGAAGCATAAGGGACTTTATTCATTTGTGCCTTTTCCTCCTCTCGTCTTGACTCATTCCCTTCGACGGGTAGACCCCATGTGACATGGGCAAGCAATCCTTTCTTGGGATCGCTCCATGCCGAATCTCTTCAAGATCTTGTCTATGTAGGTGGATTGCGATGCGGACCAAGCAACCTCTTAGATCTATCTCTATAGATCTTTATTCCCGTAATATAGGCCGCCTCACCCAAGTCCTTCATTGAGAAGTTCTTGGATAACCAAGCTTTGACTCGATTGTAACATAGGCACATCATTCCCTATGAAAGCGTATGTCATCCACATAAAGCACTAGGAACACAATGGCACTCCCACTAACCTTCTTGTAAACACGGTGGCTCATCTTCGTTCTTGATGAAATCAAACCGTTTGATAATCTCATCAAAGCGAAGATTCCAATTCCGAGAAGCTTGCTTTAATCCATAAATGGATCTTTGCGCTTACACACCATCCCGGCGTCATTGGTTGTGAAACCCTCAAAGTTGTGTCATATACACTTCCTCGACGTGTTCCCGTTAAGGAAAGCCGTTTTCACATCCATCCGCTGATTTCGTAATCATGGTATGCCGCAATAGCAAGCAAAATTCTAATGGATTTTAACATGGCAACAGCGAGAAGGTTTCATCATAGTCAACTCCTTGTCTTTGCTTATAACCTTTTGCCACCAACCTAGCCTTGTAGGTGGTCACGTTACCGTCCATGTCGGTCTTTCTCTTAAAGACCCATTTACACCCTATGGGAACTATTCCCTCGGGCGGATCAACTAAGTTCCAAACTTGGTTGTCCTTCATGGATTCCATTTCGTAATTCATGGCTTCTAGCCATTTCTCTTTGTCATGCCTTATAGCACTTCCTCATAAGTTCTAGGGTCCTCATCTTCCATGAGATACACGCCGTTGTACCTTTCGGGTTCACGGCGTTCCCCGGTGGATCTTCGAGGTGCTATTGTGTCTACGGTAGAGGGTGGCGCCACATTTGTATGTGGTGTCTCCTCTACTTCCATCAACGGATCGTTATCCGTAAGTGGTTCTCGAATTTCTTCAAGATCAATCTTACTCCCACCGACCCTATCCGTAATAAACTCTTTCTCCGAAAGTGGCTGGCCCCGGCAACAAACACCTTTTGTTCCTCGGGGTGGTAAAATTGGTACCCTTTGGTTTCCCTAGGATAACCCACAAACGTACATTTGTCGATCTAGGTTCCAACTTTGTCGTGCATGGTTCGTTTCACATAAACCGGACATCCCCAAGGTTTCATGTAACCTAGTGTTGGTTTCTTCCCTTTGAACACTTCATAGGGAGTGGACTCAACCGTCTTTGATGGAACTCGGTTCGAGTGTATAGGATGCGGTTTCTAGAGCATACCCCCAAAACGATTTTGGAAGAAGCGCATAGCTCATCATGGAACGTACCATGTCTAACAAAGTACGATTCCTCCTCTCAGATATGCCATTCATTTGAGGCGTCCCTGGAGGGGTCCATTCAGGTAGAATCCCATTCTCCTTTAAATAACTTTGAAACTCTCCATCTAGGTATTCTCCACCTCGATCGGATTGAAGTGTTTTGATTTCTTTACCCAGTTGTTTCTCCACTTCACTTCTGAATTCTTTGAACTTTTTGAAGGCTTCAGACTTATACTTCATTAAGTATATATAACCATAGCGAGAATGGTCATCAGTGAAAGTGATAAAATAAGAGTATCCTCCTTTGGCTTGAATCGACATTGGGCCACACACATCAGTATGTATAAGCTCAAGCAATTCATTGGATCTTGTCCCTTTGCCACTAAAAGGTGACTTTGTCATCTTGCCAAGTAAACAAGCTTCGCATGTATCAAACGATTCGTAATCGAATTGATCCAACATTCCATCTTTATGGAGTTTGGAAATGCGATTCTTATTTATATGGCCAAGTCTACAATGCCATAAGTAGGATTCATTCAAGTCATTTGTTTTGGCTTTCTTGTTATTTATATTAAGTACGTCAACATTCATATCTAATATGTAGAGACCATTGCTAAGTATGCCAGTACCATAAAAGATTCCATCACGTGAAAAAGAACAACATTTATTCTCAAACGTAAAAGAAAATCCATCAACATCTAATGCGAAATAGAAATAATGCTCTTCGTAAGAGCAGGGAACAAAATAACAGCTTATTGAGTTCTAGTACTAGCCCACCGGGCAATGAAAGAAAATAAACTCCTACGGCCGGCGCAAAGAACACTTGCTCCATTTCCAACGCGTAGGTCCACCTCTCCTTTCCTCGGATCTCTAGTTCTTCTTAGTGCCTCGCATATTCGTACAAATATGAGAACCACAACCCGATATCTAATACCCGGTGGTTAGACTTAGAAGAAGTAATGTTGATCTCAATCATAAATATACCGAAGTCGAAGCATCGAATGCTTCTTCTTGGTACTCAAGAAGCCCTTGCGTTTCTCCTCCAATGTCCGGTCTCACCGCAAAGTGGAAGCAAGCATCCTTGGATTTGTCTTTTGCTATCTTAGGCGTTGGCTTAGGTGCGGCCTTCGCCTTCTTGGACTTTTCTCGGGCTTTTGCCTTGCCCTTGCTTGAAGTGACCGGCAACACTTGCTTTCCCTTCCTTACAAAGTGCCTCTCAGCGAGTTTTCAACATGTTCAATAACTCCGCTAGTGGAGCAATCTATCTTGTTCATGTGATAGTTCATCACAAACTGCGAGAATGAGTCGTAGAGATTGCGTAATCAAGTCAATACTCAACTCTCGTTCCAACTTGTGGCCCGCCTTCCCAAGCCTCTCTATGTACCCGATCATTTTAAGCACGTGTGACCCACACGCCAGTTCCGATGCCATCTTACGGCTAAACGTGGCCTTCGAGACCTCGTACCTCTCGGTGCGAGACCGAGAAGCGTAAATGTCCTTCGGTGGACCATGATAGAGTAGGCGTCCATAGACTCATCTTTCGTTTCGCAGTTCGTGTGTCATAGAAGCAAGCATGATACATGTAGCATCGCATCGTCGAACGTTGCTTGTTGTACTTCTCGACAACATCCGTGCACCGAACCCTCGCCGGGCTTTTCCGGTAGGGCCTCGTCCAAGACATAGCCAATCTTCTCGTGCCTCAAAACGATTTTGAGGTTTCTTTCCCAATCGAGAAAATTAGTTTCGTCAAGCTTATTTTCGATGATAAAACGAAGGTTCAATTTGTTTGACATTTTCTACAACAATAAATAAAGATAGAATAAGTAAAAGCTCATGTATAAAAAACCTAAATTTGCACTAAGAAATTTATAAGGTTTTACTCCCACTAGCCAACTATTCTCTATTGGCCTTCAAGAATTTAATTAATTCTTTAGTGGCCGGGACCCCATCTAGTTGCCTTAATCCCCGACGGTGGTCGATCAATCTCGGCAATTTCGAAAGGTAGGTACTCCTACCGGCCGCATCGCATGCGACTCCTGTGGCCGACTAGTCAACTCTTTGACGTCTCACATCTCTATGTGATAGTCAACCCCTTGTCTCTAAAGTCAGACGGCCCTGACGGTGGCCAATCACCGAAAGACTTTAGTCGAGTCATAACCCAATATTCATGAGATCTCGTGACGATCATATCTCAATAATAACGATATACCCGTGGTAGGTCAACTCCCGACGGTGGTCGATCAGTTGGATCCGAACAAAGGCTCTTCACCGTCATTATAATATTGGGAGACAATTTTGGCTCGATTTTTGGCGTGGGAATAATTTTAAATTAATTCACTTAATTAATTTGGTTTAATTATGGTCTCATCTACTATGTGCATACTACTACGATATCATATAAAGTAAAACATACACAACATTCCGCGCATAAAATAACCGGTATGATCATGGACTTTTTTCTAGGTGCGGTTTCGAATACAACCGACGAAACCGCGGGTCACAAACTAAGGGTATATGCAACCGCCAATAGGATCTTTATTACTGTACGCCAATGGGTTCTTTATCTCTCCTTGGTCTTGAACTTCTTGCTCCATTCTTGTTACATAATAAATAATTACACCCGCCGCACACGGGGGGGGAGCTCAGGGAATGGGATAAATGCAAAAAGTAAACTAGGTCACGTTTTTCATAACGGCCTAGGACAATTTTTCAAAAACCAACATAAAGAAAACATTCCCATCTATCCTATTGGTCGAGTCAATGATCAATCGGGGTCCATATAATCACATTATATCTACACATCTAATCCATACAATTTTATCTTATGAAAAAGATTAAATTCTAATTTTAACTACTACTACTCACGCGTCTTTATTTTATCACGTCAAATAATTAAATAACTTTTAATTAATTATATGACTTAATCGAAAATTAAAATTAACATTTAATTTTAAATCGATTTCAATTTTAATTAAATTTGAACTATTCAAAATATAAAATTAAAATTATAAAGTCTCCTATTTGTTTCCTTTCCAAAACTAAATTTAGCTTAGGCCTGGCCACTTTCCAAAGTCAAAATTTTGAAGTGGCACAGCTAGGCCTTTTACAAATCAAATATTTGAAAAGGGCTGAAAGCCTATTCCAAATCAAATATTTGGAAAGGCCAAATTATTTTAGTCCAGGCCGGCCACTTTCCAAAATCAAAATTTTGGAAGTGGCGCTAGCCAGGCCTTTTACAAATCAAATATTTGAAAAAGGGCCTAGGCCTATTCCAAATCAAAATTTGGAAAGGCCAAATAATTTTGGTTTAGGCTCGGCCACTTTCCAAAATCAAAATTTTGGAAGTGGCCAGCCAGCCTTTACAAATCAAATATTTGAAAAGGGCCTAGGCCTATTCCAAATCAAAATTTGGAAAGGCCAACATGCCATATGGTTTCTCAATGGTCCAAACTATTTGAACCATTGGTTGGCCATACGACACAACTAAACAAACGAGATATCTATGAACAATAAAATATCACAAAACGAAAAGGGTTGATCTCCCCATTGGAAGAGGAGAGCCGACGGACGGCAACCCTAGGGTTACCGCCGCCGCCGCCGCCGCAGAGGGAGGGGGGCGCCGCCAGTCGGCCGACCCCCCATGAACCCTAAATTTTTTTTTTTGTTTCAACGTTTCGTGATTTAAATCTTGCATCTATTGATTAAATACTACACAATTAAATTATGCTTATTGCTTAAGCACGAAGTCTGGCTCTGCTACCACTGTTAGGAAATCACTAGTTTAACGCAGCGGAATTTAAAATTTGATTTCCTTTTCTAGATCGTTCTTCGTTTAATGCAATAAACACGTTAAGTAATTTGACGGTTATACCTTGGATGATCTACAAGATCGTCGCTTTGACCGCCAACGGAGAGTAGTTCAATGCGCAAGCCGTCTACGCGTCCGGCCTCTATCGCTAATCCACACGAACCCCTCGCCGGAATCCTCCTTGGATTGCTATCAGAAAAAACTCCGGCTGCTAGACCGGACCTTTTCTTCCCTCACAAACTCACTATGGAGGGCTCTCTATTTTACACAAGAATTATGAACTCTTGCAATTGTGTTGTACAAAAGAGCTTGACACCCACTTCCTTTTATGTATGAGGTGGCGCCCCAAGTTGAGTAGAAGAGAAGAAAACATTTTTCTAATAAAATAAGGAAAATCAACTAGATTGATTTATCTCTTTAATTATAATTTATTTTGTCAATATCATATATTGATTATAATTATCTTATTACCATAAATCTATTTTTCAAAATCAATTAATATCATATATTAATATTATGGCAATATTTATTAATTAAAGTGCACAATCCAAGTGTATCTTATACACACAAAAGTGGCGCCCCATTAGTCAACAAATTGACTTCCGGAATATTCTTTAATTAATCTAATTTGTATATAATTAATATCTTGTATTTTATTTATTCATAATAAATAAATACCACCATATTAATTTACCACTATAACCTTCATAGTCTAGAGATAAACTTTCCTTATTTGGTTATCGACTATAACCCCATTTTAATCCGACTCGATGTTCATATGTGTGTGACCCGATAGGCTTCCGAATATGTTGGCCGTAGACACAAAGTGCAATTTACTAAAATGCCTTTCATACCTAACGATCACGGGATAGCGTCTAGCAACACACCGTGACCCCCAATTGTCGGAAGAGTCAAAAGCAATGACTACTACCTTTCATGTGAAGCAGTTACCGTGTAACTTACAATCCTATCGCTATAATAATATCCATACGATCGTATCTCGAGTGTCAATACATTGACGATCGTATCTTATAATCCAGACATCATGCTCTCTCGGAATAACACACTTACTCCCACTTTGCAAAGATTCTCGAGAGCTAGACATTTCTTATAAGAAGGCCATTTCGGATATTCAATCTCAATCATAGGATACGCGATTCCCGGACGACCAATCATGTATACTCCGCATGCTTCAATATCGTACCCAATCACTACCGCATGATCGCCCCGTGGTTAGGAGAAATCTCAATAGTGTCAAAGCATGACAATCCACACCGTGATGCCATGAAGACTCCGGTCAAAAGGATAATTACACAACCGCCACATAGTGTGACACTTAATGTAAGTGGGTCAGTCTAACGTACGCATTCTCTAATACACGTCCACGTACAGTCCAAATGTCTCTACACTTCGATTGACGAGATCTATCCCTACCTTCTAAAAGATAGAAGACATCCAATACGTGCTAGTCCGATTATACTATCAATGTCCCATTTGATAATATGTAAGACTAGAGACATTTAAGTACCAACCTTGTTATAGTGATTAGAGATCTCATCAACCATAATCACTATCATGGTTTCTCTATCACAGATTGATACTAGGGACGTTACTATATATATACAATGAAGTCAAACAATATATAATAACAAAAGTGCTTTTATTAATCATAATAAAGTTATTACATGAACTATATAGACTGTAAATGACCCGACCCGGTCGGATCCGGTCCAACCCGATTGGGTTTAGGACACCTTTCCAACACCATGGACCCATATTTAGTAGCTACAATAAATTAAATAATATTATTCGTCAGACCGAACAATTATATTCAATCTATTAATTCCGGGATTACACCACCATAAACCCAAAACTGAACTCTGCCGAATATAGATAACTTACACTCAACCATGAGTCGAAAGCGTCCACTGATATAATCATTAATTACATACGGATAAATCCTCCATAGACTGTTCATTTCGAGTCGGGATATTTCCGTAAACCCTTCTCGAAAAATATTATCCTTATTTACCATTAAACCCTAGTGATCAATTAGTTCACATACCGGACTAGTAGCTAATTAGTCTAACATGAACTCCCGGGATCGATCATTTTCTTATGGCTAACAAATAAGGGAACTGTCTGTCTACTTCCCGAGGGAAGGAATGGATTCCATATCTGTGATAGCACAGGCTACTCACTCATCCCAGAATAGAGCCAATGAGAAGTGTTGGACCACATACTACGAAGTGATCCTTACTAACACATCAAACCCTACCCTAGTCTAAGCAGTTGTCTGTGATCACCTCAGGATTGAGATTAATCCATATATGATCATCTTGTGATTCGATAAGACTTCTCGATCACGGAATTATCGAGAACTCAAATCAAATCGGTCCACCCCTATATGATTATCATCATATATAAATGCCCCACTAGTACCCTATTACCGACAGTCCGGATAAGACCTGTCACACCTAAAGTGTTCTGGGCGCATTATTAGCATATTAATCATGAGACCCGTACTCAGATTAATCAACGCTACGGACTAAGTTAATTTTAAGTACATCTCACTAACTCAATCATCTTGTGTATCGCCATACATTGAGTTATGTGATTACATAAACGAGGTACTTAGGGTTTTCAGTAGTGTTTTTATTATAAACATAAATGCATATAATAAGATGAATTATTTATTCTGTCCTAAAACAATTACATAATTGTCTTTCGGGCACTACACCTAACAATCTCCCACTTGCACGAAAGGCAAGTGAATTAATTGTTTTAGAGCACACCCTTTATATCTATATCTACAGCATTCTCCCACTTGCTCAAAACAAGTGAGACATATCCCAAAGATTCATACCCTCCAAGCGCATCTTAGTAATTCATCCTTCCACGCACGACCGGAGTGTGCCGCCGTAGGGTAGGTCAGTGACCCGGCGCGTACTTAGAATCCGAATACCATGTGACTTGGTACACTGATCAGGTAGGTTTTGGCGTCTTGAGTCAATCTTTGGGATCGAAATGTCGCCTTTCCATCTAATCCGGTGGTACGATTTCAATATGCCTTTGATTCAACACTGAGGACGAAATCAACTTAACGATCATCCTTAATCTGACCTAAAGTCAGAATCAGTGTCATCACTTATATTCTAGTTCGCACCTGAATATACCAGCATATTATTATTCCTCATTCTCCCGAAGAGACTTGAGGATTCACTAAACATCCTATTTAGTATTCATCCGCAGGTTTAGATAATCATTCCTGAGAGGTAGGGTAGACTACATCGTTGAATGTTGCATAAATGCAAGAATATCTTAACCAGGTGAATGGATGGGATTGCCAATGATCGATTCTTGCGAATTTGAGTGAATCAAATCCTTTAGAATGAATCCCAATGGCATGTCAGACCCTGACTTCAGATAACACACCCATGTTGTTTCTAAATGTTTCAGTGTTACTATTCACAAACACTAATCTACACACTACTTTACTAATATTGATGCCAAGTCTAGAAAAGACTTATCAACATTCTGGTCAAGTCCACATATTAAAATATATGACTTTGAAATGACCGAGAGGTTTGCTTTAATCCCCAAAGGATATAAGCTATGGCAGGCATCCTACCAAAGGTTCTATCTGAATAAATTAAGATACCGTTAGTCTCGCAAAAAGGTTTTTGGGAATCACCCCTATTTTCTGCTTTGTAACGAATCCGTTATTTGTTCTTAGCTAAAACCCTTATGTTCTGAATGAATTCAGATTCCGTTGTTCGGCAAGGAAGTCTCAGAGAATCACCCCTATTTCCAGCTTTCTGACGAAATCAAGCAAGACTGAGTGGTAAGAGAGATCACGGTATGGTTAACTCTCTACCTTTTAGGGAATCACCCCTAAATTACTCAGCTTTGCGTTGAAAGTTAAACTTTCCTATTCAATCGACTCTTCTCCGTGTAGTTCCAATTACTCCCACTGGGCCTGAGATACTCAGGTGGTTCTACAAGAGTTTCAACGAACCGGAGTATCAAACTCCATTCACGGGGTTATGGATTTTAAACCAACCTCTATGATCGGGATCCTACACCCACGAAGGACTATAGATCATCAATCTACCCTATAGACCGTAAGGTCCCGCAACGGGTAATGGACAAACCATACTCCCACTACGTTCGGGGTGGATCGATATACCGATCTAGTTTAGTAGTTTAATTAGTGTTACCACCAACTCCCTGGTGTTGGATGTGGACCGAAAAAATCGTTAGTAACATCTTGAGTACAAATACTTCAAGATCCAAGGTTGTTATTGAGGGATTTTGCATCATTAAACAAAAGAAAATTTATAAACCCTAACTACCATGCAAAACTAACTCCTAACCGGCCGAATACCGGGTAATTGATAGTAGAGCGAAGTGAGTAAGGGGTCGATCCACAGGGAATTGGGATGTTGAATCTAATTTCACTAATTCCTTTCAATTGTTACTTAGGAAAAACGAATAAACGAAAGAACAAATAAAATAAACGAAAGAGCAATTAAAATAAATCTAACCTACGAAATAAAATAACACAACCTAAACTAAACTAAAGATACATGGGATCAAACAAAGTGCACAAACCAAGTGATTTCAATCCTAGTTCATCTCATGATTTTAATTCAAATTGTGGTTTCACCTTTACACGAGATACAAATCCCTAATTCCTTAGTGAATTTAATCTCAAGCTATGGATTCCTAATTCCTTAGTGAGTCCAATTTATCAATCTCTCATCTTCCGAATGTTGAGATCGATTTACCAAACAAAACTCGGTGTAGATTCGTGTTAACTCTCGTATTTTAGAATCTAACAACCTAGATAATTAACCAATTAATTTGTCACATAATTAATGATTAAAGATCCTATCTTTCTATGGTGATCTAGTCTACGCAACTTCCGTATGTTGTAAACGTATCAATAGCAAACGATCTCTCGATCTAATTCACATCATAGCATCAAAATCATAGAACGATACAAAATAAATTAAAGATCATAAAAAACGAATAAGGATTGAATAAATTAAATAAATAAACTCACGTAGTTTGGTACATGATTGAATCCATGAATCGAAAACGGAAGAAAAACGACATCCTAATCTAACCCGGATCACCCGAGCACAAGGCTCGGGTGACCGGCCTTGAAAAACTCCTCAAGTTGCCGCCGCTCCTTGTGATGTTTTGCGGCCGGAATAAATTGTGTGAATTATGGGATTAGGGTATTGCATGCGCATATATATAAATAGTATAAGGCGGCTGCGGCTGAAATTAAATCCTTATTTAATTAGGATTTATGTATGTCGGCTGAATATTATGGATTTAGGAATGAAACTTCTAAAATTCATATCTTGAGTTGTAGACCTCCAAAAATTATGATCCGAATGTCATAAAAAAGCTCTCGGAAAACTCTACAACTTTCATTAAGGACTCTTCTTCGTAAAACGCCTTTTTGATTAGCCCGTCGTATTACGAGTCGTTTTCGGGATTTTCCCAAGCTTTATTTCATCTTCATCCTCTTGTATCTCTTTCTTTCCACTTTAATCTTCAATCAAACATCATTTAGACCTCTTCCATTCCACATTTGTGCACCTAAAAGATGACAAAACCGAGCAAAACGTAAAACCATACAAAATAGATAATAAAACCACGATATTTACTCGATTTTGCATTTTAACTATTCAAAACGTCATTTGCTCAATTAATCGATTATAAGCTCGAATTCTACGAAAAACATCCATATATATGGGGAATATTGATATAAAATATATCCTTATAAAACACTACAAATTGACCCTTAACAACTCCCCCACACTTATCTTTTGCTCGTCCCGAGCAAAACAAAACAAAGTCAAGCTCGAGACAAATAAACATCCATACAAATATGAAGTATATTCAATAACTTAGAAGTTCACCCGTGTAGTGTGTGCATAGCCATAATAAACTTCCACTAAGTTCCACAATTTGAAAGTTATTCAAACCAAAACTAGCCCGGTTTCCCATCTAAGTTAGAAATATTCAAAAATTATAATGTGCACTTTACAAAACATACATATCCCAAAAAGAAATAGTAGAGAATATCTAAAACATTTCGACAGACTCGAGGATAATCCCTACAACATATCCTTCGCTTTATACCGGGTATAAGATTAACGATAACTAAGTCCTTACTTATTCATAATAATATATTTCAATATTTTCACTTTTTTCACACTTTTCTAACACACATCGAATAAGCTTTTGCCCTCATAGCAGTAATAGGACATTTCAAGATAATCCCCTACCTTACTCCAATCATAAGGGCCTATAAACCGACCGTCGTGAGCTTTTGGTCATCATAGTGGAATAGGACATACGTGGTACACCCTACCTCACCCAAATCATAAACCACCTTCCGACACACACAATTACAATTATGTTTACTTAGAGATTTGGTCGGGCAAGTGGAAAAGATTATTTTCTAGTAGTACGTACCACCGAGCATAACACCTCAAGTAAACAATTTATTACTATTGCAAAGACTTAATCACGTTTCACTTATCACATTCAAACTTACAGATATTCACAAAGATGTCATACTTTAATCCTAGAATACAAACTACTAAACTTTTCAAGAATTGTACATAAGCAAAGAAACATGCTATAATCATCAAAAATCTCCAACTAAAATGGGGTAGGCTTTCAACATTTAGCTCATCATTTACTATGGCATGTGAAAAAGAGTGTCGGGTGAAACAACTAAAATTACTAAATATACGAATATAGCAAAAATGATATAAACTCAAGCAAAGATATGCCTTTGTCTACTCGGGATATAACAAAAAATTTGAAAATTAAGCACTTTTCATAGAAATACTAAAAATATGAGCAAACGAAAGTAGACACATAAATCATCTATCCCTTCCCCCACACTTAGATTGCAACTTGTCCTCAAGTTATACGTAAATAATAAATTAGAGAACTTAGCCGATTGGATGCCGGTTTCGGAGGAACCAACAAGAACCAGGATTGCTTGCATAGCTCGCAGATCGTGGAGCATCACAGACAACCGAATACATCTTTAAAGTGCACAATAGCTATAGAAAGTATCCCAGACTTGATTAGTGCAAAAAGAGTCTTCGGGGAAAAAGAAAAGATTAGATTACATATATAAAGCACATGAAGAAAAGGATCATAGAGATTTTTCAACTTAAGCTCAACTAAAGATTGAATACTATACATGAAATACTACAAAGTCGTAGGCTAGGTGCAACTATATGAAAATATACTACAATGCAATCTACATGATATGCAATCCTAAAAATAAAATAAATAAAAAAATAAATTTCGACAGCTCAGCCGAGCAAGTTGACCCCCGACAACTCTACAAAGTTGACTACGGCCTATGCGTAAACTAAAATAAAAACGAGGTAGTATTACGGAAACCGACAGCTAACTACACTCAAGAAAAATAAAAGAAAAATAGAAAAACAATGCAACTAGATGACATGCAACTAAATGATATGCATCCGAATGATATGCAAAAATAAAAGAAAATAAAAGAAAGAAAACTAGCCCACTCATTTGCAACATGACATGTATATAATAAACGTCTACCAAATAATGACAAAGTTACGATAAACGACAAGATCGTTCATTACATGCAAGGCGTAGACGCGCTTTAAGACTCATCAAAGGTGATAGCATTATGGAAAACCAACAGCTAGCTATACTAAACAGATATAACTCATAAGGTTTCCATCGTAGCAACGGAAAACCGACAAGTTACTACCCAAATGAGTTATAAAAATAACAAGGAAGCACATAAGTCTCAAAGCTCACAAGATTCATCACAACGGTATGTAGCATACGGAAACCGACATTAGCTACTAATTAACACGAAGACCCGCTTATAGCATACGAGAACCGACAAGAACTATAACTTGCATAGATGAATCATGTATAAGGAATAAGATCATTTACTTAGCATGAATTCATAGATGGAAAGGTATAACATTCATATTCGTGACATCTATGTAAAAAATAAATAGGCCACGATGCTCGAATGTAAGCAATCCATACTAAATAAAAGCATTAGGAATGAGATCAAGAAAAACTCGGACTACTCGAACCGGCGTTCAAAGACAACAAAGACGGGCGTTCACCTCAAAATCAGCTTTGGACGAGCGTTCAAAGAAACAAACGCTCGTTTGACTTGAAAACCAACCGGACGGACGTTCGTAAAGCATAGACGCTCGTCCGGTCCTTTAAACCGTAACGAGTCGAAAATATTTGAACGGACGAGCGTCCAATACTTTCAAACGCTCGTTTACCCGCAGTTTAAAGAATCGGACGGGCGTTCACTAACTTGAACGCTCGTCCATACAACGAATACACAAGAGAGAGAGCAGAAAACGCAGACAAACCCTAAAAACTTAAAACACATATTAACACAGATCACAAAAAGCCCACTTTCAATTAAAGCACAAAGAGGTTAGATCGTAAAACACATAAACACATACTTCACGTTTAAACAAATCGAGTAAAAAACTTTTGCACATTCTTAACCTTATGGTCATCGAAACACGGCAAAATAAAAACTCTCGATTTGGTAAACGCTACTTTTATTAAAACGAAAAATAAACGTAACAAAATCGAGAAATAACAAGATCGATTCAACATGACACCTATTCCCCGGCAACGGCGCCACTTTTGTTGGAGGGATTTTGCATCATTAAACAAAAGAAAATTTATAAACCCTAACTACCATGCAAAACTAACTCCTAACCGGCCGAATACCGGGTAATTGATAGTAGAGCGAAGTGAGTAAGGGTCGATCCACAAGGAATTGGGATGTTGAATCTAATTTCACTAATTCCTTTCAATTGTTACTTAGGAAAAACGAATAAACGAAAGAACAAATAAAATAAACGAAAGAGCAATTAAAATAAATCTAACCTACGAAATAAAATAACACAACCTAAACTAAACTAAAGATACATGGGATCAAACAAAGGCACAAACCAAGTGATTTCAATCCTAGTTCATCTCATGATTTTAATTCAAATTGTGGTTTCACCTTTACACGAGATACAAATCCCTAATTCCTTAGTGAATTTAATCTCAAGCTATGGATTCCTAATTCCTTAGTGAGTCCAATTTATCAATCTCTCATCTTCCGAATGTTGAGATCGATTTACCAAACAAAACTCGGTGTAGATTCAAAGTTAACTCTCGTATTTTAGAATCTAACAACCTAGATAATTAACCAATTAATTTGTCACATAATTAATGATTAAAGATCCTATCTTTCTATGGTGATCTAGTCTACGCAACTTCCGTATGTTGTAAACGTATCAATAGCAAACCGATCTCTCGATCTAATTCACATCATAGCATCAAAATCATAGAACGATACAAAATAAATTAAAGATCATAAAAAACGAATAAGGACCTGAATAAATTAAATAAATAAACTCACGTAGTTTGGTACATGATTGAATCCATGAATCAAAAACGGAAGAAAAACGACATCCTAATCTAACCCGGATCACCCGAGCACAAGGCTCGGGTGACCGGCCTTGAAAAGCCAAGTTGCCGCTGCTTTACTGTGAATAATGCGGCTGAATAAATTGTGTGAATTATGGGATTAGGGTATTGCATGCGCATATATATAAATAGTATAAGGCGGCTGCGGCTGAAATTAAATCCTTATTTAATTAGGATTTATGTATGTCGGCTGAATATTATGGATTTAGGAATGAAACTTCTAAAATTCATATCTTGAGTTGTAGACCTCCAAAAATTATGATCCGAATGTCATAAAAAAGCTCTCGGAAAACTCTACAACTTTCATTAAGGACTCTTCTTCGTAAAACGCCTTTTTGATTAGCCCGTCGTATTACGAGTCGTTTTCGGGATTTTCCCAAGCTTTATTTCATCTTCATCCTCTTGTATCTCTTTCTTTCCACTTTAATCTTCAATCAAACATCATTTAGACCTCTTCCATTCCACATTTGTGCACCTAAAAGATGACAAAACCGAGCAAAACGTAAAACCATACAAAATAGATAATAAAACCACGATATTTACTCGATTTTGCATTTTAACTATTCAAAACGTCATTTGCTCAATTAATCGATTATAAGCTCGAATTCTACGAAAAACATCCATATATGGGGAATATTGATATAAAATATATCCTTATAAAACACTACAAATTGACCCTTAACAATTTTCCGGTTTAGCCTTAAAACTACTTAGTTTAGATGACCGACACATATAAACATTCTTTCCCATTCTCAACTTTCCTTAGATGGAAACAGTCTTGAACTAGCAGTTCGTTTGAGTAGACACTACTCTTGAACTGTGGGATGTTTAGTGTTACTTGCTTGGACTATCGATTTTTCTAATCGTCAAATCATAAGTCCAAAGCTCCCACTAGTTTATCGGTTCCAAATACCGTCTAACTAGCAACACTTTGTATTTATGATTTTTCAAAGATCAGAAAATCCCCCAGAACTAAGCTCCCACTAGTTTATCAGTTCCAAATACTGTCTAACTAGCAATGCTGTGTTCATTATGTTTCAAAGATTATAAAATCTCCAGAACTAAGCTCCCACTAGTTTATCAGTTCCAAATACTGTCTAACTAGTAACGCTTTATTCTTGTTTTTCCAATAAATGGAGAAACTCTTGTACAATCTATTACACATTTCTAATGATTTAGAAAAACAACAAATCATAAGACTAAGGCTCCCACTAGTTTATCGGTTCCAAATACCGTCTAACTAGCAAAGCCTTATGTATATGATTTTCCAATTTTTCAATTTAGAAATTTGTTGTGTAATTACACTTTTAAAATTCACTAAATGAATTATATATATATATAGTCTTAAATCATCTTTTGTAAACTAAGTATGGTCGTCTCTCGTTCAACATGAGTGACACCCGTGACATACCTATACTATGTCACTTAAGTTTTTAAAGGCTTAAGAGAATAAATCTTTTCTGAAAAATTAACTGCATTGTTTGATAATTACAACGTACTTGTTACTTTCCACATTTTTAATGAAGTCCTATTACTAACAGTTTAGTAACCTAGAGATTTAGTTATAAATAAAATGACAGAAAGTTAAATTCAAAATAAATTTTCCACTACTAGATTTATTTTAGGAATAATAAACTATAAAAAAAAGTTTATCCTACAATTCCAAGGATTTAACCTCGCACAGTACTGTCCGAGAGGGTCGATATCAGCACTATGACGGTTAAACTGAGACAATCTCTCTCAATGATTAAACATTGGGAATCGAACATCCTGGACTTTAATCATTGATTACCTTCCTTTTTCTAGCCAATATATTTCTAAAATACCCTTAATGAGTGTGACCTACTATATCAGATCTCAAAGTACGCCCCGAGTATGCCTACGAGGGGCATGTCAGTGACCAGACGAGTACCCGAAATCCTATTCTTTCGGAGACCAAGCCTTGAATTTTGATAGCGGTGAACACCATCCGAAGGGGGCCGAAATCAAAGCGGCACGAGGCGTCACCATTCTCTCACGTGCTTGCACCTATAGTAGAGGCCGTGGGGTCGGCTGTCGCCTTCCCCACTCCCACTCAATATTTTGAAAAAGTGGTGGGTTTACTAATTACGGTTTCGGTCTTGACAATAAGAAACAATAAATCAAAGTACTCCGAACAGGGTCGGTTAAGTAGGTAAGCCTACACCGTCTTATTCGTTGGAACATATGTGACAGTTCAGGCCAATCCGGCAAGAGAAGCCTCGTTTAGCCCGAAGGCTTATCGGCTATGCTAAGTCTTGTCGAACTACTGTAACGTACATCACACGTGGAGGGGAGTCGATTGAGCCGAAGCTCGGTTGAACTCGCCCAACCATGGTTAGACCATTTTCGAACCCGTGTACTAAGATTTTCCGATTTCTATGTTGTCAACCAAAGCGTAATCTCGTTTCTGTTTAAGGTGGGTTCACCGAAAACTCAACGATTTATCTAAGTGGGATTCACCGAGAATCCATCAATAAAATCGTAACGATTGACAAAACCCGGTTCCTCGGTTTTTATAATTAGTTACTTATTTATTAACTACCGCATATTAATTAAATAAGCCTTTAAACTAATTATAAGAGTTATACATGCCTAATTTATTCGAAATAAACTAGCTACATGTATGCATTGGAGTGGAATCACGATATGACGTACGTCATGACAATTTTATATCATACAATTTTCGATCATACACAAAAAAATAACGGAAAAATAAACACCGAGATAGATCGTTGGTATCCCCGACTAACCTATTTTCTAAGGAAAAGTAAAACTAATCTAATCTTCGAGTCTTGAACTTCGAATCTTGAGCTCGAACCGCCGGATCACGAACCACGAACACCCGAGAGGAGAAAGACTTTTACTTAAAATAAATCCAATTTATTTAATAAATAAAACCTTTTTAATTAATTAATTTTTTTGTTGTGACATGCGGCAAAAAAAAGAAAATTAATTCCAATTTTTATTTTTATTTTTATTTTTATTTTATGATATTCGATCTCATTTCCTTTCAAATTTCATATTCCAGATAATATATACATTAACATCGAATCTCCATTTATGTTCTCCTCTCAAGTTCGATAAATGACAAATATTGAAAGGCGCAAGCTGCCATCCGATGCGCCAGAACCGCTCTTCTCCTTTCTTCTCTCAATATTTCTAGAAATCTTTACCTTCCTCTCCTCAATTCGGTTGCCTCAAGGTATCTCTACTTGCGTTTAGTTGTTATTAATCGATTGAATCGTTAATTTTGAAACTGTTTTTTTGTTTTTTTCTTACTAAATCCCTTCAAGTGAGAAATTCCGCAGAATGAAGTCGAAGAGGAGATGAAAAAAGAGTTGGTGAAGGCGCGGAAGAAGAATAAGATGACAAGATTGTGCAGTAGAATGGAATTTTGCGTTCAGGTGTTCTGGCTCATGACGCTCTGTTTGCTGGTCACTTTCGTTTTTGTGATTTTGTTTAGTTGCTGAAAATTTGTGATTTTTGTGTTTCTGAAGCTTTTCACATTTGTGTTGTTCCCAATTTTTTTTAAATTTTATGTTTTAAATAAAATTATGCTGAACTAATTTTTTTTAAGGGAAATTAGGGATAAGGACACAATCTGAAATATTATTAAGCAACAGGACAACTACATATTTTTTATAGGGAGAAGGACACAATCTGAAATATTATTAAGCAACAGGACAACTACATATTTTTTATAGGGAGAAGGACAACTGCATAATTTTTATAGCGAGAAGGACAAACAGTGAATCCCGAAAATCAGTGAATCTCCTTAGTGAATCCCGAAATCAGTGAATTTCGACAAATGAATTTTGACAAATGAATCCGAAAATCGGTGAATCCCGACAATGAATTTTGAAAATTAGTGAATTTTGACAGTGAATTTCGGCAGTGAATTTAAAAAGTGAATTTCGAACACAAGTGAATTTCGATAGTGGATAAATAGTTTTGTCCTTTATGCAAAAGTTTTAAAAAACTGTCCTTCTACTTAATTGATGAAATATTTTTGTCCTTCTTCCTCATTCCCCCTTTTTTTTATCAGGCATTCAGCTAACTTTTCTAGTTGAATTCTGATTGAGTGTACTTCAGGCCAAACTTTGAGATTGTGACTTGACTACTCTAAAGTGATGTATACTTCTTTCAGGTAATAATTATTAATAGTTTCAAGTCACTTGTTCTTCTACAATTCTATTCATATTTCATATTTCCTTGTGCTTGTTTACTGCATCCAAACACATCATTGTTCTTAGTTGTATGGATTTGATTATGTAGGTCAAGGCGGTGGAGTATTAGAGTTTACCTAATTATTTACCTATTAAGGAAGTTTGTTTGTCTTTTGTGTAATATCTTTCTGTTATGCACCAATCAAAAAGAGCTACTGCAGTGCCTATAAATATAGTCATTAGAATTTGATATTTTTGTTGGATATCTGTTGAATACTTCAAGAGCCTGAATACTTGAAGTGAAACTTTCCCGGGAATCATTGGGAGTCCATCGGTGTTCAAATAGGCTGTGACAAATTAAGAAAATGCAGAATGTTTAGATTGTACAAGTTTAAATGTTCCTCCTCATCCGGACTCTAGCTAGAATTCATGTCCGGATCATTGGGATACAGAGCCTCTTTACGATCACAAGACCGGTGGTACAAAAACAACTTTGATTTTGTCATGTGTTTTGTCAAGTGATGTAGATGAAGAGGTCGTGATTTGTATGATGTTTTTGGTCATATGATTAGAACTAGTTATGCAGATCCGTTTGAGTGACTATGGAGTTCTTGATTTTAAGGTTTGTGAAGGCAACCTCCAATTGGAAACAGGTTTGATGATTGTTCCTCAAAGCTGTTACAAGTTTCTTAAAATAGTAATCAGACCTCTGTTTTCTGTTCAACATATTTTTCTTTGGGTGTAATTATGTTGTTCCACTTGTACACTTTGTCATGTTCTGCTTGCAATATTGTCCTATAACATGATAAAACTTCTGTTTATTCTTAATGTTGTGTTCTTGAGTCTTTGCCTTGCAGAACTTGTTGGCTGAAATGTTCCCAAGTATAGTTTCAAGTGGCATGGATGGAACTATAAATGGTGTTTTGCAATTGGTATGGTGCTTTACTGTTAAGCTTACAGTTTTTCCTAGGATTTGTTGAACTGTTTTGTCATACCATGAAAACTGCTGATGTAAAAAATTTGGTTTTGCAGATGTTCTACATTTTGCTAGTTGTCTGTCCCGATCCCTAATTTGTTCCATCAATGATCAATTATTAATTATATCTATTTAAAGGTTTTGCTCAAAGCTTTTGTGAGTTGGACAACCTCCAATGGTAGTAAAGTTTTTCTAAAGCTTTATTATTATTATTTTTTTTTGTAAAGCTTTTCAAAGAAAGCATCGGAGATACTCTTAGTTTGCTGGTCATGAAAGGTGGTCGGTGGTATGTTCCATAATCTCCTCCGGTAGGCAGATGTCCCCGCCAATAAGAGCGCCAGGATGGTCATCGGCACGAAGACAGTTCGAGCAAAAGCTGTCGGATCTTCAAAATTGCAGAGACATCTATTTAGTGAAGCAGCTTCAAACCATCATCTTCAAATCAAATCTTCACAAGGACACTGTCATAGCAACTAAACTTATTTCCGCTTATTCAATTCATCGTATCGAATCAGCTACTAACGTATTTAATCAAATCCCACATCCAGATGTGCAGTTATTCAACACCTTAATTCAAGCTCATATACGTAATTCTCAGTACTATCAAGCGTTTGCAACTTTTTCTCAAATGCGGAAAACAGAGGGCATTTCACCAAGTGTTGTGACGTACTCGTTTCTGTTAAAAGCTTGTTCGGATCGGTCTTGGATAGTGAACGTGAGAATTCTTCATTCTTTGATCGAAAAGTATGGGATTTATTACGATTTGATTGTGCTCAATTCTTTAATTGAAGCATACTGCAAATGTGGGTCAGTTGATGAAGCCAAGAAGCAATTTGGCAGCATGGAGGTAAGAAATGTTCTTACATGTAACTGCATGATGAGTGGGTTGGTAAAAGCTGGAGACTTTAGGGAAGCGCTTCAACTGTTTGAAGAAATTCATGAAAGAGACACGGTTAGTTGGAATATAATTCTGGATGGCTGTGTAAAGACAGGAGAGATGACTGTTGCGAACGAATTTTTTTTGAAGGTGCCATCGCGTGATTGTGTGTCTTGGACAACAATACTTGCTGGATATAGTAGAGTAAGGGATATGAAAATGGCTAGAAATTTGTTTGAGGAAATGCCTGTCAAGAACTTGGTATCATGGACTATAATGATAACTGGGTATACGGCCATAGGTCTTGCTAAGGAGGCAATGGCATTATTCGACCAAATGGTGGCATTTGGTACGAAGCCTGATGAAGGAGCACTTGCAAGTATTTTAGCTGCTTGTGCCGATACCGGTATGGCAGGATTGGGGGAGAAAGCACATGTTTTTATTGATAGGAGTAGGTATAAGTTCAGTATCCGTGTGTGCAATGCCTTAATCAATATGTATGCCAAGTGTGGGTACTTGGATAAGGCCTTGAGTATCTTTAATGAGATGTCAAGAAGAGATTTAGTGTCCTGGAGTACTATGATCAATGGGTTGGGCGTGCATGGTTATGGAGAGATGGCTCTCGACCTCTTTTGTAAAATGCAACAAGAAGGACTTGCACCTAATGGAGCAACATTCTTGAGTGTCCTTTCTGCTTGCAGTCATGCTGGTCTTGTTGAAGAAGGAATCTGTTACTTCTATAAAATGCAAAACGATTATGGTGTTATACCTGAAATTGAGCACTATGGCAGCATGATTGATCTCCTAGGTCGTGGTGGACGTCTTAAAGAAGCTTTTAGGTTGGTTAGTGACATGCCATTTGAACCCAATGATAAAATCTGGGGTGCCCTTATAGCGGCTTGTAGAAACCATCATGTTGATTCACCATTAGAGGACCTCAAGCATTTGGTTCAATGGAACCAGATAGATAGTGGCAACCTATCAATGTTGTCGAATATCTGTGCTGCAACAGGAGACTGGACCAGTTTTGCTGATGCCAGGGTATACATAAAGAAAACAGGTAGCAAAAAGCAATCAGGCATTAGTTGTATCGAATTGGATGATGAGTTTCATGAGTTCACCGTATTGGATCAATCTCACCCGAAATGTTCCATGATATATGGCATGATCAATATGTTGAGTCAGCATATTAAGAAGCTCTGTTGCTTACATGGTACGATGGAGTTTTCTCTTGATATGGTTCAAATTGACGAATCAGGAATGACAACAGCAACATGGCAAAAAAAAAAAAAAACGAACCGAACGAATTTGTTGAGTATTATGTCCTCTGAATCCTCTGTCTCCCCTTGTGGATGGAGGCTGGTGCTTGGTGTCTGAAGCTCACAGTAAAAAATGGAAAGCATCTTTTTTTCAAACGCATCAAGAACATTACAGTGGAGGTGAGTGGTAATCTGGTTCTTTTTCATTTATTTTGGGTAAAAGGGTGTCCAATCCTTATGGAGTATAGCCTCAAAGGTACTCTTATTAATTATTATGTGTCTTCTTTGAGATGGAAAGGTTTTATTCCTTCTGTGCATGAAAAATTGGTTCTCATTATTCAATATTCATAACTTTGCAGTCATATGTTAGAGGAACTACGATACGATAAAAATGTGTGAGGTTTTCGACCCCCCCTCCAGAGTCAAATTTAACCTTAAAATTGGACTCTGGAGAGGTTGAAAACGAAATTTGACCTGTGTCAAGTCGAATTTTCCCCAAGTGTGGTGTCTTGGTAAATTCATCATGATGCCAATAATAGAATCCCTTCTTAATTACGAAGGACAAATAGCGCTTTTGATCCCTTTTGTTAAAAAAAATTCACTCTGGTCCTCAATGTTTCATTTTCAAGCTTTAGCTCCTCATCTATGATTTTCTTTCTACGTTCAAATCGCCACACGTCAAGTTTGTATTGGTCGTAGTCCATTGTACTTTATTGGTAGAAAAATCAGCAGAGGGGCTAAAGTGCGAAAATGAAACATTGATGATGAAAATGAAAAATTGTGAAAACAAAAGGGACCAAAGACGTTATTATCCCTAAATATAATTAAAAAAACTTAGTTTTTTTTTCTGATTTTTTTTTTTAAAATTTGTGATATATATATATATATGTGTGTTGACGCCTGCATTTTGCATGACTGCTTTGTAGAACACATGTCGAAGCAATGCTGAAGCTAACCCAGTGTCTCAATCGTCATGATCCTTGGTGTCTCATCCACTTCGCTCCAGCACTCCACCTGCAATTTCCTAATTTTGGCATGACACTTCTCATTTATGAAACACCCATTTCTTCTCTATTTCACCCTCCTCATTTCTCTCTGTCACTGTTGCTCTCTTTCTGAAAAATCTAACCATGGAAGAAACTGCATACCCAGAAACCATCTAGGACATAACTATCTTCGGAGCATCCGGCTTCACCGGAAAATACGTCGTCAGAGAAGCCCTTAAGTTCCTCAACACTCCATCTTCTCCTCTAAAAAACCTTGCTTTAGCAGGCCGGAGTGCAACAAAACTGGATCAATCCTTGAAATGGGCTGCTCAGCCTAACTCCCCGCCGGAACTACCTTTCCTTATTGCAGATACTTCTGACCCAGAATCCCTCCGCCTTATGGCTTCCCAAAGTAGGCTCATTGTCAATTGCGTTGGACCATTCCGCCTCTATGGAGAACCGGTTGTGGCGGCTTGCGTAGAGATGGGATGTGATTACTTGGACATATGTGGGGAATCAGAGTTTATGGAGCTAATTGAAGCCAAGTATCATGAGTAGGCGGTGGAGAAAGGCGTGTTGGTTATATCGGCTTGTGGGTTCGATTCCGTTCCGGCTGAGTTGGGGTTCATCTTTAATTCAAGGCAGTGGGCTTCTCCTGCTGTGCCGAATCGGGTTGAGGCGTATTTGAGCCTAGAATCGGAGAAAGGATCGTTTGGAATTTAGGAACGTATGAATCGGCGGTTCTTGGTGTGGCTAATGCTGATAAATTACAGGAGCTGAGGAGGTCTCGACCCAAGATATCTCAACCTAAGGTAAATGCATGCATGAGCTAATCTTCTAGTAGTAGTGAGTAGTACTATTACCAAATCTTTCTATTTTAGCTACTTCCATTTTGCTTGTGTCTAATCAATTGTGTTAAGTATTTCTTGAATTATTGACTGCCAAATTAAGGATGATTTCAAAGTCCGTTTTGTTGGGTTTCCTGTACAATTCAGATTCCAGGTCCTCTTCCACCAAAAGGATCAGTGATTGAACACCAGAAGAAGATTGGTCTTTGGGCTGTCAAGCTACCATCAGCTGATTCCAGTGTTGTCCGACGAACATTAGCAATACTGACCGACAACCCATGTGGGATCCCGAATGCCACTGAAAATTCCGAACAAGTCCACCAGAGGGAAACCTTTTGGTCATGCGTAAAGCCAGCTCATTTCTGGGTGAAGATTGGGACTAAATCATTGTTGGAAATCTTGAGGATCATCTTTGTTGGGATACTCATAGGACTCTTTGGAAGTTCGAGTCTGGAATAAGGGCACTCTTGTCGTTTCCCTCTTTCTTTTGCTTAGGATGGTTCTAGAAGAATGGCCCAAGTGATGATGAAGTTGCCAGTGATTCTTTCAAGATGTGGTTTATTGGACAAGGGTTTAGTGATGGAAGTCTTCTTCTGGGTCATGGGTGAAGAAAACAAGAAGTTGGATATGGAAATAATAACTAGAGTTGTGGGACCCAAGATTGGTTATTTATCAACACCAATCATTCTTGTTCAGTGTGGCCTTATTCTGTTGCATCAGCGCGATACTTTGCTTAAAGGAGGCGTTTTTACCCCTGGGATTGTATTTGGCCCTACGGATCTTCAACAAAGACTCGAGGAAAATGGAATCTTGTTTGATGTGGTTTCTAAAAGTTCCCTTCCTTCTTAGGATGGAAAGGTCTTCTATAACGATACTAGAATACTAGGAAAATAAGCAGTCGTGTCTAGCACAGTATGACTCATGTAAATACAAAAATGAAAGCTACGAATAAGTTTTGTCAGTTTTACGTGTACACTGTACACACAACAGCTGACAAAACATATGTAAGAAATGGATTCATATACAGTTGATGTGCCTAGGATCTTTTACCATTTCCAAATTCCAAAAAACAGTAAATGCTTCATACAAAACCTGGCACGAAATGGAATGAAAGATGTATGAAATGATCCGTAATGTCTATACGAAAAGAGTGCGTAAATGCTATGAACACATACATGTCTGGTGTTGTCAACATGAAGCATATTTCGATGAGACAGATGTCATGAAAGCATACATGTCTGATGTCATTAAAACGAAGTATTGTTTACCGATTCTCAAATTTTCAAACATATTACTGTCAACTATTGTCATCAAGAATGAATGGTGACTTACTCAAGATGATCATGAGGCCTAAAAGACATGAACATTGCAGCATACTGCCTCAACCGACTATCTTGATTCCCATTTGTATGCACCCGAGACGTTGAATCTCTCGTCCGTTGCCTGTAACGCCGCCAAGCTAACTGTATATTGACTGCACCCCATGTTCTCCAATTCGAAAAGTAATACCTAACTGTTTTTTTTAGTCTGTCATTATTGAACTCGTTCCGGAAGTGGTCTGTTATGTAACGAAGATTTTTTGCGTCGATGGAAAAGGCTTCCATTGATTCAAGACAAGTAAATGTTGCAGAAGAAACTGGGAATCTGTCAATGAAAGGGCGACGCAGACACCATGAAAGAAGCTCATCACCAAAGAAACCTCCTGGTTCAAGTATGCTTGTAGCTACTACTCCTTTACTTAGCTTTGACTACTTTTTACTTTTCCGCGGACTATGAATATCATTCTCTGTACTGGATCCCCATCCCTTATGATCTGTTATAGTCACAAAACCAACTACTATTTCTTAAGCACCAAAGCTTCATCGTGGTTAAGTTCTCCTTTTTGCAGAGTCTGTTCATCACATGTTGTATCATATCCAAACAACACAAGCATGTGCATTAAGTTTTAATGGGATATACAATCTTCACCACACGATTAATACACATGTCATGTTCAGATATGTTGTAACACGTGATGAAACGCGGTTACCACATGAGGTATAAAGTGAAATGTACTGAAATTTAGAGAACTTTGAATGAATGGGATTAGAATACCTTCTCATTCTTGGAAAACACAAGGGGCGTAACACGGTCACAAATATTGTCAAGGATTACATCATCCATGTTGTGGAATATAGGTACCTGAAAGTGAAACATACAAGTTAAAGCAACAAAAAGCCATTGCCTAACAGAATTGTGTGTCATGATATGCCATTGCCCAACAGGATTACGGCTGCATCTTCATCTTCAATTTTAACATCAATATTCCTGAGATCAAGTAATATCGTGTTCAGCTGATCCAGATGTTCCCTCAGCATACCTCCTTCATGCATCCTCAGACTAAACAGTCTCTGCTTCAGCAACAACTTGTTGGTTAATGACTTAGTCATATACAAGCTTTCAAGCTTTGCCCACAACTTGGCAGCTGTGTCTTCCTCAACAACTTCAGTGATAACATCATCAGATAAGCACAACATGATGGTTGAATGTGCTTTCTCCTCCAGACTGGAAGAATCTATTGAACTCGCATCTCCTTTACCGGATAAAGAAGTCCATAACCCTTGTTGTTTCAACAAGGCCCGCATCTTGATTTGCCACAGACTAAAACTGTTTCTTTCTGTAAATTTGTCGATTTTTACGTTAACTACAGACATCCTTCATGCCAAAGAACATAACTTTTATCACAAAAGCCTAGCACCGGTGAGGATCTAGGTGAAAATAAAATCCGTTCGTACAGATGATTCCCAGAACCTACGCTCTAATACCAATTTTTTATAACATGATAGGGAATCCAGATGCAAGATAGTTAATTAACAGATGCAATCTAATAGTAAACATTCACACAGAAATAACAGAAACAAGAAGAACACAAGGATTTAACGTGGTTTCCGGCGTTTTGCCGACTACTCCACGGACAAAAAATAGTTATTTATTATGCACTGAATTCAGATGGATTACACACTTTACAATGACCTATACAGTTGATATTTATAGACACAGATCCCTAAACCCTAACCGCCAAGAATCTTTGTCGGATTGCCATAAATGCCCCAGATGTTGTGTCACTCTGCTGACACAACTCAGCTGATCATTGCCCCGATGTAGAACTTAGCTGTATCCTAAACATTCTGCTGATCCCCAGCAGACTGACCTCCAGCAGACTGCTGATACAGAGGAAAGCTCAGCAGACTTCCCAGCTGACTCTCACAGACTTGGATACACTTCTGACTTCCGATTAATTTCATCAGATGTAGAGTTTAAGTCATTTTGTTGACAATTTTATTATAATTTTTTTTTTTGGAAGGAATATTTGTAAACAACTTGAGAGTCGACTTCTAACTATATAAGGTTGAGGTTTTGGGTACGAAGTCCATAAGCAGCTTTGCCTTATGGGCCATTGAAAGTACAAAAGCAAATAAATTGTTTTTGCCAATTAACATGGCCAATTTCTTGCATGGAGTGGCAATTGCATTGGCAATGTACCTCTTCATTGCAAATGTTATGGCTGAACATCAATACCATAATCATCCCCCTCCTCCTTACATTCACAAGTCACCCCCACCGCTATCACACTTCGCCGCCGCCACCACCATCACCCAGTGGCGAATCCAGGAAAAAATTTCAGTAGGGTCATCCGTCACAAAAGTATAGTAAACTTAAATTTTTTTTCGGGTTGGGTGGGTAATTAGGTCAAAATTTCCGGATCGAAACTGGGTTGGACATGTAATTAGGTCAAAAATTGATTTTTTTTAAAAACCAAAACGACGTCGTTTCGGAATATTTTTTTATAAAGTTGAGTGGGGTCACGTGACCCCCCTGGGTCATGTGGATCCTCCACTGCCACCACCACGTAATGCTTGCAAGTCACCACCCCCGCCATCTCCATCGCCCCTCCTCCAAATGTATTGAAATCACCACCTCCGCCTTTCTTGTCACCACCACCGCCACCTTTCTTGTCATCACCACCACCACCTATATATGCCCTTCTTGTGTTAATAATAATAATAATAATAATAATAATAATAATAATAGTAACAACAACAACAACACAGTGCCAATTTTATTGATAATAATGATACCACATGAACGAATGTGTAATTAACGGACCCCACTCATACACCTAAGACCTTGCACGTACACATTCTCATCATACTTAACGTGAGCAAAGCCTTAGTCAAAGTATCCGCTATATTATATTTCATATGAGCTCTATTTTTTTTTTTTTTTTAGGGTATTTGAGCTCTATCAATCCTTACATCTTTTATATCAATGATTTCATGAATTAAATCATAATGCTCAATAATATGCTTGAATCGTTGATTAAACATGCATTTGCTCATTTTCCGGAGCAATTTCCCCATATATGTCATTGTATAAAGTCACAAAAACGACAATGGATGAATCGATACCTATCAGCTAGTGATGAACTTCTTGATCCAAACCGTTTTCTTTTCCACTATAATGATGCAATGTACTCAGCATACATTGTAGAATCAACAAGGACCTTTTCCAAATCACTACTTTACTTTACCATTAAATGTTAGCACGAACCCAAAATGTGACTTGCTATCATCTTTGTCAGATTGAAAGCTCGCATCTCTAAAACTGTGAACAACTACTTCTAAATTCCATAAATTAGGAACATATCCTTACTCATTCTTAATAACGTAAGGATGTTCTTGACAATCTTTAGCCGAATACGCATACCACCATCTCAAACTGCAATGTAATCCAGTTAACGTATGTCAAAAAATTAAGTCCATATGCAAACAACCCAATGACCCTCACCTAGGTCTTATTGAAACCATCTTGTGACACTCAAAAGGTATGACGCATCTAGTCAAGTGCACAACCATACATGATAGATCAAATGGTAGATGCATACTTGATCTTAATTTCCCATGCATGCCTTTTCGTCCTTTCTCTATGATACATGTCCTTAGACAGATAGATCCCACGATTCATTGGCAAAAGTCATCTCTTATATTTATCCATGCTAAACCATTTTAGCATCTTATCTATATAAGTGGACTTTGACAAACCTAAACACCTTTTAGATCTATCTTTATGAATCTTTATTCTCATAAACTATGCTGCCTCACCCTAGTCCTTCAAGGAGAAGTTTTTTGATCCAAAATTTCATAGACTATAACATAAGAATGTCATTTCCTTAAAGAAATAACATGCAGGGGTGGAGCCAGGATTATGGTTTAGAGGGGCGGAATTTTAAATGACTTGTCGTAGAAAAAGTGTTCAAAAAAAAAAACCCTAGACACAAATAAGAAAGGGGTTCAAGGAAAGGGGTTCAAACCTAGATCCATTGGTAAATAGTTTCAACACTACACCACTGAATTATAGATGCAAAATGAGTATTAGAGGGAAATATATTATATAACACATCAATGTAACATATTAACAAATAGGAAAGTTATTTTAGTAATTTTTCCGAAAATTTAAGGGGGCGCCGCACATACGAGCCACACCTTGCTCCTTTATAAGTCCGCACCTGCTTACATGCATAAAAATGAAAACGGTTGCATTCCCAATAAATAACCTTCATGTAATTAAATACATGGTTCATCTTCAATTTTGTCATCTCTCTTCTTTTTGACAACTCCCATGCAATAATCTTTATGGTTTCTCAACCTCCGGCCACATATATTCTCGAGTAATTAACGCAAAACACCCCTATTTTTGAGTCAACTTTAAGACTTGTCCCGTATCTTTAAATTTAGCAATTTTACCCTCTATCTTGTGTAATATTCTAAAGTGCAAGTAAGTATCTGTATCTGCTACAACGTGTATCTACACCGTTGATTTATAATGTAGAGTCATTGATCATTATTATTATATCCATCATGATAAATAATATAAGGACACATTATACGTTCGTTTTACACATGATAGTTGTGCGCGCGTATGATTATGCCCTACATTTTTGGACTGAGGTATTACTAAATAAGAACGGAAAATGCAAGTCTTATAAAGAATGCCCAAGGAACTTTGTGCTAGAGGAATATCCTTGATGTTTGGTAGAGTGGTACTTCTCCAACCACCCCCCCTCCCCCTCCCCCTCCCCTTCTCCCTCGTTTTTCGTTTGCCGACATCGACTTGTCTTGACTTAAGCTTCTCCTATCTTAATCTTAAAACAAATAAACGTGTTTGTGAGGGTGATTACGCGATCCACGTGTACTGATGCAAAATGGTGTTTATAATTATGTTAATTATACATCAATCAATTTAGCTTTGACGAACTCTAAAACTCGGAAAAAATCAGAGCTCAGACTAATTTCTTTTTTAGTACAGTACGTCAGTACCTCTATTTTCAAATTAGGACCGGCTCAAAGATTACTATACTCTTTTTTTTTTTATTTTTTTTTAATTTTAAGATTACAGTACCTTTTTTTTGTAGTTGAAGATGACTACAGTTGATCCTTTCAAGTAGTATATATAAATTAAATATCATCAAATTTTTAACTAAACCATGTTACAAGAAAATAAACCCATGTTAGGAACATAATTTCTATAAAAGAAAATGTCGAATTGTAAAGAACTAGAAAAAGTGATTTACGTAAAACTTAATTTATTTTAAATACTAGTATTAAAGTAGTTTCTTTAAGAAGTTGTTGGGATTTTTATATACAAAAATGCAAACAATCAAATTTATTTATGCTGTTATTTTTGTAGTTTAATATTCGAATTATACGCTCTCCAAAAAAAAAAAAAAATCGAATTATACAGATGTTAAAAAAACATATATATTCGAATTATATAAAGGGTTATCAACTAAATTCCCGTTTAGAAAATCTAGCTCTGAACTTGTGATATAGAGGCACTATATGGCCAACAAAGATGTTCAACACTTGCACAATAAAAGAATGTGACATTGATATCATGTAGAAAATAAACCCAAACTCATATAAGAGGTAAGACCTCAAGGCTATGATGTGAGGGAAATTTATCTCTTAATATGATGGATGAAACAACCACATGTTTCCAATTTATGACACTTTAACACGTTCGGGCTCATAATTTAAGAATTTTTAAATGTCTTAATATCATATTTGTTGAAATATATATAAGGTTAATTATCTACCTCCACATCAGCTTAAGTTTTTTAGAGAGATTAATAGTAAATCAACGATATTTATCAAATCTGGCTAAGCCCGGTTGTGCGATCGTCAAATTCTATGACATGACCATGTAACTGGGCCGATTCAACAAAAAAAAAAAAGTACCAACCCATTAAAAAAATAATACGCTCAAAGCTTTTATGAGCTTAATATGTTATTAAAATATGGAAATACTTGTGTGAAGAGTATTTTTTATGTGTAAATTAATATATAAAACGATCAGAACCACATAATTTAAATACATAATGAAACTGTGTGGTTATGGTAACTCCTATTTTCCGTAGAAATAATGGACCAAGGGGATCCATAAGTCGTGAATGCAAGGTGTCAATCACTACTATTGTTCTCCAAAAAAAAAATCCAGTACTACTGAAACTTCAGTTTTCTTTTTGTTTTTTCTTTTTCAAGTCAAATCTGTAATAAAAGATGGCAATTTTCTATGAAAGAAGATCAAACAATACAAAAATAAAAATAAAAAAAATGCATCCAGACATATAATGAGACACATGCATATTAAACTCTCCGTTGTTTATTAATCAAGTAAGTTTAACTATATATATATATAACCGGAATTTTTACTAAGCAAATGGCACAAAAAGAGTACATCACATATTTACAAACAAAATAAAGCTGTAAAAAGGAGTTAAAAACTACCACCACTCTAATCGGAAACTAATTTCTCCAATTAAGCTAGTCTTATCTCACGAGCTTTTCGAATTGTCTGTGATATAAATGATAAAATAATGTAATGACCCTATATTTTCATTAGAATCCAGCCTTCTGATTATATATATATATATATATATATATATATATATATATATATATATATATATATATATATATATATATATATATGTATCATTATCGCTCTGCGCATACGGAAAGTCCTTATCCGGGAAAGGCGCTCGCACATATATTATCAAATGAAAACTCAATAATACGTACAGCCTTAGCGCCATACATCGGAATCCAAACGGCGCGGAAGATAAAACAACTCAACAACTCGGGAAACCAAACGATCGAAACATACGGTAATCAATCTTTGTGAATGTGAAGAAAAACTAAATCCAATAAAAGATCTAAACATCCAATTCAATCCAAAAGATCTCAAAGATAACTAAACCAAAGAAAGAACAACATTGTTCCAAAAGCTGGAAACAATTCATTTATGAAAAGAAAACATCTAAACGATCTAAGTCTTCAAACTCCAACTCAAACGTCCTCGTCATCAAAGAACTCCTATCGGCGGTAACCACTGTTCATCTTCTTTGGGGGAAAGTGAGAAGACAAAGAACAACGTAATCTAGGGGTAAGTACGAAAGTACTCGCCTAACGAATGCGTAGAAGATCGTATAACCATGCCCTCTCAAAAGAAATAAAAGCAATACCGTCTTTTTTATTAATTCATTTTCCGTTATTAGCCACAGCTAACTATCACACATTATGTTCATTGCATAACGCATACGAGGTTCCAAGGGTATCTAGCTTAGCTCAAGTTTGTTACATCATGAATAACAAGGGCACTACGCACTAGTAATAAAGGATGTACTAGGACAATTCGGGTGCAACCTACTTCGAGACTTGCTCTAGTAGCCCCGGGAATATACGAGTCCCGATGGTGTGATGACCGGCGAGAGTGCATTTGCGGAACGCTTTATCGGCCAATCGATTGACCGGCGTGGGTGCAGTCTACTTTGTCTAGTCGAGAGAACACATCGCGATATTGTACTATGCCTTACCAAGCATTACTTTGATGTTTAAGCTTTTAATCTAACACATCGTTTGATTAGGTATTTAACCAGCCACCTAAGTGTTTCAAGTAAGCTCCCTCCACATCTCCTACTCTCGTACTTGAGACCACTAGACACGGACAAGTCACTAGCGATTACACGGACATCGATAAACTCTAGCTTATCGAAGGCACAAAAGGCAAATCCAAAGCTTTCGGTGGTCCCACACTTCATCTTTTTTAGGGAATCCATGTGGTGCCGGAACTAAACGCACCAAAAGCTAATTCGAGCTTTGTCACGTAAGGTTATGCGAGTAAGAAATCATGTTATATAGAGCACGAAATCAAGGCTTGACATCACAAAACGAAAGAAAACCGAGACACGGACCAAACGCCCGTCCGACGGACGAACGCCCGTCCGGAAGACCGAACGCCCGTCTTCACGGCTTCAAGCCATCACATCCCGTATGAAAAACTACTTTCTCCTTGGAGCGCCCGTCCGTGAAGGTCCCGGACGCCCGTCCGATTTGCGAGAAGGAAGCGGACGCCCGTCCGTTATTAGGCCGACGCCCGTTCATCCAAAACTCAATTCAATCTGTATCAAAATTTCACCTTGAACGCTCGTCCGCGGGCCGGACGCTCGTCCACTTTGCAGAGGAACCGGACGCCCGTCCGTCCACTGGACAGCCGCCCGTCCACACAGGAATTTCACGGTGCGCTCGGAACTTCACCCTACGCGATTTCCATCGCACATACCGAAGCCTCGATTTTCGAACATAAAACAGCAAGTTTAAAAACAATACAAAAAAGAGATTGCCTACAACCTTGCGAGAACTTAGCCATACGATAAGAAAACCCGTTACCTCGATTCTTGCAGAGCTACTACGATCCACGCATGACATGCAAAGCTTGAAAAGATAAACCTTTTAACACCGAGCCTAAAAAAGCGATTGACACCATAGGATTACTACGATGCTTAAACACGGGAAAACGCGGGTTGAACGCCCGAAAACGAACCACTAAACAAGAACGATGATGAGAACTTACGTTAACGGCTCTAAGGATGGTTGATATCCAAACGATCCTCTTGTCGCGGTGATTCTTTTTCCGCTTGAGATGTTTGTCAAAAAAGATCAACGGGTTAAGCACAGGGATTGAAAGTTCTTCCTCTCTCTTTTTTTAAACTTGCGGCTCTCCTCCAAAAAAATGCGGTTTGCTCCTTTTTTTAACAAAAGTGATTAGGTTAATTTAGGATTATTTCCTTTTTATACATCCCAAATTTCCTAATTACCTTATAATTCCTCAATTATCCCCTTTTCTTTTATAAAACCTTTAAAAAAACCAAAGAACATAATATTCCGATTTATTAAAAGACCGAATTGCCCTTAATTCGAAAATCGGGATATTACATTCCTCCCCGGCTAAGAGGGTTTCGTCTCGGGGAAACTAGAACATACCTGGAAGATGAGGGAACTCGGGAACTCGTCTATCATGTCCGCTTCCACTTCCCAAGTGGCTTCCGTCGGTGCACTGGTTGCTCCATTGCACTAACACTAACGGAATCATTCGCCTGCTTGATCATTCTTTCCTTCTGTCCAAAATCTTGATCGGTTTTCCACGTATGATAGGTTGTCTTGTAACACCTCTGGATCAATTTCGATTCCACATCCACTCTTGATAAACACTTTTTAAGCATTGATACGTGGAAGACATTGTGCACACGAGACATCGATTCGCTTATTTGTAGTTTATAAGCCAACTTTCCAACTCTTTCGATGATATCAAAAGGTCCAACGTACCTTGGACTTAGCTTCCCTTTCTGACCAAACCTCTTGACACCCTTCATTGGAGACGCTCGAAGGTAAACTCCGTCCCCAACTTCGAACTCTGGGCGGTCTCCTTCTAACTTATCGGCCCAACTCTTTTGGCGATCTTGTGCAAGCTTTCGATTCTTCCTTATCAACTCGATCTTCTCCTTGGCTTCTTCCGAACCATCTCCGGCCCCATTGATGTGTTTCTCTCCTACTTCATCCCAATAAAGTGGAGTCCTACACTTCCTACCATACAAGGCCTCAAAGAGTGGCATTCCCAAACTTGCGTGGTAAGACTGTTATTGTAAGCAAACTCCGCCAAGTTGAGGTAATCTATCCAAGAACCCCCGGCATCCAAAACACAAGCTCTAAGCATATCCTCAAGAGTCGGAATCGTTCTCTCGGACGCGCCCATCCGTCCCCGAGGATGAAAGCTTATTTGTACTCAAATCGGTTTCGTTCCAAAAGCTTTGCGAGACCTCTCAAAAGCGGCCCAGTGAATCTACTATCCACTGTCGGATACAATAGACATAAAAGCACACCCTGAGAAGCTTCTCTATATTGTCGATGTGCATAGTAGCGAACTTTTTTATAGGCATGTCTACCTTTTACACGGCAAGAAATGGGCTGATTTGGTAAGTCGATCCACAATCACCCAAATCATGTCATGACCGCCCTTCGTCTTAGGCAAACCGGTGATGAAAGTCCATCGTGATATTCTCCCATTTCCATTCCGGTATCTCCAAGGTTTCAAAGTAAACCTCACTGGCCTTTGTGTTAACGCTTCACCCTCACGACATGTATCGCATCTACGCCACGAACTACTGCGATCCCTAACTTCTCATACCAGGGCCACAATTATTTTTCCTTGAGATCTCTATACATCTTGGTGGCTCGGGGGTGAACCGCAAAAGCAATCTTATGAGCCTCATCCATAACCTTCTCTCTTAGACCATCCACATCTGGTACACACAAACGGTCTCCATACCAAAGATAACCGCTCTTGTCCAACTGATAACCCACTATAGGTTTTTCTCGGGCCACACGCTTCAAATTAACCATCAATGGGTCCTTATCTTGTTTAAACCGTATCTCATCTTGTACAGATACGACCTTGCCATCAATGGCGCCATCCAGTCAGATCTTCATCCTTCGCCTCCGCCCTTCAATCTTGCATTCTATCAACAGAATCCACAACTGCTTGTAAGGTGTGTGATAGTGGCATCAACAGCTCTCCGGCTTGAAGCAGTGCATCCTACGACATTCGCCTTACCCGGGTGGTATTGAATGTCCAAGTCGTAGTCTTTCACGAAACCCTAACCATGTCTAACTTTGTCTCATTGTTCAGATTCTCCCAGAGTAAAGAAAACTTAAAACTCTTATGATCCGTGAAGATCCTTGTCTTGACACCATGCAAATAGTGTCTCCAAAAGCTTCGGTAGAGCAAACACCAACTGCCGCCAACTCCAAGTCATGTGTGGTAATTCTTCTCATGCATAACACCTTTAGCTGCCAGATGCAGCAAAGCAATCACCTTTCGATGTGCATCAATACACAACCCAAACCTTGACCCGATGCATGCGTATACACGCTCTTGATTGCACAAAACTTCCGGTAGAAGCCAACAGTCACTGAGCTGTGGTCAACTTTTCTTTCAAAGTCCGAAAGGCCTCCTCACATTCATCGGTCCACCTCATACTTGACGTTCTTCGAGTAAGTCTCGTGGAGAGGTGTAGCCATATCTTCGAGAAATCCTTTTACAAACTTCCGGTAATACCTGTAGACAAGAAACTCCTTATCTACCGTCCTCGAATGCCGTTCTAGTGCCACTTAGAAACGCTTCCTATCTTTGCCGCCGGGTCCACCCTAATACCTTCTCCCCGAAACTATATGTCCAAGAAAACCGACTCATCCGTTAACCAAAAACTGCGCACCTTGGAAAACTTGGCATACAACTTGTTCTCTTTTAAGGTTTGTGCGCTATGTCTCTAGGTGTTCTTTATGCTCTTCCTCGTCTTTAGAGTGGATACCAAAATGTCGTCTATGAAGACAATCACAAACTTGTCGAGATAAGGCATGAAAACTCTTTGCATTGGGTCCATGAACTTTGATGGAGCATTAGTGAGTCCAAACGGCATGACCAAAAACTGCATAATGTCCATACCTCGTGCCCGAAGACACTGTCTTAGTGTATATCGACACCTTGATTTTCAAATCGTATGGTAACCGGACCTAAGATCAATCTTGAGAGAACACCTTCTTACCTTGCTTGTTGCATTTAACAGGATACGATCAATCCTTGGTAAGGATACTTATTCTTGATTGTCGGTTTATTCAACTCTCGTAGTCGATGCACAAGCGCATACTCCCATCTTTCTTCTTCACAAACAAGATATATATATATATATATATATATATATATATATATATATATATATATATATATGGTTTTGTTTTTGTTCTGAGAGAGGAGGCCGAAAGTCCTTATCCGGAAAGGGCGCTCGGCACATATATTATCAAATGAAAACTCAATAATACATGCAAGCCTTACGTCGCTTACATCGAGAATCCAAACGGCGCGGAAGATAAAACAACTCAACAACTCGGGAAACCAAACGATCGAAACATACGGTAATCAATGTTTGTGAAGAAAAACTAAATCCAATAAAAGATCTAAACATCGTGAATTCAATCCAAAGATCTCAAAGATAACTAAACCAAAGAAAGAACAACATTGTTCAAAACAGAAACAAGCGTGTTTATGAAAAGAAAACATAAACGATCCAAGTCTTCAACTCCCAACTCAAACGTCTCGTCATCAAAGAACTCATCGGCCGGTAACCACACCGTTCATCTTCTTTGGAGGAAAGGGAAGACAAAGACAACGTAACGGGGTAAGTACGAAAGTACTCGATAACGTGTAGAAGATCGTATAACCATGCCCTCATAAAGAAATAAAAGCAATACCGTCTTTTATTAATACAAAAATAAAAATAAAAAAAATGCATCCAGACATATAATGAGACACATGCATATTAAACTCTCCGTTGTTTATTAATCAAGTAAGTTTAACTATATATATATATATATATATATATATATATATATATATATATAACCGGAATTTTTACTAAGCAAATGGCACAAAAAGAGTACATCACATATTTACAAACAAAATAAAGCTGTAAAAAGGAGTTAAAAACTACCACCACTCTAATCGGAAACTAATTTCTCCAATTAAGCTAGTCTTATCTCACGAGCTTTTCGAATTGTCTGTGATATAAATATTATATATGGTTTTGTTTTTGTTCTGAGAGAGAGAGGAGGCCGTCTTATAAATTTAAATATTGCAAATACATGAATAAGTCGCTGGTCAAAAAAAATCTTTGCATGCTTCACAGCTTTGCCATAGAATGTCATAATGGGAATTTCTGCTACATTTGACCATTAAAAAAAAAGCTAAGTAGTTGTTAGAAACCTTTTTTTTTTTTCAAAGCGACGACCATATCTCACACATTTTTTATATTCCCTCAAAGTTTTTAAAAATGTTATGTGACAATTCCGTTATTTAATTTTCAATCTAAGATGTATACTCAATATATCCACCCAAGGTTAGAACGTGAATTATATATACTACATGAACGATAAAAATACGTACTAACCAATGTGTGTAAGTGTAATAAAATCAAACGCGTAAAAAAATAAACGATAAAAATACGTACTAATTGTACTAAACATCTATTGTGTCAAAAATACGTGACAAAAAATGTTAAAATTGTTATAGATTTTGATAACATCTAATAGTACTAAATAAAACCCAACCATACATAAAAATTGAATCGAATATAATGAAAATGACATTACACTCACTGATATCAACTAATAATTAAATCTACAGCCTAGTTATAATAAAATTGAAATCCATTTCACCGAGATATAAAGGAAAGAGGGAGATGATTTTTTTTTATTTTTATTATTATCATACATTGATTTCTCATCTTCCGAGTCTTCTAAACTACTCTTTGTTGAATTTTTTTTTTGGAAAATGGAAATAAAAAACAATTAAATGATTCGGGATCCGAATTATACGTACGAGTTTTTGATTAAATCATATTTTTAATTAAATCGCAAAATTTTCACCCCAAATAATTCGGGATCCGAATTATACGTACGGAGTTTTTGACACACAAAAAAAGGGATTTTAAGGAAAGCACACCAAATTTACATGAGGCACCACAACAAGATTTAAAAATATACCTGAAACCGTGTCCCGCCCTTAAGAGCAATGGTAGATTTAGTGTGGTTCTTTTAAAAACCCCTTAAAAAAAATATGAACTTTAACAAACAATTGAAATCAATACGTGAAACGCGAGCATATTTTTGATTAATTCGTTTGTTTGAATTATTCACGAATTCAGTAACTATGTCTATCCACTTAAACAAGTTTGATAAATGTCTCAAGTCTATGCTATTTTTTAGAAATGTCTCAAGTTTAACCGCGTCTCCACCTAACCTTTTATTTTAGTCTTGGATTGTGACGGAAAAGGCTAAGTTGCACGCCACAACTTGAGAGTCTGACGTTAATTTGCATAATTTTTAGGGTTTTATATCGAGAATATAGCTTTGAAAAAAATGTGACAAAATAAAAAAAAGTAAATTTAATTATTTGAAACACTATATAAGGAAGAGGTTTTGGGGACAAATTCATATGCAGCTTTGCCTTCCCGGAAAACAACCAACCTTCCTTAGCCTATTAAGAGAGGTTAAAAAAGGTATAAATTGTTTTTGCCAACAACCAACCAATATGGCTTATTTCTTGCATGGAGTGGCAATTGCCTTGGCAATGTGCTTCTTCTATGCAAATGTGGTGGCTGAAGATCAATACCATGGTCATGAACATGAAAATTGGCAGCATTATCAACACTCACCACCTCCATTGACGCCACCGCCTTACATTCATAATTCACATACACCACCTCCTTATGTTCATAAATCATCACCTCCACCACCACCACCTCTTTATGTTCATAAATCATCGCCTCCCCCACCATACATTCATAACTACCCACCACCACCACCTCCTTATGTTCATAAATCATCGCCTCCACCCCCACCATACGTTCACAAGTATTCACCGCCACCACCACCTCCTTATGTTCATAAATCATCGCCTCCACCCCCACCATACGTTCACAAGTCTTCACCGCCACCCCCACCTCCTTATGTTCATAAATCATCGCCCCCACCCCCACCATACGTTCACAAGTCTTCATCGCCACCCCCACCATACCTTCACAAGTATTTCCTTACGTTCACAAATCATCGCCTCCACCCCCCACCATACGTTCACAAGTCTTCACCGCCACCGCCACCTCCTTATGTTCACAAATCATCGCCTCCGCCACCATACATTCATAAGTATTCACCGCCACCCCCACCTCCTTACGTTCACAAATCATCGCCTCCACCCTCCACCATACGTTCACAAGTCTTCACCACCACCGCCACCTCCTTATGTTCACAAATCATCGCCTCCACCCCCACCATACGTTCACAAGTATTCACCGCCACCTCCACCCCACCTCCTTACGTTCACAAATCATCACCCCACCCCCACCATATATTCACAAGTCTTCACCACCACCACCATCTCCTTACGTTCATAAATCATCGCCTCACCCCCACCATACGTTCACAAGTCTTCACCGCCACCTCCACCTCCTTACGTTCACAAATCATCGCCTCCACCCCCACCATACGTTCACAAGTATTCACCACCACCTCCTTATGTTCATAAATCATCGCCTCCGCCACCATACATTCATTAGTATCAACCATCCCAATCACTACCACCATACATTCATAAGTAACCGCCACCACCATCCCTATCACCACGACCTCCATATGTTCACAAGTCTTCTCCACCACCACCCATATGTTTCTAAATCCTTATCACCATATATCTACAAATCACCACCCAATCCTCCACCCCCTTATTATGAATATCACATACACCGGGAGTGTCTTTATCGTCGTATTGTTTTTAGCATTTATTTTCGTTCATCTGAATTATGTTCAGAAGTTGTTCCAATATGATCATACTGAGCAGATTGGAGAATAAAGAAGTTTGTACCTTTGCTCGTTTTTTTTCTTTTACTTTTCATTATGAAATCGTATTTCATGACATTTGTTTGTAATTTCTTGTATCCATTTTGATAATAGTTGTTCGTGGCATGCACCAAATTTACATTCTACAATTACTACCTAAAGTTCAACTGTATTCTCAAGAAATCTTTATGAGCAATTAGTGAATGGTTTTAATCTTCTTACTCACACTGATTCATAGTATGTTTATTACGTTCAAAGTTATGCCCTATGTATTCATCATGAATTGCCCAACTGCATGCTTTATTTTATTTTACGTCAAAGTTTATTTTCCGACACGATGACCTAAATACCCAAGCATTATTTGAATACAGTGTAATGACACAGCCCAGAAACCAGGGCAAACCCAAGTGAATAAGAGTGGGCTCAATGTCCGCCTCTGAAGATTCGAATTTGCTCTTTGTATTAAACAATATAATTTTTTTGTTAAAAAAATTTAAAATCACTAGTATGTAATAGAGAAATATAAAAGAGATTAATTGTATTGATCGATAAAACTGATAAAACATTACAATATTTATTACCTAATTAATGATAAATAGAAGTTTATCTAAACCAAATAATACTACCTCCGGTCCAAAATATAAGTCATCCTACACTTTTCTACTTGTCCCATAATATAAGTCATTTCATTCTACATTAAATGCAACATTTATTGCTCTTTCTCTATCTTACCCTTAATTTATTATGAATTCAACAACTTTTCATTACTTAACAACTATTGCATTAATGATTCAAGGGGTATTTTAGACATTAACCTTCAAATTAATGACATTCAACCAATTCCTTAATCTGTGTGAAAACTCCTAGGATGACTTATATTTTGGACCGGAGGTAGTATATCCTAATATAATTCAAATTCAAATATAATTATCTAAACAACTCAATCTTGTCATTATCTCTAACACGTCCCCGCAATCCCACGGTAATGCAATGAACATGGAGATTGACTCGTAATGAATGAATCTGGTCTTCTTCACCATGTGTCTACCAAAAACCTCTCCATATCAATCGGCTTCAACTTCCCCACAACCTGATATCGCTTGAATCTGCAATGGAGTACTCAAAAAAGTTTGGAAGAGTCATAGAAGAAATAGAGAGGAGAAAGATTTGGAGGGAATATCATACCCTAAAAAAGAAATAGAAGAAAAAAGAATTTAAAGATAGAGATAGAGCAAATCAAGTGACTGAAAGTATAGATGCCGATGATAGGAGTGAATTGAGAGACACAATTGAATGTGGGTACTAGAAAGAAATAAGAAAGGGTGTAGCGTGCTTGGAAGTTGGAGAAAAGAGTAGGAAGTAGAGAAAAAAAAAATAGACCACGGATTGTTGGGGTTTGAGAGATTAATAACGAAGAGAGCAATTTTTTTGATAATAAAATAAAATAAAATAAAATAAACTAAAAATCTACGAAAGCAAAAATAAAATAAAATAGATTGTATTGCATTGATTGATAATAATGAAGACAATTACAATATTTATAGACTAATAAATGATAGATAGAAGTTTATCTAAACCAAATAATATATCATAACATAACTCAAATTCAAACAATATTATTTAAACAAATCCTAACTCAATCTTGTCATTATCTCTAATAGAGAAATATAAAAGAGATTAATTGTATTGACTGATAAAACTGATAAAACATTACAATATTTATATCATAATTAATGATAAATAGAAGTTTATCTAAATCAAATAATATATCCTAATATAATTCAAATTCAAATATAATTATCTAAACAACTCAATCTTGTCATTATCTCTAACAGTATGTCCCTTTTAAATCTTCAAATTTGTTCCGGTGTCCTACCGTAGAATTTTTCTGGGTCCACCACTGCCGAAAACCCGAATAAATTTCCAGACCCGGATCTTGCGGCCATTACCCGAGAATGTTGTTAAAATTTTCTCGAATCACGAATCCTCGTGAGATGTGCTAAAAGCATTAAGTGCGTAAGCTGGATGTTAAAAAGACTCGACTTACTATAATCTCAAAACATAATTAATAAATAATCAAGGCATCCGTGTGGTTACAACAATACCATATGTTCTACAATTCAACATAAATATTACAACGTTTACTCCAATACTAATCGATATATCATAATTCAAAGTGTATTGTGTTTTTATTGATTTGATTCAACAGCATAGATACAAATATATATACCTTTAGCTACTTGGCCAACAAGTCACAGAATAAGATAAAGACATAATAATAATATTTAAAGTAAATATAATATTCAAACTATATTATTCTTGACACGATACAAGGTCATCTTGCTACTTAGCTACATCAACCAAATACTAGTATGCTTGGATATAATGAAGTCCACTCTGAACTCATGAAATAATAAGTAGCCATTGAATATGCCTTGACGCCAGATAATTAAAGTATACTGAAATGGGGACGTAGGAACTAGGGCCACTCCAACCTCATCCTCATGTTGAACTAATCTTGTGTAAGATGTTAAAGTAAGGGATGATGTACGAACCTTAGTAAAGAAACATAGCATATATCAATGACAACTCGACCACTTACTAGAGTCATAGTAAAGTTTCAAATTCTCTTTCGCAATTATGAAAATACCTAAATAACAGTAGCAATATAAGACATGGAATACTGAACTAACATTATCTGTTCACATAGTAGTCAAAGCATACAACATACATACATTCAACATTAACGTAACATTACTTATTTCTGTTATCATAAAATATCTGTAATATAACTTATGCTGCAGTTCATGAATACTACGCCTTGTTAGTAAAGACAACACAAAGAAACTGAACTTTATGAACTAAGATATACCGAATCACCATTATTTTCATCCAGGAACATGGAAATTGACCAGCCTAGAATGTACTCAATATTCTTGCCCGTGAGTAGGGAAACTGGTGTTAAGGACCTTCAAGGATTCATTGTCTTTCCATGAAACGAGTACTTAACCATGAACCATCTCTTCAACTTTCTTTATTTCTTTAGTTGATCTCTAATCATTATTCATTACTTTATCTTCATGTACGTCATCACGTATCACTTATCACTTATCTTTATAAGAATTTTCCCGGGTTTATTAGGATGGTTCTAATTTATTGGAGAAATTGATCTTCCTCGTCCTTCAAAGCCTTGGAAGCCGAAAAATAATAATTAAAACCTGAAATGCTCTGATACTATGATGAGAAATTGAAAAAAAAAAAATCGAAAAACTAAAACACCTGTTTTATTATTCCTACTCCAGCCCATATAAAGGTATGGACAACTTTATTTTTAAAGTTGATTTTGAAAGAGCGTTTGATTGTATTAACTGGACTTTCTTGGATAATACTTTAAAGAATATGGGTTTTGGAATAAAATGGAGAAAGTGGATTCAAGGTTGTGTGTCCTCGGCTAGAGCATCGGTTTTGGTGGGTGGTAGTCCGTCTAAGGAATTCAACTTGGAACAAGGTATAAGGCAGGGAGACCCTTTATCCCCCTTTCTTTTTCTCATTGCAGCTGAAGGGTTGAACATTCTGATGAAGGAAGCAATTGCAAAGGAAAAATATTTTGGGGTGCATATTGGAAACGATCATATTCCGATTACTCATCACTAATATGCGGATGACACTATTTTTGTTGGCAAATGGAGCATGGAAAACCTGAGGAACCTTAAAAGGATACTATCTTGTTTTGAGCGGATCTCGGATTTGAAAATTAACATTGGGAAAAGTTCATTGGCAGGGATAAAAGTTTCGGAGGAGGATATTAGCATTGCGGCACAAATGTTCGGGTGCAAAAGAAGTAAGCTACCTTTTAAATATCTGGGGCTTTGGGTGGGGAAAAATATGAAAAGAGTGAAGGCTTGGGAAGAGATCATCCAGAAATGCAAGGCGAAATTACGGGCTTGGAAATGGTCTTGTTTATCGGAAGGTGGTCGATTGGTTCTCCTAAAGGCGGTTCTTAGTGCTCTTCCGCTCTTCTTTTTCTCCGTCTACAAGCCTCCTGAATGTGTGCTAAAACTTCAGGAAAGTGTGAGATCTTTTTTTTGGGGCGGGGATGGGAACAATAAACTTCAAAATTGCGTGGGTTGATTGGAAAAAAATTCAAGCTCCAAAGTCTTTGGGTGGCATTGGGGTGGGTAGTTTAAGGTTACAAAATTGGTCGTTGCTTGGTAAATGGTGGTGGAGGTTTCTTTCGGAACCGGGTATGTTGTGGAGAAAAGTGGTAGTGTCGATTTACGGTTTGGAGGATGTTTGGTGTTTAAATAGTATGCGGTTGGGGGGGGGGGGGGGGGGGGGGTTGAAGAGGTATTGCCGGCGTGGTTGATAATATTAAGAGGGCCGGTATTGATTTGTTGGGTTCGGAAAGGTGGGTGGTGGGGGACGGTAGTGGGGTGAGGCTTTGGGAGGATATATGGGTGGATAATGTTCCTTTAAAGGTAGTTTATCCCAGGCTTTTTAGGATTTCTTCAATCAAATTAAAGGAGGTATAGTTGCAAATGTTGTGGTTAGGGAGGGTGCTAGGTGTTCTTTTCGTTGGGAGTGGAGGATTTAATTTGTTCAGTTTGTGTTAATGTAGGTCTTATGGATAAATTGAAATGGAATTTCAGCTCAAATGACAATTTATCTGTGGCCTTATTGCGAAAAAAAATTAGAATTGCTATTTTTTGATAATAGCTTCGGATCTAATGATCAAGCGATTGAGTGGAACAAACTACTACTCTCAAAGGTCAATTTGTTTATGTGGCAAGTCTCAATAAGTTACCAACAAAACCAAATCTTATTCGACGCGGTGTGGCGGTTCAAGACTCTTTGTGTCCGATTTGTCACAAGTTCGACGAAACGATTAACCATCTTTTTTTCGCTTGTGATGTGGCTTTATTGATCTGGTCTCACACCTTTAATTGGTGCAAGATCACAGGGCTCAATGCATTCTCTTTTAATGATTTATGTCATATGAATGTTGGGGTAGCTTCATCGAGTTTGGATTCACGTTTGTGGTCGGCAATTGTTGGAATTACCTCTTGGGCGATTTGGAATACAAGAAACAAAATCATTTTTAGCTCTCTTGTATTAAACTCGGAAAGTTTGTTTAGAGATGTGCAGCGATCAACTTTTTCTTGGCTCTCGAGTGTAAATGTCTCAAGAAACTAGACTGAAAAGAATGGATGACGAATCCAATGAACGCTTAAGGAAAGAGCCGGTCGGCTTTTGATGGGCTCCTCGGGTCGTCTCGACTTGAGCCGCGCGTCCTACCTCCGGACACCGCCGACCTACTTGAGTATTGTAATGAAAATAGTAGGCGACACGTGGCCGGGTATCCCTTGAGTATTGTAATTAAAATAGTAGACTGGTATCCCTTGTGGCTGGATCAACAAACTTGCAAAAGTTTTGGTTGCGGGTAAATGGATCGAATTGGATGAATGGGAAAATAAGTGCAAGTTCACATGTGCAGATCAATTTAGTGCATGCTTTGAAATGGTCTATCTGGGAATCTATTTTGGATTTTTCTGGAGGTGTAAACTTTGCGGCTGTTTTTTATATAAGGAATGGATCGAATCGAGAGCATGGGAAAATAAGTGCAAGTTCACAGGTGCAGTTCAAATTTTGATGTTTTGAAATTGTCTTTTTTGGAATCTATTTTGGTCTTTCATGGAGGTGTAAACTTTCTGTTGCTTTTTTCGGCTGCACAATTTCGTTGTCTTTTAGAATTTTGATGATTTCCTAGAACACTTTGTAATATGTTTTTAGCATTTGCTGATAATATAAATTTTGGCTCTTAAAAAAAAAAAAATAAATAGTAGTAAAAGTCAATGTCTTATTGCCTTTATCTTTATCTATTACAAATCTTTAAAATTTTAAACAATTTACTAGAAATTTGAATATAAATAAATCTCTCAAATCTTATCTTCTTTTTGATTTGTAAAAATTGCATTTGTAAACGAGTTGTCTTCTGGGCTAACAATTTTTTTGAGGCTTAATTACATCAAATTGAAGACACTTACCAATACTTTTAAGCTAGTTACAAATTAGAAGCTCTATCTAAAGAAAATATTCTGCTAGTCAATATTCTATCACATTTGACTTAGGTGAGATTTGAAATTTTGTGTTTATCATCTGATTTATCGAGAAATTGTGGTGAAAGTTTTTTTTTTTTTTGACATTAACCCATTTATCCTTTTTCTTTTTTCTTTATTAAATTCTTTTAGCCACCGGTAGCCGGAATATTTTTAGAGAGGTCCAACACTTGTTTTTTGTTTGTTTGGGTGAGCTGTGTTTGGAACGAGGTTTGAACTCAGGACATTTCGCTCTAATATCTTGTTGAACTACCATCTATCCCGAATCGTGCCTGCGGAGTCTATTAATATCTATTTTTCACATTTTAATAAACGTAAAATTAAAAACTCCTTAGGTCATTGTCTTGCCTCCATTTTACCGTATCTTTTGTCATCTACTTTGTTATAATGGTAATTGTTTAAGTTAGATTCTCTTCAATTTCGATTCTTGATTTAAAAATTGACTTTTTAAAGTTGATTCGATGTGATGTGTCATTATAAGTTTGTTGGAACTTTATGTTGTGAGAAACACCCGAAACGAAAGTAAAAACACATCGGAATATAAATGGAAGAATAAGAACACATATTTAACGTGGTTCGGCAATTCGCCTACATCCACCGGAAACAACAATTTTCATATTAGAGAAAAATTTACACACACAAATTTATCTCTCAGGATCCTCACTTTGTACTGAAGCTAATAAAAAGCTGAAAATGGGGATTAGATTACAAATGAGGAAGAGGTAGTTTATATTGGAGAAGATGGTGTCATATTTTCTTCCGTAGATAACTTTTAGCAGCCATGGGAAACTTTTCCAAGAGCCATCATTTGAACAGTTAGCCTCCATTTGAACAACTAACCACATGCTTGAAACGAGCCACAATTCCAACAATCTCCACTGACAAGAGTCAACTTTACTATGCTTTGGTGTATGTTTTAACCCCCATTTATGACACTTTTGGCTTATATTGGGTAGTTTTAGACCATTTATAGGGTAAAATACATTGAGCACTCACTTTGAGGTGAACCGTCATATTTATGGAAAACCTCGGCATTTTACGATGTTTTTGACCCTTTTCGAGACCTATTTATCTTGTGGAATTATGCTCGGTATGTGATTGAATGTTTTGATGCAGGAAATAGGTGACTCGTAAGCCCGGAAGTTAAGGCACGAGGCTTAGAAAGACGAAACCGAAGCCCGGGAATGGAAATTGATCAAAAATAGTTGTTGATTTCACCATACGTTCACTTCATAAGCAATTTGATCCAAGATACAAGCATTTTCTTGACTTGTGGTAGTCATGAAAGTTGTAGACAATTGAATGAGATTTCCAACGCAACTTGAATCACATCAATCTCAGGTCTAAAACTCAAGTTATGGCGATTTTTCTGAGCTGCTGTTAATTGGCGCACGCCAGACCTTTTAGTGGCGCGCGCCAAACGTCACTGTAGCTATTCAGAGAGTTTCAGAGTTTTAGTGGCGCACGCCAGACCTTTAGTGGCGCACGCCAAGTGCTGCAGATAGCAATTTTCAGTCATATAAACCTAATTTGGATCGAATTTTTACCGAACATTTCATTCCCATCTTCTCCCCTTCTCATTTTCTTCCCTTATACTCCCCTAAATCCTCCCTAACCCTCATTTCCCTTAGATTAGACTTAAATTAGTTTAGTTTCTAGCATAAATTTCTTCTCTACTCTTGGTTTGTATCAATTTGGGTCATCTTCTTCATCTTTGGACATGTATGATGAATCAACTTGATGCAACCCGACTTTTATCACGATTTTGGTAACTAATTTAGTTTCTCTTCTTGTTTTATGGTTTTAATCTTCTCTTTGATTGTTGTTTCATGCTTTGTAATGAGTAGCTAATTAATACAGAGTCAAACCATGTGAAAGTTGAAGAAATCACCCTCTAATTGATGTGCTTGAGAATGGGTAGTGTTTAATTGTTGTTATATCGATAATTCATGTCTTAAAACTTGTTCTTAATGCGTGAATTAAACTGTACACCTAGTTCATGAACACACACCACTAATATAAATGTATGTTGCGAAGGGGTGTGGGAAAAGAGGTTTTAAGATCATTATTTACATTTGACTGAGTTGTTTAGATCGATTGGGTAACGAGGTTTGTCGGTGTAAATCGAGCGGCTCTAGAGTGTTTATCTTGTTCCGGTCAGTTAAATCCTTAAAGACGGACTGAACCGGGCAAAGGGTACTAGGTTGTTTCATGGCGTCTAGTACTATCTTAGGAGTTTGCACCCATGAACGAGTCGATATAAGCATTAGGATGGTTGGTTGGTAGTCTCATTCCCAAATAATCGATTAGAGGGGCGAAAGTATTCGACTGGATCGTGATTTGGCTATGTCTCTTTCTTTCTTTATCTCTCGTTTAAATATCATTTTAGCATAATCAGAACTTAAATGAACTTGATTAACCTAAACTAAGTATGAGAATGACTTTGGTACTCGATTGATTCCTCGTGGGATACGACCTTGCTCTCCACTATAGTGCATCCGACTCGGTACTCTGCCGGTTGGACCGTCACTATTTTGGCCATCAAGTTTTTCTGGCGCCGTTTCCGGGGAATTAATCGTTATCTCTCAAGTCATTGGAAGACTTGGGCTTAGGTTGTTTTATTTTACTATTTTCTTGTTGTTTGCTTATTGTAGTGCATGACCCGAAGCTCAAAGGAACCGTTATTTCCATACATTCCTGAGATCGAAACTTTGGCTAGACACTGAAATGCTTTGCGCAACAAGGGGATTCTAGTTGAAGAAGTAAGTCAAGAATTGGAAAGTGAAAGTTCTAGTTCCGAGAGTTTTAGTATGGCTACGAGAAATGAAGACCCTGAATTCAACCGGGGTATGGATCGAGGAAAAAGTATAAATCCGAGTGAGGAATGAGATACAAGTTAGTTTCAAAGCCAAGGTCAACCATCAAACCCACCTTCCTCAAGGATGGAACCTCTATCTAGAGAAGGGAATATTATGTGTGATACCCCACCGAACAATGAATTTCAACAACGAACCAATATCCCTCTCCAACCTCCACAAATGAACCCTAAATTTCTCCAACAATATCAACAAATGATGATGCAAATGGCCCAATTCAATCCTATGATGAACCAGTTCCCTCAAATGGCCAATCCCTATGTTCAACAATTTATCCCTCAAGCTAATCCTCAACCGGTCCCTATGGTTAACCCTCAACAGTACTGACGGACCTTTTCTAGGCTATACAGATCCTAACCGGCAGTGTACCGGGTCAAATCATAGTGCTAGTATGATGAGTCAGGTGTCGAATCCTCAGGGAACTTGGTAATTTCTTTTACGTGTGGTTAAACACCAAAGAGTTGTTATTAACTCGATCTAAATCGCAATTTTATCACACGAGATCACTACTATTCTAGTCAACATAAAATAAATACGTAATTTAAAAGTTATTCTAATATAATATATATAGATATATAAATATATATAGATGTACATAAATTGCAAAGTATATATATAGATATAAATATATAGGTACCAATATATTAGACAAATAATTTTAGAGAAGCGGCCAAAACTTATATAATTGGTTTATACGATCTTTTCGATTAATTGAAATGTGTTCGATCTCTCCTTTTATTTTAGGTCCAATTGAGTAAGTGAAACGGTGCACTCCTGAGGTAAACAATTCCTCCTCACACGAGCGTATGAAATTGTCATATGTCCATTGTCATCGGTCCAAGGTCCACAACTCGTTACGGTAAACGAATTAATCGAACGGGTCCCGAGTACAAATCTACCTTTAGATAAAAAGGAGTCATTCCGTTCGTCAAACGGTCAATTTTATTTTAAAGGCTCCGGTTGTCAAAGCCGGACGATTTAACTTTCCGGTTTAAGTTTTAATTAAACTGATGATTTAACATTATTACGATCTTGAGTACAAATTATAATAAAATTCATTTCTCCCAAAACAAATTTACCCCCGGTTAGGAAATCGGATTCCGTTATCACGTTGTTCACACGGCCAATTTTACCCTCCGGTTTTTCTATCTTTTATTTCATATCCTGACTACGAGGCGTCAATTCATAATTAGATTATGAATTCCTCAGATCTATTAAATATGTCAATACGAATATGATCAAAATAGAAAAAGATTCAATTAACTCAATTTTAGTCATTTTAACTTAACAACATTTCTTTAACGAAAAGATCGAAATAAAACCGATTACATAGTTTTGGCCAGTATTATATTTAGCCTAAAAACATTATAAAAAATATAAAAACAAACATAAATACTTAAGAAAAGTTACCCGAATACGGCAGTTGATTCAGAAATCGTATCTTCCGGACATTACAACTTCTTTAGCAAAACCGACTTCCGAGATTTTCTCGAGCATTACAACGATACTAAAACTACATTATTACGGCGTAAGGCCTTATTTACAACTACTACTAAAAATTAAAAAGAAAAGAGAAGGAGATATATATATATATAGACTGTTATATATATATTTTGGTACATCTCGAATGCTTTCTGATGCTGCTCCTTATATAGACAAATTGGTAAAGGCCGGACCGGTCTGGTATTAGGCCGGCTCGGTCCGGACTAATGATGATCCCCACTTCCATGATTAACTCAGCATGTGCAGCGAAGATATTTATATATATATAATTATATATAACTTGTAAAATTCATATCTCGAGTTCTGGACCTCCAAAAATCGCAAACGAAATGCCAAAATTAAGATCTCGAGAAACTCTACAACTTTCATGAAGGACTCTTCTCCAGATAACGCTTTCTTGATAACCTCGTGTTCCTCCGAAGCTTTTACGGGATTTTTCTTAATCCAAATCGATTAGCCACTTGATCACTGTTTAAGTTGTAGACCTCCAATCTTCATAATTTAAATTGCATTGGAACACTCTTGGAAAAATCTACAACTTTCGTGAAGAACACTTTTTCTGAAAATATCATTTTGATGAGCCATTCGTTTGTCGAAGATATTTCTCTATTATTACTTATCCAGATTGGTTGGCCACTTATCCATTTAAGCTATTCAATTGACCATTTAAACTTGTGGCACTCTCTAAATCATTCCAGAGATATGATTAAACTTCAATATGTCGATTCTCAGGGTCTTGGTTTATAAATCTGCAATAAAATACCACAAATACCCACGTAAATCTGACACGACACTCCGATTTACTAAAATCGGTACAAAATTACAACTTTTTATTATTATTACTAACTTTTACTACTAACTATTCTAATTAACATTTTATATCATTTATACCATAATTTCATATATTTTATATAGAATTCGTTGATAAAACATAATAATATAACGTATTTTTAATCATATAAAAATAATACATCAAATTACTCCCCACTTAGCTTTTGATCGTCCTCGAGCAAAAATAAGCGGTAATAAAAGATAGTATAATTTTTCAGATTATAATATACTTTGTCAATATTATAAATATATTATCTATCTTAATTTAAAATCTTAAGAAGACAGAAAGAGTATATAAGCGAAATAACTTAAACATTAAATATTATTTAGATAAAATTATATATGTAATACTTAAGAAGTATAAATAAAATATCGAATTATTTTTAATCGCAATTATTATGAAATTCGGAATCGGAAATTTCAAGTAAAGTAGTTGACAAAAATGGCTTATAGAGTTTAGGTTCAAGATGTTGGTTAATCGGAAAAAAGGAAATCAAAAAGAGAAAGAGGCAAGTCGTACGTACCTACATCTTCATATTTTTGAAAAAAAAAACATATTCTTAGCATCTTTTTTCAGATTTTCTCTCTTTTTTTTTTTTTTTTTTTTTTTTTTTTTTTTTTTAAGATTAAGAACTAAAAGCGTGAGTGTGTGTAGAAAATCAAACTTACAGGCATTGCTTCATCAAGATTGATCGGAGTACTACTCTTTCGATCGAAAATTACAAGTCCGGTTTCCTTAAACTTGTAATAATTCCTGAGATCTTATGATTCAACTTTTCCTCTTTCATTTTACCTTGTGCCTTCATTCCCAGCAATAGGACATTTCGTGATAATACCCTAGCCGGACTACTATCATCGTGCAATCGGGAGCTTAATTACCTCATAGTGATATAGGACATTTCGTGATAATACCCTACTCACTCCAATCATTGGTAGCTACAACCGATTTGTTCTTTTTATTTTTAAGTTGTTAATCACAAGATAAGGAAGATACCGGATATTTGATTAATTCGTGTAAATATGGTGCTTCGTTCTTAATTTTTTATAGAATATTAATATATCCGAACTTATTACCAAAATCGGCTATGTTGCAAGTGTCATGAGGTAAGATCGAATATACTACTACTTATCTAATTTTTCCAATCTCAGCATATACCAAAATTTAGCTTTTATGTCACCATCTCTTTTTATAAGTACGTACAAACTTGCGGTATTTCAAGGAAATGTAGACCAAAATAGCTAAAGCTTGGTTATTTAATCACAATTGACAATTTCGAGTGAGGTCTTGATCACTCTAATCAAGGCTGAGGTAGGTTATTTGGCTATAGTTATATTTTTGTGGTGCCAAAAATCAATAAACTTAATCCAATTCCAAATTCATAATTCGTATTGAAAATGATTCTAAAAATTTTACTTATAAATATCAATCATACTTATATAATTTTATAAAAACAATATCTAATATTAATTACTTAATTATATAAACTTAAAATCTTATTATAATCTAAATTAGACATATAATATAATTTTTTTATTTTTATTTTTATTTTTTTCGAAAATTTTAATGAATTTTCTAACCTAACTCTACTCCCCACTTACGAAGTGGCATCGTCCCGATGTTCAATAAGTAATAAAGAAGTAGGTTCGAAAATAAAATTAAAATTATCTATCAACGTTATTTTTCCGAATTTATTTTAGCGTATACTAATTATATCATTAAATAAAAACAAACAACTTAAAAAAAACTAAGACATATATATTAAACAACATACATTATTACAAACTTAACTAAAGAACTTCAAACTTAACTTAATTTAACTTATTAAAACTAAAATATTACTAACAAACCACTAACAACTCTCTAGATGGTAGACGAACAACCCGGTGTATCAACCGGTAGCAATCCAAACCGACTATCTCTAGACGGAAAAATTTCATCCGTCTCCAGTTCTTCTACTCCATGCAGAAGAATACACAAACGTGATATCAACCAAGAATTAGGCATAGGTTTCCCTCTACTACCTCTCGTGATCCCAAACTCCAACACTGTCCTTTGAATCAATATACCCCAATCAACAAATACACCGAATGCCAAAGCAAAAAGTAGAAGCATTTCATTCTCAGTTAAACTTCCAAAATCCCAGGTGGGATAAACTCGAGAATTGATAAAATGCTTCCATGCCTTTAGATGTGGAAGTAAAGCTCGTGTTGACATGTCGTGATTTGTATCAAAAAGCGGGAACAGACATTGGAAAGACTCGTGTACTTTATTCAAATGATTAGAGGGATTTTGTAGTCCCCATTGCATTTCAAAATGTGGCATAGAAACTGGTGGAATTTCAAAAATTTGGTTGATGATAGATGAAGAGAAGGAACGACCACTCCTCTTACTGAACAATCTGTGTAGACTCTATCATAGATGTCGTCATTAGCGCAGAATAAAATTCTCGCACTATCGAGACATTTACCCTTCCTCTCGGTGTACTGACAAATTTTTTCCAACCGAAACTCCTAATGAGAGTTTTACCCCACTGATCAATTTTATCAAAATTCAAACCTTTCTCCAATAGGATTGGAGAATTAGCAAAACGAGGGTGTAAATTTATACTCTCATTAGAAGCTTGCGATTCCGGATGATCCGGTGTATTAGGCTCGTAAGAATTTACAGACGGTGAGGAGTGGTTCGATATTTTTAAAACTTGATAAAAAATAAAATTACAGTTGGAAGTAGATAGACAGTGAAAGAAATGGTATCCTTTCCTCATTCCCTGGCCTCCTTTATATAGATAGAAAGTAATACATACGTGGATGAACGAGACAGACTCAAAAAATGAGTCATGCTGTTTCCCTTCACGGATCGGGCCGAGTATAGGCCGGACCGGTCCGGCCTCATCCTGCTTTTACTGAGGGACAGAGGTGAAAGTCAATTTGAACTTTGGTTATTTTTACTTCACGTGCCTATTACTAACTCTTTCCTCGAAGATACATTGTAAAAGTTAATTTAACTTGATACGAACGGATAAAACGACACATTATATTTTTGTAAAATGACGTAGTAATTATACGAAAATTGTTTTTGGGTTTTTCTTTTTTTTTTTATATAGTTTTTATAAAAACTAAACCGATTTAAAATGCAAACCAAATTTTTATAAAATCGATTGTAACATCAAACTAAACGAAAATTGAAAACAAACCAATAGTTAAATGACAAAAGTCGAATGCAATAAAATGTGTAGTAAACATGTTTAATCAATCATTAAAATTCAATCTTCATCATAATCTTCCTCCGGATCAACTTGAAAACTCGAACTCGGAAACGACTGAGAAGCTGATGGATGAGCTGAAGTCGTGGTCCTGACTGAACTATCAAGACCCATCGAACTCATGCCAGACGTGACATGTGCAAACTCAGTGAATCCTCCCCAACTCGACATCGCTGGTCTCTGAACACCTGTCGAAAATACACCTGTCCCACTAGATTGGCTTCCATAAGGATATGACGATGGATGAAAGCTCGACTGCGGTGGAATAGGTGTTTCCCACTGTGGTAAGGTATATGGATCAGACTGACAAGGTGGATAGGCAGGATCATCAAAAGTAGGATTACGAAGCAACTGCTCGTTCCTTCTTAAACCTCTACGAATATCATCACACCACTGCCTAGTACTCTCAGCGAATAAAGCCACATTGGCTTGACCACGCGCAACATCTGTCACTAAAGATTGAAACATGTCATATGTGATAGTGTTGGAGAAAGGAGTTTGTTGAGGCTGACTAGAAAAAGATGGAAAAGAAGAAGATGTAAAAACTGGTGGAGCGGGCTGAGTTTGACGTCTTCTAAGCAAAGAGCTAATACTACCATCCGGAAGACTAGTCAAACTAGGTCCAATCAGATTTCCATCAGCCAGAGATAACTTGTCATTAGGCAGGAATGGTACTCCCAACCTACGACATAAATCAGAGATAAAACAAGGGAAGTAAAGATGACTCCCTGGTCTGGCGATGACAATACTTTCAAAAATCCTTTTAAACATGACCTTTCCAACATCCACTCTAACATCATTTACCATAGCCCAAGCGATACATACATCTTCCTTTCCAAAAGCAGTATGTTTACTAGAAGGATAGAGATTATGGCTAATAAATCTTTTAATTGCCCTTAAACCTCTAAAACAGTTCCCGTAATTAAACCGATTTTCAACCCACACCGCGGTCGGGTCAAAAAACAGTCTGGGCTCTCAGGGCAGTCTGCTCAAAACTAGCAGGATCATCTAAATTATAAACTACCCTGTAATCCTCCTCATCAGGAAAAACCTCAACTCCTAAAATTGCATTAATGACGGCAGGGTTAAAAGGAATATTTCTGGCTCGTAAGGGTACAGTTTCCGACTGAGTAAGCTGTTCTTCTGACATAGTGGATAAAACCGAATAAAACTCAGCTACTATAGTCGTATTAATCTCCCCTTCCCTTCTGGCTGCTAAATCTAACCACTGACGCCTTCTAAAGATATTCTTGACTTCATCACCTAAGTCATCCAAGTCTAATCCTTTTTCAACCAGAACATCACACTTACTATAAATTTTTGTATACGCTTTCTTAGCCTCAGGTGATGCGGTTCTTTCAAAACTTACGCCTTCCTCCTCGGGTGATAAAATTACTGTGCCTACGACAGGAGTGGAAATTGGAATTTTTGATTTTCTCTTTTTAGAGACTCTAGTACTCGACTCAGCCATTCTACGATATTGGTAATGTCAAACAACAACAAAAACAACAACAAAAACAACAAAAAAATAATAATGTCACAACACACTCAAAAATCAAAACAGTTGAAATTAATCTAAAAAATTATGAAAAATACGAAATTGACAACTAAATAAACTAGATTATACCTTATAGTGTAGAAAACGTTGAAAAGTAGGCCGGAAAAGTGCTAAAGTCGCCGGAATGAATGGAGCTTGTTTTTGACCCTTTTTGAATTTTTCACTTTGTGTTGAAGAGAGGAGATAGAATGATGAAGATATCAAGTAGTGGTGTAGTGTGAGATGAATTTTTGTGGAAGGAATTGAAAAAAATTTCGAGTGGTGGGGTTCGGTGTGGGGTGCGGCTGTTGGAAGAAAAAATTAGGGAAGAAGAAGAAGAAAAGGGAGTCCCCGTATTTTTATGTTTTTAGACCCCGGACCGGTCCGGATTAATGGCCGGATCGGTCCGTGCCCAAATTTTTTCACTTTTTCTGATTTTTTTACTTTTTATATTTTTTTGATAAAACTTATAAAAATTCTTATAAAACTTAATTAAAACCTTAAAAATAATTTTCAAAACTTACTAAAAAATTTGAAGGAAATTTTATAATTTTATAACAATTTCTAAAAATTTAATAAAATCTTTATAACACTTAATAAAAAGCTTATAAAAATTTAATAAAGTTATATCAACTCTTATAAAACATCTAAATTAAAACTAAAAAATTTTATAAAACTTTTATAAAACTCCTCAAATTTCATAAAGATCCAATTTTATAAAATTTTCAGAAGTTATGCGAAAATTTTATAAAATGCAATAAAAGAAAAGACTCGAAACTTAAGGGGTTCCTAATCCTTCAATTTCTAAATCTTCCAGAGTTCTGATATAACGCTCAATCAACCTAACTCCTAAAAACGAGGCATTTGAATTATCTCTCGGAATTCCATCGGGATTTTCGGATAACCACCTAATCGTTCCCTTCCTAACAATATTCAAGCACTCATCCTGGGATTTGGTTGTGTTTTTCCCACAGCGTCCAACATGTTCACTTTTTCCACAGATTCTGCATCTCATTAGAAACTTTGCCCTTCTTTTTATCGCACTTCTTGATGTTCCATTACAAACTTCTCTCAATCTGATCTCTCTCAACAATTTCTTGTTTTGTTCAAAAACTAAAGCTTCTATAGAAAACGCGACATCTTTATCAAGGCCTAATTTCAAAAGTAAAATAAAAACTCCTATTCTATCTAAAAAAGACATCCAGTTCTTTTACGTCTATCCGGTAAAAGACGAAAAGAGTTTAAACATAATTAAAATTACAGAAAAGTAGAGTAAAGATAGATAGCACCTGGTATTTGGCTGATTCCAGTTTCTCTGCTTTTCAGTTTTTCATTTTTTCCTCTGCTTTTTCAGTTTGTCGGGGGATCAATCAATAGCATTATTTCTTCTTTCAGTGTGATTCCTTCTCCCTCCACAAATAACTTTACTCTGTGGCCATTGGCTATAAAAGTTGTATTTCCATCAGTTAGTCCAACAGCTCCAGTTTTGTAAACCCGTGTTACTTTAAATGGACCTGTCCATCTTGATTTAAGCTTACCTGGAAACAACTTTAAACGTGAATTGTACAAAAGCACTCGATCACCTACATGGAACTCACGCTTAAAGATTCTCTTATCATGGAAAGACTTCGTGCGTTCCTTGTAGATTCGAGCGTTTTCATAAGAATCGAGACGAAATTCTTCTAGTTCGTCGTCAATTGAAGCAATCTATGATCACCGACAAACCTTAGGATCGAAATTTAGAAATTTAATAGCCCGAAGGCTCGGTGTTCTAACTCAACTGGGAGATGACATGACTTACCAAAGACTAGCTTATAGGGAGAACAACCTATTGGTGTTTTAAAAGCTGTTCTGTACGCCCATAACGCATCATCTAATTTAATTGCCCAGTTTTTACGATTTGAATCAACTGTTTTTTTCCACGATTCTTTTGATCTCTCTATTTGACACCTCTACCTGACCAATGGTTTGCGGATGATAGGGCGTTCCTAGTTTATGTGTTACACCATATTTCTCAACTAACTTAGTAAATGGTCTATTACAAAAGTGTGAACCTCTATCGCTAATGATCGCCCTCGGAATGCCATATCTAGTGAATATGTTCTTTTTAAGGAATCGTATGACAACCTTGGTATCATTAGTGGGAAGAGCTTCGGCTTTCTACCCATTTTGAAACATAATCTACCATTACAAGAATAAATCTTTTTCCAAACGATATAGGAAAAGGTCCCATGAAATCTATACCCCAAACATCAAATAACTCACATTCTAAAATAGGTTGCATAGGCATTTCATGTTTTTTAGATACATTTCCCCATTTTTGACAAGATTCACAAGATTTAACATATTTATAAGCATCTTTATATAGTGTAGGCCAATAAAAACCACATTGTAAAACTTTAAAAGCAGTTTTCCATCCTCCATGATGTCCTCCTGTCTCACGATCATGACAAAACGATAAAATACTTAAAATTTCATTATCAGGCACACATTTTCTGATTATCCCGTCCGAACATTTACGGAAAAGGTCTGGTTCTTCCCAGTAATAAAATTTTAAGTCGTAAAAGAATTTCTTTTTCTGTTGCCAAGTCCAATGAGACGGAATATAATCACAGGTTAAGTAATTAATGATATCTCCAAACCAAGGTGAGATTTCCTTAGAGGGAATTCTATTTTTTAATAATTGCATGGTTGAAGGAGTATCTATTCTAAATAGTTGTTCATCAGGAAATGAATCTTTAATTTCATTCCCTATCTCTTCCTCAGTCTCCATTCTACTTAGATGATCTGCTACTACATTTTCACTTCCTTTTTTATCTTTAATTTCAATATCAAATTCTTGAAGTAGGAGAATCCATCTAAGAAGACGTGGTTTTGCATCCTTCTTACTCAGTAAATACTTCAGAGCTGAATGATCTGTGTAGACTATTACCTTAGAACCAACAATATACGATCTAAACTTATCTAAGGCAAAAATCACAGCCAACAGTTCCTTTTCTGTAGTTGCATAATTAAGCTGAGCTGCGTTTAATGTGTGGGATGCATAGTAAATAGCTTTGAGAATTCTATTGTACCTTTGACCTAAAACAGCTCCTACAGCTAAATCACTAGCATCACACATAATTTCAAAAGGTAAATTCCAGTCTGGTGCTACCAAAATTGGTGCAGTAATCAACTTCGCTTTCAGGGTCTTAAATGCTTCCATACATTTACTATCAAAGTTAAAAGGTACTTCTTTTTCAAGTAAATGACTTAGAGGCTTTGCTATCTTTGAAAAATCGCAATAAATCTCCTATAAAATCCCGCATGTCCAAGAAATCCTCTTAGAGTCCTTAGATTAAGCGGTGGCGGTAATTTTTCAATCACCTCGACTTTAGCTTTATCAACTTCAATTCCTATTTCGTAGATTCTATGACCTAAAACAATTCCTTCGATACCATTAAATGACATTTTTCCCGAGTTTAGAACTAAATTGGTATCCTCACAACGTTGTAAAACTCTTTCTAAGTGCGACAAACACTTACCAAAAGAATCTCCATAAACACTAAAGTCGTCCATAAAAATTTCTAAGAATTTCTCAACCATATCGAAAATATAGACATCATACATCTTTGAAACGTAGCAGAGCATTACATAAACCAAACGGCATTCTTTTATACGCAAAAGTTCCATAAGGACATGTGAAAGTAGTCTTTTCCCTATCTCCCGCCGCAATGAAGATCTGTAAATAACCTGAATAACCATCTAAGAAACAGTAATACTTATGACCACTTAAACGTTCCAACATTTGAACTATGAATGGAAGTGGATGATGATCTTTCTTAGTATGATCATTTAGTTTTCTAAAATCAATGCACATTCGATATCCTGTGATTTCCCTTGTTGGAATCCATTCATTCTTATCATTCTCTTTCACTGTGAAACCTCCTTTCTTTGGTACAACTTGAGTTGGACTCACCCATTCACTATCTGATATAGGAAAGATTATCCCCATTTCTAATAGCTTAATGACCTCTTTCTTAACGATTAACTGTAAATTTGGGTTGAGGCGGCGTTGCGGTTGAATACAAGGTTTAGCATCCTCTTTCAGAATTATCTTATGAACACAAATCTCAGGGCTAATACCTCGAATATCAAGAATCGTCCATCCAAAAGCTTTCTTATGCTTTCTTAACATTCTTATTAATTGATCTTCTTGTCGCTCGCTTAAAGTAGATGAAATAATAATCGGTAATAGATTATCAGTTTCTAGAAAAGCATATTTCAGATTTAAAGGTAACGGTTTCAATTCCAGATTCTTTGGCGGATCTTCTATTGACGATTTAAGAACTGGTCCTTCTAGTTCTAACTCCAAATACTTATGCCATGGTGGCTTAAAAGTAAAACTTCCTTTGTCTAGAGATAGAATTATCTCTTTCATTTCAATGTCTTCCTCATCTTCTTTATAGATAGACAGAGTTAAGCATTCTTCTAACCTGTCTTCAAAAGTTGGTAACTGATTATCATAGACAGAATGAATATCTTCTATAAAAGAACATGATTCTGGTGATGTATATGGATGGTTCATAGCTTTAAAAATATTGAAAGCAACTTCATCTTCATTGACTCTCAAAATTAACTCTCCTTTATGAACATCGATTAAAGTTCTTCCCGTAGCTAGAAATGGACGACCTAGAATAAGAGGCGCTGAATATCCTTCTTCCATTTCCATAACTACAAAATCTACTGGAAAATAGAATTTGTCTACTTTAACCAGTACATCCTTAATCATTCCTTTAGGGTACTTAATCGATCTATCTGCCATTTGCAGAGTCATTTCAGTCTTAGTAAGCTTTCCTATGCCTAGCTTTTTATAATCCTCATAAGACATGAGATTTATACTAGCTCCAAGATCACATAAGACTTTCTTAAAAAGAAATCCTCCAATTTCACACGGAATTGTAAAACTACCAGGATCTTTCAGTTTAGGTGGTAACTTATGCTGCAGAATTGCAGAACATTCTTCATTTAGGCATATATTCTCATATTCCTCTAATTTTTTCTTATTTGATAGTATCTCTTTCAGAAACTTTCCATAGGCAGGTATATTAATCAGAGCTTCAATAACAGGGATATTAACATGAAGATGACGAAAAGTATCAAGGAAACGAGCATACTTCTTATCAGTTTTTGCCTTTTTGATTTGATCTTTAGGAGGGTAGGGTAAAGATTCTAAATCTATAACCTTTGGCTCCTTAGTCAATTTCTCTTTTCCTTTTTCCTTAAATCTTTGAGTATTACTTAGTCGCCATGTTTCAGGTTCTTGAATTTTTTCCTTTAAATTGTTCCCTGAATCAATCTCTACTTCAGATTTTTTCGGTTCTTCCTGTTTCTCATTTATTCTAACATGTTCCTTGAATAAATTCCTTAAATCTTTATCCATAGGGTCTTTCAAAATCCTAGGGATTTTTACCCAATTTTCACCTTCATTTTCAGGTTCCAAACTTCTATTCCTTTTCAAGAAATTATCTATAATTTCTTCTTCCTCGTCAGTGAATTCATCTTTATCTTCATCATTCTTTCCATCTAAATCATTTTCTACTTCATTATTCCCAAAGTTTTCTACTCCATTGCTTCCACTAAGCTTCCTACTTCTCGTAACTACAACATTTACCTCTCTTGGGTTTCTGTCAGTGTTGCTTGGTAATCCTCCTGGGGTCTACCGTTGTTACGTTCACCTTCCCTACTCAAATGATCTTCCATATTCCTCAATGAGGCTTCTATTGTTCTCATTCTCGGTATCATGTCCACTCATAGATGTTTTTATTGTACTCATATCTTTAGTGACTGTACCAATAGAAGTCATCATTGTTTCCATATTCTTAGCTTGAGTAGATACTACACCCATCATATTTTCCATTAGTTTTTCCCATTTTTCAACTCCTTCGCAGTTGAGTTGAACTCGAGTTACCGGTATACTTTGAGTGGTATGCCGAGGATAGGATCTTGGTAATTATTGTAAATTTCGATTAGATGTATTTTCTTGATAAACTTGGTTATTATTCCTATATGGACCTGGATATGGCGGTTGTCCTGGCTTACTAGGGTTTTCGACCATCGATAAGTAGGATGATCTCTTCTAATAGCATTAAACGAGTTTGAGTATGCATTGTTCAAATTTCTATCCGTCGAAGAAAACTCACCTCCTCTCTTGAATATCCCGTTGGTTCTTCACTCCCTAACGCCATATTATCATGACTTGAGTATTCATTTGGTGTACTATTTTCCGAATTTTGGTTCTTATTCGTTGTAAACCATCAAATTTCCTACTCAAATTCTCCAAGTGTGCTAGAACTTCCGTATTAGACGTACATTCTCCCGCAAAAGCTACTTTTCCGGTGCTAGAACCGGTTTCCCACATTCTCGTTATTTTTGGAAATCTTTTCTATAGCATCGTAAATCGTTTGAGCTTCACTCATCATTAACGAACCACCACATGCATGATCTACATCCGCACGTGAGTCTTTTCTCAATTTACGACGAGAAGAGTTGAATTTGCATATCTAAGGAATAACCATGATCGGGACACGCTCTTAACAATTTTTTAAATCTTTCCCACGCATTCCCAAGCGTTTCTTCAGATCCTTGTCTAAAGTTAGCAACCTCGACTTTTAATTCCAAATTTCGTCCCGGAGTGAAATATTGTTTCGAAATTCGTTTGAATCTCCTCCCAACTAGTAAGTGAATGATGTGGAAGAGACATAAACCAATCTCGGGCTCGTCCTTTTAAAGAAAAAGGAAACATAGTCATCCTTGTCAATTCCTTGTGAGCACCTTGACTTTTGGCTGTATTGCACAGTTCTTCAAAAAGGTAGAGATGATGATGTGGATCTTCATCATCCTCTCCTAGGAATTGGGCTCTTGCGTCAATTAAACCAAAAAGATGAGACTTAATTTCGAAATTATTCGCTCCTTCATTAGGTAAAAGTATGGGATTATTAGTCTGGTTTCTTCTTACTGTTTGATCACAAATAGGTCTCGGGTTTGGTGGATTATTACGATTATTCTGGTTCCGATTTTGATTATTTCTATTATTATTATTATTAGGGTTAACAGGGTTTTGTCCATGCCCTAGAGCATGTTCTAGCCCTTGTTCAGGTGTTTCATCACTGATTTCAAGCCATTCTCGTATTTCGTTTGAAGATGATTCTTGGTCAGGATTTCCCTGACTAGTATGACCGCGTTTACTCTCTATTCTTAACTGCCTTTCGTAAGTGTTTATGTCCGGCTTATAAGGAACGAGAGGGGCCTTACCACTTCTGGTCATCAACTAACGAAAATAGAAAATAACACGAAATTGATAGTAGTAAAAATTGGTAATTTTCCTAAAAGGTAACAACCAACGAAAAATAAAATAGAAATGAGATAAGAAAAGTGTTGACTTATTCTCGAGAATTTTAAGCTAATACAAGTAGTAACCATAGACACATAAAAAGAAATTAGCGACGTTCCCCGGCAACGGCGCCAAAAAGCTGACGGACCTTTTCTAGGCTATACAGATCCTAACCGGCAGTGTACCGGGTCAAATCATAGTGCTAGTATGATGAGTCGTGTGTCGAATCCTCGTGGAACTTGGTAATTTCTTTTACGTGTGGTTAAACACCAAAGAGTCGTTATTAACTCGATCTAAATCGCAATTTTATCACACAGATCACTACTATTCTAGTCAACATAAAATAAATACGTAATTTAAAAGTTATTCTAATATAATATATATAGATATATAAATATATATAGATGTACATAAATTGCAAAGTATATATATAGATATAAATATATAGGTACCAATATATTAGACAAATAATTTTAGAGAACTGGCCAAAACTTATATAATTGGTTTATACGATCTTTTCGATTAATTGAAATGTGTTCGATCTCTCCTTTTATTTTAGGTCCAATTGAGTAAGTGAAACGGTGCACTCTCCCGAGGTAAACAATTCCTCCTCACACGAGCGTATGAAATTGTCATATGTCCATTGTCATCAGTCCAAGGTCCACAACTGTTACGGTAAACGAATTAATCTGAACAGGTCCCGAGTACAAATCTACCTTTAGATAAAAAGGAGTCATTCCGTTCGTCAAACGGTCAATTTTATTTTAAAGGCTCCGGTTGTCAAAGCCGGACGATTTAACTTTCCGGTTTAAGTTTTAATTAAACTGATGATTTAACATTATTACGATCTTGAGTACAAATTATAATAAAATTCATTTCTCCCAAAACAAATTTACCCCCGGTTAGGAAATCGGATTCCGTTATCACGTTGTTCACACGGCCAATTTTACCCTCCGGTTTTTCTATCTTTTATTTCATATCCTGACTACGAGGCGTCAATTCATAATTAGATTATGAATTCCTCAGATCTATTAAATATGTCAATACGAATATGATCAAAATAGAAAAAGATTCAATTAACTCAATTTTAGTCATTTTAACTTAACAACATTTCTTTAACGAAAAGATCGAAATAAAACCGATTACATAGTTTTGGCCAGTATTATATTTAGCCTAAAAACATTATAAAAAATATAAAAACAAACATAAATACTTAAGAAAAGTTACCCGAATACGGCAGTTGATTCAGAAATCGTATCTTCCGGACATTACAACTTCTTTAGCAAAACCGACTTCCGAGATTTTCTCGAGCATTACAACGATACTAAAACTACATTATTACGGCGTAAGGCCTTATTTACAACTACTACTAAAAATTAAAAAGAAAAGAGAAGGAGATATATATATATATAGATGTTATATATATATTTTGGTACATCTCGAATGCTTTCGATGTCGCTCCTTATATAGACAAATTGGTAAAGGCCGGACCGGTCCGGTATTAGGCCGGCTCGGTCCGGACTAATGATGATCCCCACTTCCATGATTAATTCAAAGCATGTGCGGCGAAGATATTTATATATATATAATTATATATAACTTGTAAAATTCATATCTCGAGTTCGGACCTCCAAAAATCGCAAACGAAATGCCAAAATTAAGATCTCGAGAAACTCTACAACTTTCATGAAGGACTCTTCTCCAGATAACGCTTTCTTGATAACCTCGTGTTCCTCCGAAGCTTTTACGGGATTTTTCTTAATCCAAATCGATTAGCCACTTGATCACCATGTTTAAGTTGTAGACCTCCAATCTTCATAATTTAAATTGCATTGGAACACTCTTGGAAAAATCTACAACTTTCGTGAAGAACACTTTTTTCGAAAATATCATTTTGATGAGCCATTCGTTTGTCGAAGATATTTCTCTATTATTACTTATCCAGATTGGTTGGCCACTTATCCACTTAAGCTATTCAATTGACCATTTAAACTTGTGGCACTCTCTAAATCATTCAGAGATATGATTAAACTTCAATATGTCGATTCTCAGGGTCTTGGTTTATAAATCTGCAATAAAATACCACAAATACCCACGTAAATCTGACACGACACTCCGATTTACTAAAATCGGTACAAAATTACAACTTTTTATTATTATTACTAACTTTTACTACTAACTATTCTAATTAACATTTTATATCATTTATACCATAATTTCATATATTTTATATAGAATTCGTTGATAAAACATAATAATATAACGTATTTTTAATCATATAAAAATAATACATCAAGTACATGCCACAAGCTCAAGTGAACCAAGCGGGTAATCGACCGGTGAGACTTTTTAGAGACTATGTGACACCAATGGCTACCACGGGCCATAGTCCTATTCGAGTACCCAATGTTGCGGCTAATAACTTGGACATAAGGCAACACACTTGGCACCTACTTGCGAATAATGCCGAGTTCGAAGGAATAGCTACGGATGATCCAAATACCTTCATCAATAGTTTCCTAGAGGTATGCAAGACGGTGAAGATCAATGGGGTTAGTGAGGAGGCGATTCGGCTACTTTTGTTTCTTTTGCTGTAAAGGAAAGGTAAGGGAGTTGTATTCATCTTTGGCTCATGATTCCCTCCATACTTGGGACCAAGTTGCAAGTGAATTTTTGCTCAAGTACTTTCCACCATCAAAGGCCCTTGATCTTAAGTCCGACATCTCTAATTTTGAGCAACTAGATGGTGAAGATTTATACGAGGCATGAGATTTTTTTAAGACTATTTACGAAGATGCCCTCAACATGGATTCAAAGCATGGGACCAAGTGCACTTATTTTTATAGAAATTTGGATGGTAATTCAATGCAACAACTAAATGGGGCATGTGGAGGATCCATTATGGATGTGGAACCGGCGGTAGCATTGGCCACCATTGAGAGGATTTGTGAAAACAATAGGCAATGGAGTTCGGGAAGAAGGCAATTGAAGCATAAAAAGCCACTCGTGACCTCCATGGTAGATGAGCCCGAAAGAAACTCCGAGTGGCACAACAAGGTGTTAGCCATGGAACAAAAAGTGGACGATTTGGCTCAAGAGAATAAGAAAGCGCGTTTATGCCAACTTTGTGGTGGTGGACATTCGGCTATAGATTGTACTTCTTCAAACACACCATCACCATCTTTTATTCCAATAAAGCTTATGTAACTTCCCAAGCGAGTTCATTGTTGGCTAATCCAAATTCATTGCAACAATCTTTGATGAATATACATGCTTTGGGGCAGTTGAATGCCGGACAATTGGATTTCCACCCACTCACCACCAATGTTAATCCAGTCATTGCTCCTATGAATACATAACCTTATGATGCTAATTATGTGGGACAAGGGTGTGTCCAGCAATATGATTTTCAAGGAGTGCCTCAAAATTGGCGTGAGAATCCAAACTTAGCTTGGGGACGAAGTTCGAATCAAGGGAACCCTTCTAGACCTCAACAAGGCCCCTCATATCAAGGTCAAAAAGCTTTTCAACAACAATTCGGACTCTAACAACATCCAAATGCTCATGGAAACTACTCTCAACCTCCATCCTTTGCTCCTATTCCAAAAAAGAGTTCCACCGATACTCTTTTGGAGCAAATCAATAGAACTTTGCAAGACCACATTAGAATGAGACAATGAGGGCTGTGGGTTCTAAAAAGGATATAATTGAAGAGTTGGTTCTTGATGAAGAGCTTGGGCACAAAGCATGATGTGAAAGGGATCTCCGGGGGAAGGCTATGGAACAACAGAATGCGGGAATGGAGCATGCGAGTGAAGCTTTTAAAGGCAAAGGAAAGTCAGGTACATCTCAAACTAGCATTCCTTTTGATGTGAGTACTCTTCCTTTTCCTCCCTCTCATGATAAGAAAGCAAATGTGGTAAGTAAGAAGCAAAATCATTTTCTTGACATCTTGCGTAAGGTAGCGATAAACATTCCATTAGTTGATGCTTTAATGAACATGCCTTTGTATGCTAAATTTCTTAAAGATGTTTTATCGAAAAAGCCTAAAATGCAAAGTGTGGTTTATTGTAATGAAGAGTGTTCTACGATTTGTCAAGAGAAAATTTCGCCTAAACTTGGTAACCTCGGGAGCTTTTCAATCCCATGCATGATAGGTAGCTCTAAGAGTCTCTAGGCCCTATGTGATTTAAGAGCTAGTGTGAACCTTATGTCGTACGCTACTTATAAAGAACTTGGTCTTGATGGTATTAGAACAACTAGAATGGTTCTTTCTATGGCGGATAGGTCCATTAGGTACCCTAGAGGGATCGTTGAGAATGTGCTAGTCCTAGTTGATAAATTTGTTTTCCCGGCTGATTTTGTCATCTTAGACATGGAAACAACTCTAGGATGCCTATTTTGCTTGGTAGACCATTTTTGGTTACGAGGGGAGCCTTGCTAGATATGCGAACCGGGGAGATCACTTTGAGAGTTCACAATGAGAGCGCCGCCATCAAGGTTTATGAGCATGTATGTCATCCTTGTGATGAGTGGGGTACGAATGAGGGGATTGATAAGATAGAGGTCTTTCAAGTGAGTCAAAGCACTCAAGAGTGGCCAAAGAATGAGAAGAGTGAGTTTGATGCCGATGGGGGAAGAAAGAATCCTAATGTAAAATTTGGGGGATTCAAGTCTCGTCAAGGACTCTAAACTTGACAATCAAATCGTATAACTCCATCAAACTTCTTTCTACCCACTTTTCCACCTTTGTGTCAACGGTATAACTTTAAAGTTGACACCGTATAAGTCATCCTGTCGATCCAACGACGTAAAACAAAGGCGCTCGGGGGAGGCAACCCACCATTTCTTTATTTTTGCTTTAGTTTTTGGTGCTAGGAGTGGTCTAGGGTGATGCTTTGGGGGATCTTGGTACCGTTTTTGAGTGGTTCTTCTTCGATCCGTTGTTGGCTTGTATCTTTTTGCATGGATGTTGTTTTACTTGTTTGATTGTCTTTTCATCCCATGCGCCCCGAGTCGGTTCCCCTTTTTGGTTTCATATGATCGTGTGTGTGACTTTGCGCTCTTTTATTATATCTCGATATTTGTTGCTTGCTTCGAGTGGAACTTTCATGGATATGTCACGTACATGGTTTGCGCCTTTTTGCCGGGTTAAGCTAAGCCTTTTTCCTTTTATCATTCACACACTGAGGACAATGTTGCATTTAAAGTGGGGGGTGGTAGGTTTAGCTTTGTTATTTGATATGCTTTGTTGTTGACTTTTGCCAAAGTGTTGCATGCTTAGTGTTTGGTCACATTTTTAGTAAAAATTGATCAATTTTTTTAAAATTTCCATGGACTTGATGTTGCATTCATATGTTGAGCCTTCATGTTGATATGATAAATGGTTTAGTGAATGTTTAAATGTATGTTGCTTGGCTTACTACCTTATCTTGAAAACAGGATTTTCATGCACGTATAACTTCAATTTCATGAGCCATGGTAACTAGTGACCGATTATGGTAGGCTTAGGCACAATTCGGCTACCTAGAACTCATACCATTAACTTTGAGACAAAATAGAAAGGCCGACCTTGGTAGAGTTTGGGATGACAGTTATGGCTTTTCTTTGACCCGACCAGAGCCAAATAGCCATCCCGTGACATATTCCACAATAACCCCTTTAAGCCTTGGTAGGATGGTTAGACCCTTATCCGACCCTTGAGCCTTATTTGTGGTCTACATTCCCTTGAACACCCTACGAGTTGAGCTTAATCATTTCATTGATCACACTTGCTTAGGCAAGTGTGGGGTGGTAGAGTGGTTTGTATTCTTGATAGGAGTTGGTGTGTTTTACGAGCTATTTCATGATATTGGAGGGTAGGAGCTCGATTCATTTTATGTGTATGTGATGACCTTTGACTCAAACCTAATAAAAATTCAAGTTCAAAATCAAAAAAAGTCATGAAAGGTAAATAAAAGGTTGAGTCAAAGAAAGCCAAGTGTTTTAGGACTCGTGTATTGATTTGTATATGATGTTGGTGTTGGGGTGAGTTTTAGTGTAGAAACATGATTTCTTATACATTTTTGCCTCGTTACACTTGAGACATAGTGCGATATGGCATTTTATTTCTTGGATCATGTTTCTAGTTTCATTTTGAGCTAAGAAGGGTAGAACTAGCTATGTTTTGTATTGTTACACCCCGTGATTAAGCTTGCTCGTTTTGTTGCTATCTTGTTTATTCCCCAGAAATTCCCTTCGGTTAGCCCCGTCCCGAGCCAAACATTACAACCTTGCAAGTTCTACTCAACCTTGCTTAACCTCGGTTGGCCTTGATTAGTGGAGATGCTTATGAAGTATGAGCCTATGGTGTAGTCACAATAACCTAGCATCCATAATCCAAACCGGTAAACCATGGTAAATGTAGGAGAAGCTATTCAATAACTCACATCCTATTTTCTTGATAACGTATGGTTAAGTTGCATGCATTTACTCTTTTACTTGTCGGTTATCATTGATATGTGATTGGCTTGACCTACGCGTATAACGTTGACTCTTTGGTTTCTTTTAAAACGCTCATTTTGCTCGAGGGCGAGCAAACGCTCCACCTTGGCAAACTTTCCCCCAATGGAAAAATGCTGCTTCCATTTTCTCCTTTAGGCGCCTGTCACTCGGGAAGTACCGACCAAGTGCAAGCAATGTTGGAAATTGATCTTCATAACCACCTTTGTCAACATGTCTGCCGGATTGTCTACAGTCCCTTCGTCTACTATTTCCCGAACAAAGTGATATCGAACATAGATTTGCTTGGTGCGACCATGATGGACTTGATTCTTTGCCAGACATATGGCACTTTGACTGTTGCAGAAAATTTCAATATTCTCTTGACGAATCCCTAAGTCCTTCACCAAATTAAGGAGCCAAATGCCTTCCTTAAATGCTTCGTGATTGCATATACTCGCCTCCGTGGTAGACAAAGCGACTATTGACCGTAGCGTTGATCTCCGCCTATCTTGGTCCTCCTGCCATGGTAAACACGTAACCAGTCATTGATCGATGCTTGTCTAAATCACCAGCATAATCTGAATCGACGTATCCGACTAGACGATTGACATTCGTCTTGCCTTTCTGGAAATTCAAACCAATATCCCAGTTCCATGAATGTACCGTAAAATCCATTTACTACTTGCCAATGTCCTTTACCAGGGTTGTGCATATATCGGCTTACCATGCTGACAACATGAGAAATGTTTGGCCTTGTACACACCATTGCATACATCAGAGCGCCAACTGCATTTGCATATGAAATAGAATCCATTTGCCTCTTCTCTGCTTCTGTTTTTGGAGACATAAATGCACTCAAGTTGAAATATGGGGCCAACGGAGTACTTATGTTAACGGTGATTTTTACGGTTTATACGACTTTATTTCGTAGCAATTTCCTTTGTGTTTTATTACTTTTTATGGAAAATTAAGTGTTTAAATGATTTATTGAAAGAATGCGTATGGAAATGATTTAAATGCAAAGTTGAGCTAATTTCGTGATTTTATTGATAATTATCTATGGTTTTACACTTTGCGTGTTTTTATAGTTTTGTAGGTACGCGAACATGTCATAAAAGGAGATCTAAACGGAAGGAAGAAGATGCAAGTCAAACTTGAAATGGAGATGGACGGGCGTTTGAAGGGATGGACGAGCGTCTAGAGGAGCCACCTGATTCAGAGTATTGATGGATTTCAGTGGACGAGCGTTCATAAATGCATAGGACGGGCGTCTGATATGACTCGGCCCGACTCGAAGATTTTATACACCCTGGACGGGCGTTCACCATTCTAAACGGGCGTCCAGTTCGCCGCCTCAGCTAAAGCGACATTGAATCTTATAAATAGTCGTGTTTTTTGAACCCTAAAATATATAGAATTCCATCCCTGGCCGCCCCAGGCCCCTTGGGGGCGACTTTGCTGCTTCCTCTTGCTACCATAAACATAGTTTTATCGACTTTTTATTTATATACCAACGATGAGTAGAGGCTAGGCGATTTGAACGAGCTTTGTGAAGCCATCTCTGCAACATCTTGATTTCTTCTTTGGGATTGTTTTGTGAGTTTTAAATAAAGTTTGTTTCTTTATTATGTTCATATTGTTATGCAATTTAAATCGAGAGATGGTTGCGATTTGATGTTTAACGTTTGATGAGAATCGTTGTTAGACTTAGATCACCGTAGTAAAGATTAGATTTTTAACCTAAAAATAACGAGAGTTGTTAGGTTAAATTCTAGGTTGCTAGATTGAGAGATCTTACACCTTTGTTATGAAAGCGTTAATCTTTAAGATCGAGAGATGAGAGATTAACAGGCGAATTATCTAAGAGATTAGAAATTCATACTTTTGATAGGTGAACGACAATCTTCATTAAATCTTCACTAAACAATCTAGAGAGAAAGTTGAGGGTTGTGAGATCGGTGGATCATTGCTTGTTCGTTTTCAATTTATTTGTTATCATCTTAGTAATTTTATTATCTTTTTAGAATAGTTATTTTCATTAGTTTGGCTCGTAACTATCTTTCCTGGCTTTGGATTCTAGATCCTCTGTCCAGTTTATTGTTTTCGTTTTTTTAGTTCTGTTTTGTTTTATTTTCCGTGACAACTTTAGAGAAATTAAGAACTAGACTAACCTCGATTCCCTGTGATTCGACTCCGGTTGTAACTACTATACTACGATCCCTGCACTTGAGGTAAACCGGATTATTTTATTACTTGTTCGTTTTTCATTGCATAAAATCCGAGACAACTTACAGGTTTTGTCTTGTCATCCATACGAAACCTCTGAAGTATATTTTTCAGATACTGAGTCTGTGTCAAACAGACTGTGCCATTCAACTTGTCTCTATGGATTTCCATTCCTAGAACCTTTTTGGCCTCTCCAAGATCTTTCATCTCAAACTCTGAACTCAGTTGAGCCTTCAATTTGTCGATCTCCACCTTGCTCTTAGAGGCAATCAGCATATCATCAACATATAAGAGCAAATAGACAAATGTACCATCTCGGAGCTTCATCAGGTAAACACAATGATCAAACTGACTGCGTTTGACTTTTGTTTCTTCATAAAGCTATCAAAACGTTTGTACCACTGTCTTGGAGACTGCTTCAAACCATAAAGTGATTTCCTCAGCTTGCAAGCCCAGTTTTCATGGCCTGCAACTTTGAATCCTTCAGGTTTTGCCATGTAGATCTCCTCATCCAAAGTTCCATGCAGAAATGCAGTTTTGACATCAAGTTGAGCAAGCTCAAGGTCGTATTGTGAAACCAAAGCTAGCAGCATTCGTATAGATGAATGCTTAACAACGGGTGAAAATATCTCATTGTAGTCGATACCTTCCTTCTGAGCATAGCCTTTTTCTACCAGTCGAGCATTGTATCTAATATTGTCACTGCCAGGAGCACTATCCTTCTTGGCATAGACCCATTTGCAACCGATCGCCTTCTTGCCTTTTGGAAGTGGAACAAGCTCACAAGTCTGATTCTGATGAAGAGATTGCATCTCTTCCTCTATTGCCATCTTCCAATTTTCATTTCCCACACTTTTCTCAGCTTTTTTGAAGTTGTATGGAATATTATCTCCAGTAATTAGAAGAGCATATGCTACCATGTCAGTGTATCGAGAAGGTTTCTGAATATTTCTTTTCGGTCTACTAGTTGCAATAGATTCTGGTTGTCTATCCTTGGTGTAAGTTCTGAAACCTCCACCTCAACAAAGCTATCATTCTAATATTCCAATTCGTCTTCAGGTGATTTAGCTGCATTTTCGTGATTCGTATGAATCTCAAAATCCACCTGCTTATAAGAATTCGGATTATCATTCTCCTTTTTTTGTGATGTCTGTTTCAACATCATAGACTCGTCAAAAGTGACATCTCGACTTAAAACAATCTTCTTTGATTCGGGTCCCAGAGGCGGAACGCCTTTACTCCTTCACTAAATCCCATGAAAAGAGCTTTCTTGGCTCTTGGATCTAGTTTTGACTCTATTACATGATAGTATGCATGACAACCAAATATACACAAAGAATCGTAGTTAGAATCAACTTTCCCAGACCATACCTCTTTTGGAATTTTTCCTTCAAGTGATGCAGTTTGTAGTCTGTTTATGATATAAGAGGCATAAGATAACGCCTCTCCATAATATGCCTTGCTTAATCCAGATTGAGATAGCATGCATCGAACTTTATCAACAAGAGTTTGATTCATCCGTTTAGCAACACCATTTTGTTGTGGTGTTCTTGGTACAGTGAAATGTCTGACTATACCTTCTTCCTGCCATACTTTCTTGAATGGATCTGACTTGTATTCTCCACCATTACCAGAACGGAGCCTCTTGATTTTTCTTCCTGTCTAAGTCTCGATCATTTTCTTCCAAGTAAGAAAGATGTCCAGAACTTCATGTTTGTGCTTCATGGTATACACCCAGACATATCTTGAAAAATCATCAATGAATGTAACAAACCAATGTTTACCTCCCAGTGAAGCATTCTAAGACGGTCCCCAAACATCATTGTGCACATAGTCCAATGCTCCTTTGGTTTGATGGATGGCGGTGCCAAACTTGACTCTTGTTTGTTTGCCAAAGACACAGTGTTCACAAAAGTCAATTTTTCCACCCTTGTCACCCTTTAGTAAACCTTTACTCACAGGGTTTTGCAAAGTTTTTTCACCAACATGCCCTAAGCTCATGTGCCAGAGCCTTGACGTATCAGATGAACTCTCTTCGGTGTCAGTGGAGATGGATGCTCTTCCGAGAACTGTATGGGCGTCGAGGTAATAAAGATTTCTTTCTCTATTACCTTTCATGGCTAACAATGCACCTCTTACTACCTTCAAAGCTCCACCTTCCAGGGTTATTTTGTAACCCTTGAATTCTAGAGTCCCTAGATATAAGATTTTTCTTCAAACCAGGCATACCTTACATCTGTAAGTCTTCTGATGTACCATCGTGCATCTTCAACCGTACTGATCCAATGCCTTTTGTTTGACAAGCATTGTCATTTCCCATAAGGACAACTCCTCCATCTATCTCCTCGAAGCATGAAAACAATTGTCGATCTGGACACATGTGGTGAGAACATCAGAATCTAGAATACAGAATCCATCTTTCAGATGAATTAGCTGAAGAAGATGCGGTGAATTCCGTGTCTCCATCTTCTGTCTTTTCTGCCAAATTTGCAGTAGACTTGTCCTTATTTGGACAATCCTTCTTCTAGTGCCCCTTTTGACGACAATTCGCGCATTCATCATTTTCAGGTCGTCTTCGAGAGTCTTCTCTTGACTTTGAGCGAGCACGTCCAAAAAATTTCACTGATTTGTTGTTTGAACGACCTCTCGATGCCGTCAGAGCTTCTGATGTAGTATCTGCATGATCATGTTGATCCTTCTTCCGATACTCATTATTCACCAGTGCATTTGAAACATCAATGAATTTAACCTCGCTTTTACCGTATAACAGAGTTGTGGTTAAATTTTCATAAATTCTGGCAGAGAATTCAACAACAAAAGTGCCATGTCTTCATCCGTAATCTCCACATCCAGGTTCTGCAAATCCGTAAGAATCTTGTTGAAATTATCCAGATGCTCAATCATGGGCATACCTCTTTTGTACTGAAAACGAAAAAATCTTCTTTTTCCGGTAGAGACGATTCTCTACGCTTTTCATCATATACTTGTCTTCCAGTTTCTTCCAAAGAATTTTTGCCATAGTCTCCTTCATGACAAAATACTTTTGCTCCTTTGCTAAGCACAATTGGATTGTGCCACAAGCTTGTTGGTTGATGAAATCCCAATCTTCATTTGACATGTCTGTAGGTTTGAGACCTAAGGCCACATCGGTTCCTACCCGGAATAAAAGATCTGAAACTTCACATTGCCACATACCAAGTTGTTGGTGCCGTCAAATTTCTCCACCTCAAACTTTGTATTGGACAACATATTACTCCTCATTGAACCGCTAGTGATTTTTTCTTCTGCAACTTCTGAAATTGATTGATTGTCAGCCATTTGAAATAATCACAAACATCGTTTCTCCATTTTTGAGACCCCAAATGGAAAAACAGAGCCCGTAAATGAACTCAGAACGGTCCAATTAGCTAGGAACCTACCAAACTTTACAAAGAAAACTGATCCAAATTGACCAATATTTCAATTCGGTCCAATTTTGGTATTAGCCACCGGTTTAATTCTTGGTCAAAGAATTTATAAGAAAAATTTGACCGGGTTGGGTCAAAGAGGCTGACCCGGTCAACTCTTTCTTCTCCATCCGTCTCCTGCAAATTTGAGAGAATGCAATTTAACGCCGAGAAAAAAACGGGAAACTTCCGAAATCAATATCTTGCAATTCGAAGGTCCGTTTTTCACACCGTTTGAAGCATCAGACTCCTGGGAACGAGGGCTATCGGATGAAATCAACAGAAAACAATTTCCAGCAACTTTACATTCCGGCTTTCTTTAACAAACCATGGCTCTGCTACCAATTTGTTGTGCGGAAACACCCGAAACGAAAGTAAAAACACAATGGAATATAAATGGAAGAACAAGAACACAGATTTAACGTGGTTTGGCAATTCGCCTAAATCCACCGGAAACAACAATTTTCAGATTAGAGAAAAAATTACGCACACAAATTTATCTCTCAGAATCCTCACTCTGTACTGAAGCTAATACTTAGCTGAAAATGGGGATTAGATTACAATGAGGAAAAGGTAGTTTATATAAGAGAAGATGGTGTCATATTTTCTTCCGTAGAATAACTTTTAGCAGCCATGGGAGACTTTTCCAAGAGCCATCATTTGAACAGCTAACCACATGCTTGAAATGAGCCACAATTCCAACACTTTATGGCGTTTTAGCTTCAAAATTAGTTTAAGTGTAAGTGACGAACATTCCACTTCAAGCCTGGATTTGATTGACTTACGGAATGAATTTCCGGGAGCTTAAAAACAGTTTTGGAAACTACTAACATAATAGTTGATGTGGCCGCCGTCCGGTGGCCGGTGGCTTGTGGCCTGGGCCGGCCCGACCCTGGATTTAACTTTTTGGTCCAGCCCAACATTTTAAAGTTCTGAATTAATGTAAACACGTTCATGCATCACGGAACTGAGCCGAAGCAGGCACCAGTTCTTATCGAACTTGTGTTGGAACAAAGCATCTGTTCAGAATTCTGTTCATGAGCATAATTGTATCTATTCAAAATTCGGTTATTCCCAACAAACTTCCAATCCTGAAAAGTTGCTTCCTCTACCAAAGGCTGTCATAATGCCTATATAATCCAATACATGAAATGAATACAACACAAATTTTCCGCACATTCTGAAACTTTGCAGAATTAAGAAAACACTTTCCTTAAACAGAAACTTTGCATACATTTTTCTGCACAATCATTAGTCAGAGATATCAAGGATGGATCATATCGTTGCTTGTTTCCATCTAAGTGCGAAGATCAGAACAAAATAGATTGTTGTATCTTGGAAGACATGTTGTAATATTCGTGTGCACATAATCGGGGCAATAATGACTCAAGGACAGAGTTCTAAACTCGTATCAATCTGAATAAGTTTTCGTTTTACTCTTGCTTTTTGCATTTTTGATTTTATATGTTTTATGTCTTTGTATGAATAAAACTCATATTGCAGATTTAAAATCTTCTTTAGAAGTTTATGTTTTTGTGATTGGATAATTGCTGCATGTGAATATTTCTGAATTACAAAATCAGCACTACCAACAACAAAGTTTTGGCTATCAAAATTCTACGAGTAGCTGGAAACCATATTTCTAACACAACTTACTTAAAACACATTTTTATAACATCTATCACAGTATTATTTTGTAATTTGACACGTTTGTTAATTTACTTTTCAATCCACTAGTGTATATTTTATCGGCTTAAACTAATTTTGATAAATGTCAAACATTCATATAGTGTTAAATGGTATATATATGATTCTCTTAAGGTCTTAAACTAATCTCATCCACCCTTAAATAATTACACTTTTCCGACATTCCCGTGTTTCGAATACATCGAAATCTCCGTAGTCAGGCATTTCTTTATACAAAGATAGCAACAATGATTAAGCAAATACATCATAAATCATACCCAAAATTAGGGATATTCGAAATTAGCATTTAAGGCCTATATAATAGCAATACACTACTTAATTTTTAAAGATAGCAACAATGATTCCGAAAAGTATTCTCTGAATACAATCGGTGAATTTCACAACCGAAAATGAATTATATTGAATCCCGAAAATTGAATTTCGACAATGAATTTTGAAAATTAGTGAATTTCGACGGTGAATTTCGAATTTCAGTGAATTTAAACAGAGATTTCGAACACAAGTGAATTTCGACAGTGAATAAATAGTTTTGTCCTTTATGCAAAAGTTTCAAAAGATCGTCCTTCTTCGATTTGAAAATATTTATCCTTCTCCCTCATTCCCCCTTTTTTTTTATCCTTCGTTCTTTAAAAAAAAGACTACATATTACGCTATTTAATTAAAAAAGAAAAACATAGACAGTCTCCTTTTCCAAACTAAACATTTCAATAACCCATCTGCATTGATTTTCTTTTTCCTTTCGGCAACAAGTGAACAAGTGCCTAGGATTAATGAACAAGTGCTAACCAACAATAAAATATACTATAAAAACTATTTCAACCGGTACAAACAAAAATACATAACATATAATATATATATATATATATATATATATATATATATATATATATATATATATATATATATATATATATATATATATATATATATATATATATATATTGTTTTATAAAATTTTATTATAAATTTTTTACGTGATTAATGAACAAGCTAGCATATTTTTTGTCAATTAACAAGCCAATTTCTTGCAAGGAGTGGCAATTGCGTTGGCAATGTACCTCTTCATTGCAAATGTTGTGGCTGAACATCAATACCATAATCATCCCCCTCCTCCTTACATTCACAAGTCACCCCCACGGCCCCACCGCTATCACACTCGCCGCCACCACCACCATCCAGTGGCGAATCTAGGAAAAAAATTCAGTGATGTCACCCGCCACAAAAATGTAGTAACCTTAAAAAATTTCGGGTTGGATAGGTAATTAGGTCAAAATTTCCGAGTCGAAACCGGGTTGGACGGGTAATTAGATCAAAAATTGATTTTTTTTTTTACCAAAACGACGTCGTTTCGGATTTTTTTAAAATAAAGTTGAGTGGGGTCACGTGACCCCCTTGGGTCGGTGGATCCGCCAATGCCACCACCACGTAATGCTTGCAAGTCACCACCCCTGCCATCTCCATCGCCGCCTCCTCCAAATGTATTGAAATCACCACCTCCGCCTTTCTTGTCACCACCACCGCCACCTTTCTTGTCATCACCACCACCACCTATGCCCTTCTTTTGTACGTAGTAAAGGCGCGTGGGAATCTCTTCCAACATCTTGTCATAACCATCACCACCACCACCACCTCCTTTCTTATCATCACCACCACCTCCGCCTTTCTTGTCATCACCACCACCGCCCCTATCTTCATCTCCACCTCCACCATTGCCTTCACCGTATGTCTAAAAGTCTTATCCGTCACCTTTACCATCACTGCTTCCTCCTTATAATTATAAATCACCGCCGCCTTCATTGCCCTCTCCCTGACAACTTTAAGTTTAAAATCACCCCTTCCCTGCTACTAATTAATTACCTATACCACCAAACAATCTAATCATCATTATTTATTAGGATCAGTGTTTCATTCATCATATATGTAGCATTTAATTATATGTATTCATCTGAGTTTTGTCTAGAAACTGTTTTATTGTGAAAATACGAAGCCCCTTGCTTATAAAAACAATTAAGGAGAAACTCAGAGAATAAAGAAGTTTCATGCACTTGATCATCATATGTTTTCGTTTTTATTATTATAAAATATCATCTTGCGAGACCTTTTCTTTGTAATTCCTGGTGCCCATATCAAATGCTATTGTTCGTTATTATACACCTATTATAAAGCTTATATTAATCTATCGTTAATTACTCTTAATTCATTCATATTTAACAATGGTGATGACATCTAGTAATGTGTAATTATTCACAAGAGTCATTGTCTTTGATGACAATCTTTCATATGAAGCGGTTACCATGTAAATATTATTCTTTTGCATACGTAATATCCACATAGTCATTATCGGAGTGTCAGATCATCCTTTTATATATGTGAAACAGTTACCATGTAATTAAAATCCTTTTGCATTCTCAATGTTCGTATAGACATAATTCACGTGTTAGATCATCAACAACTATATATTAACATTTGAATATAACATTCCCTCGAAGAGAGCACTTCGTTTTCTCTTTACAAATACTTTTGAGAACAAATCATTACTTGTAAGATTGTATTTTCTCTGGATCTATTCCTAGCATTGGAAAATGTAAATTTTGGACGAATGACATAAATCCTACACGTAATTCCATATCATATTCAATCACCCCTACATGTTTGTCTCTTCACGGGGAAACCTGAATAGAGTCAAAATGTGACAATCCATACTGCAATATATGGCGATCTCGATATGCGAAAAATTACACAATCTCCACATATTTGTGTTACTTTTAGAAATATGTAGGTCATCCAACATACATATTCAACAATACACGTCCGAATACCTTTCTAACCGTCAACATACTTTGATATATGAGATCTATCACTATCTTACTGAGATATAAGAAACCTGATATGTGCTAATTTAATAGTATTAATAATGTCATATTTATTAACACTTCAACTACAGATATTTGACAATTTAATCTTTTATTGTGATTCGATATCTTAATATTTCTATGATTCACTATCATGGTTAGATTTTAAGGACGTTTTTGCATACAATTTAAATTAGTTTAAACCAGATAATAACAACAACAACACAGTGCCAATTTTATTGATAATAATGATGTGTAATTAACGGACCCCACTCATACACCTAAGACCTTGCACATACACATTCTCATCATACTTAACGTGAGCAAAGCCTTAGTCAACGGATCTGCTATATTATATTTCATATGAGCTCTATCTTTTTTTTTAAGGGTATTTGAGCTCTATCAATCTATTGAGAATTAAATATTAATTCTAGATAGATTTGTCTTATCCAAAACTAGTGACACTTGTCACAATCTTGTATTAGCCACTTTGTATGTGTGTGTAACTACCATGTGAGGTATATCACTATATGTGTGTGTACTACACACAATATCTAAACATAAGAAATATTATCCTATCTGTTAGATTCTGTTTTCTTCTATCTTGGTATCGGAGCTGAGGTTCGGCCATGGCCACCTCCGGTTCGTCTCCGGAAGTCCAACAAACATACCACCTTCAACTGCCGTTTCTTCAACTGGTATAGGTCCTTCATCCACCACTGGACCTATCTCAGCTGCTGTTTCCACCACTGGCTGGCCGGATGGCACTGTTACAGGCATTCCGGTTGCTGGTTTGTCAGCCTCCAGTATAACGTCTCTACCTCCGATCTCCGGCATGCAGTTTGGTTGATCAGAACCCTTTAATCCTCTAGCTGGTTTACGCTCAAATCCACCATTTTGAGCTCAAATCCACCATTTCTAAGCTCAACACCGCCATACCTGGGATCTGTAAGTCCACACACATCTAGCTCTCTTCTTGCTGCACCATTCTCTGGAAATCTCAACCAGAGCTGCACTGTTAAACTTGATCGAACAAATTACTTACTCTGGTGTTATATTATCTTACCTATCATTCGGGGTCACAAGCTGGAAGATCATCTTCTTAGTCATATGTCTGTTGTAGCTGAGTTTTCGTCCAGGTCCTTGTTTCACTCTCCCTATGTTTCTGATGATTGGATCACTAAGGATAACTTGTTAATGGGATGGTTACTCAGTTCTATGACTGAACAAGCTTTATCTGAAGCTGTTGGTTGTGTTAATGCTCATGAAATATGGACAACACTAGAAAATCTATTCAATAGTAGATATGAAGCTCGAATGTTGGAGTACAAAGATGGATTGGCTAAAGCATCGAAAGGATCTAAATCGATGTCAGATTATCTGTCTCAGATGAAGTCTTATTCTGATTGTCTCACTGCTGTAGGCTACCCCATTTCTAAATCTGAATTGAGTTTGGCTACTCTAGGTGGTTTGGATCGTGATTATGAATCTGCCATTGTTAACATCACTTTTAGAGTAGGAGCTCTCAGTTGGCAAGATGGTCAGTCCCAGTTGATGATACATGAAAGGTTGATTGCTCGATTGAATCCTACTGTAGGATCTGGCCTGGTTCATCCATCAGCTAATTTTGCTCCAAATGGTAGGCCACCTTGCAATTACAACTCTGGTCGAGGCAGGTCCAATTGAAGAGGAGGAAGAGGTGGAAGAGGAAGAAATAATAGTGGTGGTACAAGGAACAATTCTAGGAACAAAATGGTTTGTCAGCTCTGTGGAAAAAATGGTCACATTGTCACTTCCTGTTGGCACAGGTTTGAGGAAGACTTTGTTCCTCCAAGCAACAACAACAATAGTGGAAGCCCTAAACAAGTATCTGCCTATGTTGCTACTTCACAGTCAGTCAGTGATCCAGCTTGGTATATGGATAGTGGGGCTTCAAATCACTTGACATCAGATCTTAATATATATAACCTCCATCTTAGTGCAGGTTACAATGGTTCAGAGTCCCTAGCAGTTGAAAATGGTGAGAAGTGTCCTATACTTCATATTGGCCAGTCCTCTTTTCCTACACATTGTCCACACACAACTCTTTTACTTAAAGATCTTTTACATGTTCCTTCCATTACCAAAAAATTGATTAGTTTGTCTAAACTACTTGCTGATAATCCTCTTTCTGTTGATTTTACTTCTGATTCTTGTTATGTTAAGGACAAAAGCACAGGGACACTGCTTCCCACATGATCTCTCAATGATGGCTTGTATCAGTTTGTGACTCCCTCCACAAGCAAGACCTCCCTTCACTCCAAGAACTCCAGCTCTCTTTCTCAGTTCAATACAATAATCAAGTGTCTAGGTTTAGTCAATCTATGTTAGAGCCTTGTAGTGCTCAGTTAAGTTCTTTGAATGTTAACAAAGATCCTAATGTTTGGCATAAGAGACTAGGTCATCCTTCCAAACAAGTGTTAGGACACATTTTGAAATCTTGTAATGTTGATCTTAATGAGAATTTGAATTTTTGTGATGCTTGTCAGTTTGGTAAAGGTCATGCTCTTTCCTACCCTGTGTCTGATTTCCATGCTGATAATTTTCTTGATTTGGTTTACTCTGATGTTTAGGGACCATCCCCTGTAAAGTATGGTTCTGGTTTCCTGTACTATGTCCATTTTATTGATGATTGGTCAAGGTATACCTGGATCTTCCCTTTAAAAGCTAAATCTGAAGTCTTCTATTTGTTTGTCCAGTTTAAAACCCTCGTTGAAAACCAATTTTCCAAAACCATTAAATGTTTACAATCAGACTGGGTGGGTGGGTATAGATCCTTAGAGTCTTATTTAAAGCAGCATGGCATTCAGTTTAGGCACCTTTGTCTTCATGCTCACCAACAAAATGGAAGAGCTGAAAGAAAACATAGACATATAGTGGAATTAGGCCTCACTTTACTTGCACAAGCATCTCTTCCTTTAAAATTCTGGTGGGACAGTTTTGTTGAAGCTGTCACCATTATTAATATCTTGCATACACCTGTCCTTCAAAACAAGTCTCCTTATGAAATTCTATTCCACAAGCAACCCGACTACAAGTTCTATAAAGTGTTTGGTTGTTCCTGTTTTCCTCACTTAAGACCCTTTCTTCATCCAAATTCAGGTTTCACACCAGAAAGTGCACTTATCTAGGTGTTAGTCCTCTTCATAAGGGGTATAAATGTCTTGACAGTAGTGGTAGGATCTTTATCACCAAGAATGTTGTTTTCAATGAGTTAGAATTTCCCTTTGAAACTGGTTTTGCCCAAGGGCCTCACAAGGAAGTTCTAGCTGCTCCAGATGTGTCCAATTGGTTTTCTATCCCTATGTCTAAGTTACAATCTATTCAAGAAGCATCTCCACCTGTGGAACACAATGCCCCTGATGCTACACAACTACCATCTCCCTCACCACAGGTACAATCTACTTCCTCTCATAATTTGTCTAGCACTGCCACTGCTAGTATCACTCCTACACATAATAGTTTCTCACCCCTGGCTTTATATGATTCACCAGATGATGACTTTATTCCTGAGTTAACAGTTTCACACACATCACAGTCTACACCTCCTGTCACATCCTATCCTACACCCCCTGTCACATCTAGTCATGCACCTCCTATCACATCAAATCCATCTACACAAGGCCATCACATGCAGACACGGTCCAAAAGTGGAATATTTAAGCCTAAAACCTACTCCATCCAATTACAATCCACCACACTTCCTACTCACCTTTCTGAACTACCAAGGTCAGAAGCATTGTCTTGAACTGAATGGAAGCCAACCCTTAACAGCAGAGTTTGATGCCTTGCACAAAAATGAAACCTGGATACTTGTGCCTCCTAGTTCCAGTCAGCACCCTGTAGGTTGCAGGTGGGTATTTAAACTTAAAATGAAGCCTGATGGAACTATCCTCAAACATAAAGCAAGGTTGGTGGCTAAGGGTTTCCATCAAACCTATGGAGTTGACTTCACAGAGACTTTCAGTCCTGTTGCAAAGGCATCTACTATTAGACTTGTTCTGGCCTTAGCAGTGAACAAGAACTGGCACATTCATCAAGTTGATATTGATAATGGTTTCCTTAATGGAGCTCTGGTGGAGGATGTGTATATGGATCAACCTGAAGGCTTTGTTGATACTCAAAAGCCTCATTATGTGTGCAAACTTAAAAAGGCTCTCTATGGCCTTAAACAGGCTCCAAGGGCTTGGTTTGAAGCCCTGAGGTTACAGATGTTGGAATTGGGGTTTCCACCAGTCTGTCTCTGATTCATCCCTTTTTATTTTCAGAACTGACACTAGTCTCTTGTATGTACTTGTTTATGTGGATGACATCTTAGTTACAAGGAACTCCTAAGATCTGATACATAAGCTTGTCATATTGCTACACCCCATATTCTCTCTTAAGGATCTTGGTCCTGTGGCTCACTTCTTAGCATGGAAGCACACATGAATTCTGATGGTTTGTATTTGACACAAGGACATTATGCCTCACAACTTTTGAAGAAACTGCAGCTTGATCATATTAACCCTTGTACTACTACTATGGTACCCGGTGCACATTTACTACCTGATCAGAGAGAACCTATGCATTCTCCAAGGATATATAGAAGTGCAATTGGAGGACTTCAATATTTGACCTGCACAAGACCTGATATAGCATATTCTATTAACTATCTCAGTCAGTTTATGCAGCAACCTACTAAAGATCATTGGCATGCTCTCAAGAAGCTTCTAAGATATGTCAAAGGCACTTTGCACTATGGCCTCATGTTTAAAGCTGGTGGAACACTTCAGTTGGTTGGTTTCTGTGATGCAGATTGGGCATGCTACCCTGCTGATAGAAAATCCTTTGCAGGATATTGTGTGTTTGTTGGTGGATCATTGGTTTCTTGGAGTTCCAAGAAACAAAATGTTGTGTCCAAGTCTTCAGCAGAGTCAGAATATAGGGCTCTAGCCAACTTATCCTCTGAATTATTCTGGATCAAATAGCTTCTGACAGAAATAAGGATTTCTGTACCTAAAGCTCCTATTGCCTGGTCAGACAATCTGAGTGCTATCTATCTGGCTCACAATCCAGTCTACCATGCAAGAACAAAACATATAGAAGTGGACATTCACTATGGGAGGAATCAGGTTATCAACCAATAGTTATCAGTGCAGTTTGTACCCTCTTCCATGCAGCTTGCTGATGCTCTCACCAAAGCACTACTAGGGCCTCGGCTGGAAAATCTCAGAAGCAAACTGAATGTTGTCATTGTTCCCACATTCAGTTTGAGGGGGCATGTCGAGAATTAGATAGTAATTCTAGATAGATTTGTCTTATCCAAAACTAGTGACACTTGTCACAATCTTGTATTAGCCACTTGGTATGTGTGTGTAACTACCATGTGAGGTATATCACTATATGCGTGTGTATTACACACTATCTAAACATAAGAAATATTATCCTATCTGTTAGATTCTGTTTTCTTCTATCTCAATCCTTACATCTTTTATATCAATGATTTCATGAATTAAATCATAATGCCCAATAATATTCTTGAATCCTTGATTAAACATGCATTTGCTCATTTTCCAGAGCAATTTCCCCATATATGTCATAGTATAAAGTCACAAAAACAACAATGGATGAATCAATACCTATAAGTGATAAACTTTTTGATCCAAACCGTTTTCTTTTCCACTATAATGATGCAATGTACTCAGCATACACTGTAGAATCAACAAGGAACTTTTCCAAATCACTACTTTACCATTAAATGTTAGCACGAACCCACAATGTGACTTGCTATCATCTTTGTCAGATTGAAAGCTCGCATCTCTTAAACTGCGAACAACTACTTCTAAATTCCATAAATTAGGAACATATCCTTACTTATTCTTAATTACTTAAGGATGTTCTTGACAATCTTTAGCCAAATACGCATACCACCAGCTCAAACTACAATGTAATCCAGTTAACGCTTGTCAAAAAATTAAGTCCATATGCAAACAACCCAATGACCCTCACCTAGGTCTTTTGAAACCAACTTGTGACACTCAAAAGGTATGATGCATTTAGCCAAGTGCACAACCATACATGATAGATCAAATGGTAGATGCATACTTGATCTTAATTTCCCATGCATGCCTTTTCGTCCTTTCTCTAATGATACATGTGACATGTCCTTAGATAGATAGATCCCACGAGTCATGGGCAAAAGTCATCTCTTATATTTATCCATGCTAAACCACTTTAGCATCTTATCTACATAAGTGGACTCTGACAAACCTAAACACCTCTTAGATCTATCTTTATGAATCTTTATTCTCATAAACTATGCTGCCTCGATCACCCTAGTCCTTCAAGGAGAAGTTTTTTGATATCCAAAATTTCATAGACTATAACATAAGAATGTCATTTCCTTAAAGAAACGACATGCAGGGGCGGAGCCAGGATTATGGTTTAAAAGGGCGGAATTCTAAATGACTTGTCGTAGATAATAACCGTATAATGTAAAAGTGTTTTCATTGATTGATTTGATTGAATGAGAATACAATTATATAGTTGCCAATATACTTGGGCAACAATTCAATGAATAATAAATAATAAATGCGAAAATAATAATGATTAACAAGAATTATGCGGAGTCATCTAGAGTAGTCTCAACACGCCCTCGCAATCCCACGGGAACGGAGAGGACGTGAAGATTGGACTTCAACGAGCTGAAGCGCGGGTTGCCAAGCGGTTTGGTGAGGATGTCAGCCAACTGATCTTTGGAGGAGATGAAAGCAATCTGGATACGTTTAGAGGCAACCAACTCACAAACATGATGAAATTCGATCTCAATATTCTTGGTGCGAGCATGGAAAACTGGATTTTTGCCGCAAGATACGTTGCACCAATGTTACCACACCAGAGAACCGGGGGAGCGTAAGCTGAACATGAATTTCACGGAGGAGAGCACAATGCCATTGAACCTCAGCAGCAGTGTGGGAGAGAGACTTGTACTCGGCTTCTGTACTACTCTTGGAGATAGTTTGTTGTTGCTTAGACCGCTAGCTGATCAAGGAAGAACCAAAAAAAGACACAGTAGGCACCCACGGAACGGCGATCATCAGAATCAGCTGCCTAATCGGCATCAGTGAAGGCATGTATCATAAGAGACGAGGCCCGTGTGAGATGAAGGCCGTCAGAGATGGTGTGTTGAGGTAGCGCATGATGCGTTTGACAGCTATCCAGTGGTCTTCGGTAGGGGAGTGCATATACTTGCTAACACGATGAATAGCAAAGGCAATGTCGGGCCGAGTGAAGTTGAGGTATTGGAGGCCCCAACAATAGTCCGATACAATGTAGGATCCGAGAAGTTGGGGCTGCCGAGCTACGTGAGACGACATTTGGCAGGCATAGGAGTAACACAGGGCTTGGCAGAGGTCATGCCGAGCCTTCTGAATGAGCTGTAGGATGTATTTGCGCTGAGTCAGATAAAGTCCATCAGGGACCGAGAACACTTCAATACCAAGAAAATACGATAGCGGACGGAGGTCTTTAATGCTTCAGACGAGCCGGTGACAACAATGTCGTCAACATAAATGAGGAGATAAACCTGTTCAGAACCACGAGAATATATATATAGTGAGTAATCTGCTTTGGACGCAAGAAATCCGTAGCGTAAATGGACCTCAGTGAGCCGGGAAAACCAAGCCCTGGGAGCCTGACGTAAGCCACAAAGGTTGCGCTTTAAGCGACAGACACGATGAGGATAATCAGGATGCACAAAACCTGCAGGCTGCTGCATGAGAACAATATATGTCAGATAACCATGTAAAAATGCGTTCTGAATGTCTACCTGTCGGATTGCCCATCGTCGAGTCAAGGAAAGTGTAAGAAGAAGCCGAATGGTAATGGGCTTGACAACATGAATGAAGGTCTCATGGTAGTCAATGCCCTCAGCTTGATGAAAACCCTTAGCAACCAACCGATCTTTGTGTTGCTCGACAGTGCCATCTGCATGAGGCTTAACACGGAACACCCATTTGTTACCAATAACATTCATAGTAGGAGAATATGGAACATGATCCCAAGTGTCATTGCGAATCAGAGCATTAATTTCATCCTGCATCGCATCACGCCACACACGGTGTTTAGAGGCTTCGGTGTATGAGGTGGGTTCAGGAGTGGTGGTGGAGGTAAGAAAACCGTGAGGAAGGGGGTAGCGGATGAAGTCCGGATGGTGCTTGGGCTTGAGAGTGTTGGTTTGAGTTCGAGTGACCATGCGAGGCGGAGGAGTTGGGGAAGGACTTGACGTGGATGTGGTAGGGGAGGAGGAACTTGATGGAGGGGATGAGGGGGAGGGGCTTGGGGGGCATGACAAAGTGGGAGACGGGGAAGGTGGTGGAGGTGCATCGGGTAGAGGATGAGGGGTATGTACGGGTGTGTTTAATTGGAGAGAGAGGGGGACAGTGAGGTCATTGTAGGTGAGAGGTTGGGACGGCTGGTGATAAGGAAATGAATCTTTATAAAAAATGACATGGCGGGCAACGTAGATGCGACCTGTAGTGAGATCTAAACACTTGTAACCGTGATGATTGGGGCTATACCCGAGAAAGATGCATGTCTTAGAGCGGAAATCGGTTTTGTGATTGTTGTAAAGGCGGAGATACGGCCAGCAAGCACAACCAAAGACACGAAGGAAAGTGTAATCAGGAGGGCGACCGTGGACCGCTTCATAGGGCGATTTGTGATTGAGGATAGGCGTGAGAAGTCGATTAATAAGATATGTGGTAGTGATGAAGGCTTCCTCCCAATAGGGTAAATGGAGATTAGCTTGAGCAAGGAGAGACAAGCCGACCTTGACAATTTGGCGATGACGACGCTCAATGACACCCATTTGTTCATGGGTGTGGGGACAAGATTGACGATTTTGGATGCCAAGGGAAGTGAGATGGGTGGAAAGACGATGAAATTCCCCACCCACAGTCGGTTTGCAAGGCTTTAAGCGTTGTATTAAATTGGCGTTCAATTAAGGTTTTGAATCGCATAAAGGTTTGCTCAACATCAGATTTTAAACGGAGAGGGTAAATCCACAGAAATTTGGTAAAATCATCCAAGAAGCTGACATAATATTTATTTCCATGAATCGAAGGTTCGGCGCAAGGGCCCCATACATCAAAAAAACCAAATCTAAAGGTGCAGTAGAAGTAAAAGACGAAACTGGTAAATGTGACCTATGGCTTTTATCCAACTGACATGCTTCACAAACGGGATTAGAAGCTTTATTAGAAATAGAAATATTTTGTTGACGCAAAACACGACATAATACGGGATGGGAACAGTGTCCGAGACGCCGGTGCCATTGAGATGAGGAGGAGGTGGTGGAAACAAGAGCTTGATCAGAGAATTTGTTGAAGGAGTTGGAGAAATAATAGAGACCGTCTTTTAGGAAGCCCTTATGATGGATTCAACCCGAGTAGTCCTTGACAAGGAAATAAGTGGCATGAAATTCAAAGTAAACACAATTATCACTTGCAAACTGATGGACAGATAAAAGATTAGTTTTTAGGGAAGTGGGCAACGAGAACATTAGAAAGAGTAAAAGTACGATTAGGAGTGCAAAAAGAGGATGAACCATAATGGGATATTTGCAAACCTGAGCCATCGCCAATGTGAATTTTTTCGGGGCCATCATAGCGCTCAGACTGAAGGTGGAGGTTGCGGAAGTCGTTGGTCATATGATGCGTGGCACCCATATCGGGAACCCAGTCAGAAGGTGCAGTATTAGGAGCTTGAGCGGCGTACGCATTGGGGGACGAGGGTTGCGGTTTGGCGGTGGCGTGGGCTGAAAGTCAGTTTCGAAGCGGTGCCAACATTCTTGAGCGGTGTGACCCATTTTAAAACACAACTGACAGGTTGGAGCTTGACCAGGCGGATATTTTTGACCATGACCTGAACCCTAGCCGGAATTAGAGCGGCCACGCCCTTAGGAGCCTGAATTGCCACCAGAATTGCCACGACCCCGGTTATAAGAGCCTACTGAATATGAGTAGTTGGCCGAGATAGGGGCCGGTGGTGAAGAGACAACCGGAGTGTGGCGCTGAATGCGGGCCTCCGTTGTAAGTGAAGGATGCAGGTTCTTAGATCTAAACGAGTTAGATCTACGCGCTGGGGATGGATCACGACTTATATACCACAATACATAATTAAAGGACTCAAACTACTACAAGAGGGTTAAGATTATGTTACCAATATCGGGAAGAGAAGCCTTGATCTTCCAATGTGTTCTCCAAACGGTGGTTGGTGGACACCCTTCTTGATATGAGAACCTCCTTGATATGCTTCCAAGAAAAACTCCAAGTTTTTCTCCAACCGGGTGGAGCTAAGGATCGAACTCCTTAGCCTTTTTTCTCTATAAATTTCGTGGCCCTCTCTTCACCTAGGGCTCGGGGAGAACTCTCTTTTTATAGGCAAAATCCAAGAGAGAAACCTATACCCAATCGGTTTAACAAAATAAAAGAGATAATTCTAATTATTATTATCCAATAAAAATAAGAGATAATTACAATCTTATAATAAGAAAATATAATTATCCTTATAGTTAAGAGATAAATAATAAATAAATTATTTTCTTTTATTTATCCAATTAATTATTTAACAAATAAATAACTAATTACACAATATGTCATTATCCAGGAAAATTAATTTCTTGGAAAATCCAAGACATATTGGCGCCACACTAAGCCCGCGGTGCCCACGTAAAATGTCTTTTCGTGTATTATATTATTTAGCCCAACTAAATAATATCCATGCATATCAATTAATTAGCCCGGCCAATTAATTATCACCGAGGCCCAAATAACAAGATTATTAGTCCGAATTACGAAGCCACATCGGGGACCATGGACCTATAACCGTAGCTCCAATAATTAATTATTCATCAAACATAATAAGTATATTAATTATTAATTCCGGGATTACGCCACCATAAACCCGAAACCGAACTCTACCGATTATAGATGTATACTTATACTCAACCCATGAGTGAATAAGCGTCCATTGATATAATCACTACATACGGATTAACCCTCCATAGATCGTCCATTCTGAGTGAGAAGTCTCCGTGAACCCGACTCAGAATATCTTATCCTTATTTACCATTAACCCCCTGATGATCAATTAGTATGCATATCTGACTAGTAGCTAATTAGTCAAATGTGAAACTCCCGGGATCGATCACTTTCTTAGGGCTAACAAATAAGGGGATCTGTCTCTCTACTTCCCCGGAAGGAATGGATTCCATGTCCGTGAAAATCGAACAACTCACTCATCCGGAGATAGTGCCAATGAGAAGTGGCTTGGAACACATATTTAAGTGAACCGTAACTAACACTACCCCGGGACAAGCAAAGACCCCGTGATCACCTCAGATTAAGGTTGATCCATATATGATCATCTAATGATTTAATAAGATTCCTCGATTACGGAATTATACCGAGAAATACATATTAAATCGGTCCAAATTCTATATGAATGCCATCATATATAAATGCCCCACGTAGGTACCCTCTACCGACAAGTCCGGATAAGACTATCACACCCTAAGGTGTTCGGGCGCATTATTGGTGTTTTAATCAAGAGACCCTAAACTCGATTAAGTTCACCACGGACTAACGATTTAAGTATATCACCACTAACTCAATCCTCACGTGTAATTCATACACCGAGTTAAGTGGTTACATACGTATATACTTAGGGTTTGCGTAGCAGTTGTATTACTTTACAAGCACAAAGCAAGTAATAAGGTGAGATAAATTTCGTCATTCATTATTAAAAACAATTACACAAATTGTCTTTCGGGCATTACACCTAACAATCTCCCACTTGCACGAAATGACAAGCAACGATTGTTTTTAGAGCACACCCTTTCTCATCTTATTCACAACACTCTCCCACTTGCTCTAAAAGCATATGAGACATATCCATCAATGCCGTACCCTCCAAGCACTCGACTTGGTACACTGATTAGTTAGGTTGTCGACTCGAGACGATCTTTAGGATTGAAACGTCGCCGGTCCTTCCAATCAGGCGGTTCTCTCTCTCAATATGCTTAAGACTTCTTATGACTGAGAAGATCCTTCTAAGCTATCTCTTCATTGTTTTCACGATAAAGTGATATCGGCTTATCAGACCTGGAATTACTCCCAGACCAAAAAGGAAATTCTAAGGATTATGAGTAAACACTGAGCCCGAGATCAACATAATGATCATCCTTAATCTGACTACAAGTCAGAATCAGTGTAGTCAACCATATTCAAGTTTGCACCTGAATATACAAGCATATGATTCCTCGTTCTCTAAAGATACTTGAGTACGTACTAAACCGCTACTTATTGCTCAAATCCAAGATTCGATTGCAATTGACTCGTGTTAAGCTGACTTGCCCTTATCCCAGAGAGACTCTATCCCATTTTCTCTTTATCCGAAGATTTGGAGAATCATTCCTGAGAGGTAAGGTAGGACTACTCTCGTTGAATGCTGCAACCGTATATGCATTATCATCTTATTCAATAAGATGGATGGGATAGCATATGACTCATTCCTGTGAATTTGACCGAATTAAATTCTTAGAATATAGTCCTATTCTCTCATCCAGAGAATCTTGGCGTGTCAGTTTCCGACTTCAGATAGCACAACCATGTTGTTTCCAACTGTTACAGTGTTATCATTCATGAACACTAATACTACTATTTTACCAATATTGATACCCAGTCTACAAAAGACTTCTCAATATTTTGGTCAAGTCCACATATTTTAAAACATGCGACTTTTAATGACCGAGAGGGTCTCTTACATCCGCAAAGGACATAAGTCCCGGCAGTCAACCTTCCATTTGTTCTAACCAAGACCCTTTTGTTCCGAATGAATCCAGACTCCGTTTTATGGCAAGAAACTCTCAGGGTATCACCCCTATTTTCCTCTTTCTAACGAAATCTCGCAAGACTGAGTGGTGAGAGAGTTCAAGGTCTGGTTAACTCTCTACTTGTCAGGGAATCACCCTTATACCACTCAGCTTTGCGCTGAAAATTTAAACTTTCCTATTTATTCGTCTCTTTTCCGTGTAGATCCAATTGCTCCCACTGGGCCTGAGACACTCAGGTGGTTCTACAAGAGGCTGAACAGAACTGGAGTATCGAAACTCCATTTACAGGGTTAAGGCTTTCAAACGAACTTCTACGATCAGAATCCTATACAACCCACCAAGAGCCACAGGTTATCAATCACCACAGCAGACTATAAAGTCCACACAACCATAATGGGTCAATGGTTAAACCATACTCCCACTGCGTTCTGGGTAGATTGACATTCTGATCTAGTAGTATTTATCAGTGTAATCACCAACAACCAATGTTGGACGTGGTCTGATTAAATCAGATAGTAACTTCCTTTGGGTAACCGTACTCCAAGGTTTAAGGCTGTTTCTTATAGATTCTATCAGAAGGCTTGTGACAGTTTAACCGTCACTTTCTGATCTCAAGAATCGTATAACCAACCTTCACTCGTCTCATTAAGGCATTTCACGAACAGTCAAAATCTGAACGTATGCGCAAAATCTCCAGTCCTACCTTCAAGCATTAAATGCTAAGTGCCTACATTTACGGAAGTGGTGTGAACCAAATTCACTCCTTATCCATAAATTCACTAGCATCTTCTAGGTAGACTTCTCGGTTTACATAATAATGTTAACCATTATTTTGCAACCAATTATCTTAATCGAGTTTAGCAGTGTATTGTAGCACATCAATAACTATATATGGCAAGTCTATGGTTTCTTCCTCAGTGAGAATCATTCCACTAGGAGGCAGGCTGAGCATCAGTTCCAAAACTATGCTATAGCCTATTTATGAGCATGGAATACTCTATTCTCTGCTAAAATCAGAGACTCCTCCTCGTATTCTTTCGATAAACTAAACCGTGTTTTGAGTAGTTATCAGACAAAATGTCACCACTCAAAATCTCCCACTAGCTTGTGTCTCTCACTAGACCCCGAAGGTCATGATGAACAAGCTATGTTACCCCTTCAAATCTATTACCCTCTCCCGATTGAAAGGAAACTTAGTCATTGTTCCTTTGAGATAGTGTTCCTAGACTGGGAGATAGGAATCACCCTTAGCCAGTCGTCAGGTCTTATCTCTAGGATATATGCACTAATTAATAGATATTGAAGGGTCGTTTATTTTAATACGGAAACCTTTTACCTTTAATAGTTTTAGATGTGTTACATACCTATTCAGCTTTTCTTAGTGGTTCTATTTTTATCAAACAAAAGTCCGAGTCACAGATTCGTACTACAAATGTCATCTTCACTTTGTTTAAGGCAACTGTAGTATCGAGATGAAAGTGAATCCATTTGTTTCAACGAATCTGTAAACAGAAAAATAAATTTTTTCGTGATATTCAAGGATAGAATCCGAAATTCATTTCCTTATATCACTCCCACTATTATAGCTGAAACAACTGCCCGTTGTCTACTTTATTAATTGTTAATGCACAGCTTCCTTGTTCTTCCAAAGAACTAAGCTACCGAGTCAAGTTACTCGGTTTAAGAAAGTCGCTAAGGATTCATTGGTTAAGTGATCCGAAATCACTTTCCTTATCCTATACTTTCTATAATTAATTTTTCGGTTTAGCCTCAAAACTTTAGTTAAGATGATTAACACTTATAGACATTCTTTCCCATTCTCAACTTTCCATAAAAGGAAATAGTCTTGAACTAGCAGTTCAATTGAGTAGACACTACTCGTGAACTGTGGGATGTCTAATGAAAGCGTTACCCAGTGGGACTAATTTTCTAAGAAATTAGAAAAACAACAGATAAAAGCTCCCACTTGTTTATCGGTTCCAAATACCATCTAACTAGAGACACTTTAATTGATGATTCTCTAATTTTTCTATTAGAAAATTTCTCGTGTAGACACTACACAATTAAAATTCACTAGAAGAATTTTATCGTCCCAATCATCTTTCAAACTAACTATGGTTGTCTCTCGTTCAACACGAGTGACAGCAGTGACATACTTATTTACGTCACTTAAGTCTTGAAGGCTCAAGAGAAATATCTCTTCCGAAAAACTAATCGCATGTAAGATCAATAAGTACAACGTTCTAGTTACTTACCACTTTTTAACGAAGTCGTTACTAGTCAATTTTACACTAGCAGTCTAGCACCCTAGAGAGATATGTGTAACAGTTGTAAATAAAATTGACAGAAAATAAATCCAAATCATACACTACTAATAAATTTTAGGAACTATACACTAAGTACTTATAGTCTATCCTACCGTTCCAAGGATTTAATCTAATGCCTCAGTGCCGCCTTAGGGTAGGTCAAAGAGGTTTCGATTAACATTGAAGATCGATTGAGAATCGAACATCTCATTTGTGATCGTCAATCACCTTTCCTTTTTCAGCCAAGGTACTACCAAAAATACCCTTTATGAGTGTGACCTCGTCTCGATTTTTAGGTAGACCCCGAGTGTGCCGCCTTAGGGTCGGTCAGTGACCCGGCGAGTACCCAAAATCCTATCCTTTCGGAGACCAAGCCTTGAATTTTGATAGCGGTGAAGGCCTTCCTTAGGGGGCCGAAATCAAAGCCGGCACGAGGCGTCACCATTCTCTCACGTTGCTTGTGTCAACAGTAGAGGCCGTGGGGTCGGCTGTCGCGTCTCCCGCTCCCACTCAATATTTTGAAAAAAGTGGTGGGTTTACTGATCACGTTTTTGGACTTGATGTTACATTAAGGAACAATAAATCATAGGCCCGAACGTTGTCGGTTACGTGGGCTAGCCCACCCGACCTATTCGTTGGAACATATGTGGCCGTCGGACGGGTCAAGACTAGGGGAGCTCCGTTGAGCCGTAGTGGCTCTTCGGATGGCTCGGCCTTGCGGACCCCGTGCAAACGCCACACGTGGAGGGTGAAGTCGATCGAGCCGTAGCTACTGTTGACCACCCAACCGTGGTTAAACCACTTTCGAACCATGTTTGCCCGTGATTATCCAATCCTTAAACATCCAACTTTCACGTAGACACTACGGAACAAAAACGTAATCTCGTCTAGGTAAGGTGGAATTCACCGAGAATCCAACACCTTAACCACGAGGTTTCGGGATTTTACTCCTTATGCTTTCGCAGAGTGGGATTCACCGAGAATCCATCACCCAACCTCGACGATTGAAAAAACCCATGTTCCTCGGTTTTTACCCTAATTAGTTTCTAATTAATATCAAACAATTAATTAAAACTAATTGCGTGTTTTATACATGCCTAACTAATTCCTCGAATTAATTTCTACATGTATGCATATGGAGTGGAATTCATGATATGATGCATGTCATGGAAATTTTCCGGTTCTACACATACAATCTAAACATGTATTCTAGTGCGGAAAATAAACACCGAGATGGACCGTTGGCACCCCCGTAGCTAATCTATTTAGAAAATAAAATAAAACCCTAATCTGTAGCTGTTCAAAAACTTCGACGATCGGCAAAACAAACGAACTCGGATCGCGACGAAACTTTCCATATCTGTTCTTCATTCCTTGGGCTTCAATATGGACGGTTGGATCGGAGCTTTGACTTGTCAATTTTCTCCAGTGAGCCGCCCAACTTGCTGCTGAATCTGACTTTTACAGCAGCGCATCAGAGACTTCCCGAGGCCGATCGGGGATCGAGATGAATCCCGATCGACCTGAAATTTTTATGCTACGTCAAAAGCTCCATATTCATCGATCTGACTGGTTGGATTTGCGTTTCAACGGTCCATACTCTCCCTGAAATTCGAGGAAGTCACAGGTAGGGTTTCTGTGAACCCTGCGTTTTTCTGTTACAGCATCTTCCTTGCAGCAACGAACGGATATCAAAACAGACTCCGATCGACACCAAATTTTGTGTAATTGTTCATCATCTTCCAATCTTGATTCTGACCGGAGGGATCGTCGTTTCAACGGCTCGATCAACGGGAAAAACAAAATAACTAGACAGCTACTAAACAGATCTATTTTCTGGAAATTAAAATTGCAATAAAAAATAAATTACATAATTTCCTATACTCATATGAACGAATTTTCATCGTTTATCTGAGTTTACAATAGATCTAACGGGTAAACAGTGTCAACCCCCAATCCATCTCTTCAACCATAGCAATTTATCATTATCAAAGCATAAAACAATAAATAAAATTTACCTACATGCGATTCCACTCCTTTAAATCGTTTAATTATGATTATGAATATATAAATCGTGGAACCTGGCTCTGCTACCACATGAAGGATGCAGGTTCTTAGATCTAAACGAGTTAGATCTACGCGCAGCGGATGGATCACGACTTATATACCACAATACATAATTAAAGGACTCAAACTACTACAAGAGGGTTAAGATTATGTTACCAATATCGGGAAGAGAAGCCTTGATCTTAGGATGAGAAGCCTTGATCTTCCAATGTGTTCTCCAAACGGTGGTTGGTGGACACCCTTCTTGATATGAGAACCTCCTTGATATGCTTCCAAGAAAAACTCCAAGTTTTTCTCCAACCTGGTGGAGCTAAGGATCGAACTCCTTAGCCTTTTTTCTCTATAAATTTCGTGGCCCTCTCTTCACCTAGGGCTCGGGGAGAACTCTCTATTTATAGGCAAAATCCAAGAGAGAAAACCTATACCCAATCGGTTTAACAAAATAAAAGAGATAATTCTAATTATTATTATCCAATAAAAATAAGAGATAATTACAATCTTATAATAAGAAAATATAATTATCCTTATAGTTAAGAGATAAATAATAAATAAATTATTTTCTTTTATTTATCCAATTAATTATTTAACAAATAAATAACTAATTACACAATATGTCATTATCCAGGAAAATTAATTTCTTGTAAAATCCAAGACATATTGGCGCCACACTAAGCCCACGTGCCTACGTAGAAAATGTCTTTTCGTGTATTATATTATTTAGCCCAACTAAATAATATCCATGCATATCAATTAATTAGCCCACCAATTAATTATCACTGAGGCCCAAATAAGAAGATTATTAGTCCGAATTACAGAAGCCACATCGGGGACCATGGACCTATAACCAGTAGCTCCAATAATTAATTATTCATCAAACAGAATAAGTACATTAATTATTAATTCCGGGATTACGCCACCATAAACCCGAAACTGAACTCTACCGATTATAGATGTATACTTATACTCAACCCATAGAGTGAATAAGCGTCCATTGATATAATCACTACATACGGATTAACCCTCCATAGACTGTCCATTCTGAGTGGGAAGTCTCCGTGAACCCGACTCAGAATATCTTATCCTTATTTACCATTAACCCCCTGATGATCAATTAGTATGCATATCTGACTAGTAGCTAATTAGTCAAATGCGAAACTCCCGGGATCGATCACTTTCTTAGGGCTAAAAAATAAGGGGATTGTCTCTCTACTTCCCGCAGGAAGGAATGGATTCCATGTCTGTGAAAATCAGAACAACTCACTCATCTGGAGATAGTGCCAATGAGAAGTGGCTTGGAACACATATTTAAGTGAACCGTAACTAACACTACCCCGGGACAAGCAGCACCCTGTGATCACCTCAGGATTAAGGTTGATCCATATATGATCATCTAATGATTTAATAAGATTCCTCGATTACGGAATTATACCGAGAAATACATATTAAATCGGTCCGATTCCTATATGAATGCCATCATATATAAATGCCCCACGTAGGTACCTCTACCGACAGTCCGGATAAGACTATCACACCCTAAGGTGTTCTGGGTGCATTATTGGTGTTTTAATCAAGAGACCCTAAACTCTGATTAAGTTCACCACGGACTAACAGTTTAAGTATATCACCACTAACTCAATCCTCACGTGTAATTCATACACTGAGTTTTACATACAGATATACTTAGGGTTTGCAGCAGTGTATTACTTTACAAGCACAAAGCAAGTAATAAGGTGAGATACATTCTGTCATTCATTATTAAAAACAATTACACAAATTGTCTTTCGGGCACTACACCTAACAGTAAGGAGGAATGAATAAACTTCTTCCCAAGTTAAATGATCACGAGCAGAAAGAAGGGTCACCATGGAGTCATAATCGGGTCCAAGTCCTGCCAGTAAATAAGCAACGACATCATCGGTGGAGAGGGGGTGGCCGGCCATTGGTAACTCATCCGCAAGCTGTTTGATGGTGGCGAAATATTCAGCAGCCGCTTTGGAGTCCTTTTTTGTGGAGGCTAATTGTGTCCTTAGATGAACGAGCCGTGCTCGACTTTGTGATGCAAAGCACGTATGAAGAGCATTCCATATCTCAGCAGAAGTAGAAGATTGATAGACCTGCATAAGAACATCTTCAGAATGAGAGGAAGTGATGGTGCCGAGAATTAAATTGTCTTCCTGAATCCATGTATCATAAGCCGGATTTTCAGTTGTGTTGCCGGCCGGAGAAGTGATGGTTTTGGCGGCTGCTGGATCGAACCATCAACGTAACCAAAAACGCCCTGTCCACAGAGATATGACATGTTTTGGGCACGCCAGAGATGAAAGTTAGATCGATTGAGTTTGATTATGTGAATGGTGGAGGATGGGTTGAAGGTGGGGAGAGATTTGCTTAAAGTGGAAGTGGCGGTAATGGTGGAAGAGGCGGAGGTGGACATGGCTAGGGTTTTTTTTTTTGTTTTTTTGTTTTTGGAACGAAGGTGCTTTAGAAATTTTAAGGTTTGGGAAGAATTAGGGCGTGTCGGAACGTGTGGGCCATGAGAACGAGGAATCGATTAAGCTCTGCTACCATAATAACCGTATAATGTAAAAGTGTTTTCATTGATTGATTTGATTGAATTAGAATACAATTATATAGTTGCCAATATACTTGGGCAACAAGTCAATGAATAATAAATAATAAATGCGAAAATAATAATGATTAACAAGAATTATGCGGAGTCATCTAGAGTAGTCTCAACAGTAGAAAAAGTGTTAAAAAAAAATTTACCCTAGATACACATAAGAAAGCTTTTGTGGGTTTATATTATAAAAAGACATTAATACAGTAAATAAGTTCTTAAAAAAAATGCAGCGAAGGGGTTCAAACCTAGATCCTTTGGTAAATAGTTTCAACACTACATCACTGAAAAATAAATTAACAGCAAAACCTAGGGTTCATATGGCTGAAACTGATGGTGATGATGACAATCTCTGTGCCATGGTGACTGAGTGCAACACCGTGGGGATCCGAGGCAGTGGTTTGTGGACACAGGTGCCACTAAACATGTATGTGCTGACCGTGAGATCTTCTCAACCTACAAGGCCGGCAATGGTGAGAAGTCGTGTATGGGAAACTCTTCCCAATCAACTATTCGAGGAACCGGAAACGTGATTCGAAGATGACTTCGGGAAGAAGGCGACACTCACGAATGTTCTCCATGTTCCCGATATACGTAGAAACTTGATTTACGGTGGTATGCTTGAATAAGAATGGCTTTAAACTTTCTTTTGGTAATGACAAGGTCATTTTGACCAAAAATGAGATGTATGTTGGTAGAGGTTATTTTACCGAAGGTCTATTTAAACTGAATGTAATGGCTATAATGCCTAAGACTACGTGCCCACCGAGGCTAATAAAAATGCTTCTACTTCTGCTTACTTGATTGAGTCTTGCACTTTATGGCATAATCGTTTAGGACACGTTAATAATAAATCAATTCAAAGAATGATGAATTTGGATTTGTTACCTAAACTAAAATTTAACCAAACCGGTAAATGCCAAGTGTGTGTTGAAGCAAAAATGACTAAAGCGCGTTTCCATCCGTGGAAAGAAATACAGAACCTTTAGAATTAATTCACACAGATTTGTGTGATTTAAAGTTTGTGCAATCGAGAGGCGGTAAAAAGTATTTTGTAACTTTTATCGACGATTGTACAAAATACTGTTATGTTTATTTGCTAAGTAGCAAAGATGAGACTATCGAGGCATTCAAAAATTATAAAAATGAAGTTGAGAATCAACTTGGCAGACGAATCAAGAAGGTTCGTAGTGATAGAGGTGGAGAGTATGAATCGCCATTTGAAGGATTATGTCTAGATTCGGGCATTATTCATCAAACTACTGCTCCATATGCTCATCAATCTAACGGAATTGCTGAACGCAAAAACCGTACTCTGAAAGAGATGATGAATGCTTTGTTGATTAGTTCTGGTTTACCTTAGAATTTGTGGGGGGAGGCCCTTCTATCCGCCAATACAATTCTCAACAGAATTCCATCTAAAAAGATGGATAAGACCCCATATGAGTTGTGGAAAGGCCACAAACCAAGTTATAAATACTTGAAAGTGTGGGGGTGTTTAGCAAAGGTGGAAGTGCCTAAACCTAAACAAGTTAAGATTGGGCCTAAAACGATAGACTGCATATTCATTGGGTATGCACATAACAGTAGTGCATATAGATTTCTTGTGCACAAATCTGACAACCCTGATGTGCATATAAACACAGTCATGGAGTCAAGAAATGCGGTGTTTTTTGAGGATGTCTTTCCAAACAAATAAAGACATAGTGAAGACTCTAATTCGTCTAAAAGGGCACACGAAAATGTGGGGGATAATGCTCCAGAACACGAGGAAGTGGAACCTCGAATGAGTAAACGGGCTAGGACTTCAACGTCTTTTGGGCCAGATTTTCTCACCTACATGGTAGAAAATACTCCAAGGACATATGCCGAGGCTATGACTAATCCAGAAGCACCTTTCTGGAAAGAGGCAATTAATAGTGAGATAGATTCCATTATGCAAAATCACACTTGGGAATTGGTTGATATTCCACCGGGACATAAAGCTCTCGGGTGTAAGTGGATTTTCAAGAAGAAGCTAAAAGGCGATGGATCTATTGATAAATATAAGGCCAGTTGGTAGCTAAGGGTTATCGGCAAAAAGAGGGTCTTGATTTCTATGATACTTACTCACCAAGTAACTAGAATCACTTCTATAAGGGTTCTAATTTCTCTTCTTCTTGAGTGTATGACTTGGAAATACATCGGATGGATGTTAAAAGCGCATTTCGAATGGTGAATTAGATGAAGAAATTTATATGGAACAACCCGAGGGGTTTGTGGTTCCAGTCGGGGAAAAGAAAGTGTGTCGACTCGTTAAGTCGTTGTATGGATCGAAACAAGCACCCAAGCAATGGCATCAAAAGTTTGATCAAACTATGCTATCTAATGGGTTTAAGATCAACGAGTGCGACAAATGTGTCTACATCAAACATACACCTAATGCTTATGTGTTAGTGTGTCTATATGTTGATGATATGCTCATTTTGGGGAGTACTCATGATATAATCATGAATACCAAAAAGATGCTGACACGTTACTTTGATATGAAAGATATGGGACTGGCAGATGTAATCTTGGGGATTAAAATCTCCAGAATATCTGAGGGACTAGTGTTGTCACAGTCTCACTACATTGAATCCGTCCGAGGAGATTCGGTGTTTATGATGAAAGTCCCGTGAAAGCACCTATTGACTTAAGTCTTCACTTAGTCAAAAATAAAGGTGACCCCGTGTCTCGGTTAAAATATTCTCGGATTATCGGTTGTTTAATGTACATAACGAATTGTACTAGACCGGATATTGCATGTCTTGTGAATAAGCGAGCCGATTTACAAGTAATCCTAGTGAGGATCATTGGAAAGCTCTCATTAGAGTACTAAAGTACTTGAAATATACAATGAACCCGGGATTATGCTACACAAGATATCCGGCGGTATTAGAAGGTTACCGTGATGCAAATTGGATTTCGATTCAAAAGAATCCAAATCCACAACCGGATATGTTTTCATGATTGGTGGTTTGCGGTGTCCGGAAGTCCACTAAGCGGACGTGCATATCTCGTTCCACTATGGAGGCCGAGTTTATTGCATTAGACAAAGCCGGTGAAGAAGCGAGTGGCTTCGAAACTTCCTAGAGGACATTCCATGTTGGACTAAGCCGATTGCTCCTATCAGCATCTATAGTGATAGTCAATCGGCTATACACCGTGCACAAAACAGTATGTATAATGGTAAGTCTAGACACATACGTCGACGACATAACACCGTTAAACAATTGATCTCTCTTGGTGTGATTTCCATCGAGTATATAAAGTCGAAGGAAAATCTTGCGGATCCGCTTACAAAAGCCTTACCTAGAGATCAAATGTCGGTTTTGACACTCGGAATGGGACTGAAGCCTATTGAAAGATAAGCTTCGTAATGGTAACCCTACCATGTTGACTGGAGATCCCAAGATCATGGTTCAAAGGGACAACTAAGTTATGAAGCTGTTGATGAACACTTACCCATTCTGTGAATAAAAGTGTTGTCTGCCAGAAGTGTGAAGGATAAGTGAAAACTTTTAATGATTCCTATAACTTGATTAAATTCGAGTGGGGTATGGCAGAATACTCTTGATAGGAGGTCACCTATGTAAGTGCGAAGTGGGGCCGCTTCAAAGAGAGTTTAGAGGCTATAATTCTCTAACGCACTTTCTGAAACCAGGTGTGATTCAGGGCCAAAACGAATCCAGTCATGAGAACCAAGTACAATGTTAAGGGAAATATTGTGTGAGTACTATTGTCTGGTTTTACACTAAAGGCTGAACAGTTCAAGACTTAAGTTCACTAATTAGCCGAGTAAATCCGATAGTATTTCACTAAGGCAGGTTCAAAGCCAGAAGCTACCTCTCCTGATGCAATATTTTTCTGCCAGAATCTCTTCAGAGTCTGCATCTGCATTAATTTCCATTCATGTGGGGGATTGTTGGAGAAAAGGTGGAATTGAATTAAAAATGATTTTATAATCATTTTATTCAGTGACTTTGTAAGCGTATTTCGGATATATTCTTGTATAGAATATATGTAATGTTTTATTAATTCTGAAAACTACGTGAGTCGTAGATGAATTCAAGATTTGGAATCATTCAATTCGGATAACGAGTGAATGAGAAATTAACGCTTAAAGTCGGTTTGTTGGAAAATTGATGATATGTCATATTGGGCCTATTGGGCTTAAGTGTGTGTTATGAAAAGGAAAAATGGGCAGAAACTTTTCTCCCACATTGGTTGGAAGAAGGAAAAAGAAGCAATATTTATATGATATTGTTTTAGTGTAGTTGGAATAAGAAACCAACATTATACACCGTTCTCTACGCGGGCGCGGGGGGGGGGGGGTGCAAATCCAATCCGGATTTACCCTTGGGCTTGTACAACTTGTACTAACAAGATTACAAGGTCCAATTGTAGTATAGTATTAGTAGGCAGTGAAGGTCATATCCAACAGAGGTACAGATCAAGTATATCAAAATCACTAGCTCATATAGTGTGTAGTGGATATACACTACACAAATCTTATCTATTAATTAAAGTGTATAATCCAAATGAATGAATAAGATGTGTGTAGTGTATATATCAATCACACACTATGTGTAGTAGATGTATCACAACTCATAAGCAGTCAAGAAGAAGAGTATCAAAGTTACGAGTGAGTTGCCAAGTTCAATTTTGAGGGTTACGTCACTTTTGTATCCAAGTGACAATGTAAATAAGATTGATATATATTTTGCATTGAGTGCATCACTTGGGCCCCAATCCCTGGGTCATTCTACATGCCCTACGATAAAGGACACGGTAGTATTCAATTCCTGGAGTTGTCTCTCTTCTTTTTGACAACTCCCATGCAATAATCTTTATGGTTTCTCAACCCCCCGGCCACATATATTCTCGAGTAATTAACGCAAAACACTTTTATCTTTGGATCAATTTTGGGATTTGTTCGTATCTTTAAATTTAAGTAATTTTGTCTTTTATCTTGTGTAATATTTTGCAACAAATACCCGTTTCCAAATTTGACATTAAATGAAACGGAAAATACGCGTTTATCATTCACTCGCCATCAACATTTCGCGCCTTTAACAATAAAAATTAAAATAAACTTTATTTTTTTTATTTCCCCAAAATCGTTTTCATTCCCTGTTAGAATAACAAACTCCTCTTCTGTTTCTTTACTATCGGAACCAACCCAACAAATAGTTAAAGGAGAATTAGTGTGAATTGTATTTATAATTTGAAATATCTGTTAGGATTTGATATTTAGTTTAGAAGATATAATCTCAACAATGTAATATATATATACATTACACGTGATGTACAGAGAAGCCAAGTGAATGAAAATTTAGTTTGCTGCTCTCTTTTATTTGCTTTTCTCTTAATTCTTTCATGGTATCGGAGCCATTAGCACACGCTACTTCTCAAATGGCTTTATCTAATCAAAATTCTTCCACTCTCGCTTCCTCTCATCCAAATGTGCTAGCGATTCCCAACTTGAATCAGCTAGTTACCGCTAAACTCGATAACACAAATTATCTAATGTGGTTATCTCAAATGGTTCCAGTTCTTAAGAGCAATGATTTGATGGGTTTCGTGGATGGTATTCAACCGTGCCCATCACAATTTATCAATGATGATCAAGGAAGAGTGACAACAACTAAGAATCCTGAATATGCGCTATGGATAAGGAAAGATCAATTCGTACTAGGATGGATAAATGCTACTTTATCCGACAAGGCTGCACCGACAGTTTATGGCCTCAACACAGCTTATCAGGCGTGGACTGCATTAGCCAATAAATTTGCATCACCGTCTCGTTCACGGATCAATCACCTCAAACGACAATTGCAAACTCTGAATCAAGGATCACTTAAGTGTGCTGCATACCTTGATATGGCCAAGCAACTTGCTGCACAATTGCGAACTGTAGGAAAACCGGTGGATGATGATGATCTCATTACATACGTGGTAAGTGGCTTGAACCATTCTTATCATCCATTTGTTACTTCATTGTCTATTGCCACCACCAGGGATCGTAATCTCTCCTTTGATGATTTCCAAGCCGAGATACTCTCGTGTGAATTACTTTTAGAAAGTCATTTGACAGCTGTGGGATCTGTGATGAATCAGATGGCATTTTAGGCTAAGTAAAATGCATCAAATGCTTCATATCAGCCGCATAATCAAGGTTTCCAGCCAAGAGGGAAATTTCAAAACAATAAATTTCAACCTCAAGGTAATTCAGGGTATCAATAGAACAAGCAATTCACACCCAATCAATTTGCTGGTCCTAGGCCGAGAGCACCTAATGCAAACCAGTCACAGCACCAAAACAAAAATCCATGCCAAATCTGTGGCCGTATGAATCACCAGGCTCTAGATTGCTATCATAGAATGGACTACACCTATCAAGACCGTCATCCTCCCGCTCAGTTGGCGGCAATGGCTGCTTACACACATCACCCTCTTATAGAGGATGACACTTGGCTAGCTGATAGCGGAGCGAATCAGCATCTTATAGCCGATCTTGAGCAGTTAACTTTAGCACAACCCTTTACTGGTCAGGATCAAGTTGCTGTTGGAAATGGACAAGGTTTGGAGATAAAACACACTGGTAATATTGTTCTAAATACCTCTTCAAATCCCTTTTATCTAAATAATGTCTTACATTGTCCAAATGCCTCTGCCAATTTATTATCTATCAATAAGTTTTGGAAGGATAATGATTGTTTCTTTGTTTTAACTGACACACATTTCTTTATCAAGGATAAAACATTCGGGAGGACGCTGCCGCAAGGAAAGAGTAGAGGTGGTTTATATCCGATTCAATTTCAGAAGGAGTATATACGCCAAGAGCATTGGCTGCAGTTGGAGTCAACACTACCTTTGCCATTTAGCATACTAGACTAGGACACCCATCTTCTTCTGTTGTTTCCTTAGTTTTAAATAAAAATAAGTTTCTTTAGAATCTCCTTCACCTCAATCCCCAGAACCTACACAAACTTCCAAACATCCTATGGTTACACGGTCAAAGACCGGTAATCTTAAACCACACCACTTTCCCGAATTTCATACATATCATTCTACTAAATATCCCATTTCTGCTTTTATCAGTACTATCTTACCTCCCGAACCTCGTACTTTCAAACAAGCATCTCGTCATCCTGACTGGTGGAAGGCGATGACAGAAGAGTATGAAGCTCTCATGACTAATCAGACATGGACATTAGTCCCTAGCTAGACCTGCTGGTCACAATGTCATCGATAATAAATGGGTGTATAAGGTGAAACAGACCTCCGACGGTAAGCTCGAACGCTTCAAAGCTCGGCTAGTCGCTAAAGGTTTTGAACATGAAAGTGGCATCAATTTTTATGAAACCTTTAGTCCTGTCATTAAGCTGTCTACCATACGTGTCATTCTCACACTTGCAGCTCATTTTACTTGGCCGATTCGACAGTTGGACATTTCTAATGCTAAGTTAGAGGCGGAGGTATATATGTCCCACCTCCTGGTTTAGTTGATGTACATCGCCCGGATTTTGTTTGTAAACTCAACAAACCCATTTATGGTTTGAAGCAAGCTCCATGGGTGTGGTATTTACAATTATCTCAGACACTTCACTAGTTGGGGTTTCAATCAGGGGTGGAACCACCGTATAGCTAGGGTGGTCTCAAGCCCCCCCCAAATGGTCTCAAGCCCCCCACAAAATGTTCTCAAGCCCCCCCCCCCCCAATTTTTATTATTGTATTAATAGTAGTGTTAATATTAGTATGTTATGTGTCTTTTTCTTGAATAAAAGACCGTATCTCCTAGTGGTTTAAAGACAAACCCTTTTCAGTCTCCATAATTCTAGGTTGTAAGTTCAAATCCCACTACCAACATTTTTTATTTTTTTTCCGGATTTTTTTTATTTTTTTTCCGGACCACCCCGAAATTTTTGTTTTCTAGCTTTAGCAGTTCGTTGTTCACTTATATACCAAGATTCATATTTTTGTGTTAGTATATGTCGATGATATTTTAGTCACCGTACTCATTCCACATATATTCGTCTCTTATTAATCGGTGCAAAGTTATTTCAAGCTCAGGGATCTTGGGAATCTTAACTTCTTTTTGGGCATTCAAGCCACCAGTACTTCACGTGGGATTCACATTCGACAATCCAAGTATATCCTCGGTTTGCTGGACCGAACTAACATGGCAGGGGCTAAGCTAGCCTATTGCCTACAACCACGCCTTGTTCCCGTGGAGTTCGTTTATCTGCATATAGTGGTGACCCGTTGTCCCCAGACCAAATTACAGAATACCGTCAAGTTGTTGGGGCTCTTCAATATTGCACATTGACCCGTCCTGATATTTCTTTCATAGTTAATCAATTGTGCCAGTTTATGCACAATCCCACAACCGAAATTGGATTGCTGCCAAGCGAGTACTTCGCTTTTTAAAGGGGACAATAGACAAAGGATTATGGTTCACCAAAGGTCTCTTAATCTTCATGCTTATTGTGACTCCGATTGGGTGGAAATCCTGATGATCGCCGTTCCACCACGGGGTATGGTGTTTTTCTTGGACCATGTCTCATTTCTTGGCTTGCAAAGAATCAACCAGTCGTTGCTCGTTCTAGTACGGAAGCCGAACTCTATTGGATACGCATGCTTCTCAAGGATTTGGTGGTTCCTTTACACCAACCTCCTGTTATTTGGTGTGACAACTTAAGTGCACTTTCACTAGCCGCAAATCCGTTGTTTCATGCTCGTACAAAGAATATCGAGGTAGACTATCTTTTCATTCGTGAAAAAGTGTGTAATAAGGATGTCGTACTCAAACATATATCCACTCATCACCAACTAGCGGACATTTTTACCAAAGGCCTGTCCAATCGTTTTCAACTACTTTGTTCCAAGCTTCCGGTCTGACAACTGCCCGTCAACTCGCCGGGGGATGTTAGAATAACAAACTCCTCTTCTGTTTCTGTACTATCGGAACCAACCCAACAAATAGATAAAGGAGAATTAGTGTGAATTGTATTTGTATTTTGAAATATCACTTAGGATTTGATATTTAGTTTAGAAGATATAATCTCAACAATGCAATATATTTTTTTTAAACGAAACCTTTTGTATTAATTTAAAAATAAGATTCGTATATGCCGTACCCTAGCTCTCCCCTTATATCAAAAGACGTTGATGAAACATGGCCCTGTCTCCTTAAAACCTATGTCTGTCAAACCCAGTGTGGGAAAATCCATACCATAGGAAAGAGTGCAACACCCCATGTTTCCAAAAGTATTAAGCTCCCCCAAAAAATGAAAAACACAATAGAATGCTAGAAGGAAAATCTCTATAGCAACAACATGAGAGTCCCAACAATCGGTTTCTTGAAAGTCATCGGATTCTGGAAAGTCATCCAAATTAGCTGCTTGAAAGGCTTCGTAGTGAGTAGCGTGAGTATTAGCTATTAGACAGCTAGCAGACTCCTCAGTAAGCCAGTCCACATGCAATAAGAGGCAATAAATAACACCAACTGGAGTGTGAAAATTAAAGAGAGGTAAAATGAAGCTTAACACCTGAGTTGCACCCTTCATAGTGGGGATGAATGGTGCTTCCAGTTTTCTTCGCCAAGGAAGCCAAAGTCCAATAAGTTGCCGGTGATGTTGAGCAAAACTTATAGTAGCATGCTAATGAGGCTTCGAAAAAATGCCGTGTGCAGCAATTTGGTGGTACCCAGCTTCAAGGATATGCGAATTTTCATACAAACCTCGTATGGGGCGACTCATAAAAATCAAAGACCCATTCAAGAAATAATCGTAAGTATAACCATCATAAGAGTAGAAATGAAAAGTAGGCAAAAAGGAGCGTAACACCTGTATTACACCCATCAAATAATTGAAGGGTGCTTCCAGTTTTCCTCGCCACGATTTATACCACATTCCGAGAAGTAAAAGATGAAGGTGAGATGGCTAAGTCCTCACATTAAAGTTTACACGATTGCCTGCAAAGAGAATATCTACATAGCAATGAATGAAATAAGCATAGGAGAGAATACGATACCCAAGAGAATAGATACAACCTGGTTTGCACCCATCAAAAAATTGAAGGGTGTGTCCAGATGACTATGCAGAGCGGCAAGTTTGTCGGATGATACATTTCACGTGATGTACAGAGAAGCCAAGTGTATGAAAATTTAGTTTGTTGCTCTCTTTATTTGCTTTTCTCTTAATTCTTTCATTCCCAACCCAATTTTCGAATACCAACCCCTTGTCATTTCCGATTTCTAATTTCCCTTCCCATCTACAAAAACCTCTAATTCCCTTTCCATCAATAGAAGATTAATCAATCGTTCTTTCTGTCAACACCAAAAAGTGTCTACCGGCGCCGGCGAGAATTGTGCTCAAGATGGCATTTCGAGGAATGAGTGTTGAGCAACCTATTTCTGGAACCATTTCTTCAAACACCCTTTGAAGGCTGAGGAAGAAAATGACGAACATCTATTCACCTGAGAGAGAGATGAGAAATAAAATGGCGGAGGCAATTGTTGGTCGACAAATTAGGGTTTGATAGGAGATGGGGATTTAATTGTGCAAAAAAAGCTGATTAATTTAACGTTGACGAAGAAAATGGTTTAGGGGGATTAATTTGATTAAATGAAATAAAAAAGTAAAAATGTGAAAGCGCGTGAAATGTTGATGGCGAGTGTAATATTCCGATTTTCGGAAAAGGGCAGACGTGTCATTTTGAGAAAACGAAATATTATTATTTCTTTTCTTTTATTGGAGTTGAGTGTTTTATCAATTATTTATACATAATTTTCGAGTTACGTGTATTTAATTAAGGGATTATTCTGAATTTTGGTAATTAAGGGTGTTTAAGGAAAAAGGGATTTAAATGGGAATTGGTATTTAAGGAAAATTAACACACAATAATCCCATAACCTAAACACAAATCAGAATTTCAGTTTTCTTCTCCCTCTCTCTCTGCGCAACTTTGAGGAGAAAAATAGGGCTTGGATAGTTTTCGTGATTTCTGAGGCGAAGCTTAACCGTTTTCAGATCAGACGGAAGATTTGGAATCATTGTGAGAAGGGCAACGGTTGGATATCAGTTTGTTGGAAGGACTGCAGTTTTTCTGAGGCTGTTTGGATCTATTTTGGAGCAGCAATTAGGTAAGAAACTCTTCCTATGATTTCGGTTATAATTCGTAAAGTTAGATTATGATTTGGAGGCGTGTAGATGCTAGTAAAAGACATGTTTTATGTTGATCAAGGATCATAGGTATTCTTGGGATGATTAGATATGTTCACTACGTTTTACTGTGCTGAAAACGATGTTAATTTGGTTAGAATTGGTTAAGAAATCGAGTTTTGATGGTTTTAGCGTTTTGGGAAAAACCCAGGCGGACGGGCGTCTGGATTAGTCAGACGGGCGTCCGAGACCCTAGTAGCCTGGACGGGCGTCTGAAATAGGCAGACGGGCGTCTGAGGTGAGATTTTACATTCAGGTTGTAGCTGTCTTAGGATGGACGAGCGTCTGGGAAAAGTGGACGGGCGTCCAGTTTTGGACGGGCGTCCAGTAGGTTCCAGACGGGCGTCTATGTCTTTAAACGGGCGTCTGGCCTGTTTTGCCATGGCTGTACGGTTTTATCATTCTAGTGTGGTTTCGGGTTACATAATCATGTTATAACTGTTTTAAACCTTAATTTATGATATGGTAATATTGGATAACATAAGCAAGCCTGAATTGAGCTTCTGATTCGTTCAGTTAAAACACCGAATGTACTCTTAAAGGGAGTTGAAGTTCGGATCCGTCGGAAGAGCATGATAGGCTTGTGCTTTGATGAATTAGCATTCATCACCGTCGTCCGTGTAATTGCTAGGTATTGTTAATGTCTAGTGTTCTAGGGAGAGAGTGGTTAATGTGAGGGAGATTAATTGAAAACACTTAGGTGGCTAGTTAACCATCCTAATAAATACGTACTTGACTAGTAAAAGATTAAACAACATGTCTCTCTTGGACAGGCACCAGTCTATATCGCGATGTATGCCTACCTCTGAAGGTGGGAGAACTCCGTAGGTCAAAAAAACCCTAAGTACGGAGGGACTCCGCTGAGATGTGCGTACCATCGGAGCCTACCTATTCTAGCCTCCGTGGATATTGGTGTGATCCACTAATATGTTGCCAAGAGTGTCCCAAAAGTGGATACGCGTAGTGCCCTTGAGTGCGGTTGTAACATAGATAAGTTAAGTAGAAACGTTTAGTCAATTCATGTTGATGGACATGGAGTGAACCCTAGATCGAGTCGGTCACACATAATCAACTAAACTTTTAGTTATCTTCACTTTATATATTATAATTGTTGTCATAGCTTCTCTTTCTTATTAAGTACGTTGTACTTACCTCAAATGCATGTTTTCTATGTGTTTGGGGGTGAGAAGACGAACAGGTTGATATTGAGTACGAGGAGGAGTTCGATGATGACGTTTGAAGACGCCTCATTGAAGACTTTACATTATTTATTTAGCTATTCATTTATTAAACTGTTTAGACTTTTGGTCTTTCGGGACTTGTAGTATCGTTACGTTTCGTTTGGATTTCGTACTTTCCCTTGAATGTAATAAGTTACATTTCCATCTTTAGACTTCATTTCTATTATTGGTTGTTTGGAATTTTATACCCGAGTCTTTTGCTTCCGTTTGCTTATTTTTGATACGACGTAGTAGAGGCTTACGTATAAAGTGAATTCATTTTTATTTTATACGTGCCGAACGTTCCTTTTCCGGATAAGGACTCGGTGTCCGGGAACGGGGCGTTACAGCGAGTGAATGACAAATGCGTACTTTCCGTTTCATTTAACGTTAAATTCGAAAAAAGAGTGTTTGTTGCAAAATATTACACAAGATAGATGGTAAAAGTGCTAAATTTAAAGATACATGACAAGTTCCAAATTAAAGTTGACCCATAGATATGGGTGTTTTGCGTTAATAAAATGGTGTTTGTTACAAAATATTACACAATGATAGAGGGTAAAAGTGCTAAATTTAAAGATATATGGCAAGTCCCAAAATTGACCCATAGATAGGGGTGTTTGCACTAATTACTCTATATTCTCTGAAGCATAAAACCGAACCCAATCTTTATTCCCTTCATTTCTCAATTGCATTTTTATACATACACTTCCTTCTCAATTGATCTCTCAAGTAAAAAGGCTTAAACTTAACACAACATTCTGTTGCTGTAATGAACCTTTTTTCTCAGCCTTTTCAAGTGCGAGTAAGTATCTTCTTTGTTCCTCATGTTCTAAATATGATTATTCTTATAAGGTTGGGTTCCTTTAATAATTATTAAGAAATCAAAGGAAATTATATACCGGAAGAATAGTACTTGGTAGAAGGAGAGAATCCTTTAATTTGAATTTAACCCCAACAATCCAAGTAAAGACTATTAATTGCATCAGAGTTTAATGTGTATCATTTAATCTGTTTTAAATGTTTTCTTCAAACACGTACGTGTCTATGTTTTCTTGAGTGTTTTTCATGTTGTTATAATCGTGTTTATAGGGACATATTTATGTGTAGGTCTGTACATACAAATATCTTCTTATAATAAGTCTAAATGTAATTAAGAATGATCATGCATGTCGGTGCTTATAAGTGAATCTATTTGCACGTTGTTAACCTCATCCATAAATGTTTAAGATGCATGTCGTGTTCTTGGACTGGGATTAAGTGGCTAAATTTAAGAGAAGAATTAAATGCTTTTATAAGATTTTAGATGTATTACATATGTTACTGTTTAAGAAATAAACTCGGAACATGCATTGAATTTGAAGTATCTTATATGTTTGATATGAACAACAGACTATATATATACTGGTAAAAAATCTGTGCGATCCTTGGAGATAAAATATAAACCTAAAAGTTTAAAATATAACTGTATATTGTGAAAATTAATAACATTAAGTTAGACATACAATGCTATATCGTAGAAAAAATGTTTAATGTTTTATCTATCCACACGTTAGACACTTACACTGGCTATCTTAAGAAAAAAAAATCATTTAAATGAAAACTCGTAAGAAAAGATTAGTTTCGAACTCCAAGATAAAAACAACAAATGCAATTAAGGATCGAGCACGCTCGATCATACCCTTTTAGCTTTTTCCATAATAAATCATAAATCACCCTCAACCTCACCCTAACCGTGCGCGTACCCACCAGCACCGCATGCAATATTTATCCCTACACAACTCTACCCTAACCGCGTATCTACTAGCACCTCATACTTCATTTATCCTCACTCCTGCCATCAACTTATATCTATGTTGCACAGACACGGACACGAACACGAACACGACACAGACACGGCGATACGGCAAATTCCATAATTTAAGGACTCGACACGCCGCCGACACGTATATATATATATATATATATATATATATATATATATATATATATATATATATATATATATATAGTGTAAATAAAATTCAATTTATCAAAAAATATTTGTAAATATCTAAAATAAAATTCAATTTATCTAGAATAGAAATTTGACCTTTATACGATGTCAAAAGAAATTGTGATTGACCTTCAAAATATTACAAATTGTAAAAATGATTGTTTATCAACAAACATATAAACTTGAGACGGCGTATTATTTATTTAATTATTATAGAAATAAAAATCGTGTATTTTAACGTTTCAATTGAAGAAAACATAAATAAAGAAAAAATATTTTTAAAAAATTGGGTTCAGGAGTGTCGGGAAGTGTCGGCGCCGTGTGATGGGAGTCAACTTTACTGTACTTTGGTGCGCAGTTTAACCCCCGTTTATCACTTTATTGGCATGTTTTGGGTAGATATAGACCGTTTCGAGAGTAATATCCAGAGTTATGCGCACGGGGGGTTAAAATGTCATATCGATAGTAAACTCCGCCTTTTTAACGATATTTCACTCCTTTCCGAGTACTTTTTGTCTTGCGGAATTACGCGTGGTGTTTGTTCGTCTATGTTATTGCAGGACTTAGGTGACTCGAGGACCCGGAAGGCGATGTTTTGGACTAAGAGACATGTTCGTGGCACGAGAGTTGAATGAAAGTGGAAGAAAAGCCAAGTTTGGAGGGAAGTCAAGGCAAACTGGCGTTTGCGGGAAGCCTACCTCAAACGGGCGTTTGCCCATTCCATACGGGCGTTTACAGAGTTGACACTTCATTCATAAAGTTGGGTTTTCACTGGACGGGCGTCCCAATAACCCCCAAGCTGGCGTTTGGATGGGTTCAACCCGAAGTAAAAAGCTCATATAAAGCAAACGAGTGTCCAGGGTACACAGACGGGCATTCGCCCTCAAGACATGATTCAGCAAACGGGCGTTCAGAGAAATGCAAACGCCCGTGCACTGAAGACGAAACCCTAATATCATCATATTTTTCCAGGCAAACGAGCGCTTGGAGGGACTCAAACGGGCGTTTGCGACAGACAACATCAGATTTTGACCTATTGTATAAATACGCAGCTCATTCAGCCCCTATGCATCTTTGGCCGACTTTAGACTTCGCTTGAGCGATTTTGGTGCGATTTTAGGGTAGATTAAACATCCTTTGATCTTTTGATTCCCTAGATAACTTCCTTTGATTATACACATCTTTTATAGCTTAGATTTACATTACAAGATCAAAGATTCAACTTTTTGGGTGCAACTATTTCTTCATATTTTCTGGATCTGATTTTCAGCGGTTATATGGTAATGACTTTTCTTTTGTTTATTGTCTTTAGTTCAATTTCCGTTCTTTATTCCGTTATTAGCTTAATTATGAGTATCTAATCACATGTGTAGTCTAATTATGTGAAAGCGAGCGAAAACCCGAAGGGGGATGAGATTGGGATTTGTGTAGTGCATAATTGAATGTTTAAACGATTAATCCACGTCCTAAAACTTATTTTAACGTCTTTGAATTAGTTTGATCACCTAGTTCATTGTCACACACATCAAACCTATAGATGCGTTTTGCGGTGAGATGTGGGATAAGGGGTTTTAGGATCGTTGCGTAGATTCGGCCTAGTTGTTAGGTCCGTTTCCAATACAGAGGTTTGTCATCGTTGTTCGAGCGACTCTAGAGCGTAATCATGTTAGGTTAATCAGTTTTCTAAAGGGAGAATTAATTAACTTCTCATAGGGTGTTAAGCGAGAGTTGTTCAGATCTTAACACCAGAATTAGGAGTTGGCACCCGTGGATGTCGTTAAACTACATTGGATAGGTAGGTCGGTTAAGACATGTTCCCTATTAAGTCCTTCCTTAGGGGTAAAAGTAGCTCGTGGGATCATAGTTCGGCTATACCTTTTAACATCTAGAACTACACCGTTAGTTAATCTTTACTTTTGCATTAGTATAATATCTCTCCACCATTATTTTGACCTGAACTAAGTTCTACGTCGGCTTTGGTACTTAGACTTTACTCCCTGTTGATTCGACCTTGTGACCACTATACTACCGTTGATCCGATACTCTGTCAGTTAAAGTTAGCGGTTAAGTATTTTGCTATCAAGAATTTTGGCGCCGTTGCCGGGGAGTAACGTTTGATATCTTGTAAGTTAACCGAAATTAGTTCAATAAAATATATTATTGCATTTAATGTTTCTGTATTAATATTTGTTGTTTTTAAATAGATGTAATTCAATAATGATAATTAAGACTAATGCTAAATCATTATATCACTATTAATAATAATGTCGATAAGTTTATCATCATTATAAATTAACTTTCAATGAAGGTATAATTAATAATGACAAGGAACATGTTGACGGTAAAAAGACTTATGGTGACAAGAATATTGATATTCTAATGATGGGTATATTGTTAGTATTGTTATTTTTAATGATGGGAGATAGAAGCAATAATGATGAAAATTATTTTCATTAATATGAACTCTTAATGAGAGTATAATATAGTCATTAATTATAAAGCAACAATAATGACAGGACACTATACATGACAGGACACTATACAGTCATTATTTACTTTTAGCTAGGAAGGCAGTAGTGACGGGCCATGACGGGAAATTTCCTGTCGTTAAACGTCTTCAATGACAGAATATTAGCTTTTAATGACCAATTTTCCCGCCGTTACAAACCGATTTTCTTGTAGTGAAAGCTTGGGCTTCGGTCGTTTTTATTTTGTTTTCTTGATGTTTCTTGTTTGTCAGTGAATGACCCGAAGCTCTAAAGAATCTCTCATCGAGCCAATTCAAGAGATCGAAGCTTACGCACGTCATAGAAACAGTCAGCACCGAGGAGAGATCCTGATCGCTAGTCCGAATTCCCTATTTGAGGAAGAAAGGGTAGCGGAAAGCTCGACTTTCAGATTCCTCTACAGAAATGGGTGACATAACGACTCGACGGAATGGTAAAGATCCAATTGATGAATAGAATCTACCAGGGCAAACTTTGAACCCTACTGGTGGTAATGCAACATTACAATTGCAAACTCCACGGAGGGACCCTCGTGAAGATCAGCTAGGGGGAGACAGCACATTATTACAGCAGTTTGGTACCCCAATATTCAATCAGAGAACAGGGATTGGACATGACAAGGAAAGACAGAATGCCCAGAATTTCAGACCAGAACTTGACCAAGAAACTGTGAACCGATTACTACAGATGCTAGATAATCAAGGAAATCAACAGGGGTTCCAAAACCCGTCTCCTCAGCAACCCCCTATGCAGCAGTTTTATCAACAGCAACAACAGTAGAATTATCAGCCACAGATGGCTCAACAGGTACAGAGACTGAGAGTCTGTCGAGACTATGTTACCACCCCTCAGGAAGTTATAGGGCACAATCCAGTTAGAGTGCCCCCAATTAATGCTAACAACATGGACATCAAGCAAAATATTCTGAACATGTTGGGGGAACACGCCTTGTTCCACGGGAAGTCTATTGAGAACCCGAACATCTTTCTGGATCACTTTCTCCACATTTGTGGAACGATGAAATATAATGTGGTGAGTGACGAGGCGGTAAAGCTGATAGTTTTTCCGTTTGCATTGAGAGGAGCCGCTAAGGATTGATTCGATTCATTACTCAATGATTCATTGCATACATGGGCAGATGTGGTCAGAGTGTTCTTGAAGAAGTACTTTCCTCCGGCAAAGATTTTAGATGTGAATGAAGAAATCTCTTCGTTTGATGGTCTCGAGGGAGAGACATTAAAAGAGACATATGAGAGATTCAAGGGTCTGCTGAAGAGATGCCCTCCACACGGTTTTTCCACCGTTGAGAAAGTCATTATATTATTCAGGGCCTCGAGCCAGTGGACCAAAATAAGTTGAATGCCGCCAGTGGCGGAGATATCATGAATCTGCCACCAGAACAAGCTATGAGACAGATTGAGAATGCGGCAGAAGGAGAAGGACAATGGGGGTCTAGTAGAAAGAAGAAGAAAGCCCCAATAGAAAGTGTAAAGTCGTAGAAAGAGGAACTCGATCGAGAATCTGCCATGCACGACAAGATGCAAGAAATGGTACTAAAGATGGACCGAATGGAGTTAGAAAGAAATAAGGCACAGCAATGCCAACTTTGTGGAGGTGGACATTCTGCCATGGAATGTACATCATCGAAAAACCCACTTATCCATAACAGTTGACACCTACTCCAGTACAACAACAGTTTGGCAATCAGAATGACCAACAGCGAATGAATGTCTATGCGATGGGGCAGATGAGCATGAATCAGCAAGAGTTTGGCCAGGGGCAGTGGAATCAGAATTTTGACAATCAACAAGAGCCGCAAATAGAATATGGTATGGGTGATGATTCCCAACAATATGATGTGAGCTATGTTGGACAAGGTTGGAATCAGGGGCAGAATCAGAATTGGAATCGTAACAATAATCAGAACCAAGGTTTTAGGCAAAACCAAAGCTCATACAACCGACCTTGGAACCAGAATCCCCAGAATCAGAATTCACACCAGAATTAGAACCAAGGCAACCACCAAAATTCGCAAAGCAGCCAAAATCAGCAAACTCAGCAACATGGCCACCAACAACAGCAGAATCAGAATTGGGGCCAGAATCAAGGGCAGAGTCAAAATTGGGGTAATAATCAGAATTGGAACCAGAATCAAAGCGGCAGTAGGGAAATAATAATCAGCAACCAAGCCAGCCAAGGAATAATAATTCTGGGACTTATCCAGCATCCGAATGCTCATCTGCACCGAGCAATCAAAATAATCCGCAATTAAACAATTCTAGTGTTCCAGAAGACTCCCGCTGAGATACTCCTGGAAAGACTAGATAGAACTGTAGCTGAGTTGAACAAGAATGCTATAGAGCAAAAAGTGGCCACTCACTCCGCCATTCGGAATTTGGAAACCCAAGTTGGGCAAATCACGAACACACTGAAGAAGAATTTGAGTGATGCTGAGCAGAACCCGAGACAAGTGAATGCAATAATCACTAGAAGTGGTAGAGAATTGGGAGTGGACCAGCCAAGAGAGTATTCGAAGCAGAGAAATATTTGGATGAAGAGGATGAAGCCGAGGCAGCAGAGAGAGAAATAATGGAAACTGAGTTGGAAGCTGTGAGAAGAGAGTTAGCTGCTGCTAAGAGAGATCTCACGATTGCTAGGAAAGAGAGAGCAATGGAAGCTGAGAGAGAGCAAGCAGCTCAAGCCAAGAGAGCTGAAGCAATGGAGAAGCGGGATTTCATAGTTTTGGATATAAAAGAGGAGGAACCGAGCAAGCCAGCAACGAGACATGAAGCTACATCTGGGCCCCCAAGGCCAAAAGCTCGAGGTAAGTATGATTTTATGCCCCCTCCCCCTCCTGATTTGATGAGAATACTTTGCCATACCCACCTAAAGGCCCTAAGAAGCCAGTTCTTACTGAAAAACATAGGTTCCTCGACATTCTTAGGAAGGTAGAGATCAATGTCCCCCTATTAGAGGTAGTTGCTAGTGTGCCTGAGTATTTTAAGTGTTTGAAAGGGATGTGGGCAAGTAGAGAAAAAATGGGTAAGGTAGTTATGTTGAGGGTGGAGTGTTCAGCAGTTTATGACAGTAAAATTCCCCATAAGATGAGAGATAGAAGAGGTTTCACCATTCCTATAAGATGAGGGTGATTGAAAATGTTTTATGTGATTTAGGAGCTTCTGTGAGCTTGATGCCTAAAGCGCTTTATGAAAAATTAGGGTTAGGTGATTTAGAGCCTACGGGAATGACCCTACAAATGGTTGATAGGTCGGTGAGGAAACCGTTGGGGGTAGCTGAAGATGTGCTAGTCCAGGTAGGCAAGTTCGTGTTCCCTATGGATTTTGTGATTCTTGACATGGAGATGGACTCTAGGACCTTTGTCTTGTTAGGTCGTCCCTTTTTGACCACTAGTGATGCTCAGATAGGAGTAAAGAGTGGAGATATTTCGTTTGGAGTTGGGGGCGAGAGAGAGCGTTTAAATGTCAACAAAGATAGAGGTCGTCAAGCTATAGCTGATGAATGTTTATACACAGAATCGTTGTTTTCTTGTGTTGTGGTGCGTACTGACATGCAGGACAGTCAGAGTTCGTTGAAAGGAGACGCGGTGAAAGTACGAGAAGTCATCGATCAGGGCAAGATCGAGACGAAGAGTAAATCGGAATCGCCCGTTGCACCGGTGCTCCCAAAGCTGGGGAAGTTGCGGATTGATAAACCGCCTGATCATAAGAAACCTAAAGGGAAGCCATCTATAAAGCCGGAAAAGAAAGAAAGTGTGAGGTGGCAGGAGAAAGCGGTGCAAGTTGCAAGACGTAAGCCGTTCACTAGTTCGAATATTTTGATGTTTGCACTAGGTATATCGTTGGGCATGTTCAAACTTATGAATGCTGAATTTGGTTGACATGCTATATGCTTATTTGGTATGTTATTTGAGGTTGTTTTGAGTTGATTCAGTAGAGCGTCATCCGGTCGAGCCAACGACGTAAAACAAAGGCGCTTGGGGGGAGGCAACCCCAGCATAATAACACTGCTTTGGATGATATGGAATCTAGGAGTACATGAGTATGTGCTACTTGTTCTTGCCTTGATGATGATGCAACCGGACAGATGTGATTTTCTTATTTTTATGCTGTTCCTTATATCGTCTGTGCCCGGTGTTCGGGTTCGTAGGAGTTGTCTAGCCCGTTTAGCTAAATTTGTGCTTTTGTTTTGATGCTACTTTCAGTGTTAGAGAGGCTCCACTTTGATATTTTGCTGATTTTTGTAACGCCTTAAGGCATGCTACTACTGTCGTTTGTGTTTGGTTTTCTTTGTACGCATTTTGGATCATTTCTATATGTTACGCCTCTGTGGCTTTTCTTTTATGCGTAGATGTTCTGTGCTTTACCCGTTTGGGTTATTTATCCATCTATAGCAATCCAATATGTGTGTTACACATTGCATATCGAGTTTTCTGACGTGACAAGGCCTTAATACTGTTATTCCCTTATCCCTTTTCGATGTTTTGGCACGAGGACCAAGTCCCGTGCATGTGTCGCATTGGTTGTATCTATTTTGGTATAGGGATTCAGGTCGTGCTTACATGAGGCTGTCACGGGATTCGATAGCGCCTTTCTGCCGGGTTTAAAGCTAAGTCTTCTTTTCTATCTCATTCACACACTGAGGACAATGCTTCATTCAAAGTGGGGGGTGGAAACGACTTAGCTTTATTTTGTTTCAATTGAAAAATATGCCGGTATTTGCGATATGCTTAGTTAATGTCCGTTTTCGAGTCAGTTCGTGGCTTAAAATTTTAAAATTTTTCACGGTTCGACACCGCGTTATATGCATGTTTCTCACGATGGATTTGGTAGATGTCTTAGTAGTCGAGTAATGTGTGCAGGGCGATTTTATTTCATCATGATACGAACCCCTTTTAATGCACGTAGACCTTGGTTATACTCAGTCTGGTTGCTATACACACTTATACCACTAGTTTCGAGGCGAAATAGAAAGGTTGACCTAGGCCGGATACGGGATGAGAGTCATGGCGATTCTTTGACCCGCCAGAGCCAAATAAGCCAAAATCCCAACATTATACCCTCGTAACCCCTCTAAGCCTTGATAGGACGGTCTGACCACCGTCCGAAATGAGCCGTTTTGGTTACTTAGCATGTATTACCCTAACCCTGAGCCTTATTTTTGGTCACGTTTCTTTTGATCACTCTACGAGTGGACTTAGTCGTTACTTTAGACACATTTGCTAAATCAAGTGTGGGGTGGGAGATGGTGCGTGTTTCGAGAGGAGTTGGTTAGTACGAGCGAGTATATGAAAGGGAGGTGCTCGAGGAACATATTGTGAGGCTTATGGTTCGAAAGAGAAAAAAAAAACCAAAAAAAACAAAAAAAAAAAAAAAAAAAGAAAAGAAAGAAAAAGAGAAAAAGAATGAAAAGAAAATGAAGAAAAATGAAATGTTGAAAGTTGAATAAAGTTCAAGAAAAAGGAGTCAAAGAAGGATGTTTTGAGTAAATAAAAATATGATGTTAAGGTTGGAATTGTTTGTTAATGCATGTAGGAAAATCAAAGGAGTTTGGTGTGGTTTGGTATGGTTTCAAAGAAAGAGTATGTGAAATGACTAGGTTCACTCGTGTTTTCTCTTTCTCCAGTCCCAAATTTTCTTTTCGATTAACCCCGACCCGAGCTTGACTTTATAACCCTCAAGTCCTACTTGACCGTATTTAGCCTCGGTTGCCTCGATTAGTGGAGATTCTAGCCCGGTATGAGTTGTGTGTAGTCATTTGGCCGGTATTCAAAGCCGGTGATCATTTTGAGTGTAGCCCTCGGTTTATATCACACACACTTCGTTTGCGTGGTAAGATAGAGTCAAGTGGTGTACATTCAGTGTCTACTCTACTTTTCCCTTGATGTCGTGAGCACTATGCATGTTTCGTAAAGTTGACCCCGTGGTTTGTTTTAGAGCGCCTAATTTAATCGAGGACGAGCAAAGGCTAAGTGTGGGGTGGTTGATGGGAGTCAACTTTACTGTACTTTGGTGCGTAGTTTAACCCCCGTTTATCACTTTATTGGCATGTTTTGGGTAGATATAGACCGTTTCGAGAGTAATATCCAGAGTTATGCGCACGGGGGGTTAAACTGTCATATCGATAGTAAACTCCGCCTTTTTAACGATATTTCACTCTTTTCCGAGTACTTTTTGTCTTGCGGAATTACACGTGGTGTTTGTTCGTCTATGTTATTGCAGGACTTAGGTGACTCAAGGACCCGAAAGGCGATGTTTTGGACTAAGAGACATGTTCGTGGCACGAGAGTTGAATGAAAGTGGAAGAAAAGCCAAGTTTGGAGGGAAGTCAAGGCAAACTGGCGTTTGCCATACCCCAAACTGGCGTTTGCGGGAAGCCTACCTCAAACAGGCATTTACAGAGTTGACACTTCATTTAGAAAGTTGGGTTTTCAGCTGGACGGGCGTCCCAATAACCCCCAAACTGGCATTTGGATGGGTTCAGCCCGAAGTAAAAAGCTCATATAAAGCAAACGAGCATCCAGGGTACACAGAGGGGCGTTTGCCCTCAAGACATGATTCAGCAAACGGGCGTTCAGAGAAATGCAAACGCCCGTCCACTAAAGACGAAACCCTAATATCATCATATTTTTCCAGGCAAACGAGCGTTTGGAGGGACTCAAACGGGCGTTTGCGACCGACATCATCAGATTTCGACCTACTCTATAAATACGCAGCTCATTCAGCCCCTATGCATCTTTGGCCGACTTTAGACTTCTCTTGAGCGATTTTGGTGCGATTTTAGGGTAGATTAAACATCCTTTGATCTTTTGATTCCCTAGATAACTTCCTTTGATTATACACATCTTTTATAGCTTAGATTTACATTACAAGATCAAAGATTCAACTTTTTGGGTGCAACTATTTCTTCATATTTTATGGATCTGATTTTCAGCGGTTATATGGTAATGACTTTACTTTTGTTTATTGTCTTTAGTTCAATTTCCGTTCTTTATTCCGTTATTAGCATAATTATGAGTAGCTAATCGCATGTGTAGTCGAATTATGTGAAAGCGAGCGAAAACCTTAACGGGGATGAGATTGGGATTTGTGTAGTGCATAATTGAATGTTTAAACGATTAATCCACGTCCTAAAACTTATTTTAACGTCTTTGAATTAGTTTGATCACCTATTCATTGTCACACACATCAAACCTATAGATGCATTTTGCGGTGAGATGTGGGATAAGGGGTTTTAGGATCGTTGCGTAGATTCGGCATAGTTGTTAGGTCCGTTTCCCATACAGAGGTTTGTCATCGTTGTTCGAGCGACTCTAGAGTGTAATCATGTTAGGTTAATCAGTTTTCTAAAGGGAGAATTAATTAATTTCTCATAGGGTGTTAAGCGAGAGTTGTTCAGACCTTAACACCAGAATTAGGAGTTGGCACCCGTGGATGTCGTTAAACTACATTGGATAGGTAGGTCGGTTAAGACACGTTCCCTGTTAAGTCCTTCCTTAGGGGTAAAAGTAGCTCGTAGGATCATAGTTCGGCTATACCTTTTAACATCTAGAAGTACACCGTTAGTTAATCTTTACTTTTGCATTAGTATAATATCTCTCCACCATTATTTTGACCTGAACTAAGTTCTACGTCGGCTTTGGTACTTAGACTTTACTCCCTGTGGATTCGACCTTGTGACCACTATACTACCGTTGACCCGATACTCTGTCGGTTAAAGTTAGCGGTTAATATTTTGCTATCACCGTGTCGGAGTGTTGACAATGTGTCGGATATTTAAATTTTAAATAATATTAATTTAATCAGCCGGCACGTGTCTGACACGGTGTCGGAGCGTGACGGAGTGTGTCGTGTCGTGTCTTGTGTCGGACACGGCGCACTGCGACCAGATTAAAATGTCGGTGCATCATAGTCTTATACACAATATTCAAAAAAAAAAAAAAAAAAACTAAAACAACTTGAAATTTTTTTTGTTAAAAAATAGAATAAATTAACATAGTCTCCCTTCTACACACCCTTACCACCGTCCACTATCTTTCAGCCTCACCTCACCCTTTTGCCTTGCATCAACTTACACTTCAACCGTATTAAAAAAAATCCTAAATTTCCTTAAGAAACCGTAAACCTTCATAAAACTTTTTTCCATACGAAATCATAAATCACCCTGCTTCCCCCGACCCACCGACAAAATTTGGCTCATTTTATTCCCAAAACCCGGCCTTTCAAATTATCCTATGATCCCACCCATAAAAAAAATAAAAGAAAATTAAAAAAGTACGCCCTACAAACCCTTAAATTAAATAAAACTCGTTTATTAGATTTTACCCAGTTTTCAACTTTGAAATGAAATTTGTCGGACTCATGCTTGACAACGGTTAAGAAGATATTTTTCTACTTGAATAACGCTTGAAATGACACTATATACTATAACAATTGTAGGTGCATCTTGTGCTATTTATTACGGACCGATCACTATTTATATGCTTAAATGTTGAAAGTAAAACATTAAACTACAACCCAAACAAAAATATATTCATTAATGAAAGGATAATTACATCCACAATGTTCAATCTCATATGCATATGAGTCGGTGATGATTATAACTCCATCCATAGGAATTGAGAAACATATCTTCTACCGGATCTACACTACTCTTGGGTTGGCTCTACGGTGAAAGAAACTGTAATGTTGACTTAAACCATGCTGCTGAAGTCTGGAGTGAAAGCTATGGTTTTGGTGTTCGTTTGGGGCAACAGCAGAGTTGATCACTGCAAAAGCGTGTCCGGTTAACAAGAGAGTGAAGTAGTCTTTGGAAGTATCTTTGGTTAACGGCGAGTGGAGTTTGGTCCAGGTTAACGGCATAGTGGAGTGTGTTGGTCCTGTTTAATGGCAGAGTGGAGTCTGTTGGTCAACACCAGACTTGAGGAACACATCTGCATGGTTTTCGTATTTGGTGAAGTTACTTTTGGGGTATTTCAGTAATTTACTGGGTTGACCGATTAGTCGGTTATGGTTTGATTCCTAAGGCTATAAATACCATATGTATTAATTGTAACTGATGTAACTTTCTCGTGATAATAAAATAAGCCTCTTTTGTCCGTGGAGTAGTCGGCACATTGCCGGAAACCACGTTAAATCTGTGTTCTTCTTGTTTCTGTGTTTGTTTACTTGTTAATTGTTTATCTTTACTCACAATCACCATCACTTCTTCATCGATCCGTAATAACAAACTGGTATCAAAGCGTCCAGGTTTATCAAGAAATATGTTTATCTGTTGAAGCAAGGTAGATTGACACCAAGGTCATAATTGACGCTAAGTTTTGGGATCTACACAAGCTTTTCTAGTGAGAAAGATGTTGGCTTTAAACGTCAAGGTTGACAAGTTTACAGGAAGAAACAGTTTTAGTCTGTGGTAGATCAAGATGCGTGCCTTGTTGAAACAACAGGGATTATGGGGTCCTCTGTCAAAATCAACAGAAGGAAGTAATGCTGAGAGAGCCAGTCTGGAGGAGAAAACACATTCAACAATTATGTTGTGCTTGTCGGATGATATTATCACAGAGGTTGCTGAAGAGGACACAACAGAGAAGATGTGGTCCAAGCTTGAGAGTTTGTACATGACAAAGTCTCTAACCAACAAGTTGTTATTGAAGCAACGTTTGTTCAGTTTAAGGATGTATGAGGGCACTCAACTGAGGGATCATCTAGATCAGCTGAACACAATATTGCTTGATCTAAGGAATATTGATGTAAATATTGAAGATGAGGATGCAACATTGATCCTACTTGTTTCATTTCCTGCATCATATGAGAACTTTGTGCAGTCCTTTATTGTTGGGAAAGGACTCAGTGTCATTGGAGGATGTGAGATCATCACTTCATGCTCGAGAACTACGCCATAAGGCATCTGGTTCTGGTATAGACAGTCAGTCTACTGGTTTGGTGGCCAGTGGAGTCAGTAAGGGATCAGGGAATTCTGGAAAGAAGAAATCCAAGAAGAAATTCAAGGGACCCAAGGCTAAGGATGACTGTAATTACTGCAAGGAGCATGGGCATTGGAAAAATGAATGTCCAAAGAGGAGAAAGTAGCAAGGTACTCAGCCGGGTACAGTTGCTTTGGCAGAACAAGACACCAACTCTGAAGAAGATCTGGCATTAGCAGTTTCAGAGTCAGTAGGGCTCAGGGATTTGTGGATTCTAGACACTGGGGCATCTTATCATGTGTCTTCTAATAGGAAGTGGTTTTCAACTTATCAGCAGGTGGATGGAGGCCATATTGCTATGGCCAACAACAAGGTCTACAAAATAGTTGGGATTGGATCAATCTAGCCGAGGACACATGATGGTAAATTCTGCACATTGAAGAAGGTTAGGCATGATCCACAGATGACCAAGAATTTGATATCACTTAGTCTTTAGACATCAAAGTGTTCAAGTTCAGGGGTGAAGGTGGAGTGGTGAATGTCTATAAGGATTCAGCTGTGATTCTGAAGGGTATCAGGCAAGGGACATTGTACATACTTCAAGGGTCTACTGTATCAAGTTCTATTGTTTTAGCATCATCAGAGGTTCACCAGTCACAGTTGACTAACTTATGGCATATGAAATCGGGTCATATGGATGAAAGAGGGATGCAAATTATGTCTAAGTCTGATCTACTTGGGGGACATAAGGTCAAAGAGTTGGAATTTTGTGAACACTGTGTGTTTGGGAAGCTACATAGAAGCAAGTTCCCAAAAGCAATTCACATCACAAAAGGGACACTTGATTATGTTCATTCAGATTGTTGGGGACCTTCAAGGGTGGAGTCATTGGGTGGTCACAAGTATTTTGTGTCTTTTGTAGATGATTATTGAAGGATGGTTTGGGTAATTATGATGAAGCACAAGAGTGAAGCATTCAAGCAATTCAAGCAGTGGAAGGCATTGGTTGAGAATCAGACAGAGAAGAAGATAAAGAGACTTAGAACTGACAATGAACTAGAATTTTGTTGGTTTGAGTTTGATGAATTCTGCAAGAATGAAGGCATTTCTAGGCACCATACTGTAAAAGATACTTCACAGCAGAATGGTGTTGCAGAAAGGATAAATCAAACTCTTCTGGAGAAGGCAAGGTGCATGCTCTTTAATTCTGGTCTGGCAAGAAGATTTTGGGCAGAGGCTATTAGTGCAACTTTCTACTTAATCAATAGGGGGCCTCACATTAGGATCAAGCTCAAAACACCACTTGAGGTTTGGTCAGGAAAGTCAGCAGACTACTCTGGTCTAAAGGTTTTTCGAAGCACAGTCTACTATCATATCAGTGAAGGTAAACTGGAACCTAAGGCCATGAAGGGAGTGTTTTTGGATATGGAGATGAAGTTAAGGGGTATAGAATCTGGTCATCAGATGAAAAGAGGGTTATACTCAGTAGAAGTGTAGTCTTTGATGAAATCTATATGCTTAACTCATTTGTGAGAGCCACATCTAAATCTGAAATTGGATCTGAAACTGAGAAGGTTAACAAACATGTGGAGCTTCAAGTGGAATCTGTTGAAATGAAGGAATCAACAAAGGATGGTCAACATTTAGAAGATCCATAACATGATCCAAACCAGTCTGCTGGACAACAGTCATCAGACTCTCAAACAACTAATGTTGGTCAGCAGGGTATAGCTCTCAACAGGACTAGAAGGACCAATATTAGACCCCCCATAAGGTATAGGTTTGAGAAGGATATGGTTGGATATGCACTTCAGGTAGCTGAAGAAAGTGGATGGTTTTGAACCAAACACTTACAAGGAAGTTGTGACATGTTCAGAGGCATCTTAATGGCTTGCTGCCATGGGAGAAGAAATTGAGTCACTTCAGAAGAATCAGACTTGGGATCTAGTCAAACAACCACATGATAGAAGGGTGGTCAGCTGCAAATGGATCTTCAAGAAAAAGGAAGGAATGACATCAGCTGAGGGTATCAGTTATAAGGCACGTTTGGTTGCAAGAGGGTTCAGTCAGAAAGAGGGGTAGACTATGAAGATATTTTCTCCAGTGGTCAAACATACTTCCATCAGGGTGCTGTTAGCAATAGTGACACATCAGAATCTTGAGCTTGAGCAATTAGATATGAAGACTGCTTTTATACACGGAGATGTAGATAAGAAAATATATATGACTCAGCCAGAGGGTTTTCAAGTTCCTGGCAATGTAGGGTTTGTTTATAAGTTGAAGAAGTCCTTATATGGACTTAAGCAGGCCCTAATGCAGTGGTATAAGAAGTTTGACAGTTATATGATTCAACTGGGCTATAGCAGGAGTCTATATGATTGTTGTGTTTATCATAACAAGTTGAAGGATGATTCATCCATCTATCTAATTTTATATATGGATGATATTCTGATAGCTGCAGTGAACAAGTCTGATATTCAAGATCTAAAGAATCTGCTCAAGGCTGAATTTGAGATGAAGGATGTGGGATTGCAAAGATAATTTTGAGGATGGAGATCTATAGAGATAAGAAGCAATGAAAGTTGTTCTTGTCTCAATAGGGGTACATTGAAAAGGTATTATCCAAGTTTGGCATGTCAGCAGCCAAACCTATAGATGCTCCTATGGCATCAAATCTACATCTGTCTGCTGTGTGTGCTCCACATGCAGCTGAAGAGGAAGAATACATGTCAAGAGTTCCATATGCTAGTGTAGTGGGCAGTTTAATGTATGCCATGGTCTATACTAGCCTGATTTGGCTCAGGTAGTCAGTGTTGTCAGCAGGTTTATGGCTCAACCTGGAAAGGAACACTGGAAAGTGGTGAAGATAGGATATTTCGGTACCTTAGGGGTACATCTGATATTGGATTATGAATGTGGTACTTAATGTTTGTCATAGGGTTCTGTGATTCTGATTATGCTGCTGATGTGGATAGCAGGAGATCTATGACAGGGTATGTGTTTACTTTGGGTGGTGGTTCTGTGATAAGTTGGAAGGCAACTTTACAAGGTACAATGACATTATCTACTACTAAACCAGGATACATGGCACTGACAGAAGCAGCAAATGAGGCAATCAGGTTAAAGGGACTAGTCAATGATCTGAGTCTGCATCAAGATCAGCCACGGTGTATTGTGATAGTCTAAGTTCAATATGTTTGGCCAAGGATCAGGTTCATCATGAGAGAACCAAGCACATTGATGTTAGGTACCATTTTCTGAGAAATGAGAGAAGGGTTAAAGTGGAGAAGATCAACACTAATGTAAATCTTGTTGATATGTTCATTAAACCAGTTCCAAGGGGCAAGTTTCAGTTGTGTTTGGACTTTCTAAATATCCAAAGCAGTTAATCAGAATCAGGGAATACTCAGCGGAAGGTGGGGGTCTGCTGAGATATTCAAATCTGAAGACAAAGAGGAATCTGGCACTTGGTTGTGCATCGGGTCAGTTTGCATGAAGTTGAAGTCAAGGTGGAGATTTGTAATGGTGACTTAAACTATGCCGCCGAAGTCTGGAGTGAATGCTATGGTTTGGTGTTCGTTTAGGGTAGCAGCAGAGTTGATCAGCCTGCTGAAGCCATGTCTGTTGGTTAACAGCTGAGTGAAGTATGCGGGTTAACGGATGAGTGGAGTCCGCCGGGTCCGGGTTAACGGCGAGTGGGTCGGTCTGGTTAACGACAGAGTGGAGTCGGCTGGTCCACATCAGACTTGAGGAACACATATGCATGGTTTTCGTATTTGGTGAAGTTACTTCTGGGTATTTTAGTCATTTATTGGGTTGACTGATTAGTCGGTTAGGGTTTGATTCCAAAGGCTATAAATACCATATGTATTAATTGTAACTATTGTAGCTTTCTCGTGATAATAAAATAAGCCTCTTTTGTCCGAGGAGTAGTCGGCATATTGCCGGAAACCACGTAAAATCTGTGTTCTTCTTTTTTCTGTGTTTGTTTACTTGTTAATTGTTTATCTTTACTCACAATCACCATCACTTCTTAATCGATTCTTAATAACAAAAACATTTTCAGATCAATGTGTAACAATGTCGTTTTGTGGTAGTCTTTTACATTTAAATAAAATAGCACATTTTATCATTCTAATTTTTACGCATGAACATCGTTTCTTTTCTGGGAAAAAAAGAATAAGATTTCCTTGTTCTTAATCCATTCGTGTCAAAATATATGTTCATTTAGGTTTTTGATTTGTCTCGGAACATAATTTTATTAGGAATACCAGTGAGCTAGTATTTATTACATTTTTTTATTTTAGCCCCACATTTTTATATATTCACTACTTTTTTTTCCTCACTATTTTACAATTATTGAATTAATGACAGTTAAATGTTATTTTGGAATTTTTTTATCATTAAAATTATACCACATAACCAAGTTAAAAAATTTTAACGTTAAGAAAAGCCCAAATGAACTTTGTTGAAAAACTCCATTGAAACTAATAGGCATTTTGAAGTGTGGTGCTAGTGCAATGATATGGTGTCCACATGGCTTGTCAATTCTTTAGATCCCTCTATCTCTCAGAGTGTGTATTGGTTGACTACGGAAAGGGAGATTTAGCTGGATCTTGATCATAGATTTGGTACTGGGAGTGCATACCGGGTGTCTAATCTTCAAGATGAGATTTATGCTACAAAGCAAGGTACAATGTCTTTTTTTTTTAACAACAATTTTATTAAATTTCTAGCAAGATGCTAGATATAAGAAAGTAAATAAGCCTAGCACTAAAATGCCAGAAAGTACAAAGAACAAATAAACCTGCTACAAACACAGAAACGCCCAACTTTTGAAATACACAAACCTACCGTATACACAAAACAATGTACAATGTCCATCACTCAATATTTTACAAAGATAAAGAGTTTGTGGGATCAATTGTTGATTTTAAGGCCAGTCCACCCTGTACTTGTGCTGCATTACCTGTCTATTGAGAACAAAATGAGACTCACTATGTCATTAGATTTCTTAAATGGTTAAATGACTTTTTCAGCAATGTCAAATCTCAAGTTTTGATGGCTAAGCCTATTCTAGATATTAGGACTGTTTTTAACAGGGCCTTACAACATGAAAGCTTGCTTATTTACTCCGATATGGGGAGATAATGATATTTTGAGTGCTAAGGTTTCTGGTCCTAGGCAAGATACCCAAGAATTTGTTTCTTTGGCAATGCAGTCTAATAACTCTTATGGAAAAGGTCGAGGTAGGGATTCTGGCAGAGGTTTTCCTCGGAATTCAAAGAAACCTCAGTGTACTTACCGAGGAAGGGAAGTTCATACAGTTGATAAGTGCTATAAAAAGTATGGCTACCCTAATGGTTCTAAAGGCACGGATAGGGGTCAAATTCAGGTTAATCATGTTAGTGTAGAACAAGTCTTTGTTCCTGGTGATGTGGACTTAAGTGATAATAGCCAAGACACTCATGAATTTCAAAGATCAGAAGCTTTGCAGTCTACCTCTAGTATTATGTCTAGATCCCAGTATGAACAGATCATGGACATGTTGAGGAATGTGCAGATTTATGACTCTACTGCTACAAATCAAGTTGTGGCACTCACTTCTAATGTTTATGGTTCTTCTTCTTTGAATTCAGGTACTATCTATGCATTGATAGTAGACAGGTGCCGCAGATCATGTGATTTACACTTTATCTTTAATGTTTAATGCTAGGCCTGTTTTTGGTCTCACTATTACTTTGCCTAATGGTGCACATACTAAAGTCACACACATAGGGCAAGTTAGATCAATAAAGATTTAGTATTAGATAATGTTCTTTGTGTTCCACAGTTTACATACAATATTTGATCTGTCAGAAGACTGACCAATGGAGATAGATATTCTTTGTCTTTTGGTTCTGATGGTTGTGTTGTGTAGGACAATACATTGAAGAGAAGGATTAGTTCAGCTAGTTTGCTCCAAGGCCTGTACATTTTAAAGGCTGATCCTGCCGCTTCTTTCCTTCCTACTTCTCTTAAGGATGATTCATTTGTTGCATGTACTTCTGCGGTTCTTCCAGATTCTCTATAGTGGCATTATAGGCTTGGACATCCTTCTAGACAAAGGCTTCATATTGATGACGGTCAAATTGTACCCGTTATTCTATGATCTTTATCCCCGATTCTAGTTTAAAAGAGCTTTAATGTAGGGATAATAAGTCGTAATATGCCTAATTTATATATACCCCGAGTTACGATTCGTTATTCTGCATTTCGATGATTTATTGCATTATTTGGTATTACAAACTATGTTTTTATTTAATATATGCAGTGAGTTATTCTGGACGGACTTCGGAGAGGAATTAAAGAGATTTCAGACAGTGCAGAAGCCCAGTACGAAGGAAAAGAGAAGCCCATAAGCACAGGACACTCGGTCAACCGAGCATGATCACTCGGTCGACCGAGCCCACCTATTCGGTCGACCGAGCCACCCAAAAGCCTAGCAGAAGGTCCAGCACGTTAGTAAGGCGGTTAGGGTTTAGTGATTTCGATTTTAAGTCGGTTTTCTGAAGTCGGCTGAGGCCTCTATATAAACACTTTGTCATTAACAATATTAGACATCAATCTTTCAATCAAATACATACATTACAATGTAGCATTAATACATTGAAGGTTTTTCAACAATGTAGGGGCTTCAATATGTAAGCCTTTATATTTTCTGTCTTCTTTATTTTCCGTAATTAATCCCCCCCCCCCCCCCCAATTATGATTTATCGTTTGAGTTGATTATTCATAGCTAGATGATGTAGATCTAGGCTATGACGTTAGGGAGGTGGCGATACCTTGTCTATGAGGATCACATACCCTACGTCCTCTACTTAGTGTCTATGTATGAATCGGTATTGCTTAATTAACGTGTATCTATGTTAGTTTATATAATTGCTTGACGAATTGCTATTTAATCCGTATTGTATGAGAAACGGCGAGAGATAGGTTCGGAGATGTAATGCGGGAGTTGAAATTGTTTGGGTGACCGAATTGTGTCATTCGGTCGACCGAGCCTACACACTCGGTCGACCGAGCCCTTTTTACTGTTAATCCGGCCACGTCTTTATGGTTAGGTTAGCGCAATAGAATTTATCATCTCGGTAGGTATGGCTACGGCTACGTTGCTCGTACGTTTTAATTAGCGTATGATTAGGAAATACCAATATAGGGCTCCTAGGTTGGCTCATGAATGATCTTCCGGGACTTTCGGCGAGATCTAGGTAGGTTTTGTATTTGGGAATTGAGCTCACCTAGTTATACGTAAATCGTAGATTAACATGAGACCGTGCGGGTAATTGTTAATGGGACAGAGACTGATGCGATCGTTTAGGAAGTACGCCTAACCATAGGAATGTTGCCTAGACGAGGTGTACGATTAATATCGGCATCCTTAGTGTCGTAAGCATGCAAGTTATATGAGATGGATACCCAAAAGGTGAAGTCACGTAATGTAGCACAGTGATCTAGCAACCTAACCGGTGCTAAGTCAAGTTAAAGAGGATGACTCCCGTAGCCAATCTAAGATAGATACAAACGGATTGACGAGTTAATAAGTTCGAGTTTATTATATAAATTATCTAGGTCCAAACGATAAAGACTATAATTGGGGAGGTTAATTACGTTGTGTCGAGTCGTGTCTTTACCTTTCTTGTCTTATGTTGGTCGTAGACCGCCTCTATGTCCTTGACATGTTTAATTAATTGTTTGTATATAAGATGATCCACAATTGGTTCCCTGTGGGATAGACCTTGATTCACTATAGCTATACTACAATGGGCCTAGTCCTCTTGCTAGTATTGGTTTATGGTGGTCGAGTATTTTATTATAACCTGATCGACCCCGATCACATATGTTACACAAGTCTATGCCTGTAATTAAGTCTAATGTGGATACTTGTCGTCATATTTGTCCTCTTGCTAAAGAAAAGAGGAATAGTTTTCCCCATAGTAGCTCTGATACCATGTTGTAAAACGCCATTGAAACTAAAATGGCTCAAGGAAGAAGATGAACAATTCAAATTAAGAAAAAAAAGCAGGAAACTGGAAAAATAAGAACTTCATTCAATTGATCAAAGAATCGTCTAATCAATCATTCTCTCGTCTAATTTACATCATATTTATACTCCTAGAACAGTTAATTACACTTTTAAACCGTTATAACAACTTCAACAGCCTTCAACTAATCTTCAACCGTTTTTTGTAAAAGTATTCGACCAAACGCCTCACTGGCATTTGGTTCACATCTTGGCATGAGTACTTGGCATGAGCAATCTGCCTCGTGTGTTCAGATACATAATTAAGCTGCAATTAACAAACTTATATTTTGGGACAGACGTAGTACATAAATAATGATAGAACGAACATATAATTTTCTCACGTTGATGCTGTGATCCGAATTAATTTACGATATGATGAAGGCAGCGGATCCTCTCTGAAATTAGTATAATTTTTGTTTAATTGTTTCATTGTTCTCATATTAGCTGGCTGCTTATATAAAGAAATCAAAGTTTGTTCCATATTCTTTGGCGTGTCCTACAAAGCTTCAGCAACATATATAATAGGATGTGTTTGCATTTGACCTTAAAATTCCATCCAAGTGGCTGCTATTCCGTACCTTTTTATTTTTTATTTTCCCTTTGCCAACCACACTGCAACCTCAGCATATACGCATAGACAATGACATTAGAATTCCAATTCCAAAAGTCTATGGAAGGGACTTAAACTATTTTGTTTTTGTTTAAAGGGATATTGTAGAAATGCTAATTTATCTCTGGAAAAAAAAAAAAAAATCCCGCACGTTGTCATTGATAATATTATACTCACTCTGTCCAACAATATAAGGCATTTTGGCTATTTCACACAATTTAAGAAAACCTTTTTTTATTTTTTTTATTTTAAGAAAACCTAATAAACGAGTTACTTTTTAATAATTAAATGTAAAAAATTGTATTGTTTTCTGAGACTGACTAGTAATATTGTATTGTTTAGTACCTCAACACCGGAAGCCGCAAACACCGGTTTCTGCTCGAGCATCTGCCACTACGTTCGCTTTACCCGGATGGTATTGAATATCCAAATCATAGTCCTTAACGAACTCTAACCATCGCCTCTGTCTCATATTCAGATTCTCTTGTGTGAAGAAATATTTTAAACTCTTATGGTCCGTGAAGATCCTCGCTTTAACCCCATATAAGTAATGCCTCCAAGTCTTTAAGGCAAATACTACCGCTGCCAACTCTAGATCATGTGTCGGGTAATTCTTCTCATGCACCTTCAACTGTCTAGATGCGTAGGCTATCACTTTCCCTCCTTGCATCAACACACAACCCAAACCCTGTCCCGAAGCATCCGTGTAGACATCGTAGTTATCAAAAATCTCCGGAACTGCTAACACTGGTGCCGTAGTCAACTTACTCTTCAAGGTATGAAAGGCCTTATCACACTCATTAGTCCATTCAAATTTCACATTCTTCTGTGTCAGCCTGGTGAGTGGAGTAGCTATCTTCGAAAAATCTTGTACGAACTTCCGGTAGTAACCAGCCAACCCAAGAAAACTTCTTACCTCTGGAACTGAAGTAGGTCTAGGCCAATTCTCAACTGCCTCGATCTTTGCCGGATCAACTTGAATGCCATCTCCGAAATGACATGACCCAAGAAACTCACTCGATCCAACCAAAAGTCACACTTAGAAAACTTTGCATACAAGCTGATTCTTCCTCGGTGTGTCCAACACTATCTTTAAGTGTTCCTCGTGTTCTTTCTCATCCTTAGAGTAAACTAGGATATCATCTATGAACACTATCATGAACTTATCCAAGTACGGCATGAAAACTCATTTGCATCAAATCCATAAATGCAGATGGAGCATTAGTGAGTCCAAAAGGCATGACGAGGAACTCATAATGTCCATATCTCGTGCGAAAGCCGTCTTCGGTATATCGCTATTTTAACCTTCAAGCGATGATATCCGGACCTTAGGTCGATCTTGGAGAACACTTTCTTACCCCGCAAGGCGATTAAACGGATCATCTATCCTTGGTAGAGGATACTTATTCTTGATGGTAAGGTTGTTCGGTGCTCGTAGTCGATACACATTCTCATGCGCCATCTTTCTTCTTTACGAACAAAACAGGGGCTCCCCAAGGCGAGGTACTGGGCTGAATTATGTTCCTTTCAAGCATATCTTTAAGTTGAGCTTTCAACTCCTTTAATTCAGCCGGTGCCATTCTGTAGGGTGCCTTAGCAACTGGTGCCGCTCCTGGTACCAACTGAATCTCAAACTCTATCTCTCTGTCCGGCATGTTTCCCGGTAGCTCTTCTGGAAACACCTCGGGATATTCTCTTACTATAGGCGTTTCTTCCAATTTCGGTTTCACTTGTTCCACATCCACTACATACAACAAGTAGCCTTCACAACCCTTCTAACAAGCCCTGATGGCCTTGACTGCTGAGATGATCGGATGTCGCTTCTTACTCGGCTTGTACACATTACCTTGATATGTCTTATTTGATCTCCCGGGTATTTTAAAAGTCACTTTCTTCTCTTTACAGTCCAAGTGAACATAATTCTCGGATAGCCAATCTATTCCGAGGATTACATCAAAATCCGAAAAGTCCAAAACTGTAAAGTTACTCTTACATCGATAAGGTCCAACTCGAACTTCCACTTGAGGTATCATTCTAGTTACCCTTGTTACCTTCCCTAACGGTGTAGTTATCTCCAAAGTGTTCCTTAAAGGTTCTGAAGGTAAGTTCAACTTCTTAGCTACCTTGGTTGACACAAAAGTATTTGACGCTCCCGTATCAAACAAAGCCTTGACCACTAAGTTTTCTAACATTATCGTACCTAGGATGCACATTCACTCATTTAAATACATCACAACATGAATAAACATGCCATACAATATCTTAATAAAGGAATGAAACAAAACATGGTACCTGAAATGACGTCATCCTCTGGTTCCACAAAGCTAGCATCCGCTGCAAAAACTCGAACCGGTCGGCTCGGGCCGCCTCTCCCGCTTCCTTGACCCGAACCACTCTTGTTTCCCCTGTTGGGACACGCTCTAGAAAAGTGTCCTTGCTCACCACAAACATAACAACCGTTACTACTCTGGCTGCACTTGGGGCAAAGTGGTGCACTGTTCGGGGCCTTAGCTGCTGTAGGAGCCGTAGTCTTCTTGGCTGCTTGCTGTGGCGCTCCCCTATAACTGCCTTGACTTGTCCCAAAGTTTCTCTTATTACCAACAACCACTGTAGCCCTCTTCCTGAAAGTCTCGACTTCCAAGGCTTTATTCATCAACTCCGCCATATTCCTTGCCGTGAAACCTAGCATGCCCGACTGAATCTCGTAGGCCAACCCATCCTTATAGAGGGCCATCTTTCTCTCTTCCACCTTCATCAATTCCGGATAGAACCTTCCTAACTCATTGAACTTGTTAGTGTACTGGGACACTGTCTGATGATTACCTTGCTTGTGCTTCAGGAATTGACTTGCTTTATCTGCTTGAACCGTAACCGGGAAGTACTCATTATAAAACATAGTCTTGAACCCTTCCCAATCCGTTACCTTACCGTTGCTGCTTTGTATGGCATCAATCCACGCTCTCGCTTGCTCCCAACGAAAAGCGGCGCTAGTTGTGCCATCTCTGTCTCGGGAACATGTATGTTCCTACAAGCTTTCTCGAATCCTCTTATCCATTCCTCTCGCTTTAGAATGCTCCACATTACCAAAGAAGTTCTCAACTCGATTTCTCCTCAATCTTGTATACCAATCCACCGGCCGGTGTGCGCTCAAAAGCCGGTCTAAGCGGGTGGGTGAACCGGAGGGTAACTAAAAGATGCATCTTTCGCGATCTGCTTGTTGTTGAGGATAAGGTGGGATTACTTGAGGCTCAATCGATACGGATAGTACCCCCGATAAGACCGATCTTTGTTGAGGCTGCCGAAAACCAAAGGGTGGATGACCAACGCCTTCTTTGGTGGTCAAAGCGTGGTGAAGGTGGTACCGTAGGTTGAGGAACATGACCTACAGGAGGAGGGTAGAAGACCTGCTGCTGCTGAGGATACACTGGAGGATAAGCACTAGATGGTGGGGGATACACATTGGTCACTGGTGGAGGCACACTAATCGGTGGAATGTCGCCTACTACAGTGACACGAATAGGTGCTTGTCCAGGCTCTCCATAAATTTAGTTGTACCTTGGCGGTGGTCGGGGTGGCAGATTCTGATGCGGCCTTGGTGACACCTCTTGTTGAGACCTTGGTGTAGGTGTGGCTGTATGGGGTGGTGGTGAAAGACTCAAACGAGGCGAAGGATTACGCCTCACAAATCCGCCCCTACTGCGGCACTTGGGCTCTCTCGCCCTTGTCTAACTCCTGAGCTCCCAGCTCCATGAACGCCTCTTCTTGTGGTTACCATGCTGAAAGATCAAGAAAACCAGACGTTACTAAAAGATCTAAAGAAACTTATCTTAAAAGAAAGGAAGCCTAAATGACGCTTCTCTCTGATACCAACTGTAACGCCCCGTTCCCGGACACCGAGTCCTTATCCGGAAATCGAACGTTCGGCACGTATAAAATAAAAGTAAATTCCTTTTATACGTAAGCCTCTACTACATCGTATCAAATTAAAGGCAAAACGGAAGCAAAACTCGGGTATATAAATTTTTTCCCAAAAATTAAAGAGTAGAAAAGAAATCTAAGGTGGAAATATAAATTATTACATTTGGAAAAGTACGATGATCCCAAAAAGATAAAGTACGACAAAACTGTCAAGACCAAAGGTCTACCTCAAAAGTAATGAAAGAACAACCAATGAAAAGCAGAATAGAAACATCTTGATACTTCAACGAGCGCCGTCAAACGTCGTCGTCAAACTCTTCCTCGTAAACCTGTTCGTCTTCTCATCCCCAAACACATAGAAAAAGTATGCATTCGAGGTAAGTACAACGTACTTAGAAAGAAAGAGAAGCTATGAAAGCAATCATAGTTATAACGAAAAGCTAATTATTTAATTAGTTGATTAAATGAGACCAACTCCATCTAGGGTTCACTTCATGCTCATCAACATGTTGTGACTAACTGTTTCTACTTAGCCTATCTATGTTACAACCGCACTCAAGGGCACTACGCGCATCCACCTCGGCGAGTCCCCTACGTACTTAGGGTCTTTGACCTACGAGTTCTTCTACCTTGGGGACACTCTTTTGCAACATATTAGTGGATCACACCAATATCCACGAAGTCTAGAAAAGGTAGACTCCGATAGCACGCACACCTCGGCGAGTCCCTCCGTACTTAGGGTCTTTTGACCTACGAAGTTTCTCCACCTTTAGAGGTAGCACATGCATCGCGATTTGCTTTGATGCCTAGCCAAGAGAGTCATGTTGTTTAATCTTTTACTAGTCACATACGTTGTTTATTAAGTTATTAACTAGCCGGCCCTAAGTGTTTTCAAATAATCTCCCTCACACATACCACTCTCTTCCTGACCACTAGACACGGACAAGTCCTAGCACATACACGGACATTGATGAATCCTAATTCATCAAAGCACAAGCCTATCATGCTCTTCCGACGGATCCGAACTTCAACTCCCTTTAAGAGTACATTCGGTGTTTTAACTGAACGAATCAGAAGCTCAATTTAGGCTTGTCTATGTTTATACCATATTAACATATCATATATAAAGGTTTCATGTAGTTAAAGCATGTTTTCAAGGCTGAACAACAACTAACATAGAAAGGAGGCAGTACAAAACTGGACGCCCGTTTAAAGACTTGGACGCCCGTCCAGAATAGTGGACGCCCGTCCACCAAACCCATTTCAATCCTGAATGTAAAATTGCACCTCAGACGCCCGTCCAATACAACCAGACGCTCGTCCAAGGTGGAACCTAGGCTGGACGCTCGTCCAGAATACCGGACGCTCGTTCACCTGGGTTCGACCTAAACCCTAACTTCATCACCATGCGATTTCCAGATCGTATTTCAACCAAAAACCAGAAAAAGACAACACATTGAGCATATAAACCTCATCTAACACTACCATAACCTCTTATAGACCATTACCAAAGCAACAACTCAAAGCTCTAACACATAAATTGCCTTAGATCATGATCAAATCCTTATAGCCAACAATTGAATTCATAGGACTGGTTTTCCTTACCTTAAGCGACTTAACCGATCCAAACAGCCCTAAAAAAAATCTGTTGCTTTGCAACCGAACTGATACCAAAGCGATGCTCTTATCACGACGATTCCGAAACTCTTGCGTGATGCGAAAACGGTTAACGGATGCTTCAATTATCAAGAAAACTCCTTGGCCTTTTCTCTCCTCAAACTTGCGCAGAGATGGGGGGGATTCTTAGACTGAATTTCTGATTTTAAGTTAGGTCTTAACATAATAAAGGAGTCAATCTTTTCCTTAATTGCCCTTGATCACTATAAAAGGAATTTACTTTTATTTTATACGTGCCGAACGTTCGATTTATCAAAACCCAACACACCACGATTCTACCCACCATCTCCTCCACCCACCGCACCACTGCTTGTGTCACCACCCTCACCACCACTTGCCCCATCCTGAGTAATAACCAACCTAACATGCTCCAACCCTGCCACCATCCTAGCTCTGCCCCAACCCACTCCGCCATAATCCGCTCCAACACTGATGGTTACTTTCCTATTATGATTTTTTTGAACAGCAATGATAAGATTTATTATTAAAAAAGATAGCAAGATGCTGAAAATTCCAATACCTAATCAAAACACGCAACCCCAACAAAGCCCTCAAAACCCTAATACTACAGAAACAAAACCTACAAACAATAAACTGCGGCCACGAGACAAACAAAAAAATCTAACTCCCCCAAACCCAAACACCATCCTTAATCCAAAACTCTAAATTGTCGTACCTCCTGATCATTAGCAGTGTAATGATGGCCCAAAACAAAACTCCTCACACACATTTTTGGTTGCCTAGCTCAAGCAATCGAGCAATTATCAAGAGAACAACTCAATCTGAAGATGATTATTTCTCCAAATCACCCAATCTATACTAAACTTATTGTTCCTTCCATAGATCCGGCCAAGCAAAACTGTTACCGTGAAATCTATCTCTTTCCACCAAATCAATCATGTTAAAATCATCTCCATTTCATGTAAAAGTTAATCCTCCAAGTAAACCATTCGAACCAAAGAAGCAAGACTCAACCTCCTTTGTGTCCCATATAAACTTTACCTTCTGGAGAGAGATAGAACTGCTAAGAAGTCAAGTTTTTCCCGTGACACCAATTCTCTCAACCATATACTATTATTTTCTAATACCAAAGCCTCTAATATTTATAGTTAGCATCTTCATAAAAAATTCAATCCTCCCAACCGTGGAAAATCGAACCCAATCAGCATCCAAGCAGATCTGGAAGATCCTCATCATTAATATTGTCAAAATTAACCCCTAGTTCATTGCCTAAGAGCAAAGTTTTCTCCAACTCGTCCGAATTTTCCGACTGCAAAGGAGACGTCGATGCCTTTTTCAAAATTTTCACCATATTTCGAATTCCATCATCTGAAATTGACACACCATCAATTTGTGGTGCTAGAATTTCAACGGAGCCCTTGTTCTATGATTTTTTCTTCCGCAAGTGAAGAGGGGCCTTTTTCTTTCTTCTTCCTGTGTTTTCTTGGTTCCGATATTTACCAGTAGGCTTGTGAAGTCTAATTTTGAGAGTATTTCTGATAAGGGCTTATACTCTTTATGCACCTTTTTCCTACTACGATTTTACAAGCAAGTGTACTAGGTTAATCGTACGAGGATTTGATTGAGTACCAAAGTCACCTGCTGTTCATAGTGTTGGTGAAACAATAATTGACACGGTGGTTTGTTATAGCTAAAATTTGATAACACGGTAGAATAATCTAAAACAGTGGTGTGAAGAATATAGCCGAAGATATGATACAAATAATGCATCAAAATATTATCTTGGATTCATTCACTCTGTTCGTGCTTTCAGTTTTCAATACAAGTTTTGACCAAATTTCTTTGGGAGGGCTTCAAAGTTAGAATATCTAGCCTCTTCATTGCTCAGTGCATTGATCTTGATGATCATGGATTTAGATTTTACTTACACATTCTTTTTCCTCAGATTCTTCTCGTTCTCGTATAGTCTTAGGAACAAATTCAACATCTCTTGTGATATTAGTTTTCATTAGGATAAATGATTCATCCTTAATGACATACCACAAATCAATATCAAGAGATGCCATGTGCAATCTCATAACTCTTCTCTAGTGAGAATAATACACACTAATAAAGTATGGTGGCCTCATGCTTGACATGCCTTCTTGAGGCTTAGTAAAGTCATTGAAGTCATTATGTCATGATGTATCAAACAATATTTGCACAAGTAACTATATATTGCTCTGATACTGATTGATCGATGGAATCTTTAAGTTCCAAACAATAACCAAAGTAGGGTGCATGGTTTGAAATAATCATGGTAATTAACTTTTGATTAATGACACAATGTATCAAACTTGTTTCACATGAATCAAAACTTGATCACCAAAGTATGATGAAATTTCTTGACGAGTTCCTGAACAACACTTGAATTCTTCATGTCTTTGATCTTGCAATGTAGCTTGATTAAATGATGTAAGACACTTGTATTATACCTTTATAAGATTCCATAAAGCTCTGTGCCTTGTAGTGTAAGTGATACACTTCAGTTGGCGTTAGTACATGATGTATTATACTAACACATCACATATAATGAGGGGAATTTGATCAATAATGAGGGGAATTTGATCAATAAATGACAGGAAATAAATTAACACATTAAAATCAAACCCTAGGCATATAATCATGTAGATTTCAATTCAATTGCCAATCACACATTCACACCTCAAAAGATCTCAATGTGGACATGTTGTTTTGGGAAATTCAAAGTAGAAGCTAGCTTCGTCTGGATCACCGCTAGAAAAAGTAATATCAGTATCGACTAGACAACTTGGAAGACTAGTCCGCTCTCTTTTAGCATAGTTTAGTCGTTGTGTAGCTGAATCGCGTTATTTTTTTAATTTTGTTTCACTTCGGTTTTGGCATGGTCGGCTTGTTTCTTAAGATCATGTAAACGTTTGTAATTGGGCATCTTTGGACCTTTTAGCGTCTTGTTAGACCCCTTAATAATAATATCATTTGTTGTTCAAAAAAAACACATTCACATCTCATTCTAAATTGCGTTATCTTTGAAGCAATCAAAAAACAGGGAAAAAAAAAATCAAATTAGGGGTATTGAGAATCAATACTTAATCCTTATTTTACAGTTTTAGATGAAGATGATGGTGAGGACAAATATGAAGATCATGTAGAGACTGCTACACTTTATGTTTGGGGATGTTCTCCATTTCAGTACTTTTATTTTTTATGCTTGTAAAAGGGCGGTGTCCCCAATATCCTATCATGTAGTATTGTCTTCAGGTGTTGAGACCTTTCTTTTCTGGTACTTGAGTAGTGTGAGGCACCTTGGATTTGGATATGTATGGATATTGCATATTTTGTACCGAATTATTCTTTGGGTCTAGTTGGTGCTATTTATGGTAGTCACTAGTGGATCCACAAAGCATAGTCACCCGGGGCGGGTGCTAATATTTTTCGTAGACAATAGCTTTTTTTTTTTTTTTTTGAGGAAAAATGTATTTTATTGATCAACTGCTGAAAATGAAATACAAAAATTGAACTAACCCGCCAACATAAATTCTATCAAATCTCAGCATCTAACCCCGCTTTATTAAACATCTTAGTAGCAAAAACCAATAGAAAAATCCACTAAGAGGAATGATTACGGGTGCTTAGAGCCGAGTGATCGACAAACAAACAACTGCAACCAATAAAACCCAAATCAAACCATATTGTGTTTTTTTCCCAACAAGAAACCTTTTCTTTTTTTCTTAATATCTTGCATCATTTTCCGAAGAGTTGGAATTTCCTCGCTACTCCCAGCACTTGAAGACAATTGGTGGACTTCCACTGCCTTTGCAACTTTCATTGGTGTAGTCACAATACCTTTTTGAAATATGTCCTTGTACATCCACCATCTCTGATGAAGTGTTAATCCCGGGTGAAAGATCTCCGAATTCATCTTCTAAACCCTAATACGTAGAATGAGATTCGTTGCTGATAGAATAATAGAAAAAGATATTGTGTTGCATTGATTGAATACAATAGTAGGCTATTTATACTAATAGCCATAATGTGAACATAATAATAACCATAATGAGATTGATTACATAACCATAAATGCATAATATAAAATAATATAATATAAATCTAAATATATCTCCAATAGGCCCCCTCAAGCTCATGGGAGCGCGGCGGACATGAAGCTTGAAAGCGGTAGGCGTTGATGGCGATCGAGGCATCTTCAAATAGTAACCGGGAGGAAGGAGTGGGTGGTGGAGGAATAAAATCCTGGGACGCAATTGTGGGATATACCACTAAAGAGAACCAATGATCAACTTTGTGTGAACGGGGAGGGAGGGATATACCCTTGCAGAAAATAAAATATTTTGGGATATACCCATGCAGAAAATAAAATTTGTAGGGATTTACCCTTGCAGAAAATAAAATCAACCCGTGTTAACAGGAGGGAGGGATATACCCTAGCAGAAAAGTAAAAGTGTAGGGATATACCCTGGCAGAAAATTTTAAAAGTGGAGGGATATACCCTAAAATACGTTCCAAAAATTTCCTCGTACCCCAAACCTTTACCTCCCATTATTTGTGGTGCTGCCGAGATTTTGTTGGGCCAAGGGTGTGACAAAGTGGGCTGCTGCGAATCAGAGAAGAAGAGCTGGTGGCCGGAGGCTGTAGCGGAGTGGGCAGCCGCTGAGGTGAGGACACGGTGGAGCTGTGAAGGTGGCGCTGAGAGATGCAGCAGGTCTGACGGCGGCCAGAGTTGCCGGAGATGGAGATCCGTCGGCGGGCGGCTTATTCTTGTTCTTTGCGATGAGAAGGAGGGTGGGGCTAGCCATGGCGCTGTAGCCATTGATGCCGGCGATGGTGCCGGTGGCGGCTAGGGTTTTATTCAATAAAAAAAAAAATCTGGATATTAACTATTAAAAAAAAAATGCAACGTGAAAAGAAAAAAAAAAAAAAAAATTGGGAGGGGTGAGGGTTTGATCATATTGATGTCACAAACCCCCACCCGGGCATTCTTTTTCGTAGATCTTGCTCAGGATCGAAAGACGTTAGTCTAGAGCTCTGATACCATGATAGAATAATAGAAAAAGATATTGTGTTGCATTGATTGAATACAATAGTAGGCTATTTATACTAATAGCCATAATGTGAACATAATAATAACCATAATGAGATTGATTACATAACCATAAATGCATAATATAAAATAATATAATATAAATCTAAATATATCTCCAATAGTTGCCCTCATCTTCATCCTTGTCATAATCTAATCTTGTCCTCTTTACAAAAAAGTCTATCAATGCTAACACCTTTACATCAAAGGATTGTGTGTGTGGCATAACATGCCGATTAACCCCTGCGACCACTTTAAAATCATCAATGGACGTCATCTGTAAACTGTTGCGTTTCTCTTGTTGATCAATCTTTTCTTCTACCTTATTAGGCTGCACAACCTGACCATCCTCTACGAGACTCTTCCCCTTCTATTTCTTCTGCCATACGTTGATAATATCGCAACTTTTCATTATGAGCAAATTCATCCTCGAAAGAATCATACACATCTACACTTTAGTGTCTTCCTTACAAGGTTCAGAATCGAATGGTGAAACTTCTTGACATAGACAGAAACTTAATACAGGATGAACTTAATAAACTAAACACTGGGGTGAGTAAAAATAATTCAACGGGGGCAAACTTACTTATCTTTAACTATTTTTCTTCACACAAATTTAATACCTGACAGATAGAGGTAACATATAAAATACATTCACAATGGGCAACCTCCACCTGTTCGGGAATGGTGGCTCTGCCCTTTATGGTAGTTATACATAAAACAGACTGAAGAATAGAGATTATTATTGATATAATGATTCCATGTTGCGTTGTTGTTACAATGAATGCACCATAAATACACCACAGGGTCCCCACACAATCTAACATAAATCCTTTCTAGATGACAAGTGTCAAGACTAGGTGTACCACAAATAACATATTAGGTACACTCACTATTACATAAATACACACTAGTCCTTTATGTTCTAACATCGCCCTCAAACTAAATGGGGTACACATCACATTTAGTTTGTCTCTAAAGTAAGTAAACATAGTGGCATTCAAGGGCTTTGTCAAGGAATCAGCAATTTGATCAATACTAGGCACATAATTGACTGTCATTTGACCTGCACGACTTTATCTCGTACAAAGTGGACATCTAACTCAATATGCTTCACTCTAGAATGCATGATTGGATTGTGAGCAAGAGAACCAGCTCCTAAGTTGTCACGCCATAAGATAGGTTTAGCAGTAGGTTTCAACTTCAGTTCAGTCAGCACATTGAGCAACCATTGGGTTTCTGAAGCAGCATTTGCAAGAGCCATATACTGTGACTCTGTGCTAGAACGAGAGACAACATGTTATTTTTTTGAAGACTAGGATACCAGAGAACCTGCCAGAAATATACAGTAAGCAGCAACAAACCTCTTATCCTTCTTATCATAACCCCAATCTGCATCACTAAAGCTGTGTATGTGCAAAGGCGGAGAAGGTTTAAATAGAAGACTATAGTGAGTAGTGCCTTTAACATGGCGTAGAAGGTGTTGGACATCTTGCCAGTGAGACAAAGTAGGAGCTTGCATATGTTGACTAAGAGAATTCACAGCATAAGCCAAGTTTGGCCTGGTAAAAGTTAGGTATTGTAGGGCACCTATAGTGCTTCTGTAAAGAGTAGGATTCTGCATCTGTTCATTTGTTGGTTTGATCTTGGAAGAGACTACCGTAGGAGTGCTACAAGGTTTTAAGTTCTGCAAATTCAATCTTTCCAGGAGATTTTAGGCATAAAGATGTTGAGATAGATACAGACCAGACTCACTTCTGATTGCTTACACTCCCAGAAAATGGTGCAAATCCCCACATCTTTGAGAGCAAACCTTGAATTAAGAGATTGGATGAACTGTGTGATCTTCCCTGTGTCATTACATGTTATCAAAATGCCATCCACATACACAAGCACACATAGATGAGTGTTACCATGATGAAAAATAAACAAGAAGGGACCAGCCCTGGACTGTGTAAACTCCAGGCAAGGAGCTGCTTCTTTAGTTCATCAAACCAGGCTCTGAGTTTAAACCATAAATGGCCTTCTTTAAGTGACACACATGATCAGTCTTGCTATTGTCAATAAAACCCTCTGGTTGCTTCATAAACACAGATTCAAATATGGTGCCATTGAGGAAGGCATTATTGATGTCTATTTGTTTGATGGGCCAATCTAGAAAGACTGCTAGAGCCAATATGATCCTGATAGTAGAAGCACTAGAAACAGGAGTGAATGTTTCAGAATAGTCCACTCCTGGGGTTTGGTTAAACCTCTTAGCAACCAATATTGTCTTGTGCTTGTTAACAGTACCATCAGGATTTAACTTGAGTTTGTACACCCACTTGTTGTCCACTACACTGTGTGCCTGGACCTAGGCACTAAATCCCAAGTATGGTTTCTCAATAGAGAATTGTACTCATCTTCCATAGCTTGCTTCCAATCTGGATGAATAAGGGTATTTGAGACCTTAGTAGGTTCTGGTGGGTGCTTAGATAAGGGTGCAGTAGCAATATATAAGTAGGTTTTGGGTTTGAAGATGCCACTTTTGGCTCTTGTTTGCATATGATGCTTATTGATAGGTACATGGGAGGAGGAAGGAAAGGATTCAGGAGTGACAGAGCTGCTATTGGAGGATCCAATGGTAGGGGAATGTGAGTATGGGTGTTTAGAACCTAGAGAGAAAGGATGAGGAGGAGGACTGAGACTTTGGGTTTTAGAACTAGTGGATTTGGAGAGAGGAGTGGAGCAGGATGAATGAACAGAGTTTGAGGAGTATTAGTACTAGAGATGCTAGGAGCATGGGACTGACCAAAGTTTAAGAAGGTATTGGTAGTGGAAGCATTAGAATTGGAAATCTGAGATGAGATTGGCAAAAGATGGGAAATGACGATGATTGACATTGTTTGGGACATGGGTGTTTTGTGAAATAACATCAGCATCAGTTTTGGAATAAGGGAAGGAGGTTTCATCAAATATAACATCCCTAGAAGTATACAGTCTACCATTATGATCTAGACACAAGTGCCCTTTGTGATTAAGACTGAGCCCTAGATGAGTACATTTCTGAGAATGAAACTGAAATTTCCTATTATGATAAGGCCTATGGTAGGGATAACAGGCACAACCAAAAATCCTGAGCATACTATAGTCAGGAACCTTGCCAAAAAGACACTCAAGAGGTGTTTCGTTGTGTAAAACAGGGGATGGTAAATAGTTTATATGTCTGACAGAATACAAGAAGCTTTCCCACCAAAATTTTAGAGGCAACATAGAAGACTAGGCCAACATGGTGAGTCCCATCACTACAATGGCTCTATGTTTCCTTTCCACTTTCCCATTTTGGGCATGAGCATGGGGACAAGGATGTCTAAACTGAAAGCCATCATTTTTAAAGATGGATTCGAAAGACCTAAACTCTCCCCCAGCCAGTTTGTAAACATTTTATAGATGAATTGAACTGAGTGTGAACTTTGTTTATAAAGTGCATAAAGGCTGTTAATGCATCAGATTTATGTTTAAGAGGAAATATCCATGTATACTTGGTGTAATCATCAACAAAGGCAATATAGTAAGTGAAACCAGAAGTGGAATGTATTGGGGCAGGCCCCGACAGATTAGAGTAAACAATCACAAAGGGCACATAGGTATGAGTATCAAACATGAATAAGGGAGAGCATGTTGTTTACCATAGCAACATGCCTCATAGAAAGATAATTTTTCATTCATAGTCAAGGATTCATTACAAGACTTTAGAACAAGATTCAAAACCCTAGCAGAAGGGTGACCTAGCCTCCTATGCCATACATTGGCTTTTCATGACTAGAAACAGTTAAAAGAAGAATGTTCAATAGACTTATTGTCCTTAAAAAAGAGTAGGCAGCAGTAGTAGGAGTAGATGAATGACCAGAGGCTTTGGATGGAAGGGAGCTCAGACTGACTGGGAGTTACATTTGGTAAAGTCCATTCTTAAGTGTTCGTTCCAGAAGAGTTTTCTTGGTGATTTGATCATTCACAAAACAGGAATTAGAGTGAAACTCAAGAAATACGGGATTATCAGTAGTGAGCTTAGAAACACTTCAAAGATTCTTGGTAATAGCATATCATTAAGAGATAACTGGGAATTTTGGTTAGTGGTAAGTTTAGAGTGTCCTATATGAGCAATCTTAAGAGACTCACCATTACCTATAGTAAAGGCATCATAACCCTCATATCCAGAACTCAGATGCAAGCTATTGAGATCAGATGCAATGTGACTGGAGACACCACTGTCTGCATACCAACTGGTGTCCAAGAAGGTATCTGCAGAGGCAATATAGGTAGCATTAAATATGTTATTAGAGTTTTGAGCATTACCATTGTTGTTTGTAGCAGGTCCAGTGTATGAGGAGTCTTATCTGGGATAACACTTAGCAACAATATGTCCAGTTTTCCCACAAACTTGACACTGGTCTAGGGCCTAATCTTTCACCTCTATTTCCTTGATTTCTGCCTCTGCCTCTTCTAGTATTTCCTCTTCCTCTTTCAAAATTCTGATTGCCTCTGCCTCTACCACCAGATTTTTGAGTAGCTAAATTAGCTGTAGGTGACGGATCATCCAGTGCTGGAGTGTGATTGAATCTTGCCAGCAGCCTTTCATGTGTGACAAGCTGTGATTGCACCTCTTGCTAGGATAAAGAACCAATCCTAGATGTTATGTTTACTATGACAGATTCATATTCCTACCCAAGGCCACTAAGGGCAGCAAATATCAATTCGGACTTTGAAATGAGATACCATGCAGCTGCTAATCCATCTGAATAGGATTTTATTAAGGCCATGTATTTCATCATTGATTTTGAGCCCTTATCAGTCTTGGTGAGAGCTCCTTTGTACTCCAACATCCTGGCTTCTGATCGATTGTTGAAGAGAGTTTCAAGCGTGTTCCATACTTCATAGGCAGTAGAGACACCAACTACTTCCATCAATGCTTGCTCAGTTATGGATGCCATTAGCGAGCCCATGAGAAGAGAATCAGTAGCATTCCAATCAGCATAAGCTGGATTAGATGTAGGTCCAAAACCAGGAACCATAATTACCTCCGGTGGACAAGAAGTAGTACTAAAGCAGATGCCCTTCAAGATGGTGTCCCCAAACAATGGGAAGAATAGTAGATTTCCATATCAAATAGTTGTTTCTGTCAAGTTTGACAGTACAATTCTAATTGAGATTTCCTCCAAATGGTGATGGTGCTGAACCAAGAAGACGGGTTGAGGCTCACTGAGTTTGCAGAAAAGGCGGAGGAGGAGGCAACGGAGCTCGAGACAAGCCATTAAACATGGGAGCTGAGCTGAATTTTACTGGATCCGAGGTAATCGGCAGCTGCATGTAGGTACTTGGGAAGGAGTATGGTGGAACACTGGTGGAGCTCAATGAGTTTCCTTCTCTGGTCACAGTTAGTGGTGTGGTAATGGAACCAAAAGAGAAGGCAGAAAAAGGATTTAATAATGGAACAGTGGTGTGCACCGTTTGAGTTGCCGGAGTGACAGAGCTCACCGGAGTTAGGTCGGCGTCAACCATTATGGCTCCGATACCAACATAAAACAGACTGAAGAATAGATATTATTATTGATAGAATGATTCCATGTTGTGTAATGGAACACTGGTGGAGCTCAATGAGTTTCCTTCTCCGGTCACAGTTAGTGGTGTGGTAATGGAACCAAAAGAGAAGGCAGAAAAAGGATTTAATAATGGAACAGTGGTGTGCACCGTTTGAGTTGCCGGAGTGACAGAGCTCACCGGAGTTGGGTCGGCGTCAGCCATTATGGCTCCGATACCAACATAAAACAGACTGAATGCACCAAAATACACCACACGGGTCCCCACACAATCTAACCGAAATCCTTTCTAGATGACAAGTGTCAAGACTAGGTGTACCACTGATAACATATTAGGTACACTCACTATTAGATAAATACACACTAGTCCTTTATGTTTTAATAGTTATTAATAGTAAGGATTGTAGTGCGTATCAGAAACATAAAGGTTGTCTCCGTTGAATATATAAAAAGTTAATTAACTACCACCCTTCAACTTAAGCTTTTGGGAGATGATAATTGATATCTAAGCGAGAGATCATAGGATCAAAACCCGCTCCAAGCACATCCGTCCAAACCAAAAAACAAGTGTTGGGCCTATCTAAAAATATGATAAGCCACACTCGAGGGAATGTGTTGAATATGTAAAATACTAATAGAAAATTAGGTAAAATGGCACATTTTGGAAAAAATTTAAGTAACAGGACACCTAAATATTTTTTATAGGGAGAATGACGATTTCTACAATTTTTATAGGCTAAAAGTTTTTTTTTCAGCTTCATTTTCAAACACTCATATTTTTTGATCTAGATTACAAATACGATGAAAAGTTCACTAAATTTTTCATGATGTTCGTTTTGAGATTTGGTTCGATTTTTTGTGAGATTCACTGTCGAAATTTACTCGATAAATCTCTACAGTGAATCTGAAAAATGAGTGAATTTTGAATAATAGTGAATTTCGACAACTAATTTTCGGAAATTACGTCGGAGTATGATGAATGTTGTCTCAAAATAAAGATCATGAAAAAATAAAAAAAAATTGGTGAAATAATTTTTAAATTTAGAGTTATAGATTGAGAGATATAAGTGTTTAAAAAAGATAAATGAGTGAGAAAGTGTGTTGGTTTTTTTGGGGAAAAAATGACGCCAAGATTAGAAAAAAAAAGTTTGTCCTTTATCGAAAAGTTTTAAAAAGTTGTCATATTCTTTAATTGATGAAATATTTTTCTCCTCTCCCCAATATCCCTGAATGTTAATTATTAACCTCCCTATCAGCTTAATCTTTTAGAAAAGATGATAGTTCAACCGTCTCTTAATGCACGGTTGCCGCTCTTCCTGCCTGATACCACCGGTTCAACATTAACCATGATAGTTACGGATACCACTTGCATATATACTTGTTCTAAAAATCGTTTTATCTTATATTTCTCTCTTATATTAAATCCTTGAATTTCTCCTTTAGTTCTTCCGCGAAAAATATGGTATGATATCAATGTGAAATAATTAAGGTTGACGTGTTTAATTGTCACGGATTGTACACGTGTGAATCGACATTTTTTTTTTTGCCCCGCAAGAAACGACATTTTTCTTAATTTTACCCCTAAGATCATGAGTTAGGGAGGTCGCCACAATTGCGGCCCAAAAAAATGGAATAACGTTTATTACACTCTATTGCATTTCATTCCGATCTAGCAATCCAAGCATAATATAAAAATATTGAGAGAACCGTCGAATTATTGAAATCATTAGGAGGTATAGTCAACTTCCAGCGTTTGTACTCAAATAATGCACCGCAGGGTTCAGAAAGTCGTGAATGGAAGGTGTCCATGATTATTTTGTTCTTCTTTTTAATTTTTTTTATTAGGGAAAGTAGTACTGTTGAAAACTATCTTTTGTTTAGTCAAATCTGCAATCAAAATGACGATTTCGGGAAATTCTTTCCGGGAGTCTTCGTGTGCAGCGTCCGTTGGATTTGTGACATGTGCGCATGAAGACAAATACTAATTCGTTTTTTTATGCACATGTCGACATCCAAAAACAGAGCGGTGCACGAGAGAGTACGAGTAAGAATTTCCGGACTGTTATGAAACAGATAGAGATAACTTCAGATGCAAAAAATAAAAACAGACGCAATCCAACGTAAATAATCAAAGGAGATAACAGAAAACAAGAAGAACACAGATTTAACGTGGAAAACCCCTCTCAAAGTGAGAGAGATAAAAAAAACCACGGGCAGAAAAGAGATCTTTATTATTATGCATTGAGTTATAGATTTCACACACCCAGACAATGCAACAACAACTGTATTTATAGGTACAAATCCCTAAACCTTAGCCGTCAAGGAATATTTGTCTGATACGCCATAAATACCCCTACACGTGTCCTCCTTTTAATGACACTGTATAGCTGTCACATAACAGAAATAGCAGACGTGGGACCCTGTTGTATTCCAGTACTCAACAGACTTTACTCTGCTGACAGAAGCCTCAGTAGACTCCACCCTACTGATGAACAGAATTGAATACACTTCTCAGCTGTCCATCACACGGCTGCGTCTTCAGATTGGTTCCACCAGATATAGAGTTTAAGTCACTTTACTGACAAATCTCCACCTTGACTTCAACTCTCTCCAGAGTCAAACAGATTGCATAACCAGATGTACTTGTACCAGATGCATTCGTCAATGCCAGATGTACTTGTACCAGACGATCTCCACATCATCCACTCCACTGATCTTCCCTCGGTAGAGTTTCCAGAAACAGATTATAAGCTCTGAATATTCAGTAAGTCCAGGCAAAGCTGAAACTTACTCTGCTGAACTGGTTTAGTGAACATATTAGCCGGATTCTCATTTGTGCCAATCTTCTTCACCACAACCCTCTTATCATTCCTCAAGAAATGACACCTGACATCAATATGCTTGGTTCTCCCATGATGAACCTGATCCTTGGCTAAACATATTGCACTTAGACTGTCACAATATATCTCAGCCTGATCCTGATGCAACCCCAAATCACCGACTAGCCCCTTCAACCGGATACCCTCCTTAGCCGCTTCGGTAAGAGCACGTATTCGCCTTCGGTAGTTGATAAGGCTACTGTAGCCTGAAGAGTAGCTTTCCAGCTGACCACTGCATTTCCCAATGTAAACACATAACCAGTCATTGATTTTTTGTTGTCAACTTCACCTGCATAATCAGCATCACAGTAGCCTGTGACCAGACCAATATCACCTCCATAAATGATACCAACATCAGATGTACCTCTCAGGTACCTGAATATCCTTTTAACAACTTTCCAGTGTTCTTTTCCAAGTTGAGCCATGAACCTGCTGACAATACTGACTGCCTGAGCCAGATTAGGCCTAGTGCATACCATGGCATATATCAGACTTCCAACTACACTAGCATAGGGAACTTTTGACATGTACTCCTTCTCTTCAGCTGACTGTTAAGCATAAACAGACAAATGAACATTTGATGCCATATGAGTATCTATTGGTTTTGCAGTAGACATACCAAACTTGGCCCGTATCTTTTGTACGTAACCCTGCTGAGACAAGAACACCTTCATTTGACTCCTATCTCTCCATATCTCCATCCCCAAAATTTTCTTGGCTGCACCCAAATCCTTCATTTTAAATTCAGCACTGAGAAGGTTTTTCAGACTTTGAACATCAGACTTTCTTGCTGCAACTACCACCATGTCATCCATACACAGGACAAGATAGATGTGTGATCCATCTTTCAGTAGACTGTAGTGTACACAACAGTCATATGGACTTTTTTGTATCCCCGCTGTAGCATAAAACTGTCAAACCTTTTATACCACTGCCTTGGAGCTTGCTTCAAACCATACAATGATTTCTTCAACTTGCAAACATAATTTTCCTTGCCCGGAACTTGAAAACCCTCAGGCTGTGTCATGTATATCTCCTTATCCACCTCACCTTGTAGAAAAGCAGTCTTCACATCTAATTGCTCAAGTTTCAGATCCTGCTGTGCCACCATTTCAAGTAACACCCTGATTGAAGTGTGTCTGACCATTGGTGAAAATATTTCATCAAAGTCAACCCTTCCTTTTGCATGAATCCTCTTGCAACCAACCATGCCTTATACTTGACCATTTCTGCCTTAGTTATTCCTTCATTTTTCTTGAAAATCCATTTACAAGTCACAACTCCCTTGTCAGTAGGCTGTTTGACCAATTCCCATGTCTGATTCTTCAACAATGACTCCATTTCATCTCCCATGGCATATGCCACCGAGATGCTTACGTACATGTCACCGCCTCCCCTGTAAGTAGTAGGTTCAAAGCAACCTCTACCTATTACGCAACTTGGAGTGCATATCCGGCCAAATCATCATACCCATATCTCCTTGGAGGTATCCCAACATTAGATCTTCTAGGCCGCCGGTAGACTCGCGATTAATGTTTGTATGACGCCCTACTGAGGTCTCAGTAGGCTGGCTTGGATCAGATTCTGGTTCATTATCCAGATCAGTATAATGTTGATTTAGATCCACTGATTGTTGCATATCAGTAGACTCCACCTAAAGTTCCACCTGATTCTCAACACTATCAAATTCAGCACTGGTTTCAGATTCAGTAGACCTCTCCACTGATGAGTTAAGCATAGAATTTTCATCAAACACCACGTCCCTACTGAGGATTACTCTAGACTTTGCTGATGACCAAATTCTATATCCCTTCACTCCATCACCATACCCTACAAACACTCCCTTCTTGGCTCTTGGCTCCAACTTCCCTTCACTAACATGATAGTACGCTGTATTTCCAAAAACCCTCAGAAGTGAGTAGTCAGCAGGCTTTCCTGACCACATCTCAAATGGTGTCTTGGGATTGATCTCTGTGTGAGGACTCCTGTTGATTAAGTAGCAAGCTGTTTCTACAGCCTCTGCCCAAATTCTCCTTGATAAACCAGCTTGAGAAAGCATACATCTTGCCGTCTCCAGTAGAGATTGATTCATCATTTCAGCTACACCATTTTTCTGAGGTGTATTCCTTACAGTATGATGTCTGGCAATACCCTCAACTGCACAAAGTGAATCAAAATCCTTCCAGTAGAATTCCAGACCATTATCTGTACGAAGCTTCTTGATTTTCTTGCCTAACTGATTCTCCACTTGGGCCTTCCACTGCTTGAAGTTAATGAATGCATCACTTTTGTTCTTCATCATCACCACCCTAGTCATCCTTGAATAGTCATCTATGGATGACACAAAATATCTGTGACCACCCAATGACTCAACTTTTGATGGACCCAAGAAGTCTAAATGGATATAATCAAGTGATGCATTTGTGTTGTGCAACCTTGTTGAGAACTTACTTCTATGCAATTTCCCAAACACACAATGTTCACAAAAGTCCAGATTCTTGACCTTATATACCCCAAGAAAACCTGCTGAAGAAAGAATCTGCATACCACTTTCACCCACGTGACCTAGTCTCATGTGCTACGGTGAGTACGCTAAGGCGGTGAGCCGCGAGGATGCAACGAACGGCGGTGCCGGATCGATAAATCCTTGTAATATATACAAGGTTCCCTCTTGATGCCTTTGAGGACTACAACTAAATCTTTGAAGACATTCAGCTGTCCACCTTCACCCTTGAAATTGAACCGCTTGTTGTCCAGTAGACTAATAGATACCAAATTCTTGGTCATCTGTGGAACATGTCTTACATTTTTCAGTGTACATAATTTACCATCCTCTATCCTTAACTTTACTGAGCCAATTCCCACAAATTTGCAAACCTTGTTGTTGGCCATATAGATTTGACCACCATCCATCTGCTCATAAGTTGAAAACCACTCTTTGTTTGGACAAATATGGTAGGATGCTCCAGAATCAAGTATCCACGCATCATTATGTTGTGTATAATCCCCTACAACTAGAACCAGATCCTCATCAGATTGCTCAGTAGCCAAGGCTACTGTGCCAGAATTGCCTTCCTGTTGTTTCTTCTCCCTTGGACAATTGGACTTCCAATGTCCCTGCTCCTTACAATAATTACAGACATCAGTAGACTTAGGACCTTTGGACCCTGATTTCTTTTTCTTCTTCTGTCCATATCATTTTCCACTATTCTTCTTTGGCTACTAGCCTAACGACTGTATTTGTCGTCCCAGCAGCCTTGTGTCTCAGCTCCCTGGTATGTAAGGCAGACCTCACTTCCTCTAGAGCTACCGTATCCTTCCTAACTATGAAAGACTGCACAAAGTTTTCATATGATGCCTGTAATGACACCAACAGGATTATGACTGCATCTTCATCTTCAATTTTAACATCAATATTCCTTAAATCAAGTAATATTGTGTTCAGCTGGTGAAGATGGTCCCTCAGTGGACTCCCTTCATGCATCTTCAAACTGAACAACCTCTGTTTCAACAACAACTTGTTGGTCAGTGACTTAGTTATATACAGGCTTTCAAGCTTCTTCCTTAACTTGGTTGCGGTTTCTTCCTCAGCAACCTCAGTGATAACATCATCAGATAAGCACAACATGATGGTTGAATGTGCCTTCTCTTCCAGACTGGCAAAATCTGTTGCACCTGTATTTGGTTCGTCAGATAAAGGACTCCACAAACGCTGCTGTTTCAACAGTGCACGCATCTTTATTTGCCACAGACCAAAACTGTTCCTTCCTGTAAATTTATCGATTTTCACGTTTACTGCTGACATCTTTTCTTGCTAACAATCACAACTTTATCACAGATCCTAGCACCTTGCTGAAGGTCTTGGTGAATTTGAAGTTGATCGTACATATTGTTTTCTCCAGAACCTCTCTCTGATACCACTTGTTATGAAACAGATGGAGATAACTTCAGATGCAATAAATAGAAACAGACGCAATCCAATGTAAATAATCAAAGGAGATAACAGAAAAATGAAGAACACAGATTTAACGTGGAAAGCCCTTCTCAAAGTGTGAAATCTGTAACTCAGTGCATAGTAATAAATATCTCTTTTCTGGCCGTGGTTTTTTATCTCTCTCACTTTGAGAGGGGTTTTCCACGTTAAATCTGTGTTCTTCTTGTTTTCTGTTATCTCCTTTGATTATTTACGTTGGATTGCGTCTGTTTCTATTTCTTGCATCTGAAGTTATCTCTATCTATTTCATAACATGGACGATTTCCTACCATTCATACGAACATCAGATTAATCTTTTTTTTAAAGACAGTACTATTCTGACACAAGAAGGCTACGAGCTTGAGTACATCCAGGCATATAATGAATCACATGCATACACGGGCGGCTCCAGGAAAAGTCCAAGTAGACTTATATTTTGGGATAATGTAGTATTTTTATACGCTCATCAGCGTGATATACCCTAAAAATTGGCCTTGTTTCTCCGACTACTAATCTGAAACCAAACCCATCATAATCATTGGTTTTTATAACATTTTGATTTGGTTTGAATTAATATTCTTGCAAACCAAATCGACTTATACTATGAGTAACTATTCTCGCAAACCAAACCATATCAAACTGAATGAAACCGACCAAGCTCACCCCTATGAGTAACTATCGTTAAAAGTAAAATGATGTGTAAGATTATATTAGATACAGTCCATTACAGCATAGTTCGGATGGTCTTAAAAAACAATCAAATGGTCATTAAATCTTTACAATAATTTAAAGTTGAAGATGAATTAATTAAAAAGCTGAACAATACATGTGAAATATGTTGATTGATTAACAACTCGAATGATACATTTTTGGATAATATATGTTTATGTATATGTATGTTATGCATATAGAATGTATCTGACTTAAGATGTGAGCCAGGTTCAACCCATCCTCCTTAACATACATGATAGGCCGGCTCCGCCATCCGGCCCATGAATCCTCATTCGGGCCCTCCAGGACCCATAAATAAGGCAAGAACGGCGGTCGGCTAGCCCTCGTGCGGTGAGGCTTACACACACGGCGCACCCCTTTTCCTCGATGGGCCTCCTAAACGAACTCGCAATAAGAGCAAGCAAGTTAGGGGTCCAACCCGCTCAAAACATAAGATTATCGGATCCGCTGGAGATCCCGTCCTCTATACTCAGAGATAGAGATCGACAACATGGTTAGCCGGATAAGGACGTATAACACAGACTTCTAGGTCCGCGCCGCCTTCGCCCTCTCGCGGTTCGACGATAACTCCCAGATTTAGTTGTGCTATTTGTCCTTAGTTGTAATTATGTTGAACTTAGTCGGTTTTCACCCTATACAAAGAGCTCATTGTACAAGCTTGTGAGAGGTCAATTAATAAGAAACAAGGCAAAACTCTGCCCAACTTACTGCTCTCTTTACTTTCTATTTTGCACCACCACTTGCACCACCACGTGCCGCCACTTTTACACACTTTTCATGGCTAGATATCCACCGTTAAGCCACTGCTATTAACCCGATATACTTTTGACATAATCAGTTGGCTCCGTCACCGGGAAAACCAAAGACTTCCAGCTTGTGTGGGTGGGTGTGTCGGGCTCAAAGAATAAGTAACTCTAAGATATGGAATTACGGTGATAAAGTATAAAAAAAATTAGTGTTTTGTTTTCAAACTATTATGTAACATGAAAAAAGGTCTATCAATTAAAAACGTACCGATAAAATGGGTATTATGGTGTCTGTGTGCATGGTTTAAAGAATGCGTAATAGTAGAATAGATTTTTCAGGTTATTATGTAACACAAAACGGGGGTTTAGAACTTTTTGTATATAATTGTATTTTTACCATAACATTCTAATGAGTGTATTGTTTTCCCTTTTAATTGGGGTTTAAATGTAACATTGAATAAGGTTTTTCAAGTGATTAAGTTATAATAGAATGGGTATTATGGTGTGGGTAAGTCGGGGTCAAAGAATAAGTAACATTAATGTAAGGAATTAAGGTGAATAAGTATAAAATATTAGGGGTTTTTTCAAACAATTATGTAACATAAATAAAGGTCTATCAATTAAATACATAACAATAAAATGGGTATTATGGTGTCTGTGTGTTGGGTTCAGTGAATGCATAAAAGCAGAGTAGGGTTTTCAGGTTATTATGTAACACAAAACTGGCGTTTACAAAATTTTGTAAATAATTGTATTTCGACCATAACATCTACTTGGTGTAGTGTTTTACCGGATTAATTGGGGTTTAAATGTAACATTAAGTAAGGTTTTTGAAGTGATTAAGTTATAATAGAATGGGTATTATGGTGCGGGTGTGTCGGGTTCAAAGAATAAGTAACATTAATGTAAGGAATTAGGATGATCAAGTATAAAAAAATAGGGTTTTGTTTTCAAATTATTATGTAACATAAAAAAATGGGCAACCTCCAACGGTTCAGGAATGGTGGCTCTGCCCTTTATAGTAGTTATACATAAAACAGACTGAAGAATAGAGATTATTATTGATAGAATGATTTCATGTTGTGTTGTTGTTACAATGAATGCACCATAAATACACCACAGGGCTCCCCACACAATCTAACAGAAATCCTTTCTAGATGACAAGTGTCAAGACTATGTGTACCACTAATAACAGATTAGTTACACTCACTATTACAGAAATACACACTAGTCCTTTATGTTCTAACATCCCCCTCAAACCAAATGGGGTACACACCACATTTAGTTTGTCTCTAAAGTAAGTATACATTGTGGCATTAAAGGGTTTTGTCAAGGAATCAACAATTTGATCAAAACTGGGCACATAATTGACTGTCATTTGACTTTGCATGACTTTATCTCGTACAAAGTGGACATCTAACTCAATATGCTTCACTCTAGAATGCATGATTGGATTGTGAGCAAGAGCACCAGCTCCTAAGTTGTCACACCATAAGATAGGTTTAGCAGTAGGCTTCAACTTCAATTCAGTCAACACATTGAGCAACCATTAGGTTTCTGAAGCAGCATTTGCAAGAGCCCTATACTCTGACTCTGTGCTAGAGTGAGAGACAACATGTTGTTTCTTTGAAGACTAGGATACCATAGAACCTTCTAGAAATATGCAGTAAGCAACAACAGACTTCCTATCCTCCTTATCACAACCCTAATCTGCATCACTGAAGTTGTGTATGTGCAATGGCTGAGAAGGTTTAAATAGAAGCCCATAGTGAGTATTGCCTTTAACATAGCGTAGAAGGTGTTGGACAGCTTGCCAGTGAGACACAGTAGGAGCTTGCATATGTTGACTAAGTGAATTCACAGCATAAGACAAGTCTGGCCTGGTAAAAGTTAAGTATTGTAGTAGTGCTTCTGTAAAGAGTAGGATTCTGCATCTGTTTATCTGTTGGTTTGGTCTTGGAAGATACTACCATAGAAGTGCTACAAGGTCTTAAGTTCTGCAAATTCAATCTTTCCAGGAGATTTTGGGCATAAAGATGCTGAGATAGATACAGACCAGACTCACTTCTGATTGCCTGCACATTTAGAAAATGGTGCAAATCCCCCAGATCTTTGAGGGCAAACTTTGAATTAAGAGATTGGATGAACTGTGATCTTCCCTGTGTCATTACATATGATCAAAATGTCTTCCACATACACAAGCACACACAGATGAGTGTTACCATGATGAAAAATAAACAAGGAGGGATCAGCCCTGGACTGTGTAAGTCCCGTGTTATTGATTTCTAGAGAATCAAGGTAGGTTTTACCATTGAATTGAATAACGAAATGCTATGTTTCTTCCATAAAACATAATTTTTTATATTTAGTCCGAAGTAATTTGTGCAATCGTGCAAAAAGCAAAATATTTGATGGAAGGAAGGGGAATCTTTTTTAACAGCCCGTTCTAATAGGAAAGCCACCGAAATGGGTTCTTTACAAGAGAGGATTACTTTGATAAAAGAAGGATCCATAACTTCTATTCGAGCAGTTTATGTACCTACAGACGATTTAACCGATCCCGCCCCTGCTACGACATTTGCATATTTAGATGCTACAACCGTACTATCACGAGGATTACCTACCAAGGGTATCTATCCAGCAGTCGATCCTTTAGATTCAACATCAACCATGCTTCAACCGTAGATTATTGGTGAGGTTCCACGCAAGGAGCTGCTTCTTCAATTCATCAAACCAGGCTATGGGGGCCTGTTTTAAACCATAAATGGCCTTCTTCAAGTGACACACATGATCAGGCTTGCTATTGTCAATAAAAACTTCTAGTTGCTTCATAAACACAGATTCAAATAGGGTTTCCACTGAGGAAGGCATTATTGATGTCTATTTGTTTGATGGGCCAATCTAGAGAGACTGCTAGAGCCAATATGATCCTGATAGTAGAAGCCCTAGCAATAGGACTGAATTTTCAGACTAGTCCACTCCTGGGTTTGGTTAAACCTCTTTGCAACCAATCTTGCCTTGTGCTTGTTAACAGTACCATCAGGATTTAACTTGAGTTTGTACACCCACCTGTTGTCCACTACACTGTGCGCCTGAGACCTAGGCACTAAATCCTAATTATGGTTTCTTATAAGAGCATTGTACTCATCTTCCATAGCTTGCTTCCAATCTGGCTGACTAAGGGCATCTGAGACCTTAGTAGGTTCTGGTGGGTGCTAAGATAAGGAGGCAATAGCAAGATAAAAGTAGGTTTTGGGTTTGAAAATGCCACTTTTGGCTCTTGTTTGCATATGATGCTTATTGATAGGTACAGAGGAGGAGGAAGGAAATGATTCAGGAGTGACAGAGCTGCTATTGGAGGAGCCAAGGGCATGGGAAGGTGAGGATGGGTGACCAGAACCTAGGAGGGAAGGATGATGAGGAGGACTGAGACTTTGGTTTTTAGAACTAGTGGATTTGGAGAGAGGAGTGGAGCAGGATGAATGAACAGGAGTTTGAGGACTATTAGTACTTGAGATGCTGGGAACATGGGACTGGCCAAAGTTTGAGAAGGTAGTGGAAGCAATAGAATTGGAAATATGAGATGAGATTGGAAAAGATGGGAAAGGAACAGGATTGACATTGCTTGGGACAGGGGTGTTTTGTGAAATAACATCAGCACCAATTTTGAAATAAGGAAAGGAGGTTTCATCAAATATAACATCCCTAGAAGTATACAGTCTACCATTAGGATCTAGACACAAGTGCCCTTTGTGATTAGGACTGAACCCTTGATTAGTACGTTTCTGAGATTGAAACTGAAATTTCCTATTGTGATAAGGCCTAAGGTAGGGATAACAAGCACAACCAAAAATCCTGAACATACTATAGTCAGGAACCTTGTCAAACAGACACTCAAAGGGTGTTTTTTGTGTAAAACATGGGTTGGTAAATTGTTTATAAGTCTGACAAAATACAAGAAGCTTTCCCACCAAAAGTTTAGAGGCATAGAAGCCTTGGCCAACAGGGTGAGTCCCATCTATACAATGTTTCCTTTCCACTTTCCCATTTTGGGCATGAGCATGGGGACAAGAATGTCTAAACTGAATGCCATCATTTTTAAGGATGGATTCAAAAGACCTAAACTCTCCCCCGGTCAGTTTGTAAACATTTTATAGAAGAATTGAACTGAGTGTGAACTTGGTTTTTAAAGTGCATAAATGCTGTTAGTGCATCAGATTTAATTTTAAGGGGAAATATCCAGATATACCTAGTGTAATCATCAACAAATGCAATATAATAAGTGAAACTAGAAGTGGAATGTATTGAGGCAGGCCCCCACAGATCAGAGTAAACAATCTCAAAGGGCACAGAGGTATGAGTATCAGACAAGGAATAAGGGAGAGCATGTTTTTTACCATATCAACAGGCCTCACAGAATGATAATTTTTCATTCATAGTCAAGGATTCATTACAAGACTTTAGAACAAGATTCAAAACCCTAGAGAAGGGTGACCTAGCCTCATATGCCATATATTGGCTTTTTTATTACTAGAAACAGTAAAAGCAGGATGTTCAACAGACTTATTATCCTTAAAACAATAGTAGGCAGCAGTAGCAAGAGTAAATGAATGACCAGAGGCTTTGGATGGAAGGGAGCTCAGACTGACTGGGAGTTGCATTTGGTAAAGTCCATTCTTAAGTGTTCATTCCAGAAGATTTTTCTTGGTGATTAGATCCTTCACAAAACAGGAATTAGTGTGAAACTCAAGAAATACAGGATTATCAGTAGTAAGCTTAGAAACACTTAAAAGATTCTTGGTAATAGCAGAATAATGTAAAATATCATTAAGAGATAACTTGGAATTTCGGTTTGTGGTAAGTTTAGAGTGTCCTATATGAGCAATATTAAGAGACTCACCATTACCTGTAGTAAAGGCATCAGAACCCTCATATCCAGAACTCAGATGCAAGCTATTGAGATCAGATGCAATGTGACTGGAGGCACCACTGTCTGCATACCAACTGGGTCCAAGAAGGTACCTGAAGAGGCAATATATACAGCATTAGATCTGTTACCAGAGTTTTGAGCATTACCATTGTTGTTTGTAGTAGGTCCAGTGTATGAGGAGTCCTATCTGTGATAACACTCAGCAGCAAGATGTCCAGTTTTCCTAAAAACTTGACACACTGGTCTAGGGCCAGATCTTCAAACTCTATTTCCTTGATTTCTGCCTCTGCCTCTACTAGGATTTCCTCTTCATCTTGTAGAATTCTGATTGAAACCTCCATAGGAATTGCCTCTGCCTCTACCACCAGATTTTTGAGTAGCTAAATTAGCTGTAGGTGAGGGGACATCCAGTGCTGGAGTGGGATTGAATCTTGCTAGCAGCCTTTCATGAGTGACAAGCTATGATTGCACCTCTTGCCAGGATAGGGAACCAATCCTAGATGTTATGTTTACTATGACAGATTCATAGTCCTTCCCAAGGCCACTGAAGGCAGCAAGTATCAATTCGGACTGAAATGGGATACCCTGCAGCTGCTAATCCCTATGAATAGGATTTCATTAAGACCAGGTATTCCATCATTGATTTTGAGCCCTTATCAGTCTTGGTGAGAGCTCCTTTGTACTCCAACATCCTGGCTTCTGATCGGTTATTGAAGAGAGTTCCAAGCGTGTTCCATACTTCATAGGCAGTAGAGACACCAACTACTTCCATCAAAGCTTGCTTAGTCATGGATACCGTTAGCCAGCCCATGAGAAGAGAATCAATAGCATTCCAATCTGCATAAGTTGGATTAGATGCAGGTCCAAAACCAAGAACCATAATAACCTCCGGTGGACAAGTAGTAGTACCAAACAGATGCCCTTCAAGACGGTGTCCCTAACAATGGGAAGAATAGTAGATTTCCATGCAAATAGTTGTTTCTGTCAAGTTTGACAGTATAATTCTGACTGAGATTTCCTCCAAATGGTGATGGTGCTTAACCAGGATAATAGATTGAGGCTCCCTGAGTTTGCAGAAAAGGTGGAGGAGGAGGCAACGGAGCTCGAGATAGGCCATAAAACATTGGTTTTGAGTTGCATCTTACTGGATCCGAGGTGATCGGCAGCTAGATGTAAGTACTTGGGAAGGAGTACGGCGAAACATCGGTGGAGCTCAATGAGCTTCCTTCTCCGGTCATAGTTAGTGGTGTGGTAATGGAACCAAAAGAGAAGGCAGAAAATGGAGTTCATAATGGAACAATGGTATGCACCGGTTGAGTTGTCGGAGTGACAGAGCTCACCGGAGTTGGGTCGGCGTCAGCCATTATGGCACTGATACCAACATAAAACAGACTGAAGAATGATATTATTATTGATAGAATGATTCCATGTTGTGTTGTTGTTACAATGAATGCACCATAAATACACCACAAGGGTTCCCACACAATCTAACAGAAATCCTTTCTAGATGACAAGTGTCAAGACTAGGTACCAATGATAACATATTAGGTACACTCACTATTACATAAATACACACTAGTCCTTTATGTTCTAACAGTTATTAATAGTAAGGATTGTAGTGCGTACCAGAAACATGAAGGTTGTCTCCGTTGAATATATAAAAAGTTAATTATCTACCTCCCTTCAACTTAAGCTTTTGGGAGAGATGATAGTTCAACATGATATATGAGCGAGAGATCATAGGATCAGACCCCGCTCCAAGCACATCCGTCCAAACCAAAAAACAAGTGTTGGGCCTATCTAAAATATGATAAGCCACACTTGAGGGGACGTGTTGAATATATAAAATACTAATAGAAAATTAGGTAAAATGACACGTTTTGGAAAAAAATTAAGTAATAGGGCACCTAAATATTTTTTATAGGGAGAATGGCGATTTCTATAATTTTTATAGGCTAAAAGTTTTTTTTCAGCTTCATTTTCAAACACTCAAATCTTTTGATCTAGATCACAAAATGCGATGAAAAGTTCACTGAATTGTTCTTATTTTTTCACGATGTTCGCTTTGAGACTTGTTTCGATATAATTACATCATTTTTTTGTGAGATTCACTGTCGAAATTCACTCGATAAATCTCTACAGTGAATCTGAAAAATGAGTGAATTTCGAATAATAGTGAATTTCGACAACGAATTTCGGAAAGTACGCCGGAGAATGATGAATGTTGTCTCAAAATAAAAAGCATGAAAAAATTAAAAAAAAATTTGATGAAAGAATTTTTAAATTTAGAGTTATAGATTGAGAGATATAAGTGTTAAAAGGATAAATGAGAGAGAAAGTGTGTTGGTTTTTTTGGGAAAAAACTGACGCCAAGATTAGAAAAAAAGTTTGTCCTTTATCGAAAAGTTTTAAAAAGTTGTCATATTCATTAATTGATGAAATATTTTTCTCCTCTCCCCAATACCCCCGAATGTTAATTATTAACCTCCCCATTAGCTTAATCTTTTAGGAGAGATGATAGTTCAACCGTCTCTGTATGCACGGTTGCCGCTCTGCCTGCCTGATATCACCGGTTCAACATTAACAATGCTAGTTACGGACACCACGTGCATATATTCTTGTTATCTTATATTTCTCTCTGATATTAAATCCTTGAATTTCTCCTTTAGTTCTTCCGCGAAAAATATGGTATGATATCAATGTGAAATAATTAAGGTTGACGTGTCTAATTGTCACGGATTGTACACGCGTGAATCAACATTTTTTTCGCCCTGCAAGAAACGACATTTTTCTTAATTTACCCCTAAGATCATGAGTTAGGGACGTCGTCACAATTGCGGCCCAAACAAAATGGAATAACGTTTATCAATCTATTGCATTTCATTCCGATCTAGCAATCCAAGCATATAAAAATATTGGGAGAACCGTCGAATTATTGAAATCATTAGGAGGTATAGTCAACTTCCAGCGTTTGTACTCAAATAATGCACCGCAGGGTTCAGAAAGTCGTGAATGGAAGGTGTCCATGATTATTTTGTTCTTCTTTTTAAATTTTTTTATAAGGGAAAATAGTAATGTTGAAAACTATCTTTTGTTTAGTCAAATCTGCAATCAAGATGACGATTTCGGGAAATTCTTTCCGGGAGTCTTCGTGTGCAGCGTCCGTTGGATTTGTGACATGTGCGCAAAAAGACAAGTAATAATTTGTTTTTTTTATGCAAATGTCGACATCCAACAACAGAGCGGTGCACGAGAAGAGAGTACGAGTAAGAATTTCCGGATGATTTCCTACCATTCATACGAGGGAAATTCTATCCCGGTGAGTCCTCACACGCACTGTCCCGTTGGATGTGCGCCATGTGCGCAAGAAGACAAAAACTAATTTCTCTTCTTGCGCACATGGCGCACATCCAACGGACGGTGCGTGCGAGGAGAGTGCGGGATAGAATTTCTCTTCATACGAACATCAGATTAATCTTTTTTTTTTAAAGACAAAACTATTCTGTCACAAGAAGGCTACGAGCTGCGAGCACATCCAGGCATATAATGAAACACATGCATACTGGGGCGGTTCCAGGAAAAGTCCAACTAGACTTATATTTTGGAATAAATGTAGTATTTTTATACGCTCACCAGAGTGATAACCCTAAAAGTTGGCCTTGTTTCTCCGAGTACTAATATGAAACCAAACCGATCACAATCATTAGTTTTTATAAGATTTTGGTTTGGTTTGAAATAATATTCTTGCAAACCAAATCGTCTTATACTATGAGTAACTATTCTCGCAAACGAAACCAAATCAAACAAAATGAAACCGACCAAGCTCACCCTATGAGTAACTATCGTTACTCATAGGGGTGAGCTTGGTCGGTTTAATTAGATACAGTCCATTACAGCATAGTTCGGATGCTCTTAAAAAACAATCAAATGGTCATTAAATCTTTACAATAATTTAAAGTTGAAGATGAATTAATTAAAAAGCGGAACAATACATGTGAAATATGTTGATTGATTAACAACTCGAATGATACATTTTTGGATAATATATGTATATATATGTTATGCATGTAGAATGTATCTGACCTAAGATGTGAGCCAGGTTCAACCCATCCTCCCCAACATACATGATAGGCCGGCTCCGCCATCCGGCCCATTAATCCTCATTTGGGCCCTCCGGGACCCATATATAAGGCCAGAACGGCGGTCGGCTAGCCCTCGTGCAGTGAGGCTTACACACAAGGCACACCTCTTTTCCCCGATGGGCCTCCTAAACGAACTCGCAATAAGAGCAAGCACGTTAGGGGGCCAACCCGCTCAAAACATAAGATTATCGGATCCGCTGGAGATTCCCTCCTCGTATACTTGGAGATAGAAATCGACAACATGGTTAGCCGGATAAGGACGTACAACAAAGACTTCCGGGTCCGCGCCGCCTTCGCCCTCTCGCCGTTCGACGATCACTTCCAGATTTAGTTGTGCTATCTGTCCTTAATTATAATTATGTTGAACTTAGTCTGTTCTCACCCTATAAATAGAGTTCCTTGTACAAGCTTAACAGAGGTCAATTAATAAGAAACAAGGCAAAACTCTGCCCAACTTACTGCTCTCTTTTACTTTCTATTTTGCACCACCACTTGCACCACCATAAATACCACAACATCATTGCGTGCCGCCACTTTTACACACTTTTCATGGCTAGATATCCACCGTTAAACCACCGATATTAACCCGGGAATTAATGAACCTTAGGAGCAGGGACGGGTCCACCACGGCAAATGCCTATGTGCCTTGGCCAAACGGGCATAAAAAGGCTCCTCGTCATTGAGCTCCCAAGCCAATTCATAGCCGACAGCTGGATCAAACGCTGGGAGGTGATAGAACTCATTAATAACCGCCGGCATAAAAGCGACAACAACTCCCCGGACGGAAACAGAGGTGGTACTGGCGACAGAAGTGGTCTCTGATAAGACTGAATAAAACTCACTCACCGAAGTAAGTTTATAACTTCCCCAGGTGCCGCGGTAAAGCCTCCCCAGCCACCAAACTCCACCCGAAACATGGAAAAATGCTCGTGGATATTGTTCACATTCAAGCCATTCTCTGTCAAATGTTGTTGCGTATTGAAATTCGCCCTATAGTTGTCATGGGCAACCGGAGAGGCTGTATAAAAGAAATGGGACAAGCCCGAATAGGCAGTTGATCTGGTGGAGGAATCAGAAGACATGATTAGGAGAAGAAAGGAAATTCGAAACTCGTTGAAATATATGGTTGAGATGGAAATGAAGGAAAAGAAAGGGAAGGGACAATCATACAATAGAAAGTGAAACGATCGAACGGTTGGGGATCACGGCCTCGTCAAAATCCAAGAGCCGCATTAATCACCCCACGCTTATCAAGGCCTAATCAATGCAATACGGACTACACGGACACCGAGGAGTCAGTGAAACATGACGGAAATTAATGCGCTTTGACCAAATAGAAATCTTAGATACCGACACAAACGTGGCGAAACCAAAGGTGCCGCCCTGTGCTGAATTCGCCCAAGGGAAATCTTATCGGTCTCATCCGAAGAAGGACCGCCAGCAAGAATTTTGAGTTGCGAGGGGATAGTTATGGATAGTTTAGAAGAAAAAAAAGATAGAGACCTCACAGGTGGTTGCAATACATTTGTTGTTTAGGGAAAAACTGAAAAGAAACAAGCACACATGAGATCAAAAACGGAGAAGCAAACGTAGAACATCATTCATAAAAGGGAAAGTTACAAGCACAAAGCAAAAATGCATCGAAGCTATAGTGCCACATGATCAAAACAGAGAACCCTAGAAGCGGTACCGATCTTGGGAATGAGCCGGCACCCTAGAAATATCAATACAGAGGCGAGAAATTGCCCAACCAAATGGAATGCGGTGGCCAGGATCCATAGCAGTAGCAAACTTCACGGCCTCGCGATGAATCAGAATTCCCCAATCAATGTTCACCCGTGGAGCAAGAATGGCATAAAGGAGGAGAGCTTCGTCCTCCGTGACCTCTTTGAAATCTACAGAGGGAAGAGCTCGGGAGTTGACAAACCGTTTCCACTCTCGATTGCTCCGGAACAATTCAGAAACGGGGCCCAAAGTAGGAGGGCGTCGCCATTCAGGGATAAGGATGCGAGTTGCGTGGCGTAAACAAGCTTGTTTGCTTCCCTCATTGCCAAGACCCCAAGCCACGTCATAGTGAGTTGAGGGTTCGATAGCAGGGATGCGAAGGAGTCTGTTGATAGCCTCCGGGGTGAAGGTAACAGAAATGCCTAGAAGAGGCACATAGTTGACGACCACTTCCGAAGAGATCTCAGACAGAATAGAATAAAACTCTCTCACCACGATAGCATTGAAGGCCCCTAGAGGGCTGGTGATAAAATCCAACCCTCCAGAGCTGAACTCGAAGCAAAGAGCCTCCTCCCTCAACATTGTTCTCATTCAAACCTCTCTCTCTCTCAGATGCTCCACCACGACAATATAAGCCCAATAATGGGACTTTGCGGTAGGAAAGGCTGTAAAGAAGAAAGAGGAAACATCACGCATGGGACAGACCCTAACTATACTGAGCGAATTACCATCTCCAATTTTTGAGGACATGGTGTCCAATAAGAGAAGGGAGACTTAATTTCAATACTGATGGTATTGCATTGATGATACTCTTGAAGAAGAACCTCACATTTTATAGGAGGAAACATGGCGATCCAACCGTCGGAATTTAGGACGATCGAAGGGTTCACAACGGCGCGGCCTATTCAAATTCAAATTTTAAATTACCATTTAAAGCATTGCATTTATTAAACCGCCACCACTAAGGGCATGACACAAAAGGGTTACAAACAGTCAAAGGACAATAACTTCCCAGGAGTTGCAGCTTTATCTCAAAATGTACCTGACAAATCGGAAATCCCCAGATACAACGGTTAAGAAGACTTGAAATCTACTTCGATCGAGCCCACACCCAAGAACTGTCGAGCCCGCTCAAAGTAGGGGGCCGCATCGTAAAAATCTTAAAGCAAGGGTGCCAAAAACATGGAATTGTTCCAGCCGGGACCGCTGAGTTGTCAACAACCTGGTTGGAGATAAATGGGCCATGTATGGAGATTTTCGAACCCATAGTCTAGGTCAAAATTTATTTCGATTACTTCAGCACGTACGGCCCCGATCTCACTCGAAACAAGGGGGCCGCAAGCCGAAAAATTTCTTCCCAGAAGCCTAGAGGTAGGTTTTTTGTTATTATTCCGACCGAGCCCCAAGTGATCTCACTCGAAACAAGAGGGCCGCATGTCAAAATTTTAACTCAGGTTCTGAAAGTCCGACCGCAACAAATACAATTTTTATGACATTTATTTTTGGCGACCTCGACAGTAAGAGCTCTCGATCTCATCAAAATAATGGGCCACATACATATGAGTACCAAAAGCAATCCAGGAACTCAAAAAAAACCGGGTATTTCAAGCAAAAACGGAGCATTTCGAGCAAAACACAAACATCAGAACAGAATATAAAATGGACCCAAGACACTTAGAAAAAATCAAGGTAGCAAGCATGCATAAATAGGCCAAACCAGTGGCCACCAAATTACTAAAGGGCTATTACAAGATCAAAATAAGTGCAAATGAAATAGTAGGGGATCAAATTCATTTATCTAAAGGTGGAGTTCACCTTCTTACTCGGGGATTTTTTCTCTGTCGACATCGGCCCCACTGCCACCTCCAGCTGTGACTTCACCACTCTTGGAAGACACCTCAGCGGAGGAGGAGCCCAAACCGGCTTGTTCTTATTTGTACAATCCGTTCAAAAATCCTCCAACTAAACATCTGTGTAGGGAAGGTCAGAATGGAACGCTCTCAAATCAGGATCGTCTTGGTCCATTGTCAGCCAGTCCTACAAGGTATCAAGATCTGGAGCATCCTCACAAAACACCCTCAGACACCTTTCCAGGTGATAAAACCCCTGGTCAAATCCATCCAACAGCGCATCTCTCACCTTTCCAGCAGTATTGGCGATATCAGCTTTAGCCTCCTCCAGCTCGCTCTTAAACCTGTTAGCGCACTCTTGAATCTCTGCTGCTTTGGCGAGAGCTTGGTCTCTCTCGGACTGCGGATTTCTGCAAACCTATGGCCATTTGATCCCTCTTAATGCTGGCCTCACCCTCCTGTACATTCTTGGAGAGGTCTAAATTCTCGGATTGAAGCCGATTGATTTCAGTCGGGGAGCCTTATCTCTCTTCTCAACTTCCATGGCCCGCCGAGCTTCATTGGTCAGCTTTTTCTACAACTCTGCCAACTGGCACATTGTTTGTTTTGCTTCCGCATTGCATGACCATTCGACCTGCTTCAACTTAGGGGCAACTTGAAGGATGAGTGAATCTATAAGTCAACAATCACCAGGAAACAAAATAAAAGGAAATAAAATTTGAAAAGGGCATCGTACCGCACATACAGTGGTGCCGTATAACCCAAACGCCTCGGCCAAAAGTTGTACACTACCAGAAGGACCCACTGAAGCCGTCGAGGCCACCACGTCCGCTTGAGCTTTTCGATTCACTATCCCCTGACCGACCAACAACTGTGATATATCAGGCAGCTTAAACCTTAGATTCCACAGAGGAGTCACATCAACAATAAATGTGGATAGTTCCCCCACCCTCTGCGGAGTGAGGGGCTGTTTCAAAAAATCCGCATCCAACCACAAAGCCGGCTTCCCTGCAGGACCGACCGGAAGATTTTTCTTGGGTGGCGCGTCCGATAACAAATCAGGGACTGCCTTTTTACCCTTACCAACGACCTCCTTGATAGGACTATCGGTCAGGTCTATAGCAGCGGATGAAGCGTCTTGAGAAACTTGGGGGCATCGATCCTCTAAGTCGAATCAGAAACAATGGCACCTGAGCTCCGGCCAACATCTGTCTTACGTCTCTTAGGCAAAGCCGCATCACCTGCCTCGACCGATTCTTCAGGCTCATCAGTCAAACCGGTGGTTTTTCTTCCAGTGGGTTTTTTCCTCTTGGATTTATTTGCGTCATCAGGTTTTTTAGGCCTCGTATCAGGGACATTAGCTCCAACTGCCAAAGTGCTCAGAGGCTCCTCTGTGGATACGGCATCGGTTGACAAAGTATTCTCCATACTAATTGAAGATGGTGGATCCAATGGCTTGCTGGTCGCCAAAAGCGCCTTGCGAGCCTTCTTCTCTTCCTTCAACTGGGCCATGATGGCATTCATGTCCACGTTAGCAAGGACCATCGTACCTGCGAGGAAAACAATCAGAATCGCATATATGAAAATCGAAACAGTTAACGGATACAAAAGTCAAGAAAATAAATCAGAATGGAAAAGGGAAATTACGAACAGGCCGCAATATCTTTTTCCATCACATGTGGGACACTTGGACGGATATCATTTCTTATGATGGCATTCAACATACCAATCCTCATGAGTTCCCAGCTTAGACGTCTTGACTACAGGCTGAGCGTTGATCAGCCCGGGAATTCCAGCAACACAACAAGACGGGGCTTTAAGGTCAAGCAAGGCCCTCTAGATGAACAACCGCTTCTGACACACTCCTTTTGTCCCAGCCGAAAAACTTATAAAGTTTATCAAGAAGCTCATGTTCGACAGCCTTAAGCTTCTTAGGCACGATGAGCGATTTCAACCTACTCTTCTCACGCGTCTCAAATTTAAGAAATGGACATCCCGATATGGATTCGAGAACCATGGCCCTCTCACCCCAAACTTGGACTTTATTTAAAATCCAGTAAAACAATCGGCATTTCTTTGCCCTTGTCGACAAGAAGTTACTGGGATCCGCCTTATTGGTAGCCGATTTGCTAAAAGAATAAAACTTCAGAAAAATGTTAAGATAAGGTTCATAGCCCAAGATCCAACAGAGCACCACGATACCATCATTATCCTTACCGCTACTAGGGTAAAATCACAGGGGATAGCGGCCAGTCTCCACATCACGTCCACAAAAAAGGCTCAAAGGGCGGCCTAAGTCCAGCGACAAAATGATCGTAAAAAAGGACCAACTCATCTTTGTCCAGCCGCTGTCCGGCACGGTTGACCACATTGTCGAAGCCGGAAAAAGAATAGTCGGAGGATACATTGAATTCGGAGAAAACCCTGGAATTGCCAAGACGGGGCTGGACCTTTAGCCAATCTGACTCGACTCTCCTATCAAGAATATCTATCTCCCTATCCTCTTTGACCGCCTCGGGATTATTCGTCTTGGGAGTCTTATTGCTATCCTTCGGCTCGGGGACGCCGCCGCCGGGATTCTTCTTCGATCCCTTTGACGGGCTTGCGGAAGCCAAAAGTTTCAAAACAGAGCCTTTATCCTTGGTGGCTTCCTTCCCAAATGTTTTCTTAGACCCTGTTGAAATCGCCACAAAGGGGGCAGATTGACCATGAGACATTTGAAGACAACGGCCTTTGGGCGGCCAGGCTGATTCGGACTAAGTGAGCCAACACCATGTCATCCTCAGTACCCTCGCCCTCATCACCCTCACCGGTACTTGTGCTCGCTTCTTCAACCTCCTCGGAGGCATAACCATGGATGTCGTCATCATCACCACTCCCGGATCGATCACTACCAGGAATCCTGCAAAAAGAAAAGGACGAGGTGGAATATCAGTCACCCACAACGATCATAGTTAGGCCAAGATATTGAAGACTTAATCATCTCGACACCTTGTCCTCTCTTTTCTTACGACGTTTAATGCCACAGGCTACCCAAACAACTAAGAGAAACCCCAGAAAAATGAGGACAAATCATAACCCCCAAAGGAAGTCCAAAAGGAGGCTTCATCACTAAAAGAAAACATGCAAAGAAAGCAAGCGATAAAGCAAGAAATTGAGTAAGGATAAGAGAAATACCTGGAGAATGGATGCAGAAATCGACTGAAAACTTCAAGAATACGACAGAACGAACAATCACGACCGGAAACCTCTGTCGCCTCACCGGAATATCTCTCGCTGGTTGAATAGGGTTTGGAAAAATGATAGGAATTAGGGGCGACCCTCCTTAAATAGGCAAGGTTTTGTCGGACCGACGGCCGAGATGAAAGTGATCCAACGGCTAAGATTGCAGCAGTTATGTTTTGAATTTTGAATTTTGAAAGATCCATGACTATGGCGCGATTAAGGAAAAAAACCCAGCCAATCAGGGAATGCGACAGTTCACTTCAACCGTCACGTCAATTGTTGAATCGAGGCAACCGTCACGTCAATCGAGGGATCAAGAGCCTCACCACGTCAAACACTTGACCTCCCTAGCGGTCACAGGGTCGATCCGGCCCTTCCATGAAAGGCTAAGGCTATTCACCCTTTAAATCCACCCCATAAAGTTAAGGCACTCCGCCCAAATATAACTTCAAATGGCTAAGGCTATTCGCCCATCAAAGCCACCCCATTAAGTTAAGACACTCGCCCAAATATAACTTCAAATGGCTAAGGCTATTCGCCCATCATAGCCACCCCATGAAGTTAAGGCACTCCACTCAAATATAACTTCAAATGGCTAAGGTTATTTTCTTATCAAAGCCGCCCTATGAAGTTAATGAACTCTGCCCAAATATAATTACAAATGGGTAGGTTGTTCGCCCATCAAAGCCGCCATATGAAGTTAAGGCTCATCGCCCAAATTTGACTTCGAAGCAACTTAGGCTATCCGCCCCTCATAGTTAACAATAAGTCATACGGGGAATCGTATGCGGGAAACTTACTCCCTGCCTGACATCTCGAAATGTTGTGGGTATGGAGTAGGTGGCCATTGAAAGGCCGGCTCCGCATCCGGCCTATGAATCCTCATTCCGGCCTTCCGGGACCCATAAGTAGGGCAAGAACGGCGGTCGGCTAGCCCTCGTGCGGTGAGGCTTAAACACAAGGCGCACCTCTTTTCCCAGATGGGCCTCCTAAACGAACTCGCAATAAGAGCAAGCAAGTTAGGGGGGCAACCCGCTCAAAACATAGGATTGTTGGATCCGCTGGAGATCTCCTCCTCTATACTTGGAGAAAGAGATCAACAACATGGTTAGCCGGATAAGGAAGTACAACACAGACTTCCGAGTCCACGCCGCCTTCGCCTCTCGCGGTTCGATGATCACTCCCAGATTTAGTTGTACTATATGTCCTTAGTTGTAATTTTGTTGAACTTAGTCGGTTTTCACCCTATAAATAGGGCTCCTTGTACAAGCTTAAGAGAGGTCAATTAATAAGAAACAAGGCAAAACTCTGCCCAACTTACTGCTCTCTTTACTTTCTATTTTGCACCACCACTTGCACCACCACAAATACCACAGCACCACCGCGTGCTGCCACTTTTACACACTTTTCATGGCTAGATATCCACCGTTAAACCACCGCTATTAACCCGAGATAATTTTGACATTTTCAATACAGTAAAAGATACATTTTTGGAGTATATATATGCACACTCATATATGTTTGTATATATGAATATCCGTACATATAAATATGTTATGATTGTTATGCATGGAGCCTTGAAAAGCAATAATGTATTGTTTTAAATAAAAGTAATACTACCTCTGTCCCATAAAAATGTTCAAATTTTACTATTCACGTATATTAAGAAACTCAATTAATAGTAATAGATATATATACCCCTATCTTATAATTAATACTTACTTTGGAATATGAAATGAACATACAATAATAAATGTTAGGTTAGGGGTATGTTTGGAAAAATAGCATTAAATGATGTATTGGTTATTAAATGGACACTTTTTATGGACAAAATATTTTTCAAATGTGGACAATTTTTGTGGGACGGAGATAGTATTTTTTATTGATATTTTATTGATTAATTACGTAGATATAAATGACACTGAAAACAAAATTCATTGAGAACTTAACATTAATCATGCTTGTAACACCCGTCTTTTGCAAGAAACTAGAAACAACATTATCAAGAGAATCAATCATATAACATGCATTGTTGTGACGGATCGTTAGAGATTTATGAGAAAAAGAACAAATATTTAAACGATCACACAAATACAGAAAGTTACATTAAATCAGTGTTTTTCTTGTTAATTTGTGCAAGCCTATTTACGGTACAACTTCTTGCTCAATCCATTTTATCAATGAAGGCATATACGCATTACGCTGCTACTAAAAGAAAGTTGCATCTTCTTACACTTATTGCTAATATTTTTATTCTTAACGCACATGTCATACAGTGTAATTATGTAAACCTCCCCAAGTTTTGGCTATCAAAAAGAATTTTAGCAGTGGGAAACCATACTTCTGACACAAGATTATATTGTTTTATGACAAGTTGCTTATTTTATTTTCAGTCCAATGTATATTTTATCAGCATAAAATAAATTTGATAAATTCCAATTATTCCTATAGCGTTTTATATCGTACTTAATTAATATTTTATTTTATGACCAAGTCTTGGATCGTGTTAGGAAAGTGCTACTTGCACCCCGCAACTTTCTGTAAACAACTTTAGAGTTAAAGGATTAAAAAAGAGAGGATAAACCTTTAAAAAAAAGGTAAACAAAGTATTTCTAATTAGTTGGGACACTATATAAGGTTGGGGATTTTGGTAAGAAATATATAAGCAGCTTTGCCTTCCTGGCGAAAACAAAACACCTTCCTAGTCTATTTAGAGTACAAAACATACAAATTCTACAGGGCCAAAATGGCCTATTTCTTGAAAGGAGTGGCAATTGCCTTGGCAATGTGCCTCTTCATCGCAAATGTTGTAGCTGAAGATAAATACCATGGTCATGAACATGAACATGAACATGAACATGAACCATATTACTATTACTCACCACCTCCCCAATCTCCTTATGTTCATAAATCAACGCCTCCCCAACCAAACATTCACAAGTCTTCACCGCCACCCCCACCTCCTTATGTTCATAAATCATCGCCCCCACCCCCACCATACGTCCACAAGTCTTCACCGCCACCTCCTTATGTTCATAAATCATCGCCCCCACCCCCACCATACGTTCACAAGTCTTCACCGCCACCGCCACCTCCTTATGTTCATAAATCATCGCCCCCACCACCCCACCACCACCACCACCACCATACGTTCACAAGTCCTCACCGCCACCGCCACCTCCTTATGTTCATATATCATCGCCCCCACCCCCACCATACGTTCACAAGTCTTCACCGCCACCGCCACCACCATATGTTCATAAATCATCGCCCCCACCACCACCATACGTTCACAAGTCATCACCGCCACCGCCACCTCCATATGTTCATAAATCATCGCCCCCACCACCACCATACGTTCACAAGTCTTCACCGCCACCGCCACCACCATATGTGCATAAATCATCGCCGCCACCACCACCATACGTTCACAAGTCTTCCCCGCCGCCACCGCCACCTCCTTATGTCCATAAATCATCGCCTCCACCCCCACCATACGTTCACAAGTCTTCACCGCCACCGCCACCTCCATATGTCCATAAATCATCGCCCCCACCCACCACCATACGTTCACAAGTCTTCACCGCCACCACCACCGCCACCTCTTTATGTCCATAAATCATCACCTCCACCACCATCACCATACGTTCACAAGTCTTCCCCGCCGCCACCGCCACCTCCTTATGTCCATAAATCATCGCCTCCACCACCACCATACGTTCACAAGTCTTCCCCGCCACCGCCACCTCCTTATGTCCATAAATCATCACCCCCACCCCCACCATACGTTCACAAGTCTTCACCGCCACCGCCATCTCCTTATGTCCATAAACCACCACCACCATACGTTCACAAGCCGCCACCGCCACCTCCTTATGTCCATAAATCATCACCCCCACCCCCACCATACGTTCACAAGTCTTCACCGCCACCGCCACCTCCTTATGTCCATAAATCATCGCCCCAACCCCCACCATACATTCACAAGTCTTCACCGCCACCGCCACCTCCTTATGTTCATAAATCATCACCTTCACCACCATACATTCATAAGTATCCCACCACCACCACCTCCTTATTTCCATAAATCATCGCCCCCACCCCCACCATACGTTCACAAGTCTTCACCGCCACCACCACCTCCATACGTACACAAGTCTTCACCGCCACCTCCTTATGTTCATAAATCATCGCCGCCACCCCCGCCATACGTTCACAAGTATTCACCGCCACCGCCACCTCCATATGTTCATAAATCATCGCCCCCACCCCCACCATACATTCACAAGTCTTCACCCCCACCTCCTTATGTTCATAAGTCATCGCCTCCACCCCCACCATACGTCCACAAGTCTTCACCGCCACCGCCACCTCCTTATGTTCATATGTCCATAAAGTCTTCATCGCCCCCACCTCCTTATGTCCATAAATCATCGCCCCCACCCCCACCATACGTTCACAAGTCTTCACCGCCACCGCCACCTCCTTATGTTCATAAATCATCACCTCCACCACCATACATTCATAAGTATCCACCACCACCACCTCTTTATGTCCATAAATCATCGCCCCACCCCCACCATACGTTCACAAGTCTTCACCTCCACCGCCACCTCCTTATGTCCATAAACGTTCAGTCTTCACCGCCACCGCCACCGCCACCTCCTTATGTCCATAAATCATCGCATCCACCCCCACCGTACGTCCACAAGTCTTCACCACCTCCGCCACCTCCTTATGTTCATAAATCATCGCCCCCGCCCCCACCCCCACCATACGTTCATAAATCAACGCCTCCACCACCACCATACGTTCACAAGTCCTCACCGCCACCACCTTATATTCATAAATCATCACCTCCACCACCATATGTTCACAAGTCTTCACCGCCACCGCCACCGCCTTATGTTCATAAATCATCGCCTCCACCACCTCATACATTCACAAGTCTTCACCGCCACCTCCTTATGTTCATAAATCATCGCCCCCACCCCCACAATACGTTCACAAGTCTTCACCGCCACCGCCACCGCCACCGCCACCTCCTTATGTTCATAAATCATCGCCCCCACCCCCTCCATACGTTCACAAGCCTTCACCGCCCCCACCATATGTTCACAAGTCTTCACCGCCACCGCCACCTCCTTATGTTCATAAATCATCACCCCCACCCCCACCCCCACCATACGTTCACAAGTCTTCACCGCCACCGCCACCTCCATACGTTCACAAATCTTCACCGCCACCTCCTTATGTTCATAAATCATCGCCGCCACCCCCGCCATACGTTCACAAGTATTCACCGCCACCGCCACCTCCATATGTTCATAAATCATCGCCCCCACCCCCACCATACGTTCACAAGTCTTCACCGCCACCGCCACCTCCTTATGTTCATAAGTCATCGCCTCCACCCCCGCCATACATCCATAAGTCTTCACCTCCACCGCCACCTCCTTATGTTCATAAATCATCGCCTCCACCCCCGCCATACGTCCATAAGTCTTCACCGCCACCGCCACCTCCTTATGTTCATAAATCATCGCCGCCACCCCCACCATACGTCCACAAGTCTTCACCGCCTCCGCCACCTCCTTATGTTCATAAATCATCTCCCCCACCACCACCCCCACCATACGTTCACAAGTCTTCACCGCCACCACCACCTCCTTATGTTCATAAATCATCGCCTCCACCACCACCATACGTTCACAAGTCTTCACCGCCACCTCCTTATGTACATAAATCATCGCCTCCACCACCACCATACGTTCACAAGTCTTCACCGCCACCACCACCTCCTTATGTCCATAAATCATCGCCGCCGCCACCACCACCATACGTTCACAAGTCTTCACCGCCACCGCCACCTCCTTATGTTCATAAATCATCGCCCCCGCCCCCACCCCCACCATACGTTCACAAGTCTTCACCGCCACCGCCACCTCCTTATGTTCATAAATCGTCGCCCCCACCCCCACCATACATTCACAAGTCTTCACCGCCACCTACTTATGTTCATAAATCATCGCCTCCACCATATATCTAAAAATCACCACCTCCTTCTGCCAACCCTCCACCCCCTTATTACGAATTTGACACTCCACCAATCTATTTGTTCTTCACTAAATAGAGGGTCTATCAAAGTTTGGTTTGGCATTTAATTTTGTTCATTTGGATTTCGTTCGATTGTTGTTCCAATTTGATAATATTGAGAATAAGAAGTTTGTAACTTTGCACGTAGTTTTTATTTTCATTTATAGAATCGTATTTTCGGGTCATTTATAGAATCGTATTTTCGGGACATTTGTTTGTAATTTCTTGCAACCACTTTGGAAACTGTTGTTTGAGGCATACACAAAATTTACATTTTGACAAGTATTTATAAATTCAATTGCATTTTCATATATCTGTGAATGGCTACTCTACTCTGTTACTTTGATTCCTGGTATGTTAATTCATTCAAATTTATGTACTTCCTCCGTCCAATTTAATCGTCCATTTTGACTTTTCATGTGATTAAGAGAAAATGTATTTAATGTTGAATAATACAAGATTTACATTTATATCTTCTAATAGTTGTTTTTTTTTTTCTGAAGTTGTTGAAACATTCAATCTTACACAATTTTTGATTATAAATATCGTAAAGATGTAAAAGCATTTAATATAAGAAGTCAGCCCTAAAAAAAGTGAAGTGATGCATAAATTTGACACTTATTTTAAAAGAGATCCTAATAAGTAATAAGAAACATAGATATTTAAAATGAGATTGAGGGAGTAGGAAAAATTAACAATGAATTACCTAATTGCATGCTTCACCTTAGTTCTATATTCTCGAACTGCAACGACAAACACTAAAATAAAAAAATAAAAAAAAATTGTGACAAATATTACCAGTAGTAGATTAGTCACAAAAGGGAGGCTTCTAGTGACAATAACTTTGATGTCACAAGAAGTTGTATTAGTTAGTGAAAAAAAGATGTTCTCATGGAAGATTTAGTTAATTGTCACAAGATGTATTGTCTAACATGTAAAATTTTGAGATGAGGGCTTCGGTGAGAACCATTTTTTTTTCTGCACTAAAAATCTTTATCACGGCATCCGTAATAATTTATGTGACAAACATATTCAGTCACATTTGAAAAAATCGTCGTTAATTTTCTACGATTTTCACGTAAGACTAACCCTCTCACTCAACTCGTTAAAACCTTTGACTCGATTTGTGATTTTTCAAGTTCGAGCTCGAGCCAAGGTACCCGAACATTAAATCGAGTCGAGCTCCATTTGGAATAATTATTGTTCCAGTAGCAGCCTATGGTTAATCCACTAAAAAAAAAGCCACCTATGGTTAACTTAATCTCAAAACCAAAAAAAAACCTATGGTTAAGTTTTTTTTTCGAACTTTCAAAAAAAACAAAATTATTTTTTCTAGGGCATCCGTAGATTAAATATTATTATTCTCATTATTTATTATTATTATTATTATTATTATTATTATTATTATTATTATTATTATTATTATTTTATTTATTATTATTTAAATAGATTTTTGTCCAGAAGGACAAAATTATCAAAAAATCGGGATAAAAGGAAACTGTAATTTAATCAGAACAAAAGTAACAATTATGAAGTAACAAATATGAAGTAACAAATGTGGAATAAAGTAAATATGAAGTCACAATTTTGAAACACAAAGTAACATTAACACGTAAAGTAACAATTGTGATTTTTGTCCTTTATATTAATTAAAATGTTACTTTTGTCCTTCCAGACCCATTTATTATTTTTTTGTCCTTGTGGCCCCTTCCCCCTTATTTAAATATGATTTTCAATTAAAATAATAATAATAATATTATTATTATTATTATTAGTGACAAAGCGTTTGTCCTATTAAGTATTAAAGGGGAATTGTGTTTCTACCCTTTTGTGACAAAACCATTTTAGTGATGAATTTTGGAGTCTTTTGTGAAAAAATCATTGTCACTTTAGTGTTTTATAGTGATAAATAGTAGGTATCGTCACAAAAGATCTGGAATGATTTGACAAATAATAAGGCTTTGTCACAATAAGTTCACTCTTTGCGACAAATATTACACTTATCTCAATAGAATCATTTAGCGTCGCCACATATGTGACAATCATCGCAATAAAGATTTCATCACAAAAAGCCTTCAATGAAAATGTCGAACTTTTAGTATATTTTTTTTCCACGAAAAGATTTTGCAGTGAAACGCTAGCACACAGTGAGAGTAAGGAACACAATAACCATGAGCTTGAGCTCGCAAGGCTGATACCCAGTTTTCAGAATCGAGCCCTTCCTCGGAAACTAGTGTTCGGCACGTGATAATTAACCAACTTAATCAATTACCACGAAAGTCGTCATACATACATCCAGGTTACAATTGCGGAAGCAATAAAGGTAAAGAATTGGCTCGACTAATTAAAGAGTTAACAAAACTCCAAACAACCACCATTGCAATCTAAACATCATAAATCAAGTGCTCGCATCCCAATTAATGGAAACATGATGAAGTATAAGCAAATGAAAAGGATATAACGCTATGGAAGGAAGCCACTTAATAACTACTTAAAAGTAACGACCAAACGTCAACCATTCACTTCAGCTCTTATTCTTTATCCTCAAAGTATCCCTCGGCACTTTCCTCTTTAGTCTTCATAAACCTCGTTTTCTTGTAAATCTTCTTATTCCACAACATAAAATAGAGTGAGCTTGCAAGGCCCACTAAGGATTTGAAGCATCGATTGACCAATCATGTATATTTCAGTGAGAAGAAATGTATATTCCTACAAGTTATAATAAAGCAGCTGAACTTGGAACAATAGTTTAAACATTCTAACATGCTTTATCTAGAAAATACATTTATACTAGCTCTACTTTATTTGATGCATAGAACATGATTCTTATTTAAATCTACAATTGTTTATTTTCTTGATATATATGTGGTTTTTACCGACTTTTCAGTTATCTATGATTCCTTGCGCTATTCTAGCAATAGATCCCATATGAATTGATTGCTTTAGGAATATAGTGATACATTATTTTGTTTGATTGTCAATATTATTATTAAATGTCAAGTCCCACATATCCCGGTGTAAGGATGACCTCTAGTTACCTCTGGTAGGGACGAAACTGGGACAAGTCTTGGTCGTCCTTTATAAGCGAGAGAATGTAAAGTTCCACATCAATAAAGTAGTAGAATGATCACCCCCATATAAGTATAAGACATAAAGGTCTTGTCAACTCGGGTTAGCCCTTTTAGATCAAACGAGGACGACGGTCTAAGAAGTTGACTAGATCATTTATGACTCATTTAACGCTATCATGTCTGGGGGTGTTATAGAATGGTATTCAGAATCGACTATCAGACAGAACTATGCGATGCACCGTTAGAGACGGTGTAAGTATGTCCTCTGGTTACCTTTGGTAGGGATGGGGACAAGTCCAGTGGGACAAGTCTTGGCCGTCCTGGCGAGGACGTCAATCCCTCATAATGGGGTAGAATGTAAAGTCACACATCGGTAAAGTAAGTGAATCTCACCCCTTATAAGTGTGAGACATAAAAGTCATGTCAACTCGGGTTAGCCCTTCTAGACCAAGCGAGGACGATACCTAAGCAGATGACCGGATCATATATGACTCATTTAGAGCTACCAGTCCCACGGTCTAGTGGCGTTACATTAAATTTCAAAAATCAGTTTGACTTAATCATCCGAATAAGAATTGTGAGAGTTTTTTATGGTTTTAAAATGGAGTTCAAGTCATATATTTCAAAAAACTATTTCTTTTCGAATTATATACTTTGGTTTTACTATATATGTTTGGTACAATACCTCATATGGGATAAAATATTATTAATCTCTCCATAAATTATTGACTTCATGTACGGAGAGAAATTATAATATTAATTTGATGCGATTCGATACATGTTTTGGAATTTATTAAAGTTTTGTCTGTGAATTGTTACCGTTTGAAAGAATTTTAACATGTGTCATTGATTATTATGGTTATGACCGTTATTTATTTGGAAATTATGATCCCATCAAAATTTGGTTGGTTATTCAAAAACATTTGTATCACCGGATATAGTGTATTCATAATTGTGAGAATTGATATAGTATCTCTAAAGGAGATAATGTTTCTCTCTGTATCAAAAAATATTTAAAAAGTTTGTTGATACTCGCATAAGAGGATCTCATATTAAAATGTTGAATCCGTCACCGGTTATTGCAAATTTTCTAGATATCGATTGTGAAAAAGTGTTGTCCGAGAATAAGGGGAGAAAAACTCATTACGAACTATATCTTGTGAAAAACATTGACATGAAGAACTATGGGTTCATATATTATTCATTGACATCAAACCAACAAAGGGTACATTTTATGCAGTTTTGCATACATCAAATATTTTATGAGAAAAATGGAGAAATGAACCAAAAATTCAATGTCTCATTCTAATGATTTCTCTACATATGACGTGAAAAATAATTTGAAAGATTCCAAGAGAATCAGAAATCACATAGTGGTTATAACGCCCCCAGACCCCGGGCCTGTAGCGCTAAATGAGTCATAAATGTCCGGTCAACTGCTTAGACCGCCGTCCTCGCTTGGTCTAAAAGGGCTAACCCGAGTTGACAAGACCTTTATGTCTCACACTTATTTCATTTAATTTACCGATGTGGGATATCACATTCTCCCCCCCCTTATAAGGGACTGGCGTCCTCGCCAGGACGGCCAAGACTTGTCCCGGATCGTCCCTACCAGAGGTAACTAGAGGCCATCCTTACACCGTCTTCTTGTACGGTGCAGCGCATAGTTCTGTCTGATAGTCGGCTCTCTGATACCATTCTATAACGCCCCCAGACCCCGGGCCTGTAGCGCTAAATGAGTCATAAATGTCCGGTCAACTGCTTAGACCGCCGTCCTCGCTTGGTCTAAAAGGGCTAACCCGAGTTGACAAGACCTTTATGTCTCACACTTATACGGGGGTGAGCATTCACTTAATTTACCGATGTGGGATATCACAGTGGTATATTAAACGCATGAAGCGGAAAAGATGTATTGTTTTAAAAAATCTCATAGAGTGAGATATTTAATGAAACCACTATGTTTTAAATGTATAAATCGTTTAAGGTGAATAAAGGAGCATCAATGTATAGCTTGTTGCAACATTTTTTATGAAAATCAATTCACGGTATTAGGGGAAAATAAAAAAAAATCTCATATTAGAATAAAAGAATGCCGACAAAGTTTAACAACATAAACAATCTTCCATGCAGTTTAACTGAACTACGGAAATAATTTTACTTGTAGTATTTAGCAAGTAACATGCCATATGCCTTTATTGAAAACAATGGAGTGACTATTTATAAATGCACCAACAAAAATGATTGATAAAATTTATTTACCCCTGAAGCGTAGAAAACCGATCGGTGTAAAAGATAAAATTCGTGGAAAATGAATTCACATTCAGTCACTCATGATATCATTTGAAGAACTTTCGTCTTAAAGAGATAACCACGAATAAATTAGCACATGCATCAAATGATTAAGTATCGGGGTTGCGGAACAACCAATCCATACGGTGATAAGGAATTGGTTTATACTAATATCAAATTAGCAGCGATTACCTTATTTCGATTACCTTATTAGCAAAATTCAAAAAAGCTGGACGGTTGGCAAGCCAATATCCTTTCGATTGGGGGTCGTCTAGTGCTTATCAAACATGTCCTCTCTTATATTCACATACACACTCTAGCTACCATACAAGTCACAACCTCGGTCATTCAGCAACTCCATCGGATTTTTGGGAATTTCTTATGGGGACGCACTAGTGATAATAAAAAATGCATTTGGGGTTCTTGGGAAAATTAATGCGGCCACGCAATTGAAAATGGATTAGGTGTTCACAATATTCATGATACACAAAAACCCTTTTCTTGGAAATTATGGTGGAAGATTCGCAGTAAGAAAGGTGTTCGGGGTAAACTTTTTTCTCCTGTCTCATCTTGGAAAAAGTTGCAAGCTTGGAAAAATGATGTGTAAAGTTGAATCGTTGGTTGAAAACTATCTCCATGAACGCCAATCTAATAATACTTGGATTTGGACCCATACCTCTTCCAGTAATTTTATTGTTGCTTCGGCTTACCACCTGCTTCGGCAACAAAAGGAAAGGCTTTATGAGCTAGGTGAAATATGGAATCCTTCGATACCAATCAAAATCTCTGTTTTTATGTATCACTTCCTTAATAATATGCTACCCCTCCCAGAAACCCTTCGCAAAATTGGTATCCAAGGCCCTTATAAATTCCTTTTTTGCAATGAGGAAGATTCCCGAGCTCATGCTTTTTACCATTGTGCCTTTTCTCGTAGCATATGAGACCATGTTCAGTCTCAACTTTCTTACCATCCTCTAGCTAATAGTTTCATAGCATATTTAACAGCTTGGTGGAACCCCATTAGGAGTGGTACTATGATAATTGTCCGCAAACTTATGTCCTCTGGGAGCTATGGAAATGTCGGAACAAAGTTATTTTTGAAAACATTTAGCCTCTTAAGTCACAAGTGCTATACAACATTCAGATGTGCTTACGTCAGCAGAATATTTATAAAATTGATGAAGATGATGACTTCCTCATCTCTAATAACTGTATTCCTCGCTTTGCTAAGCCTCATATCTCGGTCATTTGGCACAAACCCCCGCACAACCATTAGAAGCTTAATTCTGATGGATCTTCTTTGGGTAACCGGGACCCTCTCGAGGCGGTTACATCATTCGTGATGAAGATGGCCGGTCGTCTCATTTGGGCTGCGAACGATTTCTATGGCACAACTACCAGCATTACTGCAGAGACAAATGCCCTTCTTTATGGCATCTCTTATTGTGTTACTCATGGAATGTTACCTCTTGTCATTGAATGCGACTCACTGATTTTGGTAAACATCCTTAACCGACGTTGTAGCATACCGTGGTGTATTGAAGATTTGCAGCTATCGACACGCTTCTTCAACAACATGGACTCTCCGTTACTCACGTTTTTCGTGAAGCCAACTCAGCTGCTGACTTCCTTGCCCAGGATGCCCCCCAACATTCGCATGGGAATATTTTTTATCAAACTAGTCAATTACCATTACAACTCCGTCTTATTCTTCATTCTGATCAACATGAGATACCGAACATACGCTTGGCGAGATAGCACTCTCTCATAGATGGACGAACCCTACACTTTATTGTGGAAGGGTGCAAACCAGGTTGTAACGTTTATTTTTTTCCTTGTCTTTGGTCCCTTTCTCATAAAGGATTATACCCACACTACTCTTTCCACAGGAACTCTTGGCTCGGTTATGATCGTTTGGATGGCTATTCTCATCATGCGTTTGATATGGCTCATATATGTGGATGCACCCTTCATCACGTTGGGGGTGCAAAGCAGCGTCACCGGTGGATGGTCTAAGCACCTAAAAAGTATTGTTGTGGCTCAAATCTTGGCACAATTTATTGGACACACCCTCCAAACGCAACTTGAATGGAGTAAACCATGACATGATGAATGTTCTAGGCATCATTGACGGATCGAAGATCATTTTCTACCATCACGAAAGACATTTGGCAGAGCGGAACCCACTTTTTTTTTGTTTGTAACTTTCTTTTTTGGGAGACTTTATTTTTTGGATGTGTAGGGTGCTGCACCTTTTCCTATGAGCCAGGATTTTCCCACACTGGGTTTGCCACTCATAGGCTTTTAGAGGGCAGGGCTACGCTTCGTCTACGTCTTTGGTATAAGGGGAGGGCCAGGATACGGCTTGTACAAAAAAAAAATCAAATTAGCAGCGAATTTTATGGGAGAAGCTCATAATAAAATGTCATACTCGTCAAAGATATATTTGCCTCTTTAATGGTTATTATTTTTTATATCTGGATCCAGTACCTAAGTCAATATCAGATTGACAAAAACACTCAGACTAGGTAAAAAAATGAAAAAAGCAATTATGGTTGAGTTTGAATCGTAATTTTTTGTTTGTTAATGGTCAAATATATTCTCTCATCTATATTCCGCTAATTAATATCTCTGGCAGTAACTCTGAGTTTTCACATGTCATAACCGCATATTTATGGGTCGTTGAAAATGAATATTGATATGAAAATCATTGGTGGATTACAGAAATGAAATAATATGACAATCGCAACATGCATATTTTTAAGTTGTAAAGGTCGTTAGCATTCGTGTTGAATGCAATATGACCAATTGAGTAGATTCCTATTGAGGAAGAAAAAAAAAAATATATATATATATATATATATATATATATATATATATATATATATATATATATATATATATATATATATATAACTCGCGCCGTATTTCATGAATTTAATAGCATTACTATGACGGTGGAGATATATGAATGCAAATTGCGATTGTATTACTTCTCTCATAGTTTTTATGGGAAATTAGGGATAAGGACACAATCTGGAATATTTTTAAGTAACAGGACAGCTACATATTTTTTATAAGGAGATAGACAACTGCATAATTTTTATAGCGAGAAGGACAAACAGTGAATCCCAAAAATCAGTGAATCTCCCTAGTGAATCCCGAAATCAGTGAATTCGACAGTGAATCCCGAAAATCAGTTAATTTCGACAATGAATTTTGAAAGTAGTGAATTTCGGCAGTGAATTTAAACAGTGAATTTCGACAGTGAATAAATAGTTTTGTCCTTTATGTAAAAGTTTCAAAAGACTGTCATTCTACTCAATTGATGAAATATTTCTGTCCTTATCCCTCATTCCCCCTAGTTTTTATGATTATAGTGATGGTTGCGATAGATGTGTTGCACAAATGTGTAGAGGACCGCTTAGACTAGGGTAGAGTTTGATGTGTTAGTAAGGATCATTCGAAGTATGTGGTCCAACACTTCTCGTTGGCTCTATTCGGGATGAGTGAGTGGTCCGTGCTATCACGAATATGGAATCCATTCCTTCCCTCGGGAAGTAGACGAACGTTCCCTTATTTGTTGACCCTAGAAACCGATCGATCGGCCGAGTTCATATTATATTGAATATGAACTAATTGATCACTAGGGGGTTAATGGTAAATAAGGATAATATGTTTCGAGAAGGGTTTACGGAAATATCCCGAATCGAAGTGAACGATCCCTATGGAGGATTTATCCGTATGTAATGATTATATCGTTGGACGCTTTCGACTCATAAATTGAGTGTAAGTTATCTATATTCGATAGAGTTCAGTTTCGGGTTTATGGTGGTGTAATCCCGGAATTAATAGGTTGGATATAATTATTCTGTCTGACGAATAATTTATTGGATTTAATTTATTGTAGCTACTGAATATGGGTCCATGGTCCCCGACGTGGCTCCTAATATAGCATATAGGTTTCTCGTCGTTGCACCTCAATTATAATTAAATAGTGGATTGGGCTATTTAATAGATATGTGGATTAATTGTTTAGTTGGACTAAATAATTAAATACACGGAAAAGACATTTTTCGTGGACTCGGCCCAAATTAATGTGTTGACCTTTTGACCTAATTGGTCAAATATGGTTTTGTGCGTGTGAACCTTTTAATAAAAAGGTGGCGCCACTTTTGTGGTTAATATTATTAAGAAATTAGTTTTCTTGGATAATTATTTAACATGTGATTTATCTTTTATTTGTTAAATGATAATTCATGGAATATTAGATAATAATATGATTTATCTTAATTTGTTTGGGATAATCATTTTATTTATCTTTTATTTGGAATAAAGGATTATTGTAATAATTATCTCTTAATTATTTAATCTTTGGAGGTTAAGTTTTACTCTCCTATATAAAGAGAGTTCTTCCAAGCCTTTTGACACACATATGAACACGCCAATATCATAAGAAAAATAGCTTGGAGTTTTCGGCTATTTTTCGAGGGTTTCGAGTTGGAATAATCTTCAGGATTATTCCGGTAGCATATCAAGGAGGTCCGGCGGCGGGAAACACCATCCACTTGGTGTTGCTGGGAGACACACGTTGGAAGGCTATGGCTTCTCAAAATACGTGTTCTTGGAGATCTATCGTTCTTGGAGTTAAGCACCATAAAAAGGTACGCTCCTAAACCCCCTTGTAGATTTAGATCTTAAATTTGTGTTCTTTGTTTCGTTTAGATCTAGATCTGATGCATTCCGCTGCGTAATCGGGTCAATCCATGATTGATCCGACGATATTACATCTAACAAGTGGTATCAGAGCCTTTGATCTAACGATCAAAGTATATGAATTTTAGATCTTGGAGTGGAAAAGCATGTTTTAGATGTTTTATTTCGTTTTTTTGGTAAAATTCGAATTTAATCATGATGGTATGCTTGTGATTGTTGTGGTTGAAGAGATGGATTGGGGTTGGTATTGTTTACTCGTTAAACTCATATAAATTCGTTTATATGAGTATAGGAAATTTTGTAATTTTAATTTCCTAGAAGTAGATCTGTTTTGTTGCTGTTCTGTTTTTTTATTTTTTCCCGGAGTTTGAGCCGTTGAAACGACAATCCCTCTGGTCAGAATGAAGAATAAAAGTTGAAGAACATGCCCTCAAAATTTCGTGACGATCGGAGTCGATCTCGATGTCCGATCGCTGCAATAAAGTTGCTGCTGTAACAGAAAAGCACAGCAGGCTTTAAAACCCTAGCTGTGAGTTTGTCGAATTTTTGGAAGAGATTGGACCGTTGAAACGAAGATCCGACCGTTCAGATCTACTACCATGGAGTTATGAACAAGCCTTAAAAGTTTAAGGTCGATCGGGATTTTTCTCGATGCCCGATCGTCCCCAAGAAGACACTGTTGCGCCGCAGTTATAAACAGATGCAGCAGTTAGATCGGCGGATTTCTGGAGAAATTGGACCGTTGAAACGAAGATCCAACCATTCAGATTGAATTAGGCGGAGTGAAGAACAGATCCATAAAGTTTCATGACGATCAAGGTTCGTTTGGATTTCCGATCATCGATAATACGCAGCAGCAGCATATTAGAAAATAGTAAACCCTAGTTAGGGTTTGTTTTTTTTTTTTAATAGGTTAGATACGGGGGTACCAACGATCCATCTCGGTGTTTATTTTTTCCGTTATTTTTTCGTGTATGATCGAAAATTGTATGATATAACCGGAAAATTACCATGACATGCATCATATCATGATTCCACTCCAATGTATACATGTAGCTAGTTTATTTCGAATAAATTAGGCATGTATAACTCGAATAATTAGTATGAATGCTTATTAATTTAATATGTGGTAGTTAAATAATAAGTAGCTAATTATAAAAACCGAGGACCCGGGTTTTGTCAATCGTTACGATTTTAGTGATGGATTCTCGGTGAATCCCACTTGGATAAATTGTTGAGCTTTTCGGTGATGGCTTCTTAGTGAACCCACCTTAAACAGAAACGAGATTACGCTTTGGGTTACAATTTAGAAATCGGAGAATCTTAGTACATGGGTTCGGAAATGCTCTAACCATGGTTGGGCGAGTTCAACCGAGCTTCGGCTCAATCGACTCCCTCCACGTGTGATGTACGTTACGGCGGTTCGACGGGACTTAGCATAGCCGATAAGCCTCCGGGCTAAACGGGGCTTCTCTTGCCGGATTGGCCTGAACTGTCACATATGTTCCAACGAATAAGACGGCGTAGGCTTGCCTACATAACCGACCATGTTCGGAGTACTTTGATTTATTGTTTCTTATTGTCAAGGCCGAAACCGTAATTAGTAAACCCACCACTTTTTCAAAATATTGAGTGGGAGCGGGGAAGGCGACAGCCAACCCCACGGCCTCTACTATAGATGCAATCACGTGAGAGAAGGGTGACGCCTCGAGCCGCTTTGATTTCGGCCCCCTACGGATGGAGTTCACCCCTATCAAAATTCAAGGCTTGGTCTCCGAAATGATAGGATTTTGGGTACTCGTTGAGTCACTGACCGACCCTACGGCGGCATACTCGGGGCGTACTTTGAGGTCTGATATAGTAGGTCACACTCATTATGGATATTTTGGAAATATCTAGGCTAGAAAAGGAAGGTAATCAGTGATTAAGGTCCGGGATGTCTGATTCCCGTGATATGTTTGATTCTCAAAGATTAATCACTGAGAGAGATTGTCTCAGTTTAACCATCACCTCTTTGACCTACCCTACGGCGGCACTGAGGTGCGAGGTTAAATCCTTGGAATGGTAGGATAAACTCTTTTATAGTTTATTATTCCTAAAATAAATCTAGTAGTGAAAATTTATTTTTGAATTTAACTTTCTGTCATTTTATTTTACAACTAAATCTCTAGGTTCTAAACTCGTTAGTAATAGGACTTCAATAAAAATGTGGAAAGTAACAAGTACGTTGTAATTATCAATAAATGCGATTAACTTTTCGGAAGAAATTTTTCTCTTGAGCCTTTAAAAACTTAAGTGACATAGTACAGGTGTGTCACGGGTGTCACTCGTGTTGAATGAGAGACGACATACTTAGTTTACAAAAGATGACATAGGACTATCAGATAAAATTCATTTAGTGAATTTTAAAAGTGTAATTACACATCAAATTTTTAATTGAAAAATTGGAAAATCATATACATAAGGCGTTGCTAGTTAGACGGTATTTGGAACCGATAAACTAGTGGGAGCCTTAGTCATATGATTTGTTGTTTTTCTGAATAATTAGAAATGTGTAATGGAATGCACAAGAGTTTCTCCATTCATTGGAAAAACAAGAATAATCGTTACTAGTTAGACAGTATTTGGAACTGATAAACTAGTGGGAGCTTAGTTCTGGAGATTTTATAATCTTTGAAACATCATGAACACAGCATCGCTAGTTAGACAGTATTTGGAACTGATAAACTAGTGGGAGCTTAGTTCTAGGTGATGTTCTAATCTTTGAAAAATCATAAATACAAAGTGTTTCTAGTTAGACGGTATTTGGAACCGATAAACTAGTGGGAGCTTTGGTCTTATGATTTAACGATTAGAAAAACCGATAGTCCAAGCAAGTAACATCGAACGTCCACGGTTCAAGAGTAGTGTCTACTCACACGAACCGCTAGTTCAAGATCGTTTCCATCTAAGGAAAGTCGAGAATGGGAAAGAATGTTTATACGTGTTAGTCATCTAAACTAAGTAGTTTTAAGGCTAAACCGGAAAATTAATTGGAAATTAGGAGATAAGGAAAGTGATTTCGGATCAACTGACCAATGCATCCTTAAATTTTCTCAAAAGCTAAGTTCTTTGGAAGAACTAGGTAGCTTTGCATTAAACGATAAATAAAATAGACAACGGGAAGTTATTTCAGATAGACTAGTGGGAGTGATACAAGGAAATGAATCTCGGATTCAATTCTTGAGTATCACAGAAAATTAATTTTCTGTTTTCGGATTCATTGGGAACGAACGTATTCATTTTCAATAGGATAATTTGTTTCTCTTATTGACGATGAATATAACAGTCGTAGCACGAATCCAAGACTCGGACTTTTGTTTGATAAAGTCAGAACCACTAATCATTGTTGAAAAGGTATTAGTAACACATCTTAAAACATATAAACGCAAATGGTTTCCGTATTTCGATAAACGCTTCTTTCTATTCTATTAATTAGTGCATATTCCCTAAAGACAAGATCTGAAGACTGGCTTAGGGTGATTCCTACCTCCCAGTCAAAGGAACCCTGTCTCAAATGAACAATGCCTAAGTTTCCTTTCAATCGGGAAAGGGTAATAGATTTAAAGAAGTTACATAGCTTGTTCATATCAACCTTCGGGGTCATATGAAAGATACAAGCTAGTGGGAGATTCTAAGTAGTGACATATTGTCGATAATCGCTCGAAACTCCGGTAAGTTTATTCAAAAATATTTGGAGGAAATCTCTCGATTTCACCGAGATAGAGTATTCCATACTCGAAATAGGTTATCGCGTAGTCTTCGGGACCGATGCTCGGCTGCCTCCCAAAGTGGAATGTTTTCACTAAGGGATACACCACAAATTTGCCTTACATAGTTATTGGTGTGCTACGATACGTCTATTTGAACTCATTTAAGATATTGGTTGCAAAATAACGGTTTACGTTGTTATGAAAAACCGAGAAGTCTACCAAAAAGATGCCTAAGCATTTGTGGATAAGGAGTGAATTCGGTTCACCCCACTTCCGTAAATAGAGGCATTTAGCACCGAGTGCTTGAAGGTAGGACCGGAAATTTTGCGTACACGTTCGGGACGTGAAATATCTTAATGCATTGAGTAAAGGTTGGTTATAAAACTCGTAAAATCGAGAATGGCGGTTATCTTGTCAAACTCGGTCGATAGAGTCTATAAATAACAACCTTGGATCTTGAAGTATTTGTACTCAAGATGTTACTAAGCGATGTGTTCGATCCACATCCAACACCGGCGATTGGTGATAACACTAATAAGAACTACTAAACTAGATCAGTATATCAATCCACCCCGAACGCAGTGGGAGTATGGTTTGTCCATTACCCATTGCAGGACCTTACGGTCAATAGGGTAGATTGATGACCTATAGTCCTTCGTGGGCTGTATAGGATCCTGATCATAGAGGTTGGTTTAAAAGTCATAACCCTGTGAATGGAGTTTGATACTCCAGTTCTGTTCGAACTCTTGTAGAACCACCTGAGTATCTCAAGCCCAGTGGAAGTAATTGGAACTACACGGAGAAGAGTCGATTGAATAGGAAAGTTTAACTTTCACCGCAAAGCTGAGTAATATAAGGGTGATTCCCTAAAAGGTAGAGAGTTAACCAGACCGTGATCTCTCTTACCACTCAGTCTTGCTTGATTTCGTCAGAAAGCGGGAAATAGGGGTGATTCCCTAAGACTTCCTTGCCGAACAACGGAATCGAATTCATTCGAACGAAGGGTTTTAGCTAAGAACAAATAACGGATTCGTTACAAAGCAGAAAATAAGGGGGAATTCCCTAAGACCTTTTTGCGAGACTAACGGTATCTTAATTTATTCGAAAGAACCTTTGGCAGGAAGCCTGCCATAGCTTATATCCTTTGGGGATTAAAGCAAACCTCTAGGTCATTTCAAAGTCATATATTTTAATATGTGGACTTGACCATAATGTTGATAAGTCTTTCGTAGACTGGGCATCAATATTAGTGAAGTAGTATGTAGATTAGTGTTTGTGAATGGTAACACTGAAACAGTTGGAAACAACATGGGTGTGTTATCTGAAGTCAGAGTCTGACATGCCATCGGGATTCATTCTAAAGGATTTGATTCGCTCAAATCCGCGAGAATCGATCATTGGCAATCCTATCCATTCACCTGGTTAAGATATTCTTGCATTTATGCAACATTCAACGATGTAGTCTACCCTACCTCTCAGGAATGGTTATCTAAACCTGAGGATGAATACGAAATGGGATGTTTAGTGAATCCTCAAGTATCTTCGGGAGAATGAGGAATAATATGCTAGTATATTCAGTTGCAAACTAGAATATAAGTGATGACACTGATTCTGACTTTAGGTCAGATGAAGGATGATCGTTAAGTCGATTTCGTCCTCGGTGTTGAATCAAAGGCATATTGATATCGTACCACCGGATTAGATGGAAAGGCGACGTTTTGATCCCAAAGATTGACTCAAGACAACATCCTACCTGATCAGTGTACCAAGTCACATGGTATTCGGATTCTGAGTACGCGCCGGGTCACTGACCTACCCTGCGGAGGCATACTCCGGTCGTGCTTGGAAGGATGAATTACTAAGATGCGCTTGGAGGGTACAGATTTGAGGGATTCGTCTCACTTGTTTTGAGCAAGTGGGAGAATGTTGTAGATATAGATAAATAAGGGTGTGCTCTAAAACAATTAATCCACTTGCCTTTCGTGCAAGTGGGAGATTGTAAGGTGTAGTGCCCGAAAGACAATTATGTAATTGTTTTAGGATTTAATTAGTAATTCATCTTATTATATGCATGTATGCTTATAATTAAGACACTACCGAAAACCCTAAGTACCTCATTTATGTAATCACATAACTCGGTGTATGGCTATACACAAGAGGATTGAGTTAGTGAGATGTACTTAAAATTAACTTAGTCCGTAGCGTTTATTAATCCGAGTATGGGTCTCATGATTAATTTGCTATTAATGCGCCGTAACACTTTAGGTGTGACGAGCCTTATCCGGACTGTCGGTAATAGGGTACCTAGTGGTGCATTTATATATGATGATGATCATATAGGGCTGGACCGATTTGATTTGAGTTCTCGATATAATTCCGTAATTGAGAAGTCTTATCGAATCACAAGATGATCATTTATGGATTAATCTTAATCCTGAGGTGATCACAGACGACTGCTTAGACTAGGGTAGAGTTTGATGTGTTAGTAAGGATCACTTCGAAGTATGTGGTCCAACACTTCTCGTTGGCTCTATTCTGGGATGAGTGAGTGGTCTGTGCTATCACAGATATGGAATCCATTCCTTCCCTTGGGAAGTAGACAGACAGTTCCCTTATTTGCTGACCCTAGAAACCGATCGATCACCGAGTTCATATTATATTGAATATGAACTAATTGATCACTAGGGGGTTAATGGTAAATAAGGATAATATGTTTCGAGAAGGGTTTACGGAAATATCCCGAATCGAAGTGAACGATCTATGGAGGATTTATCCGTATGTAATGATTATATCGTTGGACGCTTTCGACTCATAAATTGAGTGTAAGTTATCTATATTCGATAGAGTTCAGTTTCGGGTTTATGGTGGTGTAATCCCGGAATTAATAGGTTGGATATAATTATTATGTCTGACGAATAATTTTATTTAATTTATTGTAGCTACTGAATATGGGTCCATGGTCCCCGACGTGGCTCCTAATATAGCATATAGGTTTCTCTTCGTTGCACCTCAATTATAATTAAATAGTGGATTGGGCTATTTAATAGATATGTGGATTAATTGTTTAGTTGGACTAAATAATTAAATACATGGAAAAGACATTTTTCGTGGACTCGGCCCAAATTAATGTGTTGACCTTTTGACCTAATTGGTCAAATATGGTTTTGTGCGTGTGAACCTTTTAATAAAAAGGTGGCGCCGCTTTTGTGGTTAATATTATTAAGAAATTAGTTTTCTTGGATAATTATTTGACATGTGATTTATCTTTTATTTGTTAAATGATAATTCATGGAATATTAGATAATAATATGATTTATCTTAATTTGTTTGGGATAATCTTTTTATTTATCTTTTATTTGGAATAAAGGATTATTGTAATAATTATCTCTTAATTATTTAATCCTTGGAGGTTAAGTTTTACTCTCCTATATAAAGAGAGTTCTTCCAAGCCTTTTGACACACATTAGTGGTATGGCAATTTTTAGCCCCTACGTTCAATTATGAACATGAGCTCTACAAGAGACAAATGTATGCTCTACTGACAATTTTAGGAAATTTGTTCACTAAGATCATTCGTACATCTATTTTGGAACAAAATATGTTTACAGTACTGGATTGCGTACATAAGGAAGATTGTTGTCGTCAGGGGAACGACAACTTCAAAACTATTTTGAACATTTGGTCTTAAATACGAATGACTGTACTCTTTTTCCCTTTAACTAAGTTTTTCCCATATGGTTTTCTTAGTTAAAAATTCTTAACGAGGCAGAGACAATGCAACACATAAAAACGCATATGGCATGAACTATTTTCCTTGTCTAGTTTTTTCTCACTGGGTTTTTCTACCAAAATTTTATAGTTCGTGACATATACGTTATGCAACTCAGATCGAAAAATCAATTCAGTCATTTATTTGACTTGTAAAAGAATGGGGAGGTCGGTGTGCAACATATTCGATCATTTGACAATACAGCAGATTTATTTACCAAGACATTGCCAACTGCAACATTTGAAAGACGGGTGAAGAGCAGTAAATAAACCACAGATAAATATGTACTATCTTGGTTATAAACAACCTCACTTTGAGTTGGTTTTCCATCCCGATTAATGGTACCCCTGCTGGCTTGTTTAAAAACTCTAGGGGTATAAAACAATGGGATCCATTGTCTCCATATTTCTCTATTCTTGTATCAGAAGCTCTCACTAGGGGCCTTAAACATATTTTTCAGTCACATGTTGATAGCTATTCTACTCCTAGGGGCTTTACACCCATTACTCACTTTATGTATGCTGGTGACTTGATTGTCTTCAATAGAGCTTCCAAAATCCCATGCAAATATTTTTCACTTTCCTTCACCAATATGAACTTGATTCAGGGCAGAAGATTAACGCAAGTAAAAGCTCTTTCTTTATCTCCAAACACGCACCTACAAACACTGTTACTTTGACTGAGAACATCACCGGTATGAAAAAAAGACTCTTTCCCTTTCACGTACCTTGGATGTCCTATCTATGTAGGTAGACCTAAATACCGTTATTTCTCACCCCTCATACATAAACTAGAAAGTAAACTTCAGGGCTGGTATGCTAATTTCCTCTCAGCGGGGGAGACTTATTTTAATCAAACATGTGCTTTCTTATATTCATAAACACATTCTTGCTGCACTTAAATTACATGCCAATTTTTTAAAAGAATTGATCAAATCCTTTCTCATTTTCTTTGGATGGATACTGAGCATCAAAAGTGGCATATCTGGAGAAACGGGAAAGATATATGATATCCTATCCTTGAAAATGGTTTGGGCATCAAAAACCTACAAACCTTGCAGCAGACTTTCTCCTGTAAATTGTGGTGGAAATTGATAATAGGGCAAGGGCTCTGGGAAACTAATGTGATGAATGGTACTTACCCTATGTATAAATTATATGCCTGGAAAATGCTTAGTCCAGTTCAAGAAGTTTCTAAGGAGAATATGACATATGTGGGGCAGAACATATGGGTTTGAAGTCCATCAAATGATGGCAAATTCTCCATAAAGTCGGCTTATGAACTTCTTAGGAGCAGAAGACCGACTCTTTATGAGCTCAAAGAGGTGTGGAAACCTCACATACTTGGAAAAATCTCGCCGATTATTTTTCACGTGCCTCTAGTGTGTTATGGCCGAAAATTATATTGACTTGGTCAATGACAATTTTCGGCCAAGAGCATTGTTTTAGGAAACAAGAAATTGTTTTAAGACAAGTGCACAAAATATTTATTGGATAAATATTTATGGTAAGAAATAAAGATAAATATTATTCTAGATTTGTTCTAGAATATTATGGGATTATCTTTTATTTATTGGATTTATCTATTTGCAAAATAAAATCCTTGGAGGACAAGGATTACTCTCCAATATAAAGAGAGTTCTCCCAAGCCTAAAAGAAACAACATAAATTTCGACGTTCACCTCTTAGAGAGGAGAAGAAAAATTTCGGCCAAGGGGAAGTGGGGAAAATCTTGGAGGTTTTCCGGGTAGCATATCGGAAGGATTCGAGACGAGGATTTCCTTCCACCGGGAGTTGCTCGGATCACACGTGCGGAAGATCGTGGTGCTCTTCACACCATCCTTTGTTCTTTCTAATTGCGGTTCTTCTACTTGGGTTTTGAGATCCAAGAGGTATGTTCTACAACCCCCTTGTAGAGTAGATCTAGTTATTTTATTACGTGTAATTTATAGATCTAGATCCTTAAATCGCTTCCGTTGCGGATGATATTACTAACAGTGGTATCAGTCGCCTGGTGATCTATATTTATACGTATAAAATATTAGATCTAGGAGTGGAAAACATGTAGTTTTTGTGTCCCAAATTTTTTTTGGGGGGCCGATGCATATTTTAATTTTTTTTATGTTGCGATTGTTGTGGTTTGAAGAGATGGATTGGGGTTGGTACTGTTTACTCGTTAGATCTATTGTAAGCTCTCTCGATTTAGATCGTTTGAGCATAGGATTGATGTAAAAGTTGTTGTTTTTTATTTCTTTTTTATTTCGGCTATTTTATTTTATTTTTTGTAATTCCGGAAAAACGACGAAGAACACGAGATGAAGGCGGAACTCGAGGTATAAATAGGAGTCGGGGCTGAAAATTTTTGTTGTTATTTTTTTTTCTTCACACGGCTAGGGTTTGATTTTTTTTTTTATCAAACCCTAATCTTTTTTTTTTACAAAATCCGTATTTTTTGAAAAAAAAAATAATAATTATTTTTCTGGAATAAAAAAATACAGCAGGATTTTAATAAAAAAAATTTTGAAAAATTTTTTTTTTTATTTTATTTTATGTTATAAATAAAGACCCCTTCTCCTTTTGGGTTCGCGGTTCGTGGTTCAAGGTTCGAAGATCGAAGACATGAAGACAACAAGATTGTAATTTACTTTTTTTTCCTAGGATAGATTAGATACGGGGGTACCAACAATCCATCTCGGTGTTTAAAATTTTCCGCAATTTATTTATGTGTTTGATCATAAAATAGATATAAAATCGGATTTGTCATGACATGCATCATATCATAAATCCATTCCATGCATACATGTAGAATTTTAATTTTGGTAATTAAAATAGGCATGTATACAAACTCGCGTAATTAGTTGAAATTTAATTAATACGTGGTAATTAATTAATTTAGTAACTAATTAAAGATCCGAGGACGGGTTCTGAAATCGTTAAGCCTTTCGGTGTGTGTTCTCGGTGAACCGCCGTCAATGTTCTAAAACTCGCTAGGCGACCTCGGTACGCTACAGGGGCGCCTAGGCGATTTTAGGGTTTTAAGGGAGTTTTAAGGGTTTTAAGGGGGATTTAGGGTTTTTACATGGTGTTTTAGGGTTTTATGGGGGGTTTTAGGGTTTTTACTTGGGGGTTTTAGGGTTTTTACGAGGGGGTTTAGGGTTTTAAGGGGGGTTTTAGGGTTTTATGCCTCTTTCTTGTCTAAACACTTGGGAAACCTCGATGTTGCCCGAGATGAAACCCTAATAGCCTAGAAGGGCCTAAGAGCGCCTAGAAGGTCCTAGGAGCGCCTAGGAGGGCCTAGGAGCGCCTAGAAGGGCCTAGGGGCGCCCAGAAGGGCCTAGGAGCGCCTAGAAGGGTCCGGGAGCACCCAGAAAATCGCCCAGACACTTGGGCGCCCAGAAAATCGCCTAGAGCCAAGTCGAGGAAGCCCGGGGATCGTCCAGGGCCTAGGCGGCGCCTAGGCGATCGCCCAAACGAGATCACATTTTCGATTCGTAGTGTCTACGAGATTGAATGATGGTAAAAGAACAATAAATCTTGGATAAAACGGTTCGCCTATAGGTTGGGTGGTCAACTGAGCTTCGCTCGACCGACTTAACCCTCCTAGTGTGATGTATGCACGGGGGTCTGGCAAGACTAAGCTGCACCGGCGAGCGGAGGGGTGATTCCTTCTTATCTCAATGGGGCTCTCTTGACCCGACTTCGTCCGACCGTCACATATGTTCCAACGAATAGGATGGGTAGGCTTGCCTACGTTACCGACACCATTCGGAATCCTTGATTTGATGTGCTTTTATGTTAACATCAAAAAGACGTGGTTAGTTAACCCACCACCACTTCCAAAATATTGAGTGAGAGCGGGGGAGGCGACGGCCAACCCCACGGCCTCTACTATAGATACAAGTAAGTGAGAGAAGGGTGACACCTCGCGGCGCTTTGATTTCGTCCCCCTACGGATGGTGTTCACCCCTATCAACATTCATGGCTTGGTCTCCGAAAGGATAGGATTTCCGGGTACTCGTCGGGTCACTGACCTATCCTACGACGGCACACTCGGGGCGTACCTAAGAGATCCGATATAGTAGGTCACACTCATCAAGGATATTCTTGATAATATCTAGGCTAAAAAAGGAAGGTAGTCAATGAATAAAGGGATGTTCGATTCTCGTGGGATGTTCAATTCTCACAAGTTATTCATTGATGAGATTGTCTCGATTTAACCGTCATCTCTTTGACCTACCCTACGGCGGCACTGAGATGCGAGGTTAAAATCTTGGAATGGTAGAGTAGACTTAATTTTAGTTTACAATTCCTAAAATAAACTTATATAGTAGTGTTAAACTTGAATTAATATATGTCATTTTATTTACAGCATTATATCCCTTACTAAATTGCTTAAAAATTAATGATTGACTAGTATTGACTTCGTTAAAAAGTGGAAAGTAACTAGGACGTTGAACTAGTTAATCGATAATGCAATTATTTCTCGAAAGAGATATTCTCTCTTAAGCCTTTTAAAAACCAGAGTGACATATAGGTATGTCACTAGTGTCATTCGTGTCAAACGGGAGACAAACTTAGTTTGATCAAAGGTTATTTCGGACTTTGAAATTCTTCTAGTGAATTTTGAGTCTGTAGTGATTACACGAGTAATTTTCTAATTGAAAAATCAGAAAATCATGAAGTGTTACTAGTTGGACGATATTTGGAATCGATGAACCAGTGGGAGTAAACAACGGGCAGTTAATTTTAGCCAGAATAGTGGGAGTGATATAAGGAAATGAATCTGGGATTCAATCCTTGGATATCGCGGAAAATTTATTTTTGGTTTAAGATTCGTTGGAACGAATGGATTTACCTTCTATTCGATAATTTGTTTGTCGTATAGAAAGTGTTAGTAATACCATCCGCAACGGAAGCGATTTAAGGATCTAGATCTATAAATTACACGTAATAAAATAACTAGATCTACATCTACAAGGGGTTGTAGAACATACCTCTTGGATCTCAAAATCCAAGTAGAAGAACCGCAATAGAAAGATTAAAAGATTGTGTGAAGAGCACCACGATCTTCCGTACGTGTGATCCGAGCAACTTCCGGTGGAAGGAAATTCTCGTCTCGAATCCTTCCGATATGCTACCCGGAAAACCTCCAAGATTTTCCCCTCTCCCCTTGGCCGAAAATTTTCTTCTCCTCTCTAAGAGGTAGAAGTCGAAATTTACATTGTGTGTATGAGTTGGGAGAACGCTCTTTATATATGAGAGTAATCCTTGACCTCCAAGAATTTTATTTTGCAAATAAATAAATCCAATAAATAAAAGATAATCCCATAATATTCTAGAACAAATCTAGAATAATATTTATCTTTATTTCTTACCATAAATATTTATCCAATAAATATTTTGTGCACATGTCTTATTAAATCACAAGAAAACTAATTTCTTGTTCATTAAAATAATGCTTTGGCCGAAAATACTTATTGACCTAGTCAATATTACTTTTTTCCATAACACACTACTTGGGCCAAGATTATGAAAAATGCCTTTTGCACATATTTAATTATTTAGCCCAACTAATTTAATAGTTCACTAAACAATTAATTCACATATCGTTTTAATTAAATTCCAATAAGAACTAAATTAATATTATTAGGATTCGACGTCCGAGAATAGCTATGCTATATTTGGAGGCACGTCGGGTACCATGGACTAATAATCAGCGGCTCCGATAAATCAAATAAATAATTATCTTACGAACAGAATAATTATATTCGATAAATCAATCACAGGAATATGCCACCATAATCCCGTGACTGCACTCCTCCAATTATGAGATTATATTTATCTCCTCACGAGAATGATAATAAGCGTCCATTGATATAATCATTACATATGGATTAATCCTCCGTAGACTGTTCATTCTAAATCGGGAAGTTACCGTTAACCCTTTTTAAAACCTCTTATCCTTATTTACCATTAACCCCCTACTGATCAAATAATTCATACAACTCACTGGTAGCTAATCAGTGTAATATGAACTCGCGCGATCGATCAGTTTCTAGGATTAACAAATAAGGGAACTGTCTATCTACTTACATAAATGGAAGGAATGGATTCCGTATCTGTGATAACACAGACTACTCACTCAATCCAATACAATGCCAAGATGGGGTAATTCGGATCACGGACTCGGTGCAATCCTTAACCGTCAAGTCAAACCTCATACTGATTCAAGCGGTTGATTCGTGATCACCTCAGGATTAAGATATATCCATAAATATGATCATTGATTGATTCGATAAGACTTTTCGATTACGGAATTATATCGTGAACTCTAATCAAATCGGTCCAGCCCTATATGATATATCTATCATATATAAATGCCCCACTAGGTTCTCTTAACCGAAAGTCCGGATAAGACAATCACACTTATTGTGTTCTGGGCGCATTAATAGCACGTTAAAGGAGAGACCTGATACTCTCGATTAACTTCACTACGGGCTAATTGTATTTTAAGTACATCTTCACTAACTCAATTCTCCCGTGTATTTCCCATACACTGAGTTAAGTGATTACATAAACGATATACTTTAGGGTTTTCTGTAGTGTAAATACTATTGTCACATCGGTGAATATGAGAATAATAAATATGAATAATAATATCATTTCATTTATTAAATAAAACAATTACAAAAATTGTCTTTCGGGCATTACACCTAACAATCTCCCACTTGCACGAAAGCATGTGATTAATTGTTTTAGAGCACACCCTATTATTTAAAACTACAACAAACTACATCTCCCACTTGCTCAAAAGCAATGGAGACCCATCCCGTATTCTAGTACCCATTAAGCATATCATAACCATTGCAGATGACAAAGTACACTCCGAGTGTGCCGTCGTAGGATAGGTCAGTGACTCGGGGAGTACCTGCATCTAAATGTCATGGGTCTTAGTGATTAGTCAGGTTGTCGGCTCGAGATGATCAGTAGAATCGAAACGTTACCGGTCCATCTAATCATATGGTACGTTCCCAATATGCTTTTGACCTCTAGTGATTTCGAAAATCCTTATAAGCTACCGCTTCATCGTGTGCACAATGATGTAGTATCGGCTTCCAAATCTAGAATCACTCCCAGATATGAAAAGGAAATCCTTAAGCTATATCGCCTTTCTAGCTACTACAAAAGCCGCTAATCACGTCGAGAAGCGTTGCTGGATTCCTCCAGGCAATAGCTTCAACACAAGAGTAAACACAGAGCCCGAGATCGACTTAACGATCATCCTCAATCTGACTTAAAATCAAAATCAGTGTATCACACATATCCAAGTTCACACATGAATATGTCCGCATATTATTCCTCGTTCTCTCAAAATACTAAAGGACATACTAAACTTGCTTTGTTAACCGCCGAATCTAAGATTCAATCAAAGTTGACGTTCAATAACCTGACCATCTCTTACTAGAAAGAGAATCTATCCCATTTCTCTTGATACGAAGATTTAGAGAGTCATTCCGAGGCATAGGGTAGAACTTCCTCGTTGAATGTTGCATACACGGATGCATCATCTTAACCAATAAGATGGATGGGAAACCAAGGATCGATTCTAATGAATTCGACCGAGTCAAACTCTTTAGGATGTTGTCCAAATCTCTCGTTGTAGAGAATTGTGGCATTGTCGTATTTCGACTTCGGATAACACACCCATGTTGATTCCAAGCGGTGCGGTGTTATCCTTCACAAACACTAATATATGTATATATTCACTACTTTACTAAAATTGATATCCGATCTACAAAAGACTTATCAATATTCGGTCAAATCCATATATTGTAGAAATATATGACTTCCGGTGACCGAGAGGTTTGCATTTTATACTATTCAAGATCTAAGAAAATACGAGTATCATCATAATGAAAATCGGGTAATATGGCAAGCCGACGGATTTTGAGGAAGATCGTAAGTCAAGAGCTCTACCAGCCCAACAACCTTTTCAGTAAAGAAAAACCGATACAGGAAAATATATTATTTTTCAAATAAAAGTATTATAAACACATATTTGTGGGACTGGCAAAACTTATTTGTGGAGGACTTTAATTTCGAAGTTTCGGTCTAAGAATGAAATCGTGCTATCTGTTGCTTCATCTGGCATTTCTGCATTACTATTACTGGGAGGACGTACAGCACATTCACGCTTCAAGATCCCATTAAATCCAGATGACTCATCAACTTGCAACATCAACTATAACTCTGATTTGGCTATTTTAATACGTAGAGTTGCTCTTATAATATGGGACGAAGCACCCATGATGCATCGTTTTGGGTTCGAAGCATTACACAAAATGATGTGTGATATCTTAAAAAATGAACCATGTTATGATGCGAATCGTCTTTTTGGTGGTAAATTATTTGTTCTTGGTGGTGACTTCCGACAAATCCTACCTGTCATAACTACCGGACACGGGAAGCCACTATATCGGGGACAATAACAAGGTCAGACATATGGCAGCAGTGTACAGTCTTAAATCTCACTACAAACATGCGTATTTCCTCATGTAATTTATCCGAGTCCGTACGACACCGTAATGCAGATTTTTCAAAGTGGATTTTGTCGATTGGCGATGGCATGGTTCCTGCTATATCTTTGACAGATCTTGGGGAACAAATTGGGTTCAAATACCAGATGATTTCCTAATTAAGAATGGAGATGGTGCTTTACGTGAATTAATTGACTTTACGTACCCCAATCTTTGTGAATGTTACCGTGATATGTCCTTCTTACGTGACAGGGCAATTTTAGCGCCGAAAAATAGTGATGTGGATGTCATTAATGGCATTATGTTGTCAACATTAACGCGTTTCCTAACCAAAGGTGTAAACTTTATGGTTGTAATCTAGCAATTAAACCTATTAACTTCCGTTATGATAGATTCGAATTACTATTCTTATTCATGATGATCTAGGGTTTATTAAGATTTCCATCAACAATAAACAATCACACATGCAGATCTTCCGATATAAAAGCAATTAAACGTAATAAACATGAATAAGAAACGACCTTTAAATAAAAACTCACAGTTTAACCGAAGAAAACGAAATCAACAATCGTTGGATGGCTTCACAATACTCGTTTGATGAAGCTTTTATCCTCTGGACATCCTCAGCAACTCAAATTTGTATAAACAATGCATAAAAAGTAACTAGTTTTAATCTAAACTAAAGTGCATAAAAACTGGAACAAAAGGAAGAAAAACGCAGCCTAAAGCCGCCCCTAGGTTTAGGGTTTTGAATATATGATGTATGGTCCCCCTTGTGTGGAGAAACAGCCGACTATATATAGATTTTAAAGTCGGTTTCAGCAAGTCGGCTACCGGACGCCCGTCTGGATCCTTGAACGCCCGTCCATTCTTCATATGAACTTCAAATCGGGCCGAGTCATGATCAGACGCTCGTCCAACCAGCGTCCACCTCAACGTCCAAACTTCCTGAATCAACTTTCCATCCCTGGACGCTCGTTCAGTTTCAGCAAACGCCCGTCCACTGGACGGGACCTGGACGCCAGTCCAATATGACTGAATTTCGATTTCTTGATCTCTATCTCTTTTTCTCTTGTCAATTCCTTCATTATCTCTTTTAATCATCATATATTTCGACTCTTATCTCTTTTGATCATCATTTGAGCCTTGAAAAATGCATCTACATCATATAAAAACACCACAAAATGTAATATCGCTCAAATAATCGTAAAAACATAATTAAAGCACATAAATCAACCTATTTTGCAATTAACTCTTTTGAAATATCATTTACTCAATATATTCATTAAACACATGCTTCTTATGCAATTCAGTACGAATACGGGGAAAAATATCATAGAATATAGCATTATAAATCGTATAAAATCACCCTTAACAACTCCCCCACACTTAAGCTTTTGCTCGTCCCGAGCAAAACAACACAAAAATTAGGCTAGAGAAAAGAACAGACATATAACACATATCCAATAAATCAGAAGTTCACCATTGTGTGTGTGCATAGCCATAGAAAACTTCCACTAAATCCAAACTCGAGAAACTCAAAGCAAAACTAGCTAATACCCCCTCGTAGACTAGTAATAAATGACACTCATAAGATGCACCCTACAACCGTGATATATCCCGAAAAAGATGATAGAATATATCTAGGGCCTTTTTGAAATACTCAGAGGATAATCCCTACAACATATCGTCGGTTTCTCTGCGGGGATAAGGTAGACGATAACTTAGTCTTATATATATTTCATAACACTTCATTAGTTGATTTAACTTTTTCACTTTTAAACACACATCAGAATGAGCTATTGCCCTGTCATAGCAGAATAGGACATTCGAGATATACCCTACCTTACTCAAATCATAAGGCAGCTTCTTCTGACTGTCGTGAGCTTTTAGTCATCATAGTGGTATAGGACATACGTGGTATACCCTATCGCACTCAAATCATCGACTAGCTTTCGACACACCCAATTAATTCATATTTTTTCAACTTTTTCATTTGACAATAAGTTACGTGTTACTTATCACATTCAAACCTTCAGATATTCACGGTATATCATACTCCAGATCTAAATACAAACTATCATAAGTCTCACGATACATACGTAGCACTAAGCACACGACTTACAAGATAATCAAAAATAACTAATCCAAAACGGGGTATAGCTTTATAAAATAGCTCATCATTTACTATGGCTCGTGAAAAATAGTGTCAGGTGAAACAACTAACTTATCAAGTACATGAAATATCGCATAAATGACTATAAAAATAACGAACTTCAAATTGAATTGCCTACTCGGGACAAAACAAAAACAAAAGTGTCGAAAAAATTTTGAAAAATTTAGCTCATTTGCATATCGAAACATTACGAATTAAGCAAATGTGTAGATACATATCGAAACATTCCCCTCCCCCACACTTAAAAATCAACATGTCCTCATGTTGTGCAGATCGAAAGAAAAAGGAAAAGACTTAGCTGATTTAAACCGAAACACGAATCGTCGGTCAGGCCGGAGCCTACATAATGACACTTTAGAACGCGTAACCAGACAATGTAGCTCGACGAAACCGCTAAAAATATACCTGCAAGTCTTGACAAACATGGAACCATCTCGGGGAAAACGGGGAGTTATACCAAAATGAAAAGATACAGCAAAATCAACAAGAGATAAAGCATCCAATACAACCAAAAAGTAGAAACCAAGTCGAAATGAAAGTACGGGTGCCTTATGGCTTACATGATCCATCGGGAAAAGTAACAGTAGAAATATCAAAATCACAACGGATCATCTAAGTAAAAAGTAGTAAAAGTATACAATGAAAGTATCTAGGGCAAATCAAATCGAAAAATAGACAAAGAAAATCAAGATTGCCCCGGAGCCGGAGTATCATCAGCCGGAGGATCAGAAGGAGGTCCAGAAGGTGGTGACGTAGCCCTAGCTGCCGAATCAGGCTGCTCCTCATCGGAAGATGACTCAGACTCTTGAAGAACATCGGCAATGGCCTGCTCAATCTCAGAAGAATAATGGAAATCAATGAGGCTTGGATTGAAAACCCTGTCATCCCTCGGTTGCCGGCCTTCACTTATACACTTCGGGATCGTCAAAATGTTGTTCGAGACGTCCGATGTCTTCCGGCCGATCCCGCACACCGTTGGCCATACTTAGCCGCATCCGGACCGAAGGCGATAAAGCAGAACCGTAGACGCTCGAGGCGGTGCCGAAGATGAACCGGGCTCGTGGTGTCTCCGTCTCGAGGCCCGACCCGAAGGCTTACCCTTTTCTCGCCGTATCGGCCTCGGATTCTTCGGTTTGTGATCGGCTCCATACTCGGGCACACCGGCATCGATACGTAGAGGCTGTGGATTAAGTGAGGGATAATCAAGCATCGGGTATAGATCTTCTGATTAATAGCCACCTCATCATATAACGCCGCCCCACATTCACGTTCAAGCCAAATGTCAATGCATATAACATGCCTAGGTCACCAATGTGAAAGTGCGTCGGGTTGTTCTTAGGCAACAACCGACTCGAATAAATCGACAACGGACCTTCCGGTCCTCCGTCCGGGTCGTGGTAACCAACTCCTTCCGGTCGCCTCCCGGTCTTAATGTCCATGCCACATCCGGGCAAACTCGCAACCTCAACTCCTCCAAGGGATCCGCCCCAAACTCGCCTATGTAAAATCTCCTCCTTATAATCTCTACCCTCAAAAGCCGCCAACCCATACTTTGCATTGATCACCTCCGGCGTAAACGGAACTTGGACTCCTCGAACCACAACTACCTTCGTTTCCAAGTCGGTTTCTGAACAGTTTGCATAAAACTCCCGAACCAAGGAACTATTGACCGGGGTAGTTGGAATCGTCATCAAAGCGTCCCATTTCCGATCCTTAAGCAACTTAATGAAACCCGGATCGACCTTCGCCTCTAAAGTAGCCCTTTCTATCAACATCATCCTCGAGAAATAGTGCTGTTTATACACATCGTGAGCTCTAGGGTTCACGAACCTACGAGGTAAGGGCATAGGAGGTACGGTTTTGGCTTTCTTCCTAGGTTGGGAAGCCCTAGTCTCAACCGGTTCATCTCCTCGTGTAGCTTCCACAACCTCCTCAACCCTAGACGAGGCTCCGCCTTTCTGAGCTCTAGGCATCCGTACTAAAGGAATATCATCGTCCGTCTCAGAGTCGGAGGTTGGTTCATCTCTTAAGGTTGCCCGAGTTTGGGTGGCTCTAGGGGGTTGCTCCCGAATACTCACACCTCGGTTGGGATCAACTAAGGTTGGGTCGAACTCTTTGCGCTTTTTCCCGGCCTCCCTAGCAACTTCCTTCCCGTGTCTCTTCACAACTCCCTTCTTATGAACCATTTTCAAGCTTAGACTAAGCCAAAACAACCCCAATTCACAACAAGATACCCGTTTAACATCCAAAGCGGGATTTCAAATCAACCAAACCACAACCACAACCATAACCATCACCAAACAACCCCATTCATCACCCATCACAACACCATATCACGAAAACAAAGCAACAAGAAACAAAAAAAACAGAAAAAACCGAATTAAGGCAATATTCAAGTGAACGAGCCGACCCGAAGATCGTACTCGCAAAAACGTGAATAAAAACTAGAAATTTTGCTACGAACTTACCAAGTAGGGTGAGTAGATGTTGATCGAGGTGAAAATCAATCCAAACAACACCAAAATGGGCTCCAAAATCGAATTTTTTCTCTGAAAAGTCGGACTTGAATGGGGCCTGATTCTCCAAAAATATGGTTTGTTGGGGAATTTGGTTATGAAAATCAAAGAGAGGGGATCAAGAGCGGCCTGTAGCACTTGGAATCGCTCAAAATGGTTTAGAAATGAAGATTTTAGGCCAAAAAGAGGGAGAGGCAACGGTTTTGCGATTTGAAAAACTGAAAAATGAGGGTTCATGCGTTGAGGGAGTATATATAGGCAGGTGTTGGACGCTCGTCCAATTCAGTGGACGGGCGTCCACTGGGAAATCAGATGAACTGGACGGGCGTCCAGTTTAGTAGACGCTCGTCCAAGAGTTTAAATCACATACAGGATTGGAGGGAAAATATCAGACGGGCGTCCAGGCGTAGTGGACGTTCATCTAAGGATTGGTCATAGCGGACGGGCGTCCGGTTGTCTGGACGGGCGTCCCAGCAGGCAAAAGTGCAAAAATCATAAAATTCCATACAACCCAAATTCAAAAGTACATCTCTTATTAAACTTAAATGAAACCTCAAAAATACAACTTTAAATCAAACAAAGTACATAAAGTGACTAGAAAATAAATAAAAACAAATAGAGAGCAGTGGGTTGCCTCTCACGAAGCGCTTTTGTTTTACGTCGTTTGCTCGACGAAACAAACCTAACTAACGCTAGTATGCATAAATCTCGTCCCAATCCACCAAACGGATGAGACGACGAAGCATATCAATAGCAGGAGGGAAATCATAGTCGTCTTGTACGCCCCAGTCATCTCCAGCTACCTCTAAACCTCTAAAATGTGAATCTTGTAGTACCAGCGCTAGATATGTCAGCATAGGGTCATTCAGGACCGTATATGGACGTCCTATAGCTTCCTGGAGCTCCTCAGTAGTGAAGTCACTACCTCCCGAACAGCGGGGTACAATGAGAACATAGGTGATGGTCTTCGTACGGGTACTAAGCTCAAAATCTACGTGCAAGACTATAGTGCCTCCTGGTCCATCAGCTACTGTAATCAGTGGGATCCGACTAATGATGGGGAACTCCTCAGGAAGAACTCCGTAATCCATATCTAAAAAGCACACTAACTGACAGATATAAATAGAAAAAATTAGTCAGCTAAAACTTAATTAAACTAAAACTTGAATAAATATAACACTAACAGCATGAACAGAATTTAACTAATATAATAAGGGATATCTAGGATGCCTCCTAGTAGCGCTTTTGGTTAATGTCGTTAGCTCGACACCGTTTAAAACTCGGCTGGATCGGGCCATTTGACTTTTACGCCGGCCCACTACCTCGTGTAAGCTCTGATCAGTAGTGTGGCTGCAAAAACAGCATCTAACACATGGGGTGAAATCTTTAACAGCTTTCCAAATACGCTTAAACTTCCCCATGGTAGACTTCTTCCTCCTTTGATTCTCCTGATCACGTTTTCGTTGACGCTCCCTCCAATACTCTTCCATATCCCAACTACCAGCTAGAACTTCTTCAGATTGACTATTACCGTCATCCTCGGAAAATAGGTCGGGTGAAAACACGTCAAATTCATCGACTTGTGTAGCACCATACCCGAGGATATCGAGGCAACAAACAGTCAAAGATGTCTCTTTAGGTTCACCAATGTAGTGCTTGCACCTCTGGCCATTCACTCGAAACGGGTCACCACTATAACCACGAAGTTCTAGAACGCCTCCAGGAATAATCTGGAGAATTTCAAAGGGGCCGGACCAACGTGTCCTCAACTTTCCAGGAAACAGATGTAACCTGGAATTATACAGAAGAACTTGTTCGCCGACATGGAATTCTCTCTTCTTAATCTTAGCATCGTGGAGTAGCTTCATCTTATCTTTACTAATCCTAGCACTTTCGTAAGCCACGGAGTCCGAATTCGTCTAGCTCGTAAGCTGCGTAGTCGATGTTTTCCACAAGATTGGGAATCAAAGTTCGAAACTTTGTAGCCCAATAAGCTCTATGCTCTAACTCGACGGGCGATGACATGGTTTCCCGTAGACCATTTGATATGGAGATGTCCCCATAGGGGTTTTATAGGCGATTCGTATGCCCAAAGTACATCATCCAACTTCAAACTCCGGTCTTTTCTATGACCGTTGATTTGTCTTCTCCAGGATTTTCTTGATACTTTGGTTGCTTCTCTCAACCCGACCACTAGTCATCGGATGATATGGTGTGCCGGTTTATGACGAACACCATACTTTTCAAGTACTTTCTCTAGGGGTCGGTTGCGAAATGCGTCCCTTCATCAACGATCAAGGCGCGCGGACATCCAAACCTCACGAAGATATTCTTCTTTAGAAATTTCATTACCGTCTTATGATCATTGTGAGGAGTGGCTTGAGCCTCCACCCATTTAGACACGTAGTCTACGCGAGACTAAGATGTATTTATTACCGCAAGATGATGGGAATGGTCCCATAAAATCGATACCCCATACATCAAAGACTTCGCATTCTAGGATGGGTTTCAAAGGCATGTCAAAACGCCTTGTCGAGCACCGGTTCTTTGGCACCTATCACAAGCTTTACGAAAGCACGTATCTTTAAAGATCGTAGGCCAATAGAAACCAGATTGGAAGATCTTAGCAACGGTTTTCCACGGACCAAAGTGACCCCCAGAGTGGGTCCACCGTGGCAGCCTTGCTCAATAATATCGCGTTGCTCGGATTCTGGAACACATCTCCTAAGCAAACCATCTTTACAAATCTTAAAAAGATAAGGTTCATCCCAAACGAAATATTTCAAATCAGAGAAGAACTTTTTCTTCTCCTGATAAGACATTTCGGGATCGAGATAACGGGCATGAAGGTAGTTCACAATGGACGAATACCATGGAACATCAGGAGGACAACCGTCTATCAACATAACGTTTTCTAGAGGAAAGTAAAGATCTCTATCATCTGGTTCATCCTTTTCCTCATTTAACATTCTAGAAACGTGATCCGCCACTACATTTTCACTGCCCTTTTTGTCCTTAATTTGAACGTCAAACTCTTGTAGGGTCAGTATCCAACGCAGTAGGCGCGGTTTAGCCTCTTTCTTAGTCATCAGATAACGCAAAGCAGTGTGATCAGTCCACACGATCACTTGAGCTCCTAACAAGTAACTACGAAACTTGTCCATAGCAAAGACTACGGCCAGTAGTTCCTTTTCAGTAGTAGTATAGTTAACTTGAGAGGGGTTCAATGTGTGACTGGGCGTAAGAGATAGGTGGAATTTCCCTTTGATCTTTTGTCCTAGAACAGCACCAACAGCATAGTTTGATGCGTCGCACATAAGCTCAAATGGTAGGTTCCAGTCAGGCGATATAAGAATTGGAGCAGATATTAAACGATCCTTAAGCTCCTCAAACGCTTGCTTGCAGCTCTCATCAAAATTGAATTCAACGTCTTCATTCAGTAAAGTAGACAGGGGCTTGGCTATCTTGGAGAAGTCTTGAATGAATCTTCTGTAGAAACCGACATGTCCAAGAAAGCCTCTAACTTCACGCACATTCTTAGGATAGCTCATTTTCTCAATAGCTTCTACTTTTGCCCTGTCAACTTCTATACCCTTGGCGGAGATTTTGTGGCCAAGAACTATTCCCTCGTCTACCATGAAATGGCATTTTTCCCAATTAAGTACTAAGTTCTTTTCCACACATCTGGATAACACTTGATCAAGATTGTCAAGGCAATCATCAAAAGACTGACCAAAAACCGAAAAATCGTCCATAAAAATCTCCATACACTTTTCTACAAGCCCGTCAAAGATAGCTAGCATACATCGCCGAAAAGTAGGGGGGCATTGCAGAGGCCAAATGGCATTCGCCGGTAAGCGAATGTACCATAAGGGCAGGTAAATGTGGTCTTTTCTTGGTCAGCTGGATCAATGGGTATCTGGAAGTATCCTGAATATCTATCTAGGAAGCAGTAGAATGCGTGCCCCGCCAGACGCTCAAGCATCTGATCAATGAATGGAAGGGGAAAGTGATCTTTCATTGTGACCTCATTGAGCTTTCGATAATCGATGCGGACTACGTAACCGGTGACAAGTCTCAATGCTATCTCCTCTCCCTTCTCATTCTTCTCAATCGTAATTCCACCTTTCTTGGGAACTACTTGAGTGGGGAAACCCATTCACTATCCGCGATGGCATAAATGATTCCCATGTCCGAAGTTTAATGATTTCTTTCTTAACCACCTCTTGCATATGAGGGTTGAGCCTTCTCTCGAGGCGTCTAACACATTTTGCACCCTCATTCGTCTTGATCTTGTGCATACGGATGTCCGGAGATATCCCTCTGATATCTCCTACTTGCCAACCAAAGGCTTTTTCATTCTTTTTCAAGACGTTGATAAGTTTCATTTCCTCTAAACGAGAAAGCTTGGCAGAAATAATTAAAGGAAGCTTGTCGCCTTCTCTTAAAAACACATACTTAAGAAGTTTAGGCAACGGCTTCAACACCAAATCTGCAGGGGGGTCTTCCAAACTAGATTTAAGATCTCCACTTTTCAACTCAATATCACTGAGTTTACTCTGTGGTCCCACTGCCAAAGCTTCTCCTTCCAACAATTCTTCCTCAAAATCAGCTGCTAATTGATCTAGATTGACCACACCATGAGTATTTAGATTATCAACCAATCGCTCATATTCTGCTTCTACAGCCATGACTTGCTTATCCATATAATCGGTAAAATCATCCGTCATATAATCAATGGAAAAGCCCGTTGGGGGTCCAGAGGGTACTTGAATGGACTTTAAGACATTGTAACTCACCTCTTGATCACCAACTCGGATAGTCACTTGCCCACCATCGCAATCGATGAGGGCTCTAGCTGTAGATAAGAAAGGTCTTCCAAGAATCGGGGGACGTTTTCGTCTTTCTCCATGTCTAAGACATACCGATCAACCGGAAAGGTAAATCTATCAATCGAACCAAAACGTCTTTCATGATCCCCGAAGCTTTCTTAGAAGATCTATCCGCGAGCTTGTAGACTCATAGTAGTGGGTTCTAGAAGGCTTTGTAAACCGAGCTGTTTGCATACAGACATTGGCATAAGGCTTATAGAGGCACCTAGATCACACAAAGAATTAGGGAAGACTAGACCTCCCATTAACACTGTAAGTACGAACTTACCAGGGTCACCTCTTTTAATTGGTAAGTTTTCATAATTAATCATGGAACAATCCTCACCAATTTGCCTTTCCATGCCTGCTAACTTCTTTTTCGAAGATACAACATCCTTGATAAATTTTGTATACTTAGGCATTTCGACCAAGACATCTGATAATGGAAGATTCACCTGAGTATTTTTCAAAAGGTTTAGCACCTTTTCATACTTCTTATCCTCAATCAAGGGGATGTTGCTCTTCCTCGGTGGAAATGGAAGTTTCTTAAGGTCATCCTCAGAGAAAACCTTCTTTGAGGATGCATTACTGCTCTCTGTCTTCCGGATCCTTCCATCGAACGACTTTCTCGTATTTCTTAGTAGTCGGGGGATCGGCCTCCCGACTTTCGATTGCTTTTTCGGTCCTCGAGGATCAGCCACTTGAGGATCACCAACTTCTTCACCTCTCGGGGATCGGCCACCGAGTTTTCTCTTGCGGTTGAGGGGAGTGTAGGTGCTCGGCTTCCCCTCCGCCTTATCAATGGCGGGAGGGGCTAGTGGTTTCCCGGTGGGAAGGACCACTAACTTGAGTACCGCTTCTCGGATTCATTGCACCGGCCTCCTCTTTACCGTATTGAATTGATGGCACGAGGTCGGTACATGGGCCTTTGTTCAAGTCGGTCGAGCAACTTGACCACCCTTTGGATTCTTCTCGGTGGGGCAGGGGTACCGCCCGGGGGTCTAGAAGCTAAGCGCTCGACCCGGTTGCCCAATTTGCCTCTCAAGATTCTTCATCGATCTACTTTGCTCCTCCAACTTAGCTTCAAGATTGGTAGATTGGGAGGGGCCTTGAGAGTTTTGGAGATTTGGAGCATAGGGTGGTGGGCCGACTTTGAAATTGAGAGTTTGAATTTGAAGGCCAATTCTGATTGAATTTTTGCGCGAGGATTGGAAAAATTCGAGTTTTGGTTACGATTAAACCCGGGGTTTCTATTGAAATTCGATTCGAATTAGGATTGACATTTGAAGATGGATTAAACCCTTGGTTTTGAAAATTGCCACGGCCAGAAACCGATTGAACCTTTGATTGTTACTCGCCATAGAATGCATTCACTTCCGCATTACGTCCGTTCATAGGGCAGAATTTAGAAGTGTGCCCCACCTCGTCACAATTCTGACATGTGACTTGATTGTACTGTCCATAATCATGAACAGCATTCACTTGATAAGGTGCAGGGGGATTAAATTGACATTGGCCATTCATATGGCCGTCGACGACGATTTTCGGTTTTTCGCAATACGAGAACACGAGGGTTACGGGGAAAAGAAGAAGTTTGATTTATAGGATTTGGAATTGGAGATGGTGCCATCTGCTTCCGCAGCATGGCGATCAAACTTTGCAAATTGACTTCCTCAACCTTGGGAGGAGGAGGAGCTTGAATTGCTTGATAAGAGGGAGCATAGTTGTACTTTGCAATATCCTCAAACAGTGCCCATCCCTCTTCAGGCGTTTTCTTCAGAAATGCCCCACCAGAAGAGCTATTGACCATGCCTTTTGTAAGCTCGTTCAACCCACTAAAGAAGGTGTTGACTTGCCTTTCCATTGGCAAGCCATGGTGGGGACACTTTCTAAGAAGAGACTTGAATCTCTTCCAACATTCGAAAAAGGACTCATTCTCTTTCTGGTAGAAGGTGAATATTTCATTTAAGCACTGGGCAGTTTTTGAAGGTGGAAAATATTGACTCAATAACTCCTTTTCGAGTTCTGGCCAGGTGGTGATAGATTCAGAAGGGAGAGAGGTGTACCACTCTTTAGCCTCTCCTTTCAAAGAAAAAGGAAAAAGCTTTAGCTTGATAGCATCCTCACTTACTCCTTGGATGCGTGTAGTACCGCATATCTCTAAGAATGTGTGTAAGTGGGTATGCGGATTCTCTGATTGATAGCCGTGAAAAATTGATGCGTGCTGCATCATCTGGATAAGTCCTGGCTTCAGCTCAAAGGTTTGTGCAGTAATGGCTGGAATAACAATAGCCGGGTTAACTTTGACTTCGCCTGGCATGGCGCAGTCTGCCAACGTACGTCTATTATTAGCGGCCATTATAACAAAATCAGTGATTTCCTTTGCTAATTGATCTTCAAGATCTTGCTCGGCTCTGTCTGCCAGAACCGCAGAACGGAAGATCCGCCTGTTTGGCCGGACTACGGTTCGCTCGGGGTCAGGGGTGTATAATAACGGCCCCTTTTGACTCCGAGTTTGCATAAACCGGACCAAAAACAAGTGGAACGAAACCTAAAAGCTAAGAAAGTAAAAGCCTAAACTAAAAATTAAAAGCCTAAAGAAAATAATGGGAAAGAAGAAAAGGAAACAAAAGTATTGAAGAAAACGAGGACCGGACGGACGTCAAAAGTTTGGACGGGCGTCCGGATGGAATTGAGATCGGACGGGCGTTTAGTGGTCCAAACGCTCGTCCGAAAGACGAGAATACACGAACGGGCGTCCAAATCTTATGGACGCTCGTCTAAGTGAATAAAAACAAAACAGAATTGATAATTTTCCAGCGGACGGGCGTCCAATATCCCAGACGCCCGTTTGGTAGCGGGAAAACTAGAACAGAAGTAGAAATTTGCAGAAAAGAAAAGAAGGTAAGAAAGAACGACAGAAAAAACAGAAAGACAGACGATCTAATCTCCAAGGAAACTACTAAGGGAAAGTCTTAAACCCCAATTATCTACTTAACAACTACCTAAAACAATTATCAACTAAAAACAGGAATTTAAAACGAACTAAAAATAGGAAAATAGAAATAAACAGAACAGAAAAAAAACGAAAAAAAAAAACAAAAACTAGACAACCGTCCGGTTCCCCGGCAACGGCGCCAAAAACTTGTCACGGATTTATCTAGCACAGCAAACAAGTAATAAATATTTATAAATCCGGTTTCCCTCAAGTATAAGGATCGTAGTAAAGAGGTTGATACCGGGTCGATCTTACGGGGAACTAAACGATTGTGATTCTAGCTTTTGTCTAACCTAAACTATGTCACGAAACTAATCTAAGCAGTGAATAAACATCGAACAAAACAGAAAATAAAACTAGACAGAGGATATAATCCAAAGCTAGGAAGGATACGGGCTGCGAACCAATTCAATACTAAACTAAACTAAGATGCAAATAAAAGTAAACTAACTAAACAAATTCAAGTTTTAAGGATTAATTCAAGTGTGTAATGAACAAACGAGGATTGATCCACCTATCCAACAAGCATTGATTTCCTATCTCGATTATGTTTTGGTTTTTATCTAGGTTGTGATTCACCTTATCTAAACATAAACCCTAATTCCTTAGAAAGTTCATCTATTAATCTATTATCTTCCAATGCAAGATTAACGCGTTTCCTAACCAAAGGTGTAAACTTTATGGTTGTAATCTAGAAATTAAACCTATTAACTTCCGTTATGATAGATTCGAATTACTATTCTTATTCATGATGATCTAGGGTTTATTAAGATTTCCATCAACAATAAACAATCACACATGCAGATCTTCCGATATAAAAGCAATTAAACGTAATAAACATGAATAAGAAACGACCTTTAAATAAAAACTCACAGTTTAACCGAAGAAAACGAAATCAACAATCGTTGGATGGCTTCACAATACTCGTTTGATGAAGCTTTTAGCCTCTGGACATCCTCAGCAACTCAAATTTGTATAAACAATGCATAAAAAGTAACTAGTTTTAATCTAAACTAAAGTGCATAAAAACGGAACAAAAGGAAGAAAAACGCAGCCTAAAGCCGCCCCTAGGTTTAGGGTTTTGAATATATGATGTATGGTCCCCCTTGTGTGGAGAAACGACCGACTATATATAGATTTTAAAGTCGGTTTCGGCAAGTCGGCTACCGGACGCCCGTATGGATCCTTGAACGCCCGTCCATTCTTCATATGAACTTCAAATCGGGCCGAGTCATGATCAGACGCTCGTCCAACCAGCGTCCACCTCAGCGTCCAAACTTCCTGAATCAACTTTCCATCCCTGGACGCTCGTTCAGTTTCAGCAAACGCCCGTCCACTGGACGGGACCTGGACGCCAGTCCAATATGACTGAATTTCGATTTCTTGATCTCTATCTCTTTTTCTCTTGTCAATTCCTTCATTATCTCTTTTAATCATCATATATTTCGACTCTTATCTCTTTTGATCATCATTTGAGCCTTGAAAAATGCATCTACATCATATAAAAACACCACAAAATGTAATATCGCTCAAATAATCGTAAAAACATAATTAAAGCACATAAATCAACCTATTTTGCAATTAACTCTTTTGAAATATCATTTACTCAATATATTCATTAAACACATGCTTCTTATGCAATTCAGTACGAATACGGGGAAAAATATCAAAGAATATAGCATTATAAATCGTATAAAATCACCCTTAACATCAACCATTCCTGGAGTTGGACGTACATACTTGAGTGCTGACAGTATTTCACACGATGAATAACAAAATGATCAACACCCCTTACACCCACCAGAATTCCTTAATTCTTTGGATCTCTCTGGACTACTAAGTCATTCTTTAGAGCTAAAAGAAGGAGCCCATGTCATTCTTTTACGAAATCTGAACCACTCGGATGGCTAATTGATGGGAGTCAACTTTACGTGACTCCGGTGCAATAATTACCCCCGTTTACCACACTTTCAGCACATTTTTGGGTGAATTAGACCGTTTTCGAAGCGTTATCGTGAGCTTATGGCACGGGGAGTGAATTCGTTGCTCTGATGGATTATTACCCCTTTTTGTTGATATTAACCCCATTCCCGAGCACTTTTACCCTCCGGAATTGTTTGGATGTTTTTGGTTGTTTATGATGTTGAAGGGTATTGGTGTCTCGAGGACCCGGAAGATGACGATTTGTGGTGAAAAGCATGATCGAGGCAAGAAGAGGGGCCAAAAAGGAAGAAAAGTGAAAATTTGGTGAAACAGGGGTTCAAACGCGCGTTTGAACCCCCAAACGGGCGTTTCAGAAGTCCAGAAATGATACAGAGTTGAAGCCCTCTAAACGCGCGTTTGAAACCACCTTAAACGCGCGTTCCAAGTCATTCAAACGCGCGTTTGAACCCTCTAAACGCGCGTTCCAGATGAAGAACAGTCAAGTCCCTGCCTAGAAATGATGCGAAACGCGCGTTTCAACTATGCGAAACGCGCGTTTGAAGATTCCAAACGCCGGTTCCAGCCTCCAAACGTGCGTTTGGACCGTTTTTTCTGCAGATTTTTCTCCTACCTATAAATCCCCCCTTAGACTATTTCTTGAACATCAATTACTTTCTTAGCAAAACTCAACCCATTTCTTAGCTTGATTTTTGTAATAGCTTAGAATACTTTCTCTTAGCTTGCATCAACATTATCTTAGCTTAATCTTTCCATTTCTTAGCTTAGATTTCCATTCCAATCACTAAGAGACCACCTTTTAATTACTTCTCTATTTTGTACTTTTTAGATCTAATCTCAAATATCTGCAATTTAATGGTAATTTTCTCCTTTCTTTTACTTGTTATGACTTTTACTTACTGTCTTGTATATGTTTTAACTAGTATAATGAGTAGCTAAACCCTCTTCATAGTCGAATCATGTGAAATTTAGTGAAATCACCCTTTGGGCGATGAAATTGGGTGTGGGTAGTGCTTTTATTGTTGTATCTTGAATATTTCACGTCTTAGAACTTGTTATAACGGATTTGGGCTAGATTGATCACCAAGGTCAAAAATCACACACATCAATCTTGAGAGTTGTTCAGATAGAGAGATGTGGGAAAGGGGTTCTAGGATCACTTCTTAGAGTGAGGTTACTCGTTTTAACGTTTAAAAGCGGCTCTAGTGCATATCTTGCCTTGTGAGTGAATCTTCCTTAGGGAAGGATAGTTTACTTGGAATAAGGTGTTGGGGAAGAGTTGGGCTAATGATATGGTACGCGCCTTCAAATACCCACTCGAGTCTTTACAAACGAGGGTAGATTTTAAGCTCAATACTGCTAAGCTCGAATTCTTACCGGTACTTCAAGCTCGAATTCTTACCGGTTCTAATGAGGGTTCAGTTGTTCTGATTCCTCGCATCACATTGTCTCTTACTAACCTTGAAACTCCATTTCCTTTAAGAAGACGTCAATTCCCACTGAAGGTTGCATATTCCATGACGATAAATAAGAGTCAGGGTCAAACTTTAAAGAATGTTGGTGTCTATCTTCCTAACCCTGTCTTCTCGCATGGACAACTATACGTGGCAATTTCCCGAGTTACATCACCTTATAGGCTTAAGATGTTAATCGTGAACAAAGATCACGAAACTTCAAATTATACTCAAAATGTTGTTTATCGTGAAGTTTTAGACTTAAACCGTTGACTGTAATAAATGTTACTATATCTTATTATACTATAAGTGTTGATTGCTTTGAAGTTGTAGACCGCAACCATTTGATTGTAATAAATATTGTTATTTGTGCCTTTGTAATATACAAACGTGAAGTACCTTTATTTTATGACTTTTTATGAGGTTGTTGTATTCTATTTAATTCACCTTTTTAGGAGTGTATCTTCATATCTTCACGGGCTTCCAACTCCCCTCCTCAATAGTTTTCTCAATCTCCTTGCTAAGAACCTCCATACAAAGGACGAAAAGGTAATGGGCCAAGGGTCCCCTTGCCTTAAACCTCTTTCAGGTTTAATCGGCTGCAGTACATTTCCATTCCATAGGAGCTTCAACTGTGAAGTCTTCAAAATGAACATAATTAAATTAATAATTTTTTGAGAATTGCCGACTTTGCTGAGGGCCATTTAGTCCAATCAAGTCTGTCATAGGCTTTTTCTAAATCAATTTCCATCATCATGCTACCCTTTTTCCTTTGCTTCTGCTTAAAGTAGTGCAAAAACCTCCTGTGCAAGAATGATATTCTCAGTGCTACCCATACATGGAATAAAAGATGCTTGAGTGGTACTTACGAGCTTTCCAATCACAAGCTGAATTCGATTCGCAATCACTTTGGAAATAATTTTGACACACCCACCGGACTTGGGAAAAGAGGGAAGAATTCAGTCTATGGACATTGAATCTTCAGTTATTAATCCGTTATTTGTAGAGAAGATGATAAACCGTTATTTGTAGAGAAGATGATAAAGGATCACACCAAAGGGACCTCATCTAACTAGTCTTTATGAGGATATATATATATATATATATTTTAATTTTTTTTTTTTTTTTTTTTTTGAGAATCATCAAAAATATTTATATTCACTAAACATCTCCATTAAAATACTTAAACATTTGTACATGCAGTATGAATCTCTATTAAGATAACATTTATACATTTTATAAAACGTATAATAGAATTTTGGAGTCTTTCTGCTTTTATTTACTATATTAATGAAATTTAATCTATTTTCATACATCAGTACTTTGACCACATATGTTTATCTTGGTTTAAACGGAATTAAAAGATTTCATGCTTATTTAAAATAATTGAAGCTGTAACAATATTTTAGGGAGAGGAAGGGGAGGGGAGTATTTAAATTATGCAGAGTTGCATTTTCTTGGGGGAGGGGTGGTTTCAATTCATTAGAATTAGAATGTGCCTATGCACACAAGTTGAAAAATGATTAGTCTTTAGATGATGTTAACAAGTCTTTGATGAATCACATAGAATGTATAATAAGAAGTTATTAGCAATAATTTTGTGATTTAGCACATTCCCTAATTCCTACTGTAATGTCAAGTGATGGTCTTAATTAGCTCTTAATCAGCTTTTCTGATGTTGTGTTGAGTCTTGATTCTTAGACTGATCATTCTTGTTTCAGGTTTAGGGTCCTTGTCTTTATTTATGTATATGTCTTGTTGCTTATATTTAGATCTAGACTTGCCTCGTGTAATGCAAGATTGATGCTCCTAATCTATTTAGATAATTAAATGTGCAAAGTGCCGAGTTTGAGCCTGTTATGCTCATAAATCTGCAAGTCTGGTTTATGTTAGCTGAGTTGAAGTGTTGTTTTATTTTTATTTTTTTGGCTTACACTGGAATCGAAGCTTTGTTTTCAAAGCAATATCCTCTCTCTTTACGTTTTGGTATTAATATGCTATTTCCTCTACCAACATCTGAAATTAACCTGTTATGTGCTTTAGACATACTTGTCTGCTGGTGGTATATGAGGAGGAGACTTGACATGTTACTCCTCTCATGTACTTGAGATATATAGATGTGAAATAGAAAAGAAGTAGCTGTTGCACAGGTATCAACCAAGACATGTAGGACTATCATTTAAATGCTAAAGTAACAAATAATCAATTGTATTTGCTTGAGTAGCCTATTATTGTTGCTTCCCTAGTGTATTTTGGGCATTTGGCATTACACGTATCTGTATGCATAGCATTATAAAAGTATCTCAACTTCACAATTATTTGTAATATAAAAGTGTCATCGAGCGTTTGAGAAGAAGTGTTATTTATTGTTTTTGTTGACAAATTTTATTTTATTGCAGAGTGTCTATGAAACATTGCTCAAGTGTAAAGAGTGAGATGCCATGAAGGTTTCATATTCCAATGATGCGTTAACAAGTTTTGTTTTATTGCAGAGTATGGAATGGGAGGACAAGCATCAATTGATGAAGATGTGTACAGTTTTGGAATCCTTCTGTTGGAAATGTTCACGAGATGAAGACCAACATACGAAGTATTCAAAGATGGCCTTAATCTCCATGAATATGTAAGGAGAGGAGCAATACAACTGGTCCATGTTGCAGTTCATAAAGATCTTGCAAAAGAAGAAGTTGCAGAAGGAGAGAGAAAGACATTGGAAACCGGAGAAGGGTTGATGCAAGAATGCATGATTGCATTTGAATGAATTCTCTGCAGATGATAGCGTCACATTATGCCTATTAACGAATCCATATGATAGAGCTTTTGGGACTCTAATATTATATGTTTTGGTGGCTTGCCTTTGTTTTCTAGCATATTCATCATCTTGTAAGATATGTTATAAATATAATTCTTTTTTGCTGTTTAATTTTTTTGTTGTTGTAAGAATGGACTTGAGAAATGGATTTCATTGATTTTGGAGCATATGAGTATGAATGATCTGTTGATATTGTCTTTTACTTATGATGGGGATCAGATATTTGATTTTGAAAGTGTTAGGAGGATAATTTCTGAGTTTGTTTAAAAGGAAATAAGTGTGGTTGTTTTTAATGCCAAAGATTTTAGTGTGGTTTGTTCAATGGCTATGTTAAGAGCTGTGAAAAGTGTGGCTGTATATTAGGTTGAGATTGCTACTTCAATTGGTTTTACTATATCTAAGTTTATAGATATTCAAATAGTGAACTACAACGATGAACTACAATTATAAACTCTTAAAAGTGTTCACCAAAATGTATAACAATGAACTAACAATAGTAAACTTTCGACAGTGAACTACAACAATGAACTACAATTAAAGTACAAGAGTTAACTTAAAGTATCATCTTTATTAGAGTGAACTTAGAATTTCAACTTCAAGCGTGAACTTAGAATTTAAGTGAACTAAGAGTCTGAGTAGTATTATATTGATATACGAGAGTGATTTAAAAAAGTGAACTAAAAAGAGAGAAAATGTTTGAACTCAATGAAGAACAGTGAACAAGAATATTTTGATTGGAAGTGAAACAGTGAACCAGAGTTTTTTGAACTTTATAAAAAACAGTGAACCAGAGTATTTTGCTAAAACTAAGTCACAACACTTGTTGCAGCTGCAATGGATTGGGAAGAATAGAGTTCAGATCATTGTTGAGATGAACTAAAATAGTGAACTACAATAGTGAATTACAATAACAACGAACCACAAATTGTGAACTACAAACAGTGAACCAAAATATTTTGAACTCAATTAAAATAGTGAACCAGGATATTTTGATCTCAATTAAAAACAGTGAACCAGAGTATTTTGCTAGCTACAAAAGTGAACTAACAATAATGAAATACAAATAGAGAACTCACGAAAATGAACTCAAAAAGTGAACTAACAATTGTGAACTACAAACAGTTAACTACAAATAGTGAACTACAAAAGTGATCTTGCAAAAAAGAACTCAAAAAGTAAACTAACAATAGTAAACTTCTAATGGTTAACTACAATAGTGAACTACAATTATAAACTTCTAAAAGTGAACTTTGGTTTGAAATGAGTTAGTATTGTGAAGTAGGTATGAAATAGTGAACCATAATGTTTTGAAATCAATGAAAAACAGTGAACCAGAGTACTTTGCTAACTAATAGTGAATAAGTATATTTAAGGATCAGATTTACCAATAACATTGTATTACCACATTGAAACATTAGACCCAATCATGAAAATGGACAAAAACATGATGTCATTAATTAGGTGTGAAATAGTGAACCAGTGTTTTGAGCTTAATGTAAAACAGTGAACTAAAGTAGATTGCTAGTAAACAGTGAACAAGTAGATTTACGCATCAGAGTTACCTAATAACAGTGAATTAGTACATTGAAACTTGAGACTCGGTCCTGAAAATGGACAATAACATACTCTCATATATGCTTAGGTGTAAAACAATGAACCAGAGTAGTGAACTACGACATCGAATTATAATACTAAGAGTTTGAATACGATCATAATGAACTCTTATAAATAGTGAAGTGCGAAATCTAATAGTGACCATTTCTTACAGCAAAATTGATTACTGAATTCAGTGAGACATTTCTTACGGAAAGAAGACAATTTTCTTCTATGCATAAAATATATAAAAATAAAAAAGCCTTCTCACAAGGATTGGGTAATCTTCTAACTTCACCTTATACAAAACATCATGGGAAATGATACTGACACAACATGATAAATTTTTATTCCTAGTATTGCCTCTTTTTCATGGACTCTGATTCTGATCCAATTATGAACAGAATACTGGAAAAAAAAAATCTCGACCAATTATAAGACAAAACATATTAAAGGTACACTCTAGATCTTACTTGGATCTTGCATCTAATTTGAGTTGAGTCAGAATAACCATTACTCTCTTACTTGGATCAAAATAGTACATTGTGCACGTAAGATGCTCATTTTTAAAGTCAAAAATGGGGATTATGTATATATATATATACATGTTGAAATACATTGTCCAGTACTAGGACACCTCTTGTAAAGGTTTGCCCTTTTTATCAACAATTGTCAAGCTTGAAACTTGTTGCTGCATATTGTGTTCGTCTCCGAAATGCTCCCTTAAGAATTCCACAGCCATAAATATCAACGATGATGCCGGAACATACCACATCACTTTGGCACTACTACCTCTGAACAACCCTTTTATGCCCTCTGTTTCCATATCTTATGAAGCGCATTCGACCAACCAGTGCCTCTATAGGACATTTCACAGTAAACGCAAATCACATTTGTCCCAACCAGTGCATGATTATGGAAAGAAAATGTGAAGGATATCAACTAGCAACAGATGTATGTCACCATGATTTGCTAACATTTTTCCAAAGAACAAAGACAGTACTACCAAGAGATGATACAGTTGAACCATACAAAATGTGCATTACCTATACTATTACGTCGAATAAAGTTTAATGTCAAGAAAACACCAAGTCCTACACTTCAATACTAGACAACAATCACAAATTCAAGCAAACACATGTATTAATGTTGATCGTCACAAAACCTGTTAAGAATTACAGCTTGTTCTATGCTCAATCATTGAAACTTAAACTTAAGATTAACCTTGAACCAGTGTCGAAGTACTCAACTTTTATAGGCCAATTTCAGAACAAATCATGCAGATTAATAAGCATTATATACTTAGAATGAAAGTTAGGCTTGCTAACAATAAACCATCTTGCTTCCTTTAATGGTGCGTAGGAGTAGTCAACTACGAGAAAACCCAAATGTTTAAATATGATGCCAGCAGAAGGTCACTGCTCAAATTTTGAACTTTCATCCACCATGGCAATGGAATCCATGGCATCTTTTACCTGAAACAAGTGGAATCGTAATCAACATAAGAACCTAAAGCATACCGAACAAATTTGTTAAACAAACCAACGCTCCCGGATCTAACTGAGCTTATATTTTCCCCAATTCTCACCGGAGGATTCCGTGACATCACACCGGAGCTTATACCACTGCCATTACTGCAAAAAAACGGATCTTGAAGTGCAAACGATGAATACCTGCTAAATTCCTCCCCAGGTCTGTCATGCCGCAACGTGGATCCAGATTCCTCAACCGAGCTAGAGAATTTCGCCGCCACCGGAGATGATGCAAATAGCCTAGATAGACAACCGGCAGGCGAGTTCTTCGACGGAGAAGAAGCTGCCGCCGCCGCCACCGCCACCGCCACCGCCACCGCCATCGACGAGGATGCAGAAGATGTCCGTCCGGCCGGTCAAATCAAAGTCATAAGTTGCTTGGGAGTTAATTTGGCATAATGCGTTGCCGGGCACAAGCTGCTTGGATGTGTTTGAATTGGAAGGGTAAGACTGTCCGATCAATTTAATATTTGTCTTATTGACTTATGTAATTATATTTGCCCTTAATGGATATTCAAATTGTAATAATGTCCTTATGAGTTCTCCCTTAAAATAATTAATAACTATCAAAATATAACTATAGTTGTTGATGTTACATATAAATATACGATCAATTGTATTTTCTATTTTAAAATTCTTGATGTTAAATGTAAGTGATGGTATCACTTCAATTCCTCGCAACATTTTTAATTAAATCATACAATGAGTGAATATTTTTTTATGAACAACATTCTAAAATTCTGTCTATTCTTATTGTTTTTTAGGGTAAAATTAATATAGGCTGATAGTAAATGATTGATTTTTTTTTTTCAACAAAGGACGAAAGTTTTTCTAAAACCGAACAAAACAATATATAATTTACAACAAATCTAGTTACTGGCTAAACTAACAGACCCATCACATCGCTGGACTACATCCCAGCACAACATTGGACTAGAACTCAGCATGAGGTTGGACTACCCTAACAACACTAAACAAGCCTACAATACAACGTAGTCGAAAATGGTTGTAATATATGCTATTTGATATAACTTTTATACAACGGTTGTATAATAAAAAATTTCGTAGTGATAGTGACACAAAAGAATGGATACAACAAAATGTAATTGTGTTTCTCTGTACACCATTTCACCACAATAATGTTTGAGAAAGGGTTAAAAAAATAAATAGACTAAAGACTTCCAATAATGATTGTCAGTTGTCATTTCCATAAGATAACAACACCAACAGTCAACAAACATAAACATATTCGAATATCCGCAATATTATAGTGACAAAAAAAAAAATCAATACTCGTGTAAAACAAAAAATGGGAAACATTTGTCCTCATAATAACACTCACTGTGAGGACATATTCAAGGCTGCGTTTTTACGGTGTTCTAAAGTTAAAACACTCACTGTTTGCTTATTGTAAACGAATGGTGAAAGTTGTATTAAAAAAACCAGTTGCTATTCTTTTTCTTTTGCTTAAGTGTAGATGTTGACTTCTGGATTTCTCAATCGATTTCTTCTCTATAGATGTGCTTTGCTTTGGTTTGTCTGCTTCTTAAACATGCATCATTCTGCTGTCTTTACTTCTGGTGTTTCTTGCTTAGATGACAAGTGTTTTCCTTAACATGTGTTCCTGATTAGGCGTCAGAACGGCCAGAAATTTCTTTCGTGAGTAGTTCGAGATCAACTCGAGCCAAAACTTGATTCGACTCGGTTAAAATCAGTTTGAATTCGAAATCGACTAGACTCGAAAATTAAACGCTCGATACTCGAAAGCGCGAACGCAATACTCGACTCGACTACTCGCGAGCAAGCTCGAATATATATTGATATAAGCATATATGAATATTTATACACATATACATACATATATATTATTATAAAATGTTTATATATCTTTATATTTGTAATTATTGTAATTATGTTGTCAAATTCTATTGTTTTCGTTGATTTTATATCTTTTGTATCATGTTGTCCTTCAAATACTTTACATTAATAATCTAATTTAGGACTCAATGAATTATTCTTTGCATCTTTAATAAGAAAATTCATATAATAAACATCGCAAAATGACATTTTTTTGCTTTTACCATGTGATATTTAAATTATTTTTGAGTTAAATTTCATAACCTATTAGACTCGATAAACTCGATACAAAACTCGAGCTCGGCTCGAATTTGTAAAACTTCCTTGAATCTCAGCTCGAGCTCGAGTTCGAAATACTCGTACTCGATAATATTTTAAAATACTCGATTCGTTTAGAGCAATACTCGGTTCGAATCGGCTCGTTACACCCCTATTCCTGATTCATATTATTGTTAATGATTTCTCCTAACTGAAAAAAAGGACTCATGTGGTTGGGAAAGTAGAAGTAGCAGTTAATGTGATATGATGTGTCCAAGAATGGTGGATGTTGTTACAGTTAACTAAATATGTATGCTTAGACATTCACTTTAGTTGTAACAATTGTGAGAGATGGCTGCATTCTTTGCTTCAAGTAAATATGCCTCAGGTTAACTGGTTATTTATATCTGCATATAGCAGCTAGCAAGGGTATGGGAGATGGTTAAAAGGGAAAAATCCTCTTCTACACTTCTACTAACTACAGTCTGTCCTTTTTTTCAATGTCTGGACAATAATACTTCTTAATGTGCTTCTTATACAGGGTCGATCTGGAGAAAACATACTTTAAAAACTTTTATTCATGTGTTGCTTTGCATTGCTCCCTATACTATTAGGATCTTCATGGTTTAATCTTTCTTCTATGTGTTTCTTAGTTCACCTAAAACACACCTACGTCTAAATGTACCCTACAACAAACCCATATATGTCTGTGCTTCCTTTTGTCTACTTTAAGAACTTTTAGTCATGTGTTGCTTTGCATTGCTTCTTATAGTGTTTTAGGATCTTAATGGTTTAATCTTTATCCTATGTGTTTGTTATTTCACCTAAAACACACTCACGCCCCTACATATAGCGTACAACCCACCCATGTCTACATGCATGTGCTTTCTGTACAGTATAAGAAAACACTTAGCCCAGATTATTTCCCTACAGTGTCATGCGAACTAAAGGATGTGCAAAGCCTAGGCCTAGGTACTTGGCTAAAAAGAATAATAATGCTGCTCTGAGTGTTGGTGTCCCAACTAAAGCTACTCTAAACGACAGATATATGCCTAATGTCTTCAGATGATGAACAAACTGAAAACGTTGTGTACAAACAAGTACTTACCCAGACCTGATTCATGGGCGTGCTTACTTAAGTTAGGTATTGCATTTAAGTTGCGTAGGTACTGCATTTAAGTTGGATAGATGCGATGTTGCGTACAAAAGAACATCATTTAAATGATGTTCTTTTTTTAGTACTGAGCTTACAACAACGATAAATGATGCACATTAAGTTGCGTACAAAAGAACATCGTTTATTACATACAATGGTTCTGTTGTTTCTATATTCTCCCTTACATTAAAATTATGAAACCTTCTTCTTGAACAAAAAGTTGCAGCATATGCATTATGTTCTTATGCTTACTGTTTAAGGAGAACTTAATGATTTAGGTGTTTGCCTTAGCTTCATGAATTAATGTTCTTATGCTTCGCCATGACTCGCTTACAGAAAAAGCTTCATGTACCTTGAATGCTAAATAATGTTCGTATAATACCTTGAATGCTTCGCCATGCCTCATTTACATACACGCTTCTTGTACCATGACTCACTTACAGAAGAAGCTTCATGTACCTACGAAAATAATAGCCGCTTCTTTATCCCACCTAAAGAAGAAGATATTCTAGATTTGCCGGCTGCAATGGAAGCTTTCAAGAATGTACTTTATTAAATTAATGTTATGCATCTGCTCATTACTCCCAGAGTAATTGCATGTCCCGCTTTCCCTTTTTGTGTAGGCCAAAACATGCTGGATAAAAGACTAAATTCGGTTTAGCGTTTCACGTAATCCTCGTTTGTGTGCAAATTGTCGGATGACCGTGGATGCTGGGGTAGATTGGAACGTTGAATGTTCAGGTTTTTCAGTGCTTTCTCCAATGGAAGTTAGGTAACGTAAAAATAGATGTCATGACAAATGTTTTGTGTAAGTTTAACGGATTACTTTACCCTTAAACAGATTACCCCGGGAGTGTGCCTTACCTTATTTCACCGTCTAACGATAACTCATAGGACAAACCCCGTATTGGAACTGGACTGGATGACTAGGGCGTCAATCTAGTACACGGGTAGGTGTCAGACTACCTTTCAAGCCCAAAACTTCTACGGTCCCGAAACCCCGTTCCCACACGTCACCGCAACATACATTTATAAGCTACGTGTGTGCAACAATGAACAAAGTTGTCAATCTCATTCAAAGCTATTAAAACAATCAAAACAAGTTTCGTGATGCGGATTATCAATTAGGACGTTTATTTACGCACTACACTGCCTCCCGGTTCATCAATCTAACGGCGTTTCACCCGCCTTCACATAGTTCAACCATACGAGGAATCTAGCTACTCATAATCGAATCTAAACAATACAAACGGAAGAAAAACATCACAACAACAATAGAATAACAAAAGAACATACTTACTTTACTCAACTTGAAGAAGGTGCCAAATGTGCTTACAAAAGATCGAATTTTTGTCAAGTGAAAAGTTACGGATCGAAGCTAAAAGTTTGTAGATCAAAGAGGGGATTGAATGAGGATTCTAATGATATATAACACTTAGTCTAACTCTAAAAGACGAAGAAAATCGCCCAAAATCTCCAAAACTATCTAATATTATCGCCACTTCTTTTCTACTCCGGGAGTGAGAAAATGAGCAGCCTTATATAGAAAAGCTTATGTCCGTCCGGATGTCATCAATGTCCGGCCGGACAGTTCTTGATTCTCCAGGTGTCCGGACGGATGCATAGATGTCCGTCCGGATGGCATGCTCTTGTCCGTCCGGATGCTTTCTCTGTCCGTCCGGATGCTGATTCTGTCCGTCCGGACGGGTTCTTCATCAAAGTTTTCCCAAAAAACCAGTGAGTTAGCCGTCCGGACACAACACCTTGTCCGTCCGGACAGCCATTTGTAGCAACAATCTTCACTTTTTCACCTTCAACCTCCGTGTTTCGCCTCGGGCACGTCTAAACTTCATACTTCTCGTCTTTCAGGCTCTCGAGACACCCTAGTCCTGCATCCATATGAAAACAACACGAAAACGCATAACCCCGCAAACTACGGGTGCTCGGTAGAAACGAGTATAAAATGCTAAAATAAGGTCGAGTTTACGGAAAACCGACAAATCACTCGCCGTGCAATAAATCCTCATTTAATACTCAAGATAGTGGTCTAAACTCACCCGAAACATGCCAGAAATGTGATAATCGTGGGCTGAACTGTACAGAAATGTACTGTAAAGTTGGTTCCTATCATACCTGTAATAACAATATCGTCGACATAGACAAGTAAAACAGTAATAATCGATTCCATATGATAAATAATAAAGATGTGTCCGCAGCGGAGTTAAAGAAGCCAAGTGTGAGGATAAAGGACTTCAACTCCTGATACCATGCCCGAGGGGCCTGCTTAAGACCATAAATAGCTTTCTGAAGCTTACAAACATGAGTAAGGTTATCCAAATCCTCGAAGCCTGGAGGCTGAGACATATAGACATCCTCAGTAAGGGACCCCTGCAAGAAGGTATTATTAACATCAAGTTGCCGGAATGACCAACCCAAAGAAACCGCAAGACTGAGAACCAATCGAACAGTGGTGGGCTTGACAACCGGACTGAAGGTCTCAAAGTAATCGACTCCCGGACGTTGCGTGAATCCTTTTGCCACCAACCGAGCTTTATATCGCTCAATGGTGCCATCAGGGTTACGCTTAATGCGATAAATCCATTTGCTGCCAACAACGTTAAGAGACCTGTCATAGGGAACTAAATACCATGTGCCATTACGAACTAATGCATCGAACTCATCCGACATGACCTATCGCCAGTGAGGGATTTTCATTGCCTGTTTGTAAGTAGTGTGCTCAGTATCAGAGAGCTGAGAATCTAAGTGGGCGGAGAGGTTCATGAGGGTGCGAGGCTTAAGATTTATTTCCGGGCACGAGTGACCATAGGGTGTGGAGGAGGGGAGGGTTCGGACGATGGAGGTGGGGAAGGGGAAGGTGATGAGGGGAGGGTGATGTGGGAGGGGAGGATGGAAGAGGAGTAGGGGCAGGGGAAGAGGACGGCAAGGTGGGTGAGTCAGTGGGAGGGGCCGGAGTGGGCTGGGGAGGGGGTGAGACCGAGGCAAGGGAAAGGAAATGGCCGGGAGAGCAAGACGACTCAGATGGAGAGTGAGTGAGAAAACGGAAGATGTCTTCCACAAAGCGTACATCGTGAGAAACATATATACGGTGAGATTGAAGGTCATAACAAAGGTAGGCACTTTGGGTGAGGGAGTAGCCAAGAAAGACACAGGGAACAGAGTTGGATTCGAGTTTGTGTTGCGTGTAAGGTTTAAGCCAAGGATAACATAAACACCCAAAGACGCGAAGTTTAGTGTAGTTGGGAGGGTCAGATAAAAGTTTTTGGTATGGGGAAATCATTTCAATGACAGGGGTAGGCATGCGATTGATTAGGTAAACAGCCGCATTGACTGCATATGACCAATAAGTAAGAGGGATCGAAGTATGTTGAAGCAAGGCAAGAGCAGTTTCAACGATATGAAGGTGGCGTCTTTCCGAGATACCATTGTGTTGCGGGGTATGAGGTGGGGAGGTATAGTGGGTTATGCCATGCGTAGTTAGGAAGGGGCGAAGGGCAATATATTCCAGACCATTATCAGAATAGAGGATTTTTATTTTGGACGAAAAAAAGTTCTCAACATACGACGTGAATTTTTCAAAAACAGCAGAGACCTCAGATTTACGAGTGAGGGGGTAAAGCCATACATAACGTGTAAAATGATCAACAAAAACCACATAGTATTTATAACCATCAACAGAGTAAATGGGAGCAGTCCATACATTAGAGTAGACAATATCTAAGAGGCGGGAAGAACGTAAAGTAGAATAATGAAAAGGAAGCCTATGGCTTTTATTACCCAAACAAGCGTCACATTGAGACAAAGCAGCAGAGGATAATTCAAAAAAATTATTCTTAACTAAGTGTTGAACAATTGAAAAAGCAGGGTGGCCACAACGATGATGCCAGGTGGTGGAAGTGGCTTTATTGACAGAAAAAGCAAAAAGTGGACTGCTGGACCAATAGTAAACTCCATCTTTAGCTTGGCCTTGATGGAGACATTTTCCCGTGAGTGGATCCTTCACAAGAAAGGAATCAGATAACAATTCTACAGCAACATTGTTATCAGAACCAAATTTCGATACGGAAAGTAAATTTTGAGAGAGCGTAGGAACACATAGGACATTGGTTAAACGAAACGAAGACTGAGGGGAGGGGAGGGAGGCACAACCAATATGAGATATAGGAAGAGAACTACCGTCACCGATAACGATTTCATCACCACCTAAGTAAGGATCATGCAAAGAGAGCAGACTAAGATCATTTGTCATATGGTGAGATGCGCCGCTATCGAGCATCCATGGGGAGGGGTTGAATTGAGCCGGATGAGCTTGCAGAGGAGGAGGTCGAGGTGCTTGCGGTCGGGGATCTTGCATTTGTTGGAAGAAGGGGTAGGTTGGGTAGCGCTTGGCGGAGTGTCCGTGAGTGCCACAAAGCTGACATTTACCGAGATAGTGACGTGGTTGGTAAGCGGGCCGAGTCGAGTCATGTGCGTATGGCCTTGGAGAAATAGGGGCAGCCTGAGGGTTGAATGCTAGGCGTGGAGATGGAGCCGGAGGTCGTCCCCAGGCTGCTTACGGAGACGGGAAACGCTGCATTGGCTGAGCTGCAAAAGCACTATATGCCGGAGGTGGTACCGTAGCTTGTGCCCTCATGAAACCTGCCTCAAAATTTAATAATTTCTCATGTAGCTCATCAAGGGTGATGAGAGAGTCCCTAGCCTGTACAGCCCTGGATATGGGCTGCATATTCTGGGCCAATATTGGCCAAAATAATATCAATTAGATCTTCCGGATCAACTTTAGCACCGAGAGAAGCAAGTTCATCGGCCTTCGATTTAACTGCAGTGATATAGGCAGAGATTGAAAGTGGGCCCTTCGTCATTGTGCACAGGTGATACTTCAATTGTTTGACCCTACCCCGGCTCGGTTTAGCATAAACCTCGGCAAGGGCCTGCCAAGCTTCGACGGCGGAGTTCGTGTGGGCAATGATGGACGCCTGATCAAACAAGAGAGAGCCCAGGATGCAATTGAGGATCAATTGATCCTGTCTGTACCATAAATCGTAGTTCGGATTAGGCTTAGTGGCGCCAGCAGCATCAGTAATGGTCTGAGGAGGAGCTGTGGTTGTGCCATCAAGATAACCGAGAAGTTTGTAACCGGAAAGCAAGCTGGTAAATTGGAGTTTCCATGCCAGGTAATTTGCATTGGTTAGTTTCAATGGTGTTTGAGAGGCGGAGTGGAGAGCGATGACCTGCGTGTTGGTGGTGGCGGGCTGAGGAGGTTGGACGACAGAGGTGCCTGAGCTAGCAGAAGCGGCGGCCATTGAGAGTTTAGGGTTTGATGAGGAAGAAGGAGAAAAGTTGTTGGACGATGGAGGTGTTCTGCGAAGGATGGATGGGAGATTTAGAATCTCAGAGCTCTGATACCATGTTAAAATATAATGTGGAAATTATTTTCTATTGAATTGTGTATTTGCTTTACAAGACAGTACATATATATACAACTGTATGGAGTGGTGCCCAAGCTATCTAGAACCTTCTACCGATTTACAATAATTATAAATAATTAATACAAAAAATAATTACAAATCTCCTAATATATGAGTTTTATGCTACTTTTTTCTAGTTCGTAGATATGTATGATCTAAGAAAATGAAGAAGAATGTAGAAAGGTGTTCTATGCTACTTTTTTTCTAGTTCGTAGATATGTATAATCTTTCTTCGTATCTTATATTTTTTATCTATAAGAAGCCAATCGGGTTTGCCCACAATTGGCCACGTCGCCACCTTCTTGGCTTGACACGTGACGTTTTTTTATTTTATTTATTTTATCTTTTTATCAAATATGTACCGTTAGTAGTTTGTGCAGAAAAGGAAGGAAAAAAAAAGGCAAGACCAACGGATTATAAATCACTATTCACACTACATTAAATGTTTTTATTATTTTGAACAACATAACGTCGGTGAAACCGACGTCCGTTTGCAATTCGAGCGTCGCTAAAATTGACGTTGGAATAACAAATCACATTTTATATTCTTCAGACCGTTTGACCGTTGGAACCGACGGCCGTTTGCAATACGAGCATCACCAAAATTGACGTTGGAATACCAAATCACTTTCTATATTCTTCAGACCGTTTGATAAGAAATAGAAATGTTGTATAGAAAATGAGTGAAACACATTTTCAAGTATATTAATGAGTGAAACATTTTCGTGAGCCCTCAGGAAGCCACGTGGCCACCCTCCTTGGCCGACACATGTCATTTTTTAACCTTTGTGTTTTTTTTATCAAACGTGTACCGTTAGTAGTTTGTGCAGAAAAGGAAAAGAAAAAAAAAGGCAAGACCGACGGATTATAAATCACTGTTGACACCACATTAATTTTTTTATTATTTTGAACAGCATAACGTCGGTTGAACCGACGGCCGTTTGCAGTACGAGCGTCACAAAAATTGACGCTTGAATACCAAAACACTTTTTATATTCTTCATACCGTTTGACACGTGTTTTTTTTTCCACCAAATGAATAAACACGAGATCAATGACGTATTCAATAATGATAAGAAATAGAAATGTAGTATAGAAAAATGAGTAAAACACATGGCGGGGTTAAGCTTACCCATTTATTTCACGTTGGAATCTATTCTTTGGTATTATCGTTGGTAACGATTTATATTGGGCTCACCGTGCCTTACACGGCTCACATTCACTAGTATATACAGGTAAACCAAAGCTAAAGCTTAGCCGATAAGAAAGTCGGCCCAAGCTAATCTCCTTTTTTGATATTATCCGAACGCAATACCGATTAATAAATACACGACATATTATACGTGGTTTTATGGTGTGAGAACAACCGTCGATTACACCATATATTTGTGTTGACACTAATCCACTTTGTTGTGCTTGAGTCGAGACTTAGTTTTTTTTTTTTATAGCGGAACCATCAACATTATTCTTAAGATGAACCAAAAGTGCCCCAATCCACAAAGCCTAAATAAGCTAAGCCCATTTAGGCTAAGAGATGAGCCGGTTGATTGACAGATCTCTTGACAAAGGAAAACGAGAGAGATCAAAAAAACTAGCTAAATGCAAGCAATCCTGAACCAGACAACCTAGAGAAGATAGGTCGTCAGCTGCCGACTGAAGACGTTGTATGCACGAAAGGGAGTCGGACTCCAGACATACCGAATGATACCCCCACTCACGGGCCACAAGGAGGCCCCTGTAAATAGCACTAAGCTCCGCAACATCAACCTCAGTAATTCTGCCCAATCCGCCCAAGCAAGCATGCAATAATTGGCCATCCGAATCACGGCCCCTTAAGCACAGGCGTCCACAGAGAGCTCCGCATCCACATATATCTTGACATGGCCTCCAGCAGGCGGTTGCCATGTGGTAGGCCAGGATGTACTAGCCGGCTCACAGAGGGGGAACGTAATAGATCTGCATATTCCCGAGCATCAGACTCCGAAGTCGCAACAAGTTTGTCAATATCTACAGCCTGACCGCCAAACAGCCACGCACACCTCGCCTTCTAGATATACCACAAAGTAGTAACCAGGTTTCCCAGTCGAGCCTCATCACATACGGAGGAAAGGTACTCTAGCAGCGATCGGAAATCCGTGCTCTACCGAAGACCCTCTGCAAGGGCTCTATCCCCCACCCTATCCCACACAGCTCGAGGGAGTGGAACAATGAATGCATAAGATCCTCCAAAACATGCCCACACAATTCGCAAACACCACTACTCATGTCTCGTCTCCTCGGTGACTCCCCAACCGATAATCAGTCGTGCAGACATCTCCATAGAAACTGTGCTATGCGCGGATGAACCGGCAAGGACCAAATCTGGCGTCAGACTCCATCCGTTGGACCCGCTGTCGACGGCCGAGACTGTAGCAACAAGGTATGGTGAAGCTGGGTAGCCAGCCAATAGCCCGACTTCACCGAATAATGCCCACGTGTGTCATAGTGCCAAATGATATCATCCTATTACGGCCCCGCATGCAAAGGGGTGTTAAGTATAGCCTGAGCTTCGTGTGGATAAAAAGAAGTCTGGACCAAGTCCCTGTCCCAAGAACACGTTTTAGGGATAAAAAGTGACTGAACCTTGGCATCCAGATGGAGAGCAGCCGAACCTACCTTAAAGGTGTTGAATAGGTGTACTAAACCCAATCGGGTTGGACTGGATCCGACCGGGTCGGGTCATTTACAATCTATTTAAGTTCATGTAATAACTTTTTTCTAATTAATAAAAGCATTTTTGTTATTATATACTTTGTTTATTTATTACACCAATTTGTGATATTGTGTATATGATAAAGCCTTTAGTATTAAACTGTTATAGAGAAACCATGATAGTGATTATTGTTGGTGAGATCTCTAATAACTTTAATAAATTTGATACTTAAATGTCTCTAGGTTGATGTACTGTTGAATAGGGCTTTGACAGTGCGAACAGACTAGCACGTATTAGATGTCTTCTGTCCCGTCTATCGAAGTGTAGTGACACTTGGACTGTACGTACGTGGACGTGTATTAGAGAATGCGTACGTTAGACTGACCCACTTACACTGTTAAGTGTCACACTATGTGACGGTTGTGTAATTATCCTTAGGACAGGAGTCTGCATGACATCACGGTGTGGATTGTCATGCTTTGACACTATTGAGGTTACCCTTAGCCATGGAGCGATCATGCGGTAGTGATCGGGTGTGATATTGAAGCATGCGAAGTATACATGTAAGGTCGTCTGGGAATCGCGTACCCTAAGAGTATGAGTGAATATCCGAAAGGGCCTTCACATAAGGAATGTCTAGTTCTCGTGAATTTTTGCAAAGTGGGAGTAAATGAGTTATTCCGAGAGAGCCTGATATCCAGATTATGGGATACGATCAAGAAATGATCGTATGGATATTGCTACATCGATAGGATTTTATTTACCCGCTAACCGAGCACATGAAAGGTAGTAGTCGTTGTGTATTGACTCTTCCGATGATTGGGGGTAATAGACGTGTTGCTAGACGCTATCCATGATCGTTAGAGGTGAAAGACATTTTCATAAATTGCACCTTATGTCTACGGCTTCATATTCGGAAGCCTACCGGGTCACACACATATGAATGTCAAGTCGGATTAAAATGCGGTTATAGTTGATGACCAAATAAGGAAAGTTTTATCTCAAAACTATAAAGGTTATAGTGGTAAATTAATATAGATGTATTTATTTATTATGAATAAATTAAATACAAGATATTAATTATATTATATTATTAATTAAAGAATATTCCGGAAGCCAATTAATTGGCATATGGGGCGCATAAGACTTGTGTATAAGATACACTTGGATTGTGCAATTTAATTAATAAGATTACCATAATATTAATAGTGGATATTAATTGATTTTTGGAAAATAGAATTATGGTAATAAGATAAATATATTCAATATAAGATATTGAATATATTTAGTTTTTATTTAATATAAGATATTAAAATAAAATAGATAAATCAATTATGGAGATTCTCCTTCTTTTATTAGGAGAAGGTTTTTCTCTCTCATCAATCTACTAGAAGCTAATCCCAATCAGTTTTGTAAGACCTAGGGGCGCCACCTTCATCTATAAAAGAAAGGGGTTGGCTAGCTCTTTTGAACATTATTATTCCAAGAGCTAATTGTTCTTGAGAAAATAGAGAGCTTCTTAGAGAGAGTGTTATGAGGGAGAGAAAGGTTGACCTAGCAGTCGAATTTTTCTAATAGCAATCCGGGAGGATTCCGGCGAGGCGTTTGTGTGGATAACTGATAGAAGCCGGACGCTTGGACGGCTTACGCGCATATACTTCTACCGGACGGTCAAAGTTTCGATCTTTAAGATTAAGAAAGGTATAATCTTTGTCCTCCTTGTTAAACGAAGTCGATCCTTGGATCGGAAATCAATTTTTATTTTCCGCTGCGCTACTCGTTTGATTTCCTAACAGTGGTATCACAGCCAACTTCGAGCTTAAGCAATAAGCATAATTTATTCGCGTAGTAAATAGATCCAATAGATTAAAGGGGGAAGGGCCTACAAGGACAAAAAAAAACATAAATGGGTCTGCAAGGACATTTTTCTTTTTCAGATGTTATAAAGGACAAAAACAAAATATTTGGACAAAAATACCCCTTGTTACTTTTTACCCTTCTACAAATAGTAACAGTCAAGAAACAAGTAGTAACAGCCCGTAAAATGTCGTAACATCCAATGAAAAGGTAGTAACGGTCTAAAAACAAGTAGTAACAGCCCTTATTTGTTAAAAAATAAGTAGTAACTGCCCGTAAAATGTCGTAACATACAATGAAAAAGTAGTAACAGTCTAAAAACAAGTAGTAACGGTCCGTAAAATGTCGTAACATCCAATGAAAAAGTAGTAACAGTCTAAAAACAAATAGTAACTGCCCCGTAAAATGTAGTAACAGGCGATAAACAAGTATTAACACCCCATAAAATAGATAAAATTACATCAAAAAATGTAGTGCCGTTAAAAAATTAATAGTAACAACCCTAAATCCTAAACTTTTTAAAATAAAATAAAAAATAAAAAAAAACACTACATCCACCTTCTCCGGCGTTCAGCTCCGGCGTACAAATCCGATCGTTCAGCACCGGCGGCACAGCCGTCACCCCTTTTTCTCCTCCCCAAACCCTAATTTCTAAACTCAGCCCTTAAAAAAAAACCAAAACAAAACAAAAAAAACAAAAAAAAAAACAGCCGCCTCCTTCATGTTTTAATTTTCCGGTCACCTTCTCCGGCGCTGTAGTTGTCTTTCTCTTCCCTTCTTCCGCACAGAAATTGCCGCCCACAACCCATCACCGTCCAGTATCACACTCATCACAGCCGTCCTCCCCGCCATAAAAACAACCCACCACCAACACCTACGAGCCTGTCTTCTTGCCGGAATCCGGCCACGTTTAGCCGATGCCTTCGTGTTTTCTCCCGCTTGTTGCGGCAATCCGACGCGCCTTCGAGAAGCAGATCGCCGATTTGCCAAGATTCTCTCGGCTCGTTTTGGATCCAAGTTCTACCGCATTGAATCCAACCAAAAAAAAAAAGAAAAAAAAAGACTAGTCTATTGAAGAAAGCAGTGCATATGTGAAACCTTCACTTAGTTGGCCGGAAAATGTCGTAAATTGGCCGGCAATTGGACTCGTTGTTGTTGCTTCTTGTGGTTGTGAATGGAATGAGGAAGAAAGCTAGGGAAAAAAAAGGGAAATTCAGATTTGCTGCTGTGGCTGTTTTCTAATTAGGTTTAATTAGAAAAAGGGTATTTTGGTAATGTTAAGTATAAGCTTTGTCCTTTCTAAGTATCCATGTACTTGTAGCCTAATAAATGTATTAGTTTGTCCTTTTGGACAAAAACCTATAGATTAAATCATGTTTGATATTGATTACTTAAAGATGCACGAAAAGAGAGGGGAAAAAAAGAGGGGTGGCGGCGGTGCTGGACCGACTAGCGGCGGCGGCGCCACCCGAAAACTCGCCGGCAGCGTCGGCGGCTTGTGCTGTCGGCAGCTGCCGGCCGTCACCTCCCCTTTTCGTTTTTGTTTTGTGTATTCTAATTTCAATATAGTACATGATTATTTTATTGAATTATTAATTGATTAAAAGTTAATTAATTAATTGATTGGATGCTATGAAGACGAAAGTAGTTTAAAATTAATCTTTTTAATAAGATATGATTGTATGGATTAGAAAGTAGATATAGTTCGATTATATGGACCCCGATTGATCATGGACTCGACCACTATGATAGATGTAAATGGTTTATTTTCTGTTGATTTTATTGTTGTCCCAGGCCGTTATGAAGAACGTGACCTAGTTTTATTTTTGCATTATCCTATTCCCGTTAGCTCCCCCGTGTGCGGCGGGTGTAAAATTTAATAGTTAGATTTTATGTAATGATGCATTAAAGACACTGTTATATTTAGTCTTTATTGATAGTGTTTATGTACCCTTCAAGTAATAAGAAATGTTGTTCTTGGTCTTATTCTCCTTCATGTTGACTTTATACACCTTTAACTAATACTTATGTGCTTCTCATGTTATATATATGCTTCTTGTTCTGTGGCTGCTTAGTCTGTAAATGTTGAGATGACATTCTTGGTTCTTATGAGCAGCATTAGAGTTTAGTTTATCAGTCCCCTTTATGAACTTACAGACTTTGTTTTACTTATCCATGGCAATATAGAGTTTGGTATTTGTCTTTGGTTGTCATGTTAATTTTTAAGCATGACCCAAATGGCTGAGGATACAAGCTTATAAGCTTTTGCTGTATGCTTTCATACAAAGAATAGTCTGCATATTAGAACCATTAGTTTCCAGATCCAACAAGACTAATGGCGTAATAATATTCAGAACTGTTCTTGCTTGGCATACTTACTCCCATTTTTTCTTTTTTGCTCAATATCTAGCATGTATGACATTCTCTTTGGGCATTTTGTGCTTCAGACAAGCACATGTTTTGCTTTGTGTATTGTGAAATATTTTGGGGTTATCTCCAAGATGGTTTCTAAATAAATTGGCTGGTTATGTAATTGTTCGTGTCGTTTTGCTTTTGTTTAGATATTGCCATTGAGATCTTTACTGGATTGTTATCATACATGTATCATGTTGAAGGCAAGATAACAATATGTTTGCTCTGTCATAACATTGCATGCATTGTTTCGATGGGCATCCGTGCCTTGCACGCATCCATAACACTAGTTCTTAAATAAAACACGATGGTTTTCAGTAAATTATCATTTGAAAACTTCTAAAATTTCATTTATGTTTCTACTTAAAATATTATTTCATTCTTTATTGTCAAACGCTTCTCTAACTTTATAAACATGTTTTCTTAACATGAAAATTGAATTTATAAACATGTTTTCTTAACACGAAAATTATTTAAAGTTGCATGCGATTTACAGAAAGTTTTGTCTAAACATGTTCGAAATAGCTAGTCTAAAAACATGCACTTTAACGTATACATCACTACATGTTATCGATATGAAACTTTTTGAAAAGTGCAATGTATATAATTCTAAGACCATAGGAAAAACTGCTGTTGATTTGTGACACCCCGTTCCAGACACCGTGTCCTTATCCGGAATTCAACGCCCGACACGTATATAATTTAATTATTAAATAAATTTTTTATGTAAGCCTTACGTAATTATATCAGAGTTAAAGCGGACATGAAACGACATGGAGAAAAACTTAAAATTCAATCCATTCGAAGAAACATAAATGTTGTTCCAACAACATCCAACTGAAAAGAAGGTACGAGTGACTTAAGTATTTATTACAAACAAACTTAATGGATAACTATAAAAGGTAAATAAATATTTCAACTCTCATCTCAAGACAAATAAGTAAAGTAGCAAAGTAAATTCCAAGCATCACCATAAGCACTACTCCTCGTAACAAACGTCATCACCATCATAGTCACCTGCATCACCTTCTCAGGATGGAAATAAACATACAAATAAAGGGGTGAGTACATAAGCACCAATAAAGGGTAGAAGTACCGTGTTTAACATTAGCAACAGAATAAACAAGGTTATCAAACAACAATAACATCATCATTACTTACTAACACGTATGTATAGTAACACTTCCCTCTACTAGTCTAACTAGTATCCGCAACCAAACAAGGGTTGAATTGATACAAGTCGAAGGACACTTTGCGAGGTGAAGACTGCACCACAACACATTCAGCCCCTCATATGGCATAATAGAGCTAGCCCCTAAGTGGAGTCCAACACCCTAAGTCTAACCGACCTTGGGGCATCAACCCTCCCGACTGCGAAAAAGAAATGTGCATCACCAAGGACAAGTGTAATTAATCTTTTAGACTCTCAAATATATTTAAGCGTAGTTAAGATAACCGCCTAGGTTCATTCCGCATAAACGACTCCTAATTATACTACTTATCACATTGCACAGAAGACGTAAGTTACTAAACACAACGTCCCGTAAAATCAAGTGATGTGTTCTGGTGCTCCCGTGCTTATCTCGCAGAGGAGGTCGGCACGGTGCGGAGCCAAGGTCACCAGAACCATACACCTCATTTTACAACATAACAATTTAGGTTTATCACATCATACTTATTCAATGAGAGGAGAAACAACGAATAAGCATTTTTAAAAGAACATAACACAATCATCCTTTATATTTATTACATCACTTTAAAAAACACTACACTTTATCACCCTGTATAGTATTTGGGAACAAAAATACCACCTTTGCCTTACTTTATTATTGTTATTATTATGAAATTATTTATTTATTTATTTTACCCGCAAAGAAGCAAAATAAGAGGTGGTTTTTTTTATCTTTCCCTTCTGGAGACTTTCGGCAATAAGCAGCATAGATTAAGTTTATTTTTATTTTTATTATTATATTATAAAATCTCTACAACTTCCGGAAAAATATATTATTATATGTGTATATAATGCCCATCCTTTCTCGTCGACAGCAGTGAAGACAAGTACTAGTAAAGTATAGCTATTATCAAAAGAAAATATATTAAAAACAACACTAAGGGATCATGATTAATATCTCAGTGGTGAGGGACTTTGATGCGTAGTGCAGCCTTGTTAGAGGTCACTGGTTCGAATCCCGCTTAGGGCGAATTATACCCTAGTCATGGCAGCCCATGATTCTAAGCTACTGAAGGATCCTGATTAACATCTCCACGCATCCTGAGGGACCGGGGGTGTGGAGACCCTCATGGGTAGGATTTACCCTTTTTAAAAGGAAAAAATAAAGAAACAAAAACAACACCAACACAATTAAATACGTTTGAACACCCATTAACCTTATCACAGCGTCCTTGTAGTGTATTTTAGGTCAACTTTTATTTTTTACTTAATCTGAAATACCCTTATAGGCCTAAATTTATACTAGAATTAGGTTTAAAAAAGTATAATCAAATTAGGTTACATTTTTATACATTGCTCATCATTCTAGTATACCCGAAAATAGTTATTATGTCATATTCTTTCACACAATAAAAGACCTTAAATTTATTTTGGCTTAAGGTCCTCGATATCACAGGGACGTCCTTGACCTTATTAGTTTGCAGAACAACCTTGAATCAAAAATCCAAACTTGAATTTGAAACAACTACGGTGATTTCTTCGATTCCTACAGTAAAATAACATCCTATGATTAATTTAAGACATCTATTGAAGTCTAATTGCTTAGAAAAACTCAAGAACCTTAGATTCTAAAAAAGGGCTTTTCGATTTAACTTTTCGTTTAAGGTGATTCTTATTCTGAAACGTTAGCCTCGATGCGGTGATCGTCGTGATATTAATTATCTAACAAACGGAGAAACGAGTCAACCCGTAGGATAAAGAGTCTGCCAAGTCTTTTCTCTTTTCTACTTCTCTGCTTTATGATAAATTTAGTCGGCGGGGAGTTTTAGGGAAATTGATAATCGCATAATGAGGGGGGTTATGGTAGGAGTTTTATATAAATAAGATAAATTCCATTAATACCTTATTATCCAGTTAATTTAATTAATACTTCCTTTATTTTTCTAATCTGTCGCATAAAGAACAGTCACACAGATTAAGAAAGTAATTAATATGTCAATTTTCTTTTATAGGAGATGTAAATAAAAGAGTTTTTAGCATTGGAAATGTATTATTTAATTGGAGATACAAATAATTTATTGGTAAATGAGAAAAAAATAATAAATGATGCATTGGAAATGTAAAATGACAGATAAATAAAAACAGAACAAATTCTGAAATGTGACAAGATAAAAGAAACAGAGGAGTATAAATAGGTAATAAGTTCATTGAATAAAAATAAATAAATTCCAATTACCCTTTTACCCTTGATTAATTTCATGGATATTACATAAATAAATGATTAAATAGTCACTTTCCAGATATCATTTGAGAAACTTTTGCGGAAAAGATGCACCAATGAAATTGAAAACTCTCTTATAGAATTTTTTTTAACGAAACTTCCATATTCATCTCAATACCGTACAATTATGTAAAATTCCACCAGGTCACGCAGAATTACTAAACAATGCGATTTAAGAAAAGCTTTAAAACATGAATTAAAAACTTTGACATAATTAACTTGTAAATTAACGAAAATGTAAGATGTAAGCCATGGATTTCTGCTTTTAAAGACATGCAAAAATACTTTGATGATGACTCAAAAAAAAAAAAAAAAAAAAAAAATACTTTGATGAAACATTTCCTTACCTTGATTTTGAGAAATTGCTATTGTAGAATCCTTTTGTTCTATTAAGTTGTTGAAGGTGCTTGAAGATTGCAGTGTATGACTTTAAAAATTTATGCACTTGATCTTGAATATCGTAGGAATTTATATATTTGTTTTTTGGGAGGAATTTGATGATAAGAAAACCGAATGAAAAGTGAGAAATGGAAAGAGTGTTTCCCTGCTTTGATAACCACCGATGGAAACCGCCGGGAGTTAAAATTGAAAGGATGCAACACTCTTTCTATTACAGATATTGTTCGGAATAGAGGATGAGCACCATCTTATCATTTTGCAGATATAGTAAATCAATTGTTTGGCAAATCGGGTCACACCTATTTATTAAAACAGACGGTGGTGTTTTTTCTTTCTTTCTTTTCACTATGATGTAATATGAAGACGTAAGTTACGAAATCAAACTCGGGTATTACAGATTTAGAAGAAATTGATGTCAATATCAAATTCTCTCACCGTCTCGATTTAAAAACACACTTTTTGCTTGAGCCAATTCCTATCCTATTTCCATACATATATAGGGGTCAAAGTAAATGAAACATCAGTGGTAACATATGGTCCTAATAGCTTCCTTCATACCTTCCATTGATAGAAAACAAATATAAAAATAAAAAGAACTGCAGAAATTAAGATATTGTTTTAACACGAGAGGGAGAGGATCTTGTCGTTAAAACATAAGTTCATGAGCCACCTAAAGCAACCGAAATAATTTCCAGAATTATTCAACTCAAAAAGATGTAAAATAAAACAAAACAACAGCATAATGCCATAATCAACCACAAACATGCTTACCAAGGCCCAAGATCTCTATAGTTTTTCACCATTTCGTAAGGAGCCACACAGTACTCGTAAGTAGAATCCGTTTGCGTCCAGATTTGGTGCCTACAAAAGCCTTTTCCTGCCATGACAATATGAATATCCCCTCCGCTGGGACAATTTCTTATGCATGCTCTGTTTACGGCCTCCCTCAGGAATTTAAGTGCTTCATCCTCATCCATTTTTGGAAGACAACGTGATGGAAATTTTTCAAGGGAGTATTCTTCTAAACTTCGAGTCCCAGAGCCCAAAAAAAACAGTCCCTGTTTTGTTATCTCTTCAATGCCATGATGCCATTTACAAGTTTGAGTTGGCTTCAAAGATATATAGAGCGCCCGAGATCTAGACAAAAATCAAAGTAAAATTATCAAATTGTAACTATTACACACCCCTCAACAAAACAAAAAAACAAAGGAAAAAAGACCGTACCTGTCGATGACATACATTTGAATATGATAGCTCTTGAGTTTTTCAACGACCTTTTCCTCATCTTCATTGGCTAGTTTTGAAGCCAAATGTTGGTTGACAATTCTTAGGGCATGTGCAGCTAACTCTCCTAGAAGTTGAGGTCCCTGGAAAAGATTAAGCTGCGTCTGTACCTTTTCAAAAATATCGCAAGATCCGGAAAATGTTACGAATACACCGCTGAATGGAACACGGAATATCTTCTCATATCGGTTTGATTCAACCCTCAAAGACGGCGAACTGGCTCTTGAGTCCGCGCCAATCGCACTGAAATTCTCTCCTCTCAACAGTACTATTGATGTGTGGGAAAAATTTTCCATGGCTTGGAACCGGTGGTGATGGAATGGAAAAAGAGAAGAAGTTCAGCAAGTGGTTGTGAAATGGTGGTAGTGATCTTATATGATCTAAATTTCATCAGTGATTCCATTTTCATGGAGTTAATTGTCTGCATATTGAGTAATGGTGTTGCTGTACCCTTTCACCACAAAAAAATGTGTCTGTACTATTTCACCACCAAAATAGTATAGAATCAAAATCAGAGATTTTTCTGCAAAGGCAACTTACCCATCCTTCCCGTATTAGACCGACGAAGTTGAGGAATCTTGCTCCGTACCTTCAAGACTACATCCTCATTTGAGACAGAAAGAGTACTACAGTAAATAAGATGACCAGCTTTTATTTTTTTTGGTGGAAGAAGGCTGACGCGTCTACAGCTGTACTCCAGTAAGGGAGCTACTAATCGCCCCCCCTATCCCATCACCCCCCCCCCCCCGTCCCATCATTGTTTTCTTTTTCTTTTTCTTTTTTTTTTTCGTTTTTTTTTTCTTTCTTTCTTTTAACAATTTTTTTTAAACTTTTTTTTAAACTTAATTTGTATTTTATTGTTTTTATTTTATAATTGAAAATTTTGTATAAATTTTGAACATGTATTTTTTTATATTATTATGTTATTGAAATCTAGTAAATAAAATCAATAAAACGAGTGTAGTATTGATAGTTACATTTCTCTATCATTTTTATTCACAACCACTCATTCAGATTTTATTTATCTTCAATTCTTACCACCCATTTCTCTATCATTTTTATTCACAACTACTCATTCAGATTCTTCTTATCTTTAATCCTACCCCTTCTTATCTTCAATTCTACCCATTCTTATCTTCTTATCATCAATTCTAACCACACATTTAGATTTTCTCATTATCATATCATCTTCAATTTCTCTATATATTTGACTCATTTCACTTACTAAAAAAATCATCATAATTTCTCCAACTCTTTCATACATACTCATTCAACAAATACTCAATTGATTTTCGTAATTCATAACATGGATTCCTACAATTCATCATTCTTTGGTAGTTCGTCATTTGGAAATGATTTTACAAATGATGTTCCTAGTGGGGATAGTTGCCAGTTGGAAACGAGTCATCGTTCTTTGGTAGTTCGTCGTTTAGAAATGATTTTACAAATGATGTTCCTAGTGGGGATAATTGGCCAGTTGGAAACAATTTTACGAATGATATTCCTAATGGGGAGTGCATCCCCAACATTGAGCGTGATTACACAGCCGAATTTACAACTGATCAGGTTAGTTATCGTTGTTGTTATTTCCACATTCGTTACTTATTTTCATTTTAGATAGTATAATATTGTTCTTATACTTCGATTTTTCTATAGATATTTGAAAGTAGAGATGACACGCTATCTAGATTGGGCTCGGAGAGTTGGTAATGAAAAAGGTTTTGTGATTGTCATAGATAAATCGTGCGGTAAAAATGGAAATAAAATGCGAGAGATGCACTCTTATTTGTGGAAAAGGAGGATTGTATAAACCGCCACGCGAAGGCATACAATGAGTAGGGACACTGGAACGTATAAACGTGGTTGCCCATTTAAGCTTCGAGGTGTAGACAACCACCACACGGTGTGAAGTGGGGTTTGAAGGTTGTTGATGGTTTTCATAACCACGAGGCATTTGAAAGCTTAGAGGATTTGAGTATCCTTCAAGGTTGACCGCAACCCAGAAACAATTAGTGCGTGACATGTCCAATAGCACTGCTCCTCGAGAAATTCTTACTGTGATGAAATAACAAGACCCATCAATTACTACATGGTTTTGATGATTAATTTATGCGTTTATCTATTATTTATATGTAAATAATTTTCAGAGAAACATAAAATAACTTTGACGGATTCAACATATATGACTCAAGTGTATGAACTTAAAAAAGATATATATCATATACTTGTAAAAGAATGAAGGATAACCGATAAAAAAAGATAAATGACAAAAATAATATTAACAAAAAGAATTATATTGGATCCGGTAAAATTATTTTTAATACAACATTTCATATTCAATATTGGACTCATTTGATAGATTAAATTGAATAGATTTCAAAAACATATAATTTATTAAAAAATAATTTATCAAAAAAAAGTTACAAGAAAAAAAAAAAAATGCAAGCAAAAAAATTAAAACAAAGAAGATTGATAAAAAAATAAAAATAATTGGGGATGGTGATGGGATTGGGGGGGGGGGGGGCGATTAGTAGCTCCCCTAATCACCCCCGTCACATCATTGTTTTCTTTTTCTTTTTTTTTTTCGTTTTTTTTTCTTTCTTTCTTTTACTAGATTTCAATAACATAATAATATAAAAAAATACATGTTCAAAATTTATACAAAATTTTCAATTATAAAATAAAAACAACAAAATACAAATTAAGTTTAAAAAAAAGGTTTAAAAAAAATTGTTAAAAGAAAGAAAAAAAAAAACGAAAAAAAAAAGAAAAAGAAAAAGAAAACAATGATGAGACGGGGGGTGATGGGATAGGGGGGGTGATTAGTAGTCCTCCTCCAGTAAACAACTACAGCAGTATTTTGGGGGTGGGGTTGGGTGTGGGGGTTGTGGTGGTAAGACGCGTCTATAGCCTGTAGTAAATAACGAGAAAAAAATAAATTTAGGTCACTGTAACATATATTTTTTTTAAGTTGCCCGTGGAAATTTCCTCCACCCTGTGAAAATTTTCTCCTCATCCGGTTGAATTTTCCTCCAGTATATGGAAATTCCCATGGGCTGGGGGGAATTTCCACGGGGCAAGAGAAAAATTTCTACGGGCAACTTTAAAAAAAAATGTCAGGTCTAATCCGATCTGAAATGAAATAAATGGTGTTACAGTGACCTAAATATAACTAAAGCCCCCAATTTATATTTTCTCGTAAATAACACTTTTTAAAACGAAGAGAAATGGTATGTAAACTACACATTTTTATAGTATTCACTATTTTCATTGATTAAAATGATGAATTATTTATTATAATGGATCCTAAGAAAATAAATGATATTTATTGTATTATGTAAGATGTTGTGGTAAATTGAGTAGTTGATGTATCACTGCTCTAAAATGAACGTCAAAAAGGGGAAGTTAGGTTGCGTTTGTTTTGGGTTGGAGGTTTTTTGGGAGTTTTTTAAATAAAGTGATTGAAGAAATGATTAGAAAATTGATAGGGTAAAATAAAGTAGAATAATGATTGGTGTAGATTATGAAATGATCGGTGAAATAAAGTAGAATAATGAATAAAATAATGGTAAAAAAGGTAATAAAGTTGATAAAGTGAAATGATGAGAGATGATTTAATATTTTTTTATTTGTAGTTGAAGATTTAATTGGTGATGTGATGTAAAAAAAACTCCGGCCAAAACAAATGGAACCTTATTGTGTGTGAGGGAATTTGAAATTAAGTGACGGGTGAAACAATCAGGACCACACAATTTAAATACAGAATAAAATTATGTGATCTGGGGGATGCGACAAGGTGTCTCCGCACCGTATGGAGAGACCACACAATAACTTCCCGTCAAAAGGGAGAAGTTATTATGTGGTGAGGGATTTTGAGGTGAAGTGACGGGTGAAACGATTAGAACCAAACAGTTTAAATACAGAATAAAACTGTGTGGTCATGGGGCCGACACACGGTGTCTCCGCACCGTGTGGAGACACCACACAATAACTTCCCGTCAAAAGGGTATACTATTATTTAGGTGAAGTTATTGTGTGGTGTAGTCAGAACCACACAGTTTTAATCCAGTTTGAAAACTGGTGGCTGCGATAGCGCCACCAAAACTATCCGCACGTAGGTACGGTGTATGCAATAATCTCCCTTTATTTAGCAGAAGACAGACCAGTTTTTTTTTTTCGGCGGACGGTATGAACACAGCAATTTAATTATTGCCAGAGCAATTTCTAATTGTTTTAAAGGAATGACACAAATACCCTTTTTATTAATATTATATTTTAATCCTTCACGTACCATCTTTTTGCTTGTCACTCCTCTCTCCCACTTCCGGTCAGGCCCCGGAAAAGGATCCCCGCCGGTCGGGGATCGAGGTCCGTCAGGCCCCTCCCCCACCTCCGACCTCATTTATCATGAATTCTCTCTGCATAATTTTTTCTACATTTTTAATGTAGTTTCATTCTCCTCTGCAAATGTTCGTGAATCGTGTGGGTCTCAATTGAGAAAATTTAAATAAAAAAAAAAAACGTTCAGAACTCTAAATTAAAAAAACAATAATCATGAAACCTGCTTTAATAAAAGCGTTGAGTAGGTAAAATAACACAAGTCAATGAATAGCTAAAATTTCGAAAAAAAAGAAAAAGAAAATCACCTGGAGAATTAAAATACAGTAGTGGAATAACAACTAAATCCTTAAATTATAGATCTACAAAAAACAAAATCATCTCTAAAATAAGAATATATGCCTTGCTCCAATTTCTGAACAGAAAATACTCCTTTGTCTAAGAACTAACGGGTCTCTATACTACAAACCAATCATACTATTTAATGCTTGTGAGAATATAAAATGAACAAACAGGGAATGACTTTTTTTGCCTGTATTATTTTGTTTTTGTGAATGGGGAGGGATTTTTTTTTAACAAGAAAATAGCATTTCATTTTCATCCAAATCGTGAAAAGAGATATGAATGAGGCCGAATTTGTGATAATGTGCTGAAGGGAGGTGAGAAGGTACCGGACGGAGGAGAGGGTATGTGGTTCATCTTGTTTAATAAAGTATGTACTGCACCAATTTTATTAGCTTGTAAGGGTATAAAAGGAAATAACCACAAAATGTTAAAAAGAAGCTCTGGCAATAATTAAATTGCTGTGTTCATACCGTCCGCCTTTTTTTTCTGGAAGACAGACTTTTTTTTAATGAAAGGAGAAGACATACATTTAATGAAAAGATCATCTACGGCTTTAAATAAAAAATAAAAAACAAAAAACAAAAAAGTAGATGGGTACGCGTTTTCGCACAATTATTTTCTTCAAAACCCACGTCTCTTCTCAGAAAAAAAAAAAAAAAACCACGTATTTTTCAAAAAAAAAATCAACGTGCTACTAACGGGAGAAAAATTATGATGCATCGATAATTTGACGGGTTATATCAAATGGATGGATGACATACATCCACGTTCACATAATAGATGTGTGTAGGTGTGAGGTGGATGTATTTCATTCATCCATTTGGTATAACTCTCCAATAACTGTTGCGCAATAACTCTTCTCTTACTTTCGCTCCAAATAATAAGTCATGCTATATTTTTGATTTGTCCTACAATATAAATCATTCGATAATACCAATAACACATTGATTGTTCCTTTCTCTGTCTTACCCCTAATTTATTATGAATCCAACAACTTTTCATTATTCAACAACTATTGCATTAATGACAGTTAAAGGATATTTTAGACATTAACTTTCAAATTAGTGACGTCCAACCACTTCCTTAATCTGTGTAAAAACTCCTAATATGACTTAGACCGGAGTTAGTACTTTTCTTCATGTTATAGTACTCTGTACATTCCGTCCGTTCCATAATAACTGAGACAGTTGTCAAAATATTTTGTTTCATTTTATATAAGGCACTACAATTTACAATACAACATTTATTGTGGGTGAAAAGACATTCACTAAATAAATGCATCGTCATGACAATATCATTTCTCTATCTTAAAAATTCATTAACGACATGTTACGGTACATATATTTTGGAATTATTAAGCCCAAAAAGTTGATTTCGTTACCATCTGAAGTAAGTTTTACTGACTTTTGATATACCCGACCCGCAAACGGTCCTACGGATCCTACAAGTGGCCCGTACTAGGGCCCCACATTTAGTCAACCAAGACAGGTCTCAGTCCACATATGCTTGGCGGACCAGGCTGCATGATAGTCTGCCCGGACTACCCGCAGACTCAACATTAGGATGGGGGCCGAGTCTGGTCTCCCTCAGCCCGTACCCGAACAATAGGCGAACAGGGTTCATACATGACATTAGCGAGGACAAGATCAACATGCAATCAGGAGGTTACTGCGACCAGCGGGCATACCTGCTCGATGCCAGTTAACTTAGCTCCTTTGATTGTACTTAGTTATGTCACTTCATTGTTAATGTCTTGTCATCATTAGTCTAATCATCATTAGTAATCTGCTTATATATGGGCACCATGTATATCATAAAGAGGTCCGAGTGTTAATAATATAGACTAATCCTTACTAACTGACCCATTAATTTTTTAAAATATTGATCGTTGACCCGTAATCATACTTAAATTTGTAAATTAATGTTTATAATTTTAATATATGATGTAACGCTATCGATCTCGGCCCGTGTCCAATAATTCTTGCGACCACCCTGTTTATATAGTTCTAAGCATGTTTATTTTAATAATTTTATAGAAAATCCGAGGGGCATGCCTGCCCCGTGTATGTCCGCTATGGTAATACTTTGATATCATATAAAAAGTTTTTTTTTGAAGTACACATAATAAAAATGTTGAAAAGAACATATTATAAGTTAAGTTGATGTTAATGGCGAAAATGTTGAATAAATAGTTTGTTTTATGAAATATTATCTCATTTATGATGTTTTTTAAGCTCTTTGAAATTTCTAAAAAAAACCCTATAATAGGTACAACATTTCTTTTCGCCCAACTTTTTAACATTTCATTCATGAAGATGGAAAAGAAGTATAATAAACGAATCAATCCATCTTTATAAAGTCCATAAAACCACAACATATAATCTCGTCTTATTAAAACATCTTATAGATCACCAAAACTCTATAATAAAAATACACTAAGATAAGAAAGAAAAAAATACTAATAGTCGAATTCGCAATCAAAATCCTCTTATCTAAGAAATCTCAAAATCTAAGCTCTCATAACAAAAAAAAATGACGAGAAAAGAAGCAATTGCGGCTATCGTCCCTTTCTAGATTACGAGAAAAGAAGCAAATAATTACATATTACCTTTTTCTGGCCCCATCTTCTTCTTTTATTGTTCTTTAAATAAGCAAAGTTCATTACGGATTTCCAGTCTATCAGACTGTGCAATTCAATTTATAAGCTCTATAGAAACTTTAGACCCAAACCCATATAATAGGAGATGCCTCATTCAAAACCTAGGTTGTGAGTAAGGAAAGTCCATCTCTTAATACAGTGGGTGATACAATAGCAAGTATCCAATGCGGGACAACTTTAACAAGCTCATTTCACGCATGTTGGTCAATAGATTAAAGAAGGTCATGTAATTTCACCAAAATCAGTTTGCTTTTGCTTAAGGGCGGGCTAATCACCGATAATGTACGTGATTGCAACGATTGAGGCTTTTTACTCCATGTAGGCTTGGTAAGAGAGGCCTGTAAATGGAGGGATAGGATCCTCTCAAGTGTAACAAAAAAAAAGTGATCTCTCAAGTAATTCATTCTTATGCTGCCAAGTGTCCAAAAAAATCAATGGATCATCTCAGGTGTTGTTTTATTGTCTCAATTAATAAGTTCAATTATAACATTGTATTTGAGATCTTTCAACATTGGTTTTGTTTTTTTTCCCTTGGATAAAATTGTTTTATTTTCTTTCTATTTCCTTTTTTTCATCTTGGATAAAATTGTTGTTTTTTAAATTTACTCTAAAAATTATGGTATGAATAAAAAATTCCTTTTTTTATACAAAACACTTATTTGCATGTTTCTTATGCATCAGGAAAGGTAATTGCTTATGCATCTAGGCAGTTAAAGGTGCATGAGAAGAATTACCCTACTCACGGCTTGGAGTTGGCAGCAGTGGTGTTTGCTCTGAAGCTTTGGAGATACTATTTGTATTGTGTCAAGGCAAGGATCTTCACGGATCATAAGAGTCTTAAGTTATTCTTTACTCAGGAGAATCTGAACATGAGACAAAGAAGATGGTTGGAGTTCGTGAAAGATTACGACTTGGACATTCAATACCATCCGGGTAAAGCGAATGTTGTAGCTGATGCACTTAGCCGGAGAGCGGTTAATGCTATCACTACCTTGCAAGAAGTTGTGGATCAGTTGGATGGGATGCAAATTCAAGTGTTTGAAAGGAATGGTGAAGCTCAGAATTTTGCGCCATTGATGGCAAGGTCAGATTTGCTAGATGAGATTCGGGCTAAGCAAGATAAGGACCCTGTGTTGTTTGATTTGAAGCGAGTAGCTCGAGAGAAGCCTACGGTGGGCTATCAGTTGGACAAGAGTGGTCATTTTTGGTACGGAGACCGTTTGTGTGTGCCCGATGTGGATGGCCTAAGGGAGAAGGTTATGGATGAAGCTCATAAGATTGCTTTTGCGGTACATCCGGGAGCCACTAAGATGTATAGAGATCTCAAGGAAAGATATTGGTGGCCTGGTATGAAGTTAGGGATCGCAGAGTTTGTGGCAAGATGTGATACATGCCAGAGAGTGAAAGCAGAACACAAAAGGCCAGGAGGTTTGTTGAAACCCTTAGAGGTACCGGAATGGAAAATGAGAGAATATCACGATGGATTTCATCACCGGTTTGCCTAAAACGAAGGGCGGTCATGACATGATCTGGGTGATTGTGGATAGACTTACAAAATCAGCCCATTTCTTGCCATGTAAAGTGGACATGCCTATAAGAAAGTTCGCCACTATGTATATAGACAATATAGTGAAGCTTCATGGTGTGCCTTTATCTATTGTATCCGACAGGGATAGTAGATTTATCAGTCGCTTCTGGAAGGGTTTACAGAAAGCTTTTGGGACGAAGACTGATTTAAGTACAGCGTGTCATCCACAGACGGATTGACAGTCAGAGAGAACAATTCAGACTCTCAAGGATATGCTTAGAGCTTGTGTTTTGGATGCCAGAGGATCATGGATAGATTACCTCAATTTGGCTGAGTTTGCTTACAACAATAGTTATCTTGCTAGTTTGGGAATGCCACCTTCTGAGGCCTTGTACGGTAGGAAGTGTAGAACTCCACTTTACTGGGATGAAGTGGGAGAGAAACACATCACAGGGCCGGAGATGGTTCAGCAAGCCAAGGAGAAGATCAAGGTGATAAGGAAGAATCTGAAAGCAGCTCAAGATCATCAAAAAATTTGGGCCGATGTTAGAAGAAGACCGCTAGAGTTTGAGGTCGGGGATAGAGTTTACCTTCGAGCGTCTCCGATGAAGGGTGTCAAGAGGTTCGGACAGAAAGGAAACCTAAGTACAAGGTATGCAGGACCTTTTGATGTCGTCGAAAGAGTTGGGAAGTTGGCTTATAGACTTCAGTTACCAGAATCGATGTCTAGAGTCCACAATGTTTTCCATGTATCGATGCTTAGGAAGTGTCTATCTAAAGTGGATGTGGAATCTGAGATTGATCCGGAAGTTTTACAAGATAATCTTTCCTACCTGGAGAAGCCGATAAAGATTCTGGATAGAAAGGAAAAGATGATAAAGAGGCGAGTGATCCCGTTAGTGTTAGTGCAATGGAGCAATCATGCACCGACGGAAGCCACTTGGGAAGTGGAAGTGGACATGTTCAACGAGTTCCCAGAGTTCCTTCATCTACCAGGTACGATCTAGTTTCGAGGACGAAACTCCTCTTAAGGGGGGAGGAATGTAATATCCCGATTTTTCTAAAAGGGCATCCTTGTCTTTTCACTAAAAATCTGAATATTTGGTTTTGTTTTTAATGGATTAAAAGAAAAAGGGAAAGGGAAAGGGCATCCTTGTAATATCCCGTACCAATGGAGCAATCCCAGTTGCAGATTTCTGGGGAAAAACCCAGGCAAACGAGCGTTTGCACAAGGGCAAACGGGCGTTTGCGATCGTGGCAGCTCAACCGAGCGTTTGGGTATTTTGGACGGGCGTTTGAGGGTTTGACACTTGAACAGGATGTGGCTGATTTTCACGAACGGGCGTTTGGGGTTCAATGAACGTTCGTTCAGGGCAAACGGGCGTTTATAGGGTGTCAAACGGGCGTTTGACCTGTTTATTTCGTTTTTACTGTTTTATCGTGTCAGCTTGGTTTCAGGCTTCATAATTATGTCTTTATTGCTTAACCTTATGTGACAAAGCCTTGAATTAGCTTTTGATGCATTTAGTTCCGGCACCATATGGATTCCCTAAAAAGATGAAGTGTGGGACCGTCGAAAGCTTTGGATTTGCCTTGTGCTTCGATAAGCTAGGGTTTATCGATGTCTGTGTATGTGCTAGGTTCTGTTAGAGTCTAGTGGTATTAAGAAGAGGGAGTAGATTGATAGGTGAGCCTTTTATGTGAATCAACTTAGGTGGCTAGTTAAACATCTAATCAAACGTATGTGTTAGATTAATAATCTTAAACATCATGCAATGCTTGGTAAGGCATAGTACAATATCGTGATGTGTTCTCTGACTAGACAAAGTAGACTGTACCCACGCCGTTCAATCGATTGGCTAGATAAAGCGTCTGGTGCACTCTGCCGGTCATCACATTATCGGGACTCAGATATTCCCGGGGCTACTAGAGCGTGTCTCTAAGTAGGTTGCACCCAGTTGTCCTAGTACATCCTATTACTAGGCGTAGTGCCTTTATTATTAATGATGTAACAAACTTGAGCTAAGCTAGATACCTTATGCTATGAACATAATATGATAGTTAGCTAGGGTTAATAACGGAATGAATTAATAAAAGACGGCGTTGCTTTTATTTCTTTATGAGACCGACGTTATACGATCTTCTACGCGTTACTAAGTACTTATGTACTTACCCCGTTACTTTATGTTTGTCTTTCCCTCTCCCGAAAGAAGATGAACAGGTTGCTAATGTTGATGAGTTCTTTGACGAAGACGTGTGAGATGGAGCTCTTGAAGACTTAGTTCTTTTAGTTTTGATTCTTTCAATAATGTTGTTGATTCAAGTTCAAACAATGTTGTCTTTCTTTTGGATTAGTTTGGTTTGGGTTCTTTTGGAATTTGAATGTTGGAGGGTTTAGTTTTCTTTATTAGATTTAGTTTTTCGCAGCATTGAAAACCGTGTGTTCGGTCTTTTGTTTTCCCGAGTCGTTTTATCTTCCGCGTCGTTTTAGTTCTGATGTATGACGTAAGGCTTACATATATTATTGAATTTATTTGATAATATTTGTGCCGAGCGCTCTGTCCGGATAAGGACTCGGTGTCCGAGAACAGGGCCGTTACAGTTGCTTTTCTTCAAAAGTGACATCATAGGTAGATATACAAAAGTAAGCACAAAAGTGTGCTTATACAATACTAGCCAATGCAACAGCCTAAACAAAAAAAGAGATCCTTAAAGAATCATTACGCGTGAGTGCCTGAGCGAAAGCTTTAACAAAATCAGATTGTATGTGGAAAGCAAGTCACGCAGGCGACTGCCGACTGGTGCTGTCAATCTTACAGTCCGGTTTAATGCTAGTGGTGAAAGAATCGATAATGTTCAAAGCCCTTGCCTTCCTTGTCCACCTCCTTAAAATGTTGTGTTCAGGTAACTCAAGCAAATTTAATATGTCCCTGAGAGCTTTAAGTGCATTAGAACAACTTAGCCTCCCGTAATTGTCTTTCATAATCGTTCCACAATGAACTCAACAGAATCACCATCACCGAAAATAGATTGATCCTTTTATAATGCTATCTAATGACCTGAAGTACTCCACTTGAAACTCTTCAAAAATTGTCTTCATGTAAGTTGTTGATGAAGCTATCAAAATTCTCACAGGACCATTAACGTGTTGAGATTTCTGAGACAGGCAAAATTCTGCTTCCAACTCTTTGTACCTTATGTCTCTGAAAATCCAATCAAAATGATGGAGAAATTGTGCCAGATCATAGTCGCTCTTCAATCTTCATATACATTTTTAGCTTTGAATTAAACGACTCACTTAAGAGAGTGCTACAGATTCGTGCTGTCCATTGATCCCTAATGCACACAAATGCCCATTTCTTTCGACAATTTTAAGCCAATTATTATCGTGAAGCTTGTAGTCATCCAACATCATATGCCATTTGCTCTTCTGCAAATTCCATGTTTATCTTGGGCTTTTCGTCATCGTTTACCTGCAACAAAGTTTGATTACAAAGAAAATACGATCAAGGACATTGTTGCAATACCCGACCCTTTTCTAAAAAAAAAAAGTCTTTTTCTTATTCTTCCTTTTAATCTAAAATAATGGTTGTCTTTCACTGTTTGATTCTTCCTTAACTCCACACTAGCATGAATACAAGATGATGACATCATTAAGGAGTCACTTGATGAAAAATAATTAGACACTCATCGAGTTAGTACATAGAATAGATGACATCATTAAGGAGTCACTTGATGAAAAATAATTAGACACTCATCAGGTAGTAATAGAACATTGAATGCATTAAACGAAACAGGAGCGCTCGTGAAAAGCCTCGTGTTCGGCTCGTTAGTGTTCGTGATTGTTTGTTCGTTTAGCTTAACGAGCCGAGCTCGAACATGATTGTAGGCTCGTTTGCTTAACGAACGAACACGAGCTTGGTTCGCGAACGTTCGATTATGTTCGCGAACATGCTTATATAATGTTCGCGAACATGCTTATATAAATATGTCTAACGAGCCAAAGTCGAACATGTTCGATCCAAAATCGAGCCAAAAGACAAAAAATATGTCTAACGAGCCGAGCTCGAACAATTTATCTTTTAAACGAGCCGAGCTCGAACAGAATTTTTTGTTCGTTTAACAAACGAATGAGCTCGAACGAGCTCGAACGAGCTCATGAGCTAAACGAGCTCGAGTTCGAACCACCAATACTCGGCTCGGCTTCGCTCGCTAACAGCTGTTACAGGGGCAGTGAAAAAATAATTAAGAACAAAAGCATTTCTTATTTGGTCTCTGACATCTCATTTCCAAATTTCTTGCCCTCTCCTCCTCACTTTTCATTTCAGAATTCTTTTTTCTATTTTTTCTTTTCCTTCTAATTGCCAGACTTCAACAAGTTGCGGGGAAAGGGGAAAAGTTGTGGGCACCTTGAATTAGCTCAAATTTTTTTCCCAATATTCCATCTTGGCAAAGAAATTTTACATGTTTTCTGTCCATTTTGCTTCTGAAAAAATCCTCTTTTAAAATCGGGAAAAAAAACAAAGGCTTTTGAAACAACCTAATAACAACTAAACCCTAAATTCATATATAACCCCAAGATTAACAAGAAAATGTTAGATTAACAACTAACCCTTAAATTAACATTGTTACAAAAAGCATGATAATCACTTAACAAGGCTTACCTCTTCCATGACTGATTTCGTTTTTCAGTTGGCGAGGGACGAAGAGCGGGTAGGTTGAAAAACTTCTGAAAGATGGTGAAAAATTAAAGAAAAGGCATGTAAGAAAATAATGAATAGGGAAAAGATAAAAACGCGTCTGAATTCTTTGTAGGTAAAAAAAAACCGCTGAGTTGATCCACAATTTTTTTTTTTTTGGACACTTGGCAGCATAAGAATAAATTACTTGAGAGATCACTTTTTTTATTACACTTGAGAGGATCCTCTCCCCATGTTGAACGCCTTTGATAGATTTGAATGAGGATTTTTGAGATCGGTCATGGAAGCAATAAACCTCCCACAATCGATTATCTTAGTTATTATGGCATGTAACTCAACTTCTTTGTATAATTCTCATTGATGGACATCCATCACCACCAGTGCAACCTAGAAGTGGATGGACAGATATACCCTCTATCTCATTTTCTTTTCATTTTATGTGCCGAGGGATTCTCATCGATGATCATATATATGTGCATCATCCTCTCTTAATTTTGTGGAGTGACATTTGGGAGGCAAAATCCTTGCGAGCTAACATATTTATCCTTTACAGACGACATCTTGATTTTTACGGAAGCCACTGCTTAATCGTGTGATACTATTAATTTGATTCTTGATGATTATGAAAAACTTTCAAGACAAACAATCATTAGAGAATTCTGACGGTCTTTTGTGTAAATCACCGTTAGAGGCCGGACGCTTAGACGTCTCGTGCTCAAACTATCAACTGGAAGATAAAACGACGATCTTTTAGATCAATTTGATAATGACATTTATCTTTCTATTTTGTATTTGAGTAAAGAGACACATCGGTTGTCTTGCCACAACGAGTGACACAACGGTGATCTCAACCGTTGATCGTGTTAGATTTATATCAATATTAATTTAACTCATTCTGATCAATGGTGATCAACCGTTGTGTCTCTATCATTACTCTTTGTATTTACTTGTTCGTGAGAGTCAGAGCTTGAGATAAGAAAATCAATTTTTTGAATTTTCACTATGCAAACTGTTTGATTTCCTTAAGGAAAATGATTTTGGCACCGCAAATGTCCACCAAGATTGGGTACCGAAGTCAAAATGTGCGGCTGCTGTTTTGTTTTGTTTTTTTTGTTTTTGTTTTTTTTTTTTTTTATTTTTTATTTTGAGATCAAAGTGTATGCTTTACCATCAATTAGAGTAAAAAAAAAAAAAAAATTGTATGCTTTACCAGCAGGGTCGGTGCCTTTTTCTGTGCCAAAATCCGGTGCCCGCATCACTCTTGTTTCCTTAAAGTATCATGTCATGCTACGTGGAAAGAATTGAGAGATAAGACCGGAGCCACCACTACAAAAAAAATAAAAATAAATAAATAAATAAAAAAAAAAAAATAATAATAATTATTTGGAGCCGGGTAGGCCATGTGTTCATGATATGATAATAAACATTTCATTCTGCCATAAGTTATTGTCACGACCCATATTTTTTACAAAATAGTTTTCAAAAAAAGAAAAAATTTAAAAGAAAAAAAAAGAGAAAAGAAAAGTAATTTGCCACATCTGGAAATTCTACCCATCAATGCAATTCCTACCAAGCATTTAACTCCTATCCATCAACGTACACCCCTTTAGCTTCTAGGAAAAAGAAAAAAAAAATGTATTAATTAAATATATAGTATATCCCTTTATATGCCTAGACTATTTTTTTTCTAACTCCCTTATTCTTTTCCTCAGAGCAAACCTCTCCACCCCTCTTGAAAAAATTTGTCTGCCGTAGATGTTCTTGAAGCAAGCAAGTTTGATCAAAGGTAAACATCAATATCTCTCTTTTTCCTTATGCAATTCCTAGCGAACTTATTAGTTTTAAGGATGATGCTAATAGAAACCCTACCACCTTTGTAGGAAATATCAATTTCAATAGCTTGTGTTGGAGCTAGCCAATCAATAAGTTAAAGTTAAATAATTTAATATCAATTATGTTTGATTTCGAATTTTTATATTGCTTTAGTAAAACTTTACATGTTTTGTTGAAAATTTGATTTCTTAAATTTTGTTTATACTAGGCAAAAATTTTAAAGATAATGATTGGTTTTGTTTGAATTATAATTATTTTATTTCATACGAATTATTTATAAAAAAATAAATAAATGGTTTGTTTTGTAACTTAAATATGATATAGAACTCACGAATTGCAACACTATTGTTTTTGGTTAAAATTTTTATCTCCAGAACATGATTTTAAACATTTTTTTTGTTCTAAATATTTTTATGATTTGGAGAGATGTATATTTTTGCCTCATTTTAGGTTTTTGCTTTTAAATATTAACGAAGGATTCAGGAAAAAAATATTGCTTGATTTCGGCCATCCATCAGGGTTTTGATTTAACCTATAAAAAAAAAAAATCAAACTGAACTGTGAAATATTGTATACTAGTAGGAAACCTTGTGCAATGCACGGACAGACGAATACTTGAAAATCAATAGGATAGGAAATTGTCAACATGTGAACAAAAGTGTTACGTTGAAAGTTGAAATGTAAGATGAAATAATATTTGTATTCTACTTTATGGTTATGATTGTTTTTAATCGAGAGCAATAAATATTGTATTGTAGTAACAAAAAAAAGCCGGCCTCAGCACAAATTAGCAGTTCACCCAAAAGGATTATAAATTATTACATGAAGTAAGACGATATAAAAAAATAATTCATGCGTGCATAACCTAATCAGAAAAAATCTCGTGACAACTCATAGTGTAATCTTAATTAACAGTAAGCAGATTTCCATTCTTCTTTGCTTGTTGGGTTCAGTGTGGAAAAGATTTAACTCAACTCATATTTCTTATGAAGAAAGAAAGAAAACAATTTACATGCAATAAAAATTCAAGAAACATTGTTGATAGAAAATGAGATTAAATTTGCCTTATAGTATATTACTAAATAAAGCTGGAAAGAGCATGCCTCCCATCCTTTTGTTTTGTCTCCCTTAAAAAAAGAACCTCTCATCCTTTTGTCTCCCCTAAGACAGTCCGATGTGTTCTACGTTCATATAGCCACAAACTCAACATTTAGCCAAACCCTCAAAACACGCTGGGCCCTTCAGTTCAAAGCATACCAAATCAAACCATCAACTCGGCGCCAATGTACAACCATCATCCAATAGAATTTGACCTGTCTTGCATGACTAAACGGTGACCATCCATCAATTTTTCGTTTTGATACATATTCTTAAACGAAAAATCCATAAGGATTAACTATAAAAGGCAAAGGTAGTGAAGTGAAATTAGATTTCAATGATCCATGAAAAGCAAGTGTGTGCTTTCTAAAGACCATCAAAGTGAAAAAATAGATGATATATACATATAAAACCAAGCAGTAAGAAATGATGTCACGGAGATAAGGGTATCTGCACGTATGCAACATAAGGATGCATGGCGCCAACAGAGTCAACTACGGCCCGGCCCGGCCTTCTCACTGAAGCAATGGCCTTTAGTTTTCTTTGAAAAGAACAAAAGCCCATCCATTTGGCCGGATATCATTGTTTGCCGTTGCCGTATAAAACAAAGAAAACAATACAAAGAATTATATATATAACAAAAACATTAAGGCAGCCGTAGCTTTGTTGTAATTAAAGGTGGATGGGGAGGGGGGGGGGGGGGGGGGGGGGTTAATTAAAGCTGTAAAGCTGATGACTACTAAGCAGCAATATGCAGGTACATCGAATACTTACCGTCTATGATACTTTTCGTCTACTTTTACTATTTGGCCGGGTCAAATTCCATAAGCTACAGCCATTAAAAAGTGGAACATTGAAGAACTACTACTCAGAAATTTCAGCTACGTTAAACTCCTTGTTGCTCACTACTGCATCTATGTTAGAGATTGAGAAAACATGCTTTTGATCATGAAATCTGAAGTGTTTGTAAAAATTAAATAACATCTGCAGCAATAACAACAACACTAAACAAAATAATAAGGAAAGAGGGAGAAGTCACAACATTGAACTTATTTTGGTGTTGATCAATAAATTAAACAGGGAAGAGAAAGCCTGCCACATGTCTCAGGCCTCAGGGTCTTCACACAATCCTTTGTTACATCCCTCCATGGCTCCATGTCTTGCAGATTAATGAACGAAGGACAACTTCTTACATAGCAAACCTTTATAGACAGAATCAAAGCCACATTCATGAAAATGATCCTGTTAGTAGCAAGATCAATCATTGGAAATGAATGAAAAACAATGAAATACATGTAACATTATAAGAGGAAAATACATCTTACGGACCGGAAGATAGGTTTGCGGACTACCTCCACTTACTCCATTATATCCACCCTTTACTCCACCATATCCCTATACTAGTAGGAAACTCGTGCGATGCACAGAGAACGTTATATTTAAAAAGTAAACATCAAGGAAAATAATATCTTATGAAAAAATGTCGTGTTTAAATAAACTAACATATAAAAAAATAACCCGGAATTGTTCAAAAGGGGTAAGGAAATATACAATGTAGCAGAAAACACGGAATAATGTAAAAATATGAAAGCGACTATTAAACTTCATAATAAGGAAGAGTTCGAATTTGTTTTACAGTAGAGTGGATTCTCACGTCTCCATTGTCCTTATAGGGAGTGGATTCTTCGAATTTGTTTTAACCACCGAACTTCAATTAAGACATAGTGGATAGAAGATCTATACTTTTCAATTTATTGTGGAATACAAAGATAGAAACCCTAGCCAAACACACACACAATAATAAATGTAGGTAGATCATACCTTTCCAAACACGGTTTATATCTATTTATCGCAATCGATTCACAATAGTAAATTGACTTCAATCCGTTGTCAAGAGCAATACCATTTCATGTCTTTCTGCCACCAACGTTCTCAACATCACTTTACCATCTGCATTCTCTTATTATTCTTCTTTTCACCTATTCCCACGCTTCGATACTCATCTTGCTTCCCTTATCTTCCTCTCCATCTCTTCCCCGCAACTTATCATTCATCTAAAACCGGAAGCTGAACGAAAAAAAATTGTGTTGATGACTTAACATTAATAAAAAATAAAATGCCAAACTGAATGTCGAAAACATCCACAGAAAACAAAACCATATATAAGATCTTAGAGAAGTTCATATTTACCTAAATAGTAGAAAGTCTACAACGCAAAAAGTTGATATCATCACAACATTCAAAGACGGAACAATCATCAAAGGAATAAAAAAGTACAAAAAGCTGAAAATAAATTTCAGTCCTACAAATAATTTGTGATTTTTTTTTACACAAACCAAAGTGGTAGAAAGAATTGTATACGTAATTCAAAAGCAAGTAACAAATCATGACGCAACATAAGAAAAGAGCATAAAATCTACTATAATTAAAATGAAGAAGATCAAAAAATGACAAAGTAATCTCCTCGGACCAATAAATTTTGCACCATGAAAACTAAAACTAAAAGAATAAAGCAACGTTAAACTGTGAAACATGGAGTAACTCAGTGGATCTATAAATTTTCCAGGTTTTATATAGTCTCAGTCAGCATGAAGAGTTTCAAGAATGCTTCTAATAGTCACAAAGCATACATCCATCTAACCACCCAAATCATACTTATGACAGTAAAAGGGAACTTGCGTAATATGATTTGTCAATAAATAGGATAAGAAGTATTAATTTAGCAAGAAAAAGAAAACAGATGAATTGTATATCTTTTTTATGTATAGAATTGTCTTTCTGATTAGGCGATTGCAACAGACATACATGCAGTGCATGCAAAATGTATGCCAAAAGGTTCATCTGCAGAAAGAAAAGATGCATGATAAAGGATTAGGCATATGGAAATGCAAATATATAGGAAGAAAAAAAATGAATCATTTATATTTGCTGCAAGAATCAACAACACATTACTAACTTCCCAAAGAATAGGTTTATATGGTTTGTTAGGAGCAAAATAATCACAGTAAAAACCGTTGCACGTATTAATATGTCAACAAAAATGATTAAGAATGGATTAATTGTCCACATAAACGTGGAATGAAAAAAAGAAAAAGAAAAAGCAGAAGTTTGAACTGAAGAAAGATTTTGGAAAAGTGAGAAGTAATGAATATAAGCATGCTGATAATCATGATTACTATGTCAAGAAAGATGATTAGAGAATAATAATTGATAAATAAAAGTGCTAACCACGGGATTGGGTGCATCATCTTCCTTGCACATAACCCATGGGACACCGGTGTTTAATTCAACAGGCATTTTAGGAGGCCAAGTCATATATGCATGCCCTGCTTTAACATATGATCTGCTTTCTTCTTGTCCATACTCATTCTCAATCTGTAGTTTCAATACACACCAAAAAAAGGTATTGAAGGTGAAGACATTGTAGATGTTAGGCTTATGGAATACGGAAAATGAACAAATTTAGCAAGAAAAAACTTGCGAAAGAATGATTGGGCCTCCTTGAGATTGAAACAACCTTTCCTTCTTCATCATTTGGACAATTTTTTGAGTAAAACCTTGCATTGCCATCTGCCAAAACATTTAACAAAAAATTAATAAGAGTATTTATTTTGTTTAAAGCCAATTCAGACAGATACCTTAAAAGGTTGATTGTTAGTCCGGAACTCTATATTTGGAACATACTTCAACCAAACAGGAAATCCCCTGGAATGAAGTGAATATATGAATAATAATAAAAATTGTGTTTATCAATAATAGCTGAATTGAAGTACATTGAAAGACAATAAAACTTTTAGTACCCAAAGTTCCACTCTGCACAAACATAAGGTCCAATACGTAGATGAACATAGAGCCCTGCTTGCTGAACCAACTTGATAAATCGAACTAAATCGTTTCTTCCCTCGAAATCATACTGAAATTCAAGAATTTAAGCTTATTCAATAGAATGTAAGCTGTATAACATTGAAAATTTTCAACTACAGAGTGAAGGAAACAAAGTTTTAAAAAAAAAGGAAAAAAAAAGAGGAGGAATTGTTAAATTACATGTCCAGGAGAAGGTTCATGAAGATTCCAAAAGACATAAGTATCAATACAATCCAAGCCTCCATCTTTTGCTTTCTGTATTTTCTTTTCCCACATCTGCATTCATCATTTTTTCTATTCATCATTCACAACACAAACCTTCAAAAAATGGGTACCCAAAAAAATAAAATAAAAATATGAAACCCAATCTCATGAACATGAACCTGCGTACCATATGATATAAACCCCACCACAGAAGAGAACCGGCTGAATGTAGACCAAAATTTGAATAAAAAGAATGAAGAATAGTGACGATACAGGGTTTCACCCCTCCACGTGTCGTCTAACGGTTGGTCCCCGCAATACGAATAAGTATCAAAGCACGCATGTCGATTCCCAGACTCGGGGCTACGACGATCGACTTTTAAGCAGTGTAGGACGAGGCTCCCCGCTCGACCCCCGCAAGTCGGATAAGTCGGCGTAGAGGACATAGTCTGCACCAGCTACGAAGGCCCATTATCAGCGTGATAACTTGGGCAAGAGGCAAGGCCCATGAAGGTTAAATATGACAATAGCTTAAACCGACCTAATATTAGGGTTAGGGCTTGCATTATCATTATAAATGCCACGTTTCAGGAACTACGTAAGACTTGATTCCTGGACAAATACAGGATACGTAGGCAATCTAAGACAAGCTCTTAGACTCAGCCTCAAATCTTCAAATCTACAAAACGTTCTTAAGGCATTAGAGTTTTGAGTATTCATCATTAGATTCATTCAGGCCCGGATTAATTAGGTGACATAATTTGTCATCGTCAAATAGTTACCACTTTGAGAATGCGAACTTCTTGGCGCAAATTTGGCTTAAAATCCCATAGCCTTAGAGCCGACTTATCATCATCCTTTCCATCTGACCCCTCCTGCAACAACACCAAAATGTATAAGAATAACAACAATAATCGATGGTTAAAAAATAGCATTTCACATAAAAAATCCAAAACAACCTTCTCCAAATAAATTTGATAATGCGACTGAGAAGGTAAGAACCGGGTAAATTGGAGAACTGTACAAAATCATGACTAAAAATCAAGAAAATGTGGTGTCACTAAAAACACCTGCTCCATCGAACGACGAAATACACCGATAAAAATGATGAATAGATGTTACCTTCCTTTGGGAAAAAAAACTCATCTTGCAGTCAGTGTGACTCGATTGCAAATTTGATGAGGACTCAAATTGTGGAAGTTATTTGGGGTTAGAAAGTTGAGAAGACTGTAATGGATTCGAAAAGGTGAAGAATTGGACTTTCATACACAAAAACCTCCCCACAATATCAATACTCAAACTTTATTCAGATTAATAACCCCCGCAGGTAAATAAATTGAAAAAAGAAGAAGAAAAGAAACGAAATGGGAAGTATTACCTTGGCTTTCTTGCTTATCATCTGTGAATTGCGGGGGAATGGAAATGGGGCAGGAGCTTAATCAGCAACAACGTGGGAAGTTAAACTATGGGAGTGGGAAGTTTTTCTATGAAAAGCAGATCGTGGGGCACAAAGGTAAGGGGACGCTTTCGGCAGTTGCGGGTACAGGGGTGGAAAACGGGTTTGGAGCGGATCAATTGCCCAAATGCGGGTCAATTGACAGTTAATTTCAATTTGGGTTAATTAAAACTGTAAAGCTGATGACTACTAAGCAGCAATATGCAGGTACATCGAATACTTACCGTCTATGATACTTTTCGTCTACTTTTACTATTTGGCCGGGTCAAATTCCATAAGCTACAGCCATTAAAAAGTGGAACATTGAAGAACTACTACTCAGAAATTTTAGCTACGTTAAACTCCTTGTTGCTCACTACTGCATCTCTGTAGAGATTGAGAGAACATGCTTTTGCTCATGAAATCTGAAGTGTTTGTAAAAATTAAATAACATCTGCAGCAATAACAACAACTAAACAAAATAATAAAGGAAAGAGGGAGAAGTCACAACATTGAACTTATTTTGGTGTTGATCAATAAATTAAATAGGGAAGAGAAGCCTGCCACATGTCTCAGGCCTCAGGGTCTTCACACAATCCTTTGTTACATCCCTCCATGGCTCCATGTCTTGCAGATTAATGAACGAAGGACAACTCCTTACTTAAAAAACCTCTATAGACAGAATCAAAGCCACATTCATGAAAATGATCATGTTAGTAGCAAGATCAGTCATTGGAAATGAATGAAAAACAATGAAATGCATGTAACATACATCTTACGTACCGGAAGCTAGGTTTGCGGACTACCTCCACTTACTCCATCATATCCACCCTTTACTCCACCATATCCCTATATTGTACAACACTTGAACCTTCAAGGCATCCACCGTAGAATCGTCCATCAGCGATGGCTGCAGTGCTACTACGTGATTGAACATTAGAAGAACACATGTAGAACTTAGCTTGGGAAAAAAAAACCATGGTTCTCTATAATTGATCGATGGTGTTGTAGCTTTCTAAAAAAGATAAAAATAAATCAACAATCTGGTTGGGAAAAAAAAAGAGTGTCTGAAAAGGAAAAGCTCATGTTGATTATTGCACCAAGATAATCGGATACTTCAAGTCGGGGACGGACCCAAGCCAAGGCGCCCACCCGAATTTTATTTTCGGTACATCAAAAACCTTATATAACTCAGTCCAATACAGTTAGTTGTCTTAATCCAGCCCACCCGATCATACAAATATAGTTATTAGCCCACCCGTGCCCGAATTCCTGGTTCCGTCCCTGCTTGAAGTAACATTTGCGTAGTACAATGCATAGTCAAATTCATGAATAAGTGCAATATTCAACAATCTTTACAGAATTCAACAAATAATGAACGATAATTCCTAAACAAACACACCACAACTATCTTATAAAGCAAAGTTCTTTGTATGGCAAAAATACTAATTATGTGAACATACAATGAAATTATGGCTTACATTGCATCACTTACATGTATACAGAGCCTATTATCCCAGTGCAGCATCAACATTATGTTATCAATGTGAAGATCTCGGGTTAGCAAAATGAAATAAAATAAAACAACAAAGTCAAAGAATAACATTAAATATGCAGAGTAAATGGTTTTGAGATGTACCTCACAACATAAGGACACGCTCGTCGTCATTGTGCTCTGAAAAAATATTGTTCAAAAGTCCACCAAAATAATTTATTCGAACGAAAAAAATATTACAACAGAATACCGCTTAGCAAGAAAAAAAAGGAAAAAAATACAAAGAATGGATTGGAGCAACTGATATGAAATTGAAAGCTAGACACACCAAAAGAAAACTCTAAAGAATGAAATAGAGCAACTGATATGAAATTGAAAGACCCCATACTTAATTGAAAGACATACCGAAAAACAAACAATAATGAAGGCCAGGGAAGCTAAAGTTAATCTAGAAAGAGTTTCAAAAATTAGAAGAAATAAAAATGCACCGATCATTCTGGTCACTGTATCCTTCAAAATGGCACCAAATTCACCTGCAACAACATTTTCGAATGCGATGAATGAATCCTTCAGGCCATCAAAAGGGAATGAGCAATACTCGGCATAAGTTGATCAAAAATAAATAAAGTAAGTGTAAGAATATTATGCGACCCCTAAAGTGCCTTTCAGACGCAAGTGCAACTATCGACACAAAAGTTACCAAGGACCATTGTGCATCAACTTATCTATATATATATACATATACATATATATATATATACATATATTGTGCATCACCTCAAAATGAAATATATGGGGCTCATCGTTAGAGTCTAACGGTATAGCACCATTTTTCTCAATGTGATCCTGCAATGAGGAAGGAAGAAAAAGGATAAGCATGATTTTAACATATAAAAATGTCCATAATTCTTAGCAGCATGGACAACACATGTATAATGATGACCTGATTAACAGAGACATTACAGGTATAATGAGAGCTATAATGTTTTCTAAGATGATCAGAGAATGATAAAGAATTAGCTAGTCTAATGAATCGCAAATATCTTCTACTAAAACTTTATCATTTAGCCGCAAAAATATCTGCAGCCAAATTGAAAATCTAGGCATACCATCACTAAAAAGAAAAAGGATAAGCAAGATTGTGAACTAATTTTACACCATATACTCTTTCCACCTGAAATGCATCTCCTTGATCCATTTCCAATGCACAGAAATGATATAAAATTATGAATATTAACACTATAGAACTAAATTAAGAAATAGATTGCATAGTATAGAATTCTTAGTAAGTAAATGTCTCAAAGTTTGTAGAAATACTTTCTGTTGTTCTTCAACCAACAAATTTTGCCTTGAGATGGGCCTTCTGAAAAAAAATATCCCTTATTGTGGCATTCCAGTTTTACTATTTTTCATTTCCAGTAAAAATGAAGAAGTGCATTGGGCACATAGTAAAAGAATCCTTAAGTCTTGAGTAAATTCCATTTAAAGACGGAAAAAAAGTTACAAAATGACAAAAAAATAAGATTTTTTTTTTGCAGCAGTATTATATATGTATCCACTAAACGGTACAAAATGTAGAAACAAAAGAATTGAAAATTTTCAAAAGGACAAAGTGAAATCATGACTTTCTACATACTATCAAACTTTCTTTTTTTTTTTTGAAAGTTACTATCAAACTTTCTAACTCAAGCTCACATCTAGTATTCCATAGAAGTCCTTCATATTATTTCCAAACTGAAATTAAGCATCAAATTTTCAGAGTAAATTCATTTTCCATAATCAGATTTTCTGGCTGCTTTTTAACATGAAACCTAAATTTACCCCAAAAAAAATATTTACCCAAATTTATGCACCATCGCCCCAAACACACCCGTAGATAAACGTCCACTACGATTAAAAGGTTTCGCTAGCTCAGTTGGAGTAAGCAGCAGTTCTGAATTTGATTCCACCGTTGACGAACCTCTTCGATGTTGTATATCAAACATGATGTGGGTGGTTACTCTATCAAATTTGTTGAAGTGGGTGGTTGTGGTTTCAATTTTTTTTTCTTGGCGTGGGGTTTTCAGGTAAGTTTTTTTTTCCCCTGACGTGGGGTTTTGAGGTAAGTAAAACTGATGGAAACGTGGGATGTAGTTTGTAAGCACCAAGTATGCAAGGATGCTACAACCTAAATTCTATTGATATGCAAGCAACATAAAAAAGAAAGACTTCAATAATTTGTATGTAGAATGTACAATGTCATAATAATAGAAGCTATCTTAACATCCATCCAATCTATAAAAAGAATTCCTAAACAAAACTTAAAAGAAACAATTTGCAACACCATCTAGATTGAAATTATGGCTTTAACAACTGCATACTCTTTCCACACTATCAACGATATGTGTCAGAGAAATAGAGGGGGTCAATCCAACAAATCCAATCATAATTTGTTCTCTAATTATACAATGATAGTCATGGGATAATCAAACATCAATTATCATAACCCAAATTAGTATGAAAGAATATGATAGAAACACAAATTTTAAATAATCCATAAGTCTCTAATGTAAAGTATACGTTTGCTCCAAGATGATATCGCCATCGTCAAATCTTTACCTCTAAAGTAGACATAGGACCCAGTGTGATGAAACACTCATCATCTCATCAATTCGGTCTCACTTACCCCCACATTTTCATCAAGACATTGATTTTCCGCATCAATATTTTCATACTCACAAAGGAGTAAATATCGTGAAACACCTTGAAAGAATAAAGATAAATATACAAACAAACTAATATGGTTTATATGGGATATCTAATGAACCAGCAACAGATCAAAAATCTATCTTTCAAATCCATGTAACAGGAAATTCCTCTTTTGATATCTTGTTGATGAATCATCTTTATGACTATAATGAACCATTTCTTAAATTCCCTTTCTGCTTTAGATAGTATGAAATGGTTGAACACTTAGCAAATTCAAATGTTTACGGGATTTTAATTTATTGGTTACATTAAATGTTTAATGACCATAAATAAAAAATTATAAATATGACAAAAGGCGACTCTAGCTTTGAAGACCGTCATGTAATATTTCTTGACACCAAGCCTAAAACGAAAGTAGGATCCCAGGCTTCAGAACCTACATTCTTCATCATACACATGTCTATAATCAAATAGAAAAATTCATTATTCCCAAATAAAAGCGACACTCGTAAACAAACAAACCAAAATAAAGGTGAAAACTTCAATCATTCAAAGCCTCACAATTCATAACAGAAATTTCAAATTTGTAATCAAAGTATTCTAGCAATTTTCCCCTCTCCCGGCCAAACACCCTAAGAATTTCAAGGTCCCAAGTCCCAACTAATATGTAACCTAATCAAAGTTGAATAGAACTTCACACATCATTACTCTTTAACACCAACAAAACAAAATCTTTCCACTTGTTTCTCATTATCAGGCATTTCTTAGTTACTCGTCTAAAAGCTAAAGGGTGTATACAAATGATCATTTGAAATAGTTGTTTAAATAGCATAAAAGATCACAATATTAGAATGTATGAATTTTGGATAATGTTAGAAGCAGAACTTCACGCTTGTTTATTGAATAAGTACATGAAGGATATAACCTTTTTTTTTTAAAACTCTTTTTAATTTTATTTTGCAGCTTCAGTATATTTTAATTGCATAGCCATCGACCACATACAATTAAAAATCAATCTATCCCAATATTTTACACCTGAAAGGACAAAGGTTGATTATTTACCTTCAACTTTTAATGAAAAAAATGAATAAAGAAAACCCCAAATAATCAAAAGGTTCTTAGTATGTCATTCATCTTCAATGCGGTTCATTACCTTCTCCCTTCTAGAGTCTCGGTGGTCGAAGTACCGTCATTTCTCCAAAGATTTGATACAAAACTCGTAAAGAAGAGTTTCATCATCGGGCAGCAAAAGTCCGATGTAATGCCTATCAGACGAAGGAGTACCTCGTACCTGTTAAACTCATTGATTAAAAATCAATCAGCCATTGACTCATTTGTGCATCAGCATAACATAACTCAGAGAAAAAAATGTAGATATGATGTTGGAAATAGAAAATGAAACGTTCACTTCCGGCGTTCTTAAACAGAGGACCTTCCAATTAATAAAACGGCCGGCCGATTTACCTGAATTAGAGTCGAAGTGGGTTCATCAAAGGGGTGTTGAAAAGTTAAATTATTTGAGAACCTAACCTTTAGCTTCACGCGTCTTTCAAGCATCTTCATCACAATGAATAGAGGCATTCGTCTGAGTCCTGCGCTAGAGCAAATTCAATGATCGACAATTTCAGAAATGAGGAAAAATCTACAGAAAAAATATCAAATGCATAGCATACATGAAAAAAAATCAAATGCTCTAAAAAAAAATATCAAATACATAGCACACGGAAAAAAAATTCAAATGCTCTTTAGGTTGGACAAATGTTTATCTTCATTAGGAAATCTGATTTGAATCCTTGAAATAAGGATGCTTAGTTGTTTACGTGTAATTTGAATCTCCTAGTAGATAATGGAAGTGTGGGTATGGTTTGGATTTTGTTGCAACAAACCATGATTGTATTGTTGATGGTTTTCCGGAAAAGGGTTGAGGGTCGTGCGTGAGTAATTGATAAGCCGGATCATTTTTCAGGTTTGGATCAAAATTCCAGGTAATCGGTTAAATCTCTTCCTTTATATATTATATACTAGTAAGGAACCCGTGCGATGCACGGAGAACGTTATATTTAAAAATTAAACATCGAAGGAAAATAATATGTTATAAAAAATGTCGTGTTTAAACAAACTAATATATAAAAAAATTTATTTTATCCATAAAAATCATAGAATAAATTTAATTGTGCAAAAATGAGAAAAAAAAAGTCTAATCCCTAAACCCATCAACGCCTGCTTGAATCAAGTTCTGCGCCTGGAACTTAGTAACTACATTACATCCAATTCTGGGTATGTTCTCCTACCCCCTTTTGTTCTTCTGTGGCCCATTCCAACTAAATGCAACACTTGACTCGGAAATACGGCAACCGAATATGGATTCATCATATACGTTTCGCAATCATTTCTATTTTTGAACAACTAACTGGGAAAAAAAAACTTAAACGTCACACCAAAAAAACCAAACAAATGAAACAGAAAGATTAAGTTATTCACCTTAACTTAAAATTTTAAACTGAAATGTCTTGCATCTCGAAAATATAATATAAGATATATATATAGAAAAAATTACCTGAAGTTCTCGATCCTCCACAACGCTGCCACCATTGATCAAGTTCATTGTCACTCTCAGGAGGTACCTGCAATGCACCCAGCACAGGCAGATGTAAATTGTAGTATAAACAAAAGAGTGCTCCGTTAGGTTGAATTGTATCTACTGGTTTGTTTTTTCATGTCCAAATGTACTTGGTTGAAGTTTGGGAGATGCAAGAGGTCTAGGAACATACGTACCTCAGATTAACATTCACTCCACCTCAGATTAACATTCACTCCGTGGCACGTTTCATGTGGCAATTCAACATAACAGAACAGAAATCGGTAAAGATTTAAACCGATCTATATCACCTGGACTGACCAACTCCCAATCTGAAAAATAATGAAAGTAGCAAGCAAAAGCTATTAAGAAAGAATCATTAGTTGTAGTTTGGCAGAGTATCTTTTGTACAACATATATTTTTCTAAAAAAATGACCCATTATTATCTTACTGTGATGTGTTTTCACTTTGATACTTAGTTTGTATCCAAAGCATTTCAATAAACAGAGCCTTCTACCATAAAATACCTAAATGGATATCATAATGACCATGAGAGATGAAACGATAGTCCCTGGTGCGGTCAGAGAGCATTTCTGCAAATAAGTACATAATCAAAATTGTAGGGAGCAAAGAGAAAAGTGCAAGACATAGACATGAAAAAATATAAAGGGCAATCCACTCATGACAAAGCTTTTTCAATAGAATGCCAATCAAATAGCTAGCCCAATGAAAACTTGTATTACCAGTACTGTGAAGAAAAATACATGGTTATCTAACTGTACTATAGTAGTTCAAATTTGGTTACCACTTTAACCCTCCACTCCAAAAGGAGGAAGAGCATCTTCACAATATCCAACTGCTCTTTGGACTAAAAGCTCCTTTGTGACTAAAAGCTCCTTTGCAGCAGTATCTTTGAACAAAGAATCTCATCAATGGCTACGAAACCAATTTGTAAGTAGGCATGCATATGTAATACTACGCAGATGGTTCTAACAAAAATGAAACACAAATCAAAATTCAACAACAAAAATAGCAAATACAAAAGGCAACCGATTAATCTGATTCAACGGTCATACCAAATACATGAGGCAACCGATTCCCGATTCATCTGTTCTCCAAAGGAGCAAAGAAGATTCAAAGACCTCTATGGTGAAAACAGCACCAGAAATCGCACCAATGGCGGCACCTCTAAGAAAACCGCTATCGGTTTCCTGGCCAATGAAGGCTACAGTCATTGGTCCTAAGAAAGTACCAAGTACCAACTGCAGGAGCAAGATCAATTCTTTAATGAGATTTGAAAATTTCCAGCATTCTTAAAAACAGTTTTCCTTCACAATGAGATATTAAATAAAAAATAATGTACCTTTAGAATGACACGGAGAAAATAGGTTGGATGGACTTGGGAAGTCTTTGCTTTAATCTATCCTCTGCCTGTGTAGCTTCCGTAGATATCATCTTGATTGGATTCGGTAGCATTATCAATCATTTGAAAAGAAAATATAAAAGCTAAAACAGAAAAGTAATTCGAAATTTCGAAACAATGAAAAATGGTTGCCAGAAACCTTACCATGGACAGAACATTCACTCCGTGGCACGTTTCATGTGGCAATTCAACATAACAGAACAGAAATCGGTAAAGATTTAAACCGATCTATATCACCTGGACTGACCAACTCCCAATCTGAAAAATAAGGAAAGTAGCAAGCAAAAGCTATTTCTAATTTATAGTGTTTAAATCGTATTGTCGCAAAAAGCATAAAGTGTAATATTTCTAATTTATGGTGACAAATTACTCAATTCGACTTTTGATTTAATGAATGACCATCGGCAGGATAAAACACAATGAAATTTCTAATTCTTGGTAAATTATCTTTGTGGGAGAAAGTCCATTTTCTGGTTAGCCGACAAAATCTATACCATAATAATTACACCAAAACCAATGTTATATTTCAGGAAAACTACACAAACTTACTACTACACAATAAACAAATAAAATAAGCGAAAAACACTTCACAAACCAACAAATTGTTCTGCCCGCTATCCAAAGATAGGCCCTTCATATGATCGCCAAAAGTCGTAGTCCCATCTAAATTGTTCTCTTAGAAGCAAGTATATTTCCCTCTCAAAGTGCTTTCAAGGTGGTGGTGGAATGGAAACAACAACCCCTCCTATACCTGACTATAATCTTGATTTGTTTCATCACTGAGCTGCCGTATCAGTGGACGGTTCATCATTTCCGCGTCTGCAGATCCTAGCAATCCCAAGGCCGATCATTTTGGAGGAAGTCATCTTCAAATCAAATGCACTATTTTCCTTTACCAATCCGGCCAACAATAGTTATGCAGATTTTTTATGCTTGAATCTTCAGGTCGTTAAAACATAGACTTCATGCATAAATGTTTTGTACTGGAACAACATCATTTGTTTTATCAACCTAGTCACCCTAAAATGTTGGCTAATTGATTTTGCCCACCCAAAAAGAAAAAAAAAGCTTCACAATGCGTAGGCCTTTACAGCTAAAAAACTACATGTAGAGATATAAACCGAAGAAATACCGTCAAGATAGCTGCTCAGCTCATCTTCCTCTTCCATGTCGTCATGATTTGACACGGATGTCAACATCCCTTCTACATGTGCATCATGCCTTCTGAGAACTGTTCAACATCCTCATTCAACTCGACGGCTTGGGAAACTACATTTTCATCCCAAAAGATAATAAATACCAAATTAATCAGGTATATGATCTCAACATTTTGGAAATGTACCATTATCGACTCAAATAAGGTAAAAGTAACATAATGCATAGCAAATGAGTATACTCATACAGTACGTCCAAATACGAATCTACCATTATTCACAAACTTCATAATATTAGGAGGCTATAACAAAAAAAACTCATTATTCCTCTTAAACTTTACATGTATTAAGGTAAGGCAACAATACAACTGAATTGACATTGCAACATATGCAACACATTGTACATTGGAAGATTGTAAATGACATCACCAAATTCAAAACACCAAAGGATTAGTTAACATTAAACACCAAAAATACCCAGACTCTTGAATCTTGATGAATGGCTTATCATATGGTAAATGACAATTTGAGAATTCTGAAAGATGTAAATGAGGATACTTAATGTGGTAGTCTTACCTTGACAAACCAAATCATGCCCATGAATGTATACAAAAAGGTGATTCTTATTTTCTACTAAAAGCACCTTTCAACTTATCGGATGTCCTAAACTTAGGTAATGAAATAGGATGCATGTATTTCTTGGTCAGATCCTCATCATCATGCATGTTAAGCATCTCCCTTTTGTAAACTAACCTGCAAAACCAAAGCAAACCATCATAAAAATTTCTTCAAAATACCATAGTTCCCAACACGCTGCCTTTGCCATCTAATCAAATTCTTAAGCTTTCAACAGCTTAATTTGAGTTCATGTCAAATGTCAAAACAAAAAATCTCAATCAAAACTTGCGTTTAACAAATTCAAAGTCACTGCAAGCAAAAGGAAGAACATATTTCATTGCCTTTGGAATGAATTTCTATCATAAAATGGATGAAACTACTTGTCTAACAGGTAATGCACATAAAGAACATATTTCATTGCCTTTGAATATCCGGCTGCTAAAAAATAAAATAAAAGAAAATTAATCCGAATAAAAGAAAGTACGGAATTTAGAATTCGTGCAAGCAAAACAAAATATCTATACTATATACAAATCCCAAATTTACATAATCCAATAAAATACAAAAAAGAACTCTAAAAGTAAACCTTTGGAGGTGTAATAATGATTCTCAACATCCTGCTCCTCTGCTCCTTGTCTGAATACTGTGACTCATAGTCCTCCATATCTGTATCTACACGATTAGCTGCAAGAAAATAGTATTAATAAGAATAAAAAAATAAACAACACGGTTCCTTTCAATTACAAATTACAATCCCATGGTGAAAATTGAAAGACAAAAGAGAATATTGCTATGAGAAAAATGAAACTGAGATATTCGTTACTTTCAGCAGATTATTTTTCAAACCTGTCGAATGTCACATGATTTCTTTGATATCATATTGCTTCGAAGTATGCCGGTTTTACGCTTTTCTATCCCATTCATGATCCTGCCACAACAAATAAAAACTAAACGAAAGAGAAGGGATGGAACAGAACATACGATAAAGCGATCGAAAGAGTTTGAATGGAAATTGGTTCTGATCAGACGTGGGATGAATTTGAGGAGAGACTGAACAGAAAATCGGTAGGGTTGATACGGGAGTTTGAACGGAAAATCTGTTGAGGTGGATACGATCAAATCTGTTTGTTTGGGGAGAAGATTTTTTCTTTTTTCTTATTGAAAACAGGGAAGATATTTTGCTCAACGTGTTTTACTTATGGATATGGATCGGTTAATTACGGGGTTGGGGAAGTTATGTAAGAAGAGGTGGGAGAGATTGAGGGGAGTGGAGGAAGTTATGGAAGAAGAGGTGGGGAGTGGGTTTTTTTTTTCCGCCGTGAGTGAAGAGGATGGAGGACAACGGAAGAGGTGGGGAAGTTAAAATTTTTTTTTATTATTTCTTTTAATTATAGAAGCGGGTCACTTTCGGGTTAATTGGACAATTCTGGGTCAACAATTCCGGGTCAATTGACAGTTAATCGATTGAAAATATAATATAAGATACTAGCCACAAACCCGTCCATAATGCACGGGATAATACAACAATAAAAAATTGTTTGAAAATTTACGTTGCAACGGGTAATACCAGGCGGCACTGTGGCATGATGCACGGGACGGTTCAAGTTAGTAAAATATAAAGTAAAAAATCGATCATTCAGACATTCAATAATACTCCCTATGTTCCTATTTAACTCTCGTAGTTGCCAAAAAAATTCCATTAGAATCTGTCGTTGTTACATTTCCAAGGCATTTTTTATTGTATTTTTCTATATCTACCCTTATTTATTAAGGGATAAGAGATTGAAAACAACACTGCATTAATTATATTCAAGGGGTGTTATTGTCATTGTGATGTTAAGTCAAAGCATTAATTACTCTTCTTAATATGTGTGTTTTTGATAACTGCGACAGTTAAATAGGAACGAATGAAGTATAAAATTATAAAGACATTTGTCACATTAAAGTCACTAAATGATGATAAAAAATTCAAAATATTTTTTGTAAGTCTTTTGGGGACATACCCCCACTCATCAAGCGGCGCGTCTAACCAGCCATTAGTTGTAATAAAAAATAGGGACTATCTTTTCACACAAATATTGTTTTACACTTACCAAGAGTCGAGAGTGGGCTTCGTTTGGATATTCTACACGCCTGTCATTCTGACCGTAAATGAGTCCGGAAAATATATACTATTCTCGTCAATTTATGGTCAATTCACACAAGAACCATTCGTTCGACCCAATTTGACTCGACTCGAATACGATCATTATACCGATTTTATTCTAGTCGAATTTTGAATGTTTTTCATACTCAATACCGGTCGAAAGACATTCGACTAAAATTAAGTACAAAAAACTTTTAATATTCCGTCCGAAATTCAAATTTCGAATCAATAGTGGCGCTCTTATATTGTTGTTGTTATCCCGACCCAATTCTACCGAATGTGTAGAGTATTCGGACTCAATATTGGTCGAATGACTCGACTATGTATGAGTTTGGAAAACTTCAAACATTCTACCTAAAATATGGTCGAATCAACCAAATGCGACTCTCAACACGTATATTCTCGACCATATTTCAAGATGAGCATGTGTCATATTCGACCAAACTTTGGTCGAATGAACGCGCGTAAAATAAAAAAAATAAGGGCGAAATTGGAAAAAAAATTCTGTGTGGTAAGATAAAAATTTGTGTGAAAAGATATTCCCTAAAAAATTGATTAGAACTATTTGTCTCCTTCTCATATCAAATTCATCATAACCTTCAAACACAAAATAATCCGTACTACTCCTATTTCTATCTACGCGATCACACTTACTAGAATTCAAACATTCGCTCAAAATAATCCATACTACTCCTGCAAACGATAATAGTAGTCAGACAAATTGGAAAATGTTTGAATTAAGAAGGAAATGAGAAAGAATTTGCCGTATCTTGCACATGAATGTAGTGTAATTCACTGTTTGATGCTCTTATAGTTGATGATAATCCTTTCTCATGTGTCGTTGCCCCGTAAAGTAAACAAAGTAAATTACGGAATACTATGTCGCGCAGGTCTGTAAAATATCTATAGTCGTGCGTAAATTCTAAGGAAAATCTATTATACCGAAGCTGAAATAAGGCATTCTTGTCGAAGCCAGATTCATGTAACCAAACTTGAGATATGCCAGAAACAACACCTAAGCCTTTGCATGTAATGGGGTATGGTGGTCAATGACCACCAAACTCAAAAAACATGTGTCATCACATAAATGATTGTGTGTATGTAGATCAATTCTCAACCATCCAAATCGAGATTGAGTTTGGTGGTCATTGACCACCATAAAATGTGACTTTGGATTTCCATTGAACTTATAACTACTCATAAGCTAGCCATGGAAGATCTATGATCTACAGAAGAAGAGGAAGTTGATGGCATCGATCGTGGAGTCTCGGTACACGGTAGAGGTGTGTTGAATCCTTAGAAAACCCCTTGGAAGATTATAATCCACATTGCAATCACCACTTTCCACCCTAACCACAACATTTTCTGGATTGGATTTGAAGGTATCAGTGCCACCAGTCCACCTCCTGATATTTTTAGCTGCATACCTTTAAAAAAGAAAGGGAAGAAAAAGAGGGGGAAAAACAAACAACACCAAAATCTGGAATAATAAATTGATTATCTTGTAAATTAACGATAAATACAGAGTACCTTAATAGCGGAAGAAATCACCAGGATCGTTTCCCTACATCCATTGTTACTCGACTACGTCTCTGTTGTTGCCGTCTTGAAGAGAGGATTCCGACATCTCTCTCCTTGCCTACAACCGTTATGTGTTGGTTTCTTTCGTATGCTTTGTGATGGAGTAAAGCATTGCTTTTATAGGCGGAGAGAGGGCCGAAATCCGAATGATTTAGTGTTTAGCTTTAATCTCGGCCGTCCATCAAAGCCGAGTTTTAATCGGATTAAAACTCCTTTTAAAAACCAATAAATAATAAATAGCATATTTCCAAGGGAAAACGAATTTCCTATAAGACCACTATTACGGGGAAGGAAATTAATCGGGTTCAATAAAAGCCACGACATAATTATTCTTACATTCTCCCACTTGGTCGATAGGAACATTTCATTAGTGTTTTCCTTTCAAAGGAACATAAGGCGCGCATTATATGCTAAACAATTTCTTTCGTTGGTTAGCGTAAGTGTCATCATTAATCTAGCTGTCAATGCGAGTCATAGCGGTTACACATCATTATGCAACATGCTTCCTTCTATGCACCACAACATTTACAACTGTCTTAACTAGACCATAAGCGGAGATTACATAAACGGTCCCATTATGTCTTTGCAAGAGACAATTTCTGTTATAATATATCCATTCGTAAGGTGTGTACACAATGGAAAACAGAAAACAATAATGATGTAAAAGAGTGACATTAAGAGCTCCACAAATGTCAAACATAAGTATAAATAAATGGCGAAACATGAGAATTAGGAGCTATCCTCAAGACTCATTCTTTCGGTGTCTCTCTCGTTATGTCTTCGGGTAGTCCTTTCGTAAATAATTCTACAACCATAAGATTTGTCAATTTGTGTTTAATGACAAACAATTATCTTCTAACATCTTGCTTCAGTAATTGATATTTAAGGTCCATGTGTTTTGGTCCCTTAGATATCATGTCATGCTTAGAGGATCCATGTCCCCTAGATTGCAGCCTCATAACATGCCACGCACTCTACTTTCATGGTGGATGAGTATGGCAACTATGACTTCTGGCTTTTCCGTGATACGGCACCTCCGTTTAGAAGATACACGTAGCCAAGAGTACAAAGTCTGGTGTCAGTTTATCCTCCAAAATCCGAGTCTGAATAACCAGTCACCTGTGGGTGTCCCGATTTTCGTATGTGAGCATGTAATTCATGTTCCTTTAAGTATCTCGGTACTTTCTTAGCAAACTTTCCAATGAGACATTCTTGGTTTGCTTTGAAATTTACCTATCATGCCAGCAACATGACTAATGTCAGGTCTTGTACAAACCTGTACATACTGTAAACTCTCTACAAGAGAAGCATAAGGATGTTTTTCCATATCTTTACGTTCCAACTCATTCTGCGGAATAATATTAGAACAATAATAGAAGAACATGTCATCATGCCAAATCTTTCCAAAACTTTATCTATATAGGCTTTTGAGACAATCCTAAATATTAAATGCCCTGTAACGGAATATTTCTATATGTAACACATAGGAAGCCCCACTTAAGTCTTTCATTTCAAAGTTCTTGAAGAGATCGGCCTTGGTTTCATGTAATACACCAAGATCACTGTTGGCCAATGATAGATCACCAATATACAGAATCAAAAATATGAACATACTCCCACTGATCTTGAGGTATATGCAAAGGTCGATTGTGTTCTCATTGAAACCGAAAACAGTAATGGTTTCATGTAACTTTAAGTAACGTTACCTCAAAGCTTGTTTCAGTCCATATATTGATTTCTTAAGCTTGCAGACCATGTCTTCATGACCGTCAACATGAAATCTTTAGGCTGACGCATATAGACTTTTTCTTTCAAGTCTCCATTCGAAAATTTGTTTTCACATCCATCCGGTGTAACTCGAGATCATAATGAGCTACTAGTGCCATGATAATTCAAAAAAAAAAAAGGTCTTTCCCGGACATAAGGGAAAATGTCTCTTAGCAATCAATGCCTTCTTTCGATTGAAGCTTCGGGAACAAGTCGCTTTATATCATTCAATATTACCGTTACGGTCGCGCTTAGTCTTGAAGACCCATTTACGACCAACTGGTTTGTGTCCTGAAGGTAATTGAACGACTTCCCATACTTGATTTTCATCCATAGATTTCAATTCACTTTTCATGGCATCAATCCACTTACTAGAATTAACTTCCTTAATGGCTAGTGAAAACTAAACCGGATCTTTACTTGTCCCTTGTTCATATTCTACTTGATAAAGCATTAATCATCAGGAATAGCAGATCTCCTTTGTCTTTGAGATCTTCTTAATGCTGGTTCCTGTGATGCTTCATTACTATTTTCATTGGCGATGATCTCATCATGGAGTTGTTGATCATTTATTGGATTTTCTTCATTGTTCAACGGTTCAACAATGGAGAGATTCCCAATACTTTTCGGAGTAGTGTTAAAAGGGACGGGAACCCTTATTTCCTTTATGATCACATCACAAATTTTATCACTCCCACTGATTTCGCCATTCTCATAGAGTATAGCATTACCGGTTTCAACAATTCTCGTAATATGGTTAGGACAATAAAACCTATATCCTTTGGATTTTTCTGGGTAACCTTGAAGTAACCACTAACGTTTCTAAATCCAATTTCTTTACTTGTGGATTCTAAATTCTAGCCCCAGCGGGACATCCCCATATTTGGAGATGCTTCAAATGAGGTTTCCACCCTTTCCACCGTTCAAAAGGTGTCTTTGGGCTCGTCTTTACCGGGATCCTTATTTGCAATATAATCAGCTGCGCGTAAAGCATCCATCCACATTGATATAGGCAAGTCACTATGACTTATTATAGATCTAACCATTTTCATATACGTACGATTCTGCCTTTATGCTACACCATTCCGCCATGGAGATCCAGGCGTTGTGTATTGAGCAATAATTCCAGCTTTTGGAGAATTTTTGCAAAAGGTCCAGGATGTTGTCATGTTTCGTCATACATTCCATAAAATTCACCACATTTATCCAACCTTATGATTTTCACCTTTCTATCTTGTTGCCTCTAGACTTCAGTTATGAACATTTGTAAAGTGTCCACAGATTAAGATTTGTCATGCAACAAGTATAGATAACAATAATGTAAATAATCATCGATAAAGTAATGAAATACTTTTCTCCTCCAAAGGTGATATCATCAAAAGGTCCACAAATATCTATATCTATTATTTTAATAAGCTGGGTACTTCTTGTGGATGAATTGAGATACAAAATATTTAATGAGGCTAAGTTAAACAACACTTGCATAAGAGTAGAGTATACACAAGAAAATAAGGTGCTCCTGTGGGTAGTCACCATAAATTCTACACATAATGTCGTGATACTCACACGTAAGTGAGTGATATTTTTGTAAAGAAGACTAACAAGGTATCTGTGGATATCCTTGAACTTCACATTATACACTCCATAAATCCTTTTGTTGTGATGGTAAGATAAGTTTCAACAATAGGAGTATCGGGTAAATTTTATAAAAAGCATCAAGCTACACTTCAAATCTAACAACAGAATACAACATAAAAGTTGCTTATACCAGCTAACTAGGGTCAAAACCAATGTATTCCTTATTTTGACATATCCTTTAATTTGAACCATTTGACAATTCAACTGAATGTCAATAAAATTTTCAATCACTTCACATAATGGGATCAAAAACATTTATGCATCATCATGCCAGGCTGTTGTGGCTATACCTAACATGTAACACCATTGACATTCAAGTATTGAAAATAATACAGAGGTCAACTAAATCTTATGTTGACATAAACACATGCAATGTAATACTTAAATGGTTCAAGTATGCATGTCTATTGCCTTATGAACTTACAAAATAAATATGTCACGAACTAATCACTAAACATAATGTGAATAATTTTTTATATGTCTGGCGATTTGGTGATGTGACAATACTCTAAACTTTGACATACCCATAAGACATATTTCTAATATTTGCAATAATTCAACCTATAAGACATATTTCTAATATTTGCAATAATTGAATAATTTAAAGGGCAAAACTTTATGATATGTCAAAACTTTGATATAAACCAAATATTTTCACCTTCACAATATTTTGTCAGTTTACCCATATTCGACTCATTGCATCGCATATTACAATTAATCTATGCTTATCACAGTATATTGAACTCACCATAGTGAAAATTAAAATAATTAAAGGGATAGACATTTTTCAAGATGTGTCTACAGTAATGTACATGCATCAACATAAAAGACACAAAAGAATTTCCATTATTATAGGAAAGAGTAATTCCGGCTACATTATAACCGTACATTAAATATGATGAATTTGTTTACTTGTAGCCTGTGGCCTTTCTTATCACTAAAAGATGAGTAGTATCTAGTAACATGAATCATACTGTTACAAATTTTGCAAATAAGCATACGAAATACACTTATCATAAATGTGATGAATCATAATGTGTCAAAACATTAGATATATGACACTATTTGTCACAATTAAATGTGATAAATCACTCAATATATGTTGTGGTCATATTAAAATAATTTTCATATCAAAAATTTATACATGTAAATTGCATATGATATATAGCAGATAACTTCTCCTAAATTAGTTATCTCCTAAATTAAATGGAAGATCAGTAAAATTGCTCTATATAGCAAAAACTATATCGACTTTACTACTTCATTTGCAGTACTTAGATCGGCCCACCTTTTTATTATTATTTTTTTTTTCAAAAAAAAATAATAATTTATTATTAAATATAAAAAAAAAAATTTGGACAGTAAATAAAGAAAAAAGGAGAATAATAAAATGACAAATACAGTAGAAACTCTTTAAATTAATACTCGGTAAATTAATAAACTCTCTAAAATAATAAATTTGTCCGGTCCCGACTTGGGCCAATGTAAAAAATTGAAAAAATCGATAAAATAATAAGATAATAATTTTTCGGGAGATCCCTTTATAATTTTCTATCCCAAGAAAATCATAAATTAATAATTCATAAAAACCGAAAAAAATATATTACACTCTATTGAAATATGATTCAATAGTTTGTCGTTTTCCTTTAAAGTTCAAAGTTTCATTTTGAGGCTCATCTCTAACTTTTCTTATCGCATCCAATAGGTTCGGGTGTTGTATATTGTATCATAAAGTTGTGAAGAGTGTTCGACGCCATAAGTGCTTCCTTTCGCGTAACAGGCTCCAAAGACACCGTATCATCTTCGCCGTCATCCTCTGCATTTTTCTCAATGATAGTACCCACAATATCTTCTAAACTCCGAACCTCCGAACATGCTTCATTTTCACCTGGGTAGTTCATTAGATTGTCTATATCCATCTTATTACGATAGCCACATCGATTGATCATAGTCTCGAGGTCTTGGTTAAAAACTCTTTAAATTAATAATTATTAATTTATCGATAAATTAATAACTCTCTAAATTAATAAATTTCTCCGGTCCCGACATTATTAATTTATAGAGTTTCTACTATACGTAAATGATGGGACCAACACATTTAATGCAGCGGCTGCATTAACTTTTTTTTTTTGATTTAACGTACAGGGATAAAGTAGGTAAAAAAAAAAAATCATCAACCCTAATTCAGCCGCCGCCGCGCCGCTGCTTATCTATTATCATTTATGCAGCGGAATTTTCTCCACAGTACAGTAATGGGAGGCATGGAAGAGATAATAAAATCATCAATGAATGTTCAAGTAAAATAAAATAAAATAAAACGTTGAACCTCCTTCGTTTGTCGCCGTGATAGATGACTAATTGATAATAGAAAATACAGATGCCGTCACCCCAAGAAGCAAACTTTAAACTAGTCGCTGCTTACCGTAATTGCATATTACCTAATTGCTTATGACTTAATAATCACAGTAAAAGGCATGCAGACTTAATATATGCCAACTAACTTCTGGATTCGATCTTAATACTTTAACGATTAAATAGATCGATTAATAATTCGAACAACAAGGATGATAGGTTCTTTCTGCTACTGGCACGTAAATTAACGATAAATACAGTAGCACCTTAATAGCGGAAGAAATCACCGGATCGTTTCCTACATCCATCGTTACTCGACTACGTCTCGTTGTTGCCGTCTTGAAGAGAGGATTCCGACATCTCTCTCCTCGCCTACAACCGTTATGTGTTGGTTTGCTTTTCGTATGCTTTATGATGGAGTAAAGCATTGCTTTTATAGGCGGAGAGAGGGCCGAAATCCGAATGATTTAGTGTTTAGCTTTAATCTCGGCCGTCCATCAAAGCCGAGTTTTAATTGGATTAAAACTCCTTTTATTCCGACATCTCTCTCCTTGCCTACAACCGTTATGTGTTGGTTTCTTTCGTATGCTTTATGATGGAGTAAAGCATTGCTTTTATAGGCGGAGAGAGGGCGAAATCCGAATGATTTAGTGTTTAGCTTTAATCTCGCCGTCCGTCAAAGCTCGAGTTTTAATTGGATTAAAACTCCTTTTTAAATAACCAATAAATAATAAATAAGATATTTCCTAAGTGAAAACGAATTTCCTATAAACCACTATTACGGGAAAGAAATTAATCGCCAATAAAAGCCACGACATAATTATTCTTACATATCTTACCTCAAAAAAAATTTGATACTCAGCATCAGACTAAAAAATCAAATCCAATGTAGGGGAAAACATCAAGACATTTCAGAACTTATTTAAATTGTTGAACCCTAAGGAACATCACTTAAACACGATTATATCATTAAAAAAAAGGAACCAAAAACTTATTCACCTTCGATCAATTGGAGGTTCATAACCCTTACAAAGAACACTATTAATATTTCAAGAATTGGTTGGATTCATCAGATTCAACAATCTTTCAACAATCTGCATAACCATTTATTTCCACTAAATAATCAATGCAAAATGTACAACAGTGATAAAGTACATTGCTTTGACTCCTCTTTAATTTATAGGTTTTGATCTGTTTTAGATGAAAATATTTTATTAATCACACGTATATTTTAACATCTACGAGTATTTGTTCGGTGCAGGGGTTTCGTGGGAGGGGGGAGGAAAAAGGAAAACGCGGGACTCAGAGGTCATCATTTAGGGTGAATTGGGGTCGCGGTACCTCTTCATTGGATTGTTTTCATTTTAAAAACTATTTCTCATTTTGTTATGTACTCCCACATGACTCTCTCTTCTGCCTTTACTTTTGTTAATAATCACTATTGTCGGCGTCGGGTGTGCTTTCATTTTTATGGTTCGTTTTAAAGGTTGCTTTGGATAGTTGAGTGGTCAATATGAAAGAATTTTGTAAAGATCCATCCCTCGCATGTAAAATTAGGAAGCGAAATAGTTGATTACAGGTATTTGTTTATTTTCTTTCTTAAAAGTAGCTTATTTCCTCTATTAAGTCGGTGTATTATTTGTTGTGTAGGCTTAAAGGAGTTTCATGAAGTTGGATATGTAGATGAACTTCTCAAGGGCATTTTCAATGAAAGCAGGTATTATTTTTCAATGTTGTTTCGTATTATGATTTTTGTCCTTGAATAGGGAAGATATGAAATTCATATTTTTGTTCTCATTCTGGATTAAACATTATTTATGTTGGCAACTTGGCATGTTGTATTCATTTTTTCATCTTCCTTTTCATTCTGAATAAGACGAAGTTCAACTATACTCAATGTTGTTTTCCTTTTTGGTCGCCGGGTCTGAAATTGAATCCGACACATGAATCACACTTATGTTTGTAGTTACTTGCGGTATCAATATATTGTTTATATCTTCCTTTTAATTCCTATTAATCCTGTTTTTTAACATGCGCGTGGTTAGACTTATTAACTACTATCATTGTCTAATAGTTTTGTGCTATGACACACTTGCAGAATTGCTAAAATAATTGAGTTGTGACTAAAGGAGTAAAGGGTCAACAATTGTCTAATATCCGCATGTGAATGATGGACTTTGTGATGAATTAGTTTCATAACTCCAACACCCTGTTTCACTGAATGAGAAACCTACCTGAAGATTTACATCTTTGAAATAGGTTGCATTTTTGTATCTCACAAGGATGATGATGTACATCCCAACGGGTCAACACAGGAACTCCTATTCTTAATGATATTTTTTTTTGTTCCACATTGGTTGGATCCCTGAAATAAACTATATGCAGGATACTAACTCAATTTTCATTTTTTAGTTTTGGGCATGATTATACCAGGAAAGTTGTTTTTCTGATGCTATTTATTCATTCTTCTTTTCATTAAGTTATGTGTCGTTTTGATTGAATATGCAATTATGCAGAGCATTCTTTTTCCTATGAAGATGAAATAAGCTTTAGCTTGGTATAAAGGTTGCCCTGAGTTTTCGCACAAAGAAAGCTAAAAGGTCAATCTTCCCATTATGATAAAAGTGAAATGTGGTTATTGCAAGTAAAGCCGGGGAATTTTTAATGTGTATGTATGTTTATATTGCATCTTTATACAATATTTACATAAAATAAGTGGAAATCATCAAGGTTTACTGAAGCTGTTAATTTTTTCATTTATCAGTGGCATAGTACTTTAGAGAAAAGGTGTACTCTTCAATTAGTAAAACGTATGTCTGGGATGGTGACACTGTTAAACTATGAGCTTATGTTTTAAGACTCCTCAAGATAAATCCTTTTTCCAATCTTTGCATCACCGTCTAACCTATACCTAATACTATTAATCAAAAAATGTGTATGTTGATTCGCTGCATACTTAAGATCTTGTGTGCATTAATAGTGTTTTTCAGTATTCGTCCTCTTTCTGAAGATCTTGGACACACACACACGCACACACTATTTGTGTATCTTTTCTGTGTAATCATCTCTATGGGGAAAAGAAAACCTTTCAACTGTCTATATGTGGTATGTGACTATTCATCGATTAGTGGCCAAGGGAAAGAAGTTGGTTAGTATGTGAAGTGTTGAAAAATCCCGATTATATAGAGCCTCTTTAGGGTTAATGAACTCACTTTTTTTAAACACCATTTGCAAGCTCCTCTTCTCGAGACAACGAATGTAGCAATGTGCAATGTGCGGTGCTATTAATTTTTAATATTCCAAGTGCCGAAATTGAGGGCAGCAGGGAAAATCTCACTTTTCTTTTGGAATCTGTACGATTACGGAACAAGCTACTGTTAGGTGTAGTGCCCGAAAGACAATTATGTAATTGTTTTAGGACAGAATTAATAATTCATCTTATTCTATGCATGTGTGCTTATAATTAAGATACTACTGAAAACCCTAAGTACCTCGTTTATGTAATCACATAACTCAGTGTATGGCTATACACAAGAGGATTGAGTTAGTGAGATGTACTTAAAATTAACTTAGTCCGTAGCGTTGATTAATCTGAGTACGGGTCTCATGATTAATATGCTAATAATGCGCCGTAACACTTTACGGTGTGACAGATCTTATCCGGACCGTCGGTAATAGGGTACCTAGTGGGGAATTTATATATGATGATAATCATATGGGGTGGACCGATTTGATTTGAGTTCTCGATATAATTTCGTAATCGAGAAGTCTTATCGAATCACAAGATGATCATATATGGATTAATCTCAATCCCGAGGTGATCACGCACAACCGCTTAGACTAGGGTAGAGTTTGATGTGTTAGTAAGGATCACTTCGTAGTATGTGGTCCAACACTTCTCGTTGGCTCTATTCTAAAATGAGTGAGTAGTCTGTGTTATCACAGATATGGAATCCATTCCTTCCCTCGGGAAGTAGACAGACAGTTCCCTTATTTGTTAACCCTAGAAATTGATCGATCGGCCGATTCATATTATATTGGATATGAACTAATTGATCACTAGGGGGTTAATGGTAAATAAGGATAATGATGATACAAATAATATCGCCACCATTTAGTCCCGGAAACAGCCTCTGACTCACCATACCTGAGGGAGGTCCGCGACTACATCGTCGGCGACGCCAATAATGTCAAGTCAAGGTCACTGTCGTCGAGCCCTGCTAGGGGCGCTACCATAGCTAGGGGGCCGGATCGAGACCTCGGACAAAGGGCCCTTAAAAGGTCGCACAAGACTTAAGAGGAAGCAGGGAGCAAGGGAAAGACAAGGCAAGACAAGCGAAGCTGGTGGTCTATGTGACCCCCAAGAGGTCGCCGCCGAGATGTTTTATCCACTTGCAGCCCAGATATTTACTAGTTTACTTAGCGGTTAAGCAAGATTAGTGACTAAGCTGCTTCGCTACACCTATCCTTTTACTTAGCTCCTAAGTATTCCCTTCCTATAAAAGGAAGGCTTGTGTAACCTAAATCATATATACATTCTAATGCAAAAGCAGGCCAAAGCTCTGCGAAAACACTACCTCTCTCTTCCTCCTCCCATCGCCGCCGCACATCTCCGGCTAGCATACACTTAATCATCCCCAAATAAGCCAGATATCCACAGCACAAACACCACTAAAACAACCGTGATGATTCATGCGTCATCAGTTGGCTCCGTTACCGGGAATCCAAGCAACAACACGCGTTCAGTCCAAGGCGCAAAAGTCACCTAAAAAGTGCTAAAATACAGCAGATCGAAGGAATCTCCCCCCAGTCGGTTTGAAAACGTCCGGCTGTATCCCTTCATCTAAGTTCACTCCGAAAAAGAGGTAATCTTACAAAGAAAGCCCTCAAACCGCCTTTGTTTCCTTCCCTTAGTGAAGAAAACTATCAAAAGGTGACCATTTCTACCTCAAAAGCATATACCCAGAAAAACCCTCATCAACACAAAACACACTCCTGAAAAATAGCCATCTGAAAACCTGTATTTCCAGATGCCACGTCACTCGATCTATCGCTCCCAAAAAGGACCTTTGGTCTAAGCCACAAGCGAATCTTGTAGTGATGACAGGAAGTAAAGGACAGCTGATGCCCAAAACCCCTGCAAAAGGGGGCACGCAGCATCAGGCTCACGGAGAGGGTGTGGGAGAAACACTCGACAATCTTCCCGCCGAAGGAGAAGGGTCGGAGAGAGAGGCTCTAGCCCCCAACGACGCCCGGAATGTCATTAATCAAAAGGCCAAGTCAAAGGAGGCTGTTGCTGCCCTAGATAGGGCTCGCAAAGAGAGGGCAAGATCACAACAAAGCCAAAGATCGACCCCCGAGGCAAGACCAGGTTTTCAGGAAGACCCGGAAATCGCAGAAATGAGGGAATATGCGAGGTACGTGGAAACTATGTATCTAACTAACTCTCGTTTGGTGGCGAAGGGCCAGGCCCCAATGTCGATTCGACCCCCAAATCCTCCTAGAAATGAAACCGCTCCTGCGGCCATAGATAAGGGTCGCCAGAGTCAGAACCAGGGGATTGAGATAGAGGAAAGTGTACACTCATCGGGTCGGAAGGGGCTGAGGAAAGAAATTGCGCAAACCTCGGTTCTCCCAGATCGCGATCATCAGAGAGGAAAGACGGTCGAAAGAGGATAAGCTTTTAAAAGGTAAGGTGAGAAGGACAAGGCCTCGGCCCCAAGTCGTCTCAGCCTTCCAGGAAGAGAAATACCCATCCGATAAGATAGAAATGCGCAGGACGCTCGGGTGATTATAAGGGAAAAAAAGGCTCGTTAGGAGGGATCGCAAGACCATAGGGAATCAGAGCGCAGGCTGGAACGAGCTGATACGCAAGCACTGTCGCGACCCAGGTTCGACCCTATCTTGGCAGAACAGATGGAGATAATGAAAAAAGAGCTCGCAGAATTAAAAAAGTCGAGGCCCATCGAGAAAGTCGCCCCAATCTCAGGTATCGACGTGCTCGCCAAGAGAATCACCGAAACATTGCCCACTAGCAAAGAAAAGGTTAGCTACCCCAGTTATAATTATTATAATGGGAATTCTTGTCCGAACGACTGGCTCACCGCCTTCCAGGTCCGCATCACCCTGGCAACTCAAAATAAGTCCGATTGGTGCATCGCCTTAGTCGGCAGCATGCAGGATAGGGCTGCGTCCTGGATACGCGGGCTTCCTTGCGGCTCAGTTGAAAGTTGGGAAGATCTATCGGAAAGTTCGTCAAAGAGTTTGAATCGGCGAGCAGACCAAAGAAAACCATGGAGGATCTGTACGAGGTTCGCATGGGAGGACATGAGTCCGGAAAGGAATATTATGAGCGGTTCATCAGAATATATGATCAGACAAGAAACATTCCATACGACGCAGTCATAACGTGCTTTCTCACCGGGATCGCCAAAGGTCCGATGAAGACGGAATTTAACCTACGACGCCCAAAGCGGGCCTTAGGGAAATGCTGAAAAGGGCCAGAATGATGGGAGTTAGCGAAGCACCATCCTCTGGGAGAGCAAAGCCTAAAACAGATCAGCATTCACAGAAAGAGGATCGCACGGATGATCGCAAGAAAGAAAAGGGGCGAGATGCTAACCATGACCGCGAGGTCAAGAAACCGTATAAATTCAGCGAGGACAACTTTACCCCGCTCAACACAAAAGCATCCCAAATACTGTTCGAGATCCGCAAGCATTTCGATAAACCCAATCCCATGAGGGGCGACCCCGACAGTCGTGATAAGTCGAAATACTGTGACTATCACAAGGACTATGGTCACATCACAGATGAATGCTTCACCTTGAGGCGGGAAATAGAGAGGTTAATCCATGAGGGACCAGCGACTAAGTATAAGCGCGAGGGGAACGCCGCCCCCAGTCAGGGACGTCAACCCCGCGTCTATCAGAAGGAGGTTCAGGTTATCCACAGGAATATTCCCAGCAACAATCAGCTGAAATCCCAGATACATCAAATCAACACACACGGCTTTGAAAAGCAGATAGTGCTGGGGGAAAATGAGAAAGGAATCATGTTTACTAAAAGCGAGCTGACCACAGTCGACGGTCCTATGGAGATACCCCTCATCCTTAAGGTCGGGGTGAACGATAAGCATGGCGTCAACAGAGTAATGGTCGACATCGGGGCTGGCCGTGATGTCATTTACTTCGACTGTTTAAAACAGATCGGATTCGGAGAGGCCAAGTTAAAACCCTACCTCGGAGTGCTTGAGGGCTTTACCAACGACACGGTGCGGGTCAAAAGCACAATCGACCTCAACATCACTTTGGGCGACTATGAGCCCTGTCGAACTGAGGTAATAACTTTCTTAGTCATCGACCTCCTCTCATACTACAACATGATGTTGGGGATTCCAGCTATGAGAAAATTTCAAATGGTGGCATCTGTTCCCCACCAAAGGGTCAAGTTCCATGTAGGGGACGAAATTGGGGTTGCCACAAGTCGACCCGGATTCTTCCTCGAATATATGACCAAGAATAGGTTCGATTCTAAGCGACCCAGAGTGGAGAGGTCCAATATCGCTGCGGATCAGATCGCCACGGTAAAAGAGGTCCCAGAGGAAACAGTAGAGGTTGAAACATTGCAAATCCGGGACGAGCCGGATTTCACCGCCGAGGACGAGCTGGTCGAGGTTATCATAAGCGACAAGCACCCTGATCAGATGATAAAGATAGGGTCGAAAACGACCAAGAAAGAAAGGGAAGGATTGATCGAGCTTCTAAAAGAAAACTTGGACGCCTTCACCTGGGAGGTGACCGATATGAGAGATGTGGATTCGGAGGTCGCCTTGCACTATCTGAGTGTCGATCCCAACTTCAGGCCGATCCAACAAAGAGCGCGCCAATTCTCTACAGAAAAGGAAGTCGCAATAAAAACTGAGGTCGAAAAACTTTTAGCAGCAGGCATAATCAAGGAGCTTCAATATCCCACTTGGCTGGCAAACGTGGTAATGGTGAGGAAACACAATGGCAAGTGGCGGATGTGTGTCGACTTCACTGATTTGAACAAAGCTTGCCCCAAAGATCCGTACGTGCTGCCCCGAATTGATAAAATGGTCGATGGGATCGCAGGTTTTGAAACGCTAAGTTTTCTGGACGCCTATTCAGGCTATCACCAGGTCAAGATGGCAGATGAAGACAAGGAGCTGACGGCCTTCAGGGCCGCCGGCGGACTATATTAATATGAGATGATGCCGTTTGGTCTAAAGAACGCAGGTTCAACGTATCAAAGGATGGTGAATAGAGTTTTTAGCACGCAAATAGGCAAGAACATGGAGGCTTACATTGATGATATGGTCGTGAAATCAAGTCGCCAGGATCATCTGGTGGACCTTCGCGAAACCTTCGCAAACGTGAAAAATCACTCGATGAAGCTAAACCCCGCGAAATGTACTTTTGGTGTCCAGGCAGGGAAATTTTTAGGCTTCATGGTAAGTCAAAGGGGGATCGAGGCAAACCCAGAGAAAATCGAAGCGCTGATAAATATGAGCGAGCCAACCAGCATCAAGGAAGTACAGAGGTTGAATGGAAGAGTGATAGCCCTGGGAAGGTTTATTTCAAAATCTGCCGAGAAGAGTCTACCCTTCTTCAAAATCCTGAAGGTAAATAAAACATTTTCATGGACAGAAGAATACTCGCAGGCCTTCAAAGAGCTTAAGGCCTACCTCTCAAGCCCGCCATTGCTAACTAGTCCAATGGTCGGAGATGTTTTGCTACTATATTTGGCTGCGTCGGATAGGGCCGTCCCCGCAGCATTTATCAAGGAAGAGGGTACCTCGCAAAAGCCTGTTTATTATGTTTCTAAGGCTTTAAGCCCAGTAGAAAGTTATTTTAATATCGAAAAGTTAGCCTACTGCGTTGTCATAGCCGCCCGAAAATTAAGGGCTTACTTTTCATCGCATTCAATTATAGTACTGTTAGACGCGCCGCTACGGCATGTCCTCCACAAGCGGGACTGGTCAGGTCGTTTGCTTCGTTGGGCCATCGAGCTCACCGAATTTGACATCCGTTACGAACCTCGAAAAGCTATCAAAGCTCAGGCATTGCCCGATTTTATCGCAGATACGAGCTTCAACGAAGATATCCAGGAACAGACCTACGCAAAACATAGCCCCGACAAAAGTACCACAGCGGACGAGCCTCAGCGGCCAAGTCACTGTTGGCAACTCTATATCGATGGCGCTGCTAACCTTAAAGGTTACGGTGCGGGGATCATCTTACTAGAGCCAGGAACCTCAGAAGAAATTGAGAAGGCCCTGAGATTTGACTTCACTGCGTCGAACAACCAAGCAGAGTATGAGGCGGTCATCGCGGGACTTGAGCTCACCCGAGCCATGAAAGTCGAAAATGTGCAAGTTTTCTGTGACTCACAGTTGGTGGTCAATCAAGTAACCGGGTCGTTCAGCGTCCATTGCGAAATTTTTTGCAAAAGTATGTTAAACTCGTCAGAAAACTCGAGAGCAGCTTCAAATACTGCAAGTTCTTCAACATCCCTCGAGAGGACAATCACAGAGCCGATTACTTGTCCAAACTGACTAGCGAAGACGAAATAAGCAACCCATCGACCATGGTGGAACATCTGTCGGGACCCGCTATCGACAGGATCGAAGTAATGGACTTGCGACCCACCAACCCTTGTTGGATTGATATCATGAGGGCCTATATTGACTCCGGAAAACTCCCTGATAATCCAAACGAGGCAAAGCCCTGATCAGAATAGCTGCCAGATACACTATCTTAAACGACATTTTGTATCAGCGATCGTTCTCCAAGCCTTTACTAAGGTGCGTGCGACCTGAAGAAGTTGAAGGAATTCTCACAGAGCTACATGAAAGGACATGTGGCGGCCATCCGGCTAGCCGCACCCTCGCTCAGAAGATTTTATTGGCCGGATATTATTGGCCTAAACTCGCAGAGGACGCCAAAGCATATGCTAAGGCGTGCGACGTATGTCAAAAATTTGCGGATATTCCCAGGCTGCCATCAGTCAAGCAAAGTATCATCGTCGCCGCATGGCCGTTCGATATGTAGGCCGTCGACCTCATCGGACCATTAAAAAAGGGTCGCTCGGGATGTGAGTATGTAGCGGTCGCCGTCGACTATTTCACCAAGTGGATCGAGGCCAAGGCCTTGGTAAAAATCAACACCAGAGACATAATCTATTTTTTACTCAATCAAGTATGGACTAGATTCGGCGTCCTCAGAGTAATAGTATCAGATCACGGACCTCAATTCAGAGAGGAGTTCGACACATTCTGCAGAGAGAATAATGTCAAGCACTGGCAATCGTCAGTATGCTATCAACAAGGAAATGGTCAGGCTGAAAACGCAAAAAAACAAATACCGAGCGTGCTCAAAAAGAGTTTGGGTGAAAAGACGGGTAAATGGCCTGATCACCTCCCCGCGGCTTTATGGGCACTCAGAACGTCGCAGAAAACAACTACAGGAGAAACTCCTTTTGCTTTGACCTATGGATCCGAAGATATGGCACCGGTAGAGATGGCCCTACCAAGTTTAAGGGTCGCCCATTTCAGCGAGGCCGATAACCCGCTCACAAGAAAGCCCGATCTTGATTTAGCAGAGGAGCGGCGGATCGAATCATACGGCCGTTTGCTCAATTGCAAACAGGCTGCCAAGCGTCACCACAACAAACACACTTGCGATCATCACTTCTCCGTTGGAGATTATGTTTTGAGAAAGAGACAAGCCACTGGCCACGAGGCCAAGAAAGGGAAACTATCGGAAAGTTGGGAAGGCCCAGTGAGGATCGCTCGAGTAGTCAAGAAGGGGACTTATGTGCTAAGTGATAACCAAGGTCGCGAGTACAACCGACCTTGGCACGCAGATAATTTGAAAAAATATTATATGTAAAATGTACATCTGCTACGTGCGAGCAGAGCATGCGGAGAATGAAATCAAAATAAAGGAACATCTTCATTCATGAAAAAGGAGTATAATTGTTTCTAGCAAACCTGCGGCCTACAACGCCCTTCGATTTAACCAAAAACAAGGGGGCCGCCAAAAAACCAAAAAAAAAAGAAAGGATGGACTCATTCAGGCAGTAAACCCACAACGGTCCAATGAGTGCGTCGGCACCCTAGCTAAACTACATAGCCTAGCTATCAACGAAGCAAATGGGATACGACGATCACGATCCATTGAAACCGCAAAGTTAACTGCCTCACGGTGAATCAAGATCCCCCAATCAATGTCAACCTGGGGGTCGCGAATAGCATGCAAAAGGAGAGCTTCAGCTTCAATAACAGCCTCGGGGTCCTTGGTCGGAAGGGCGCGTGAGTTGATAAACTTTTTCCACTCACGGTTGCTGCGAGACAGGTCGGACGAAGGTCCCAGTGCACGAGGCCGTTCAAAATCTGGAAAAAGCTCGTGGATGGCCCGACGTAAGCAAACTTGTTTACTTGACTCATCGCCAAGATTCCAAGCGACCTCATAATGGGATGAGGGATCGATAGCAGGTATACGGAGGGCACCATTGATAGCTTCCGGAGTAAAAGTGACCGCGACGCCACGAAGGGTAATACAGCTAACAATCCCTTCGGATGCAACTTCAGATAAAATGGAGTAAAACTCCCTCACCATTGTAAGATTGGAAAATGTTGAAGGTGGCGAGACAAAATCTGCCCACCCAGAAAACCGCACCCGTAGCAGAGAGCCATCACCCTCAACCTTGCTCTCATTTAAACCCCTCTCCCTCACAAGCTTGACCACATCAAAATAGCGCCAGAAGTGATCTTTGGCAACAGGAGAGGCGGTAAGGAAGAAAGGGGATACATCACGTATCCGACGGGCTTTAAACACTCGCACTCTACCCTCTCCGGATGGAAAAGACATGGCTCTCATAACAAAGATTTATGCAAAAGAGGAGTGAAAATGAAGTTAGCCTGGCCTCCTCCTTTTATAGCAAAGGTTAGCAAAAGGAACGGCCACGATCAACAAGATCCTAAGGCCAGCCTTCACGCGGTTTATCCGAAATTTGAAATTCAAAGGGCGCATTTAATGTCTGTCAGTTATCAACCCAAGATTCTAGGCTATATTAACGCACAGTTAGTAGCCCGAGATTTTAGGCCACATTGACCACGCGTGCGCTGCCAGTGAGCTGTCAAATCGATTCAAATCCATGGATTCCCGGCAACACGGCAGTCGAGAAAGGTTAATTCAGTCCAATCAATTCAGTTCTCAAGTTTTAGGCGAACACCTACCCGCCTAAAACTTAGGGGGCCGCAGCCAGAAAAATTCAAACGTCAACAAACCAAGCAAAATACAGCTCGCCTCCAGCAAGGGGGCCGCATTAAGCCTTGCAAAATCCTCAGCAAAGCCTAGGGTAAAATTCAGCACAAGTCGCAGGAATATTATTTACAAAAATGTCCGCAGCGACCAAGAGTTGTACAAGGTAGCTACGACAACTTGTTTTGCTCGAATCCCTTCTGGCCTCGCCCAAAAAAAGGGGGATGGGGAAATTTTAACGCTCTGCATGCGACGCAATTAAGCTAGTATAAACTAGGTCGCAGTTACCTTTGTTCCAAATAAAGAGGGCCGCATACTGGGATTTTTCGATCGAGTTTCGTCAGAGCTACTGGGCCGCAGTTAATTATTTTTGCAAGCTAGCTAAACCTCGCCAAAACAAAGGGGGATGGGGACATACAAGAGATCCACAAAATACAGGAAATAAGTCGAAGAAACAAGTACAATGCATAAATCAAGAAGGCCAAAAACGGCCACAAACCAAGTTCAACAGACCAAACGCGGCCACAATGTCAATATGGAACGTAAAAGATAAAAATTATTACAATCATCAGAAGAAAATGTTGGAGCAATTCAGAAGCAGAAGCAAAGTTGTTATTACAAGATCGCAGAAAAGTAAAATGTTTTGAAACAAAAGCCCAAAAGAAATTAAACAGAGCCGGGAGGAGTGTTAATATACTCGTCGCCAGGTTGATCGTTCGTGGCAGGAGGATTCCTCAAAAGGGCAAAGTTGTCAGGATTAACTGGAGGAGGATCCCATATCGGGTCGCCACGCTCTATCTGATTAGTCTGAATGGCAACGATGTGGTCTGCTGCATAAGGAATATCGGGGTGAAGGGCCAGTAGCTCGGGAGTTCGCTGAGACATGTCAATCCACCGGAGCATTTCCTCAAAGGTAATGCTCTCCCTGCCATGAAAGGCCCAAAGGCAGCGAGCGAGATGGTTGAAGCCTTGATCAAAGCTCGCCTCTTGATAAGCAAAAAACTCGTCAGAGAGCTTGTAGGCGTCCACAGCCGCTGGACCCGCCTCCTCAGTGGCCTTATTTGCAGCAGCGAGCTTCTCCTTCAGACTCGCGATCTCCTCACGCGCGGCCAGTAACCCTTTAGCAGATTTATGGGCTTCTTCCTTCAGAGCCAACACCTTCTTCTGCAACTCCACATCCAGTTTGGCGCTCTCCGCCATAGCTTTCCTCATCCGCTCAACCTCAGTCAGCGCCTCCGAGCTCTTGCTTTCAGAGGTAATCCTGGCTTTCTCCGAGGCCCCAAGAGCCGCCGTTACTTTCTTCAGCTCATCCTTGCGCTTCTCAGCGGCCTCAATCGCCTTGTTTATGCGAGTCCCTAGCTGAAAAAGAGACAGAATTATAAGCCCGGCAGAAACACAAAGTATGAAAGAAATGAAAAAATACAAGACAAATAAAAACTCACCATTGAGGCGGCAATTCCAAATTGACCTGACAGATCTTTGAGTTCGGCGACTTCATCGCCGGTAGGGGCGTCATCTTGAACCACGACGCGAGCAGTGATGCCCCTCCCGATCTCCATTTGAACCCCGGGCGGCGAGTCCCATGCAAGGCGACCCAAAGAAATGACATCAGCAATGGCCTCCCTGATCTGGCTCGCTTTAGTCGTGTCAAGGCCTTGGGTGAAATTGGCATCCAACCACATAGCCTCTTTCCCCTTGTAACCACGAGGCAATGTCCCAGTCGGCAGCGGCTCCACCCCCTCGGGGACCTCTTCAACAATAACCTCTGCCCGCTCAGAGCCTTTATCAGCAGCTCGCTTATCCGTGCAATCAGATCATTTGCCAGCACCGCCTACAGTTTTGGTCTTCTCGGTCCTGGATCTCTTCTGGCCCTGGGGCTCTTTGGCGGGTTCACCGGCCTGCGATCTTTTTTGGGCAACAGCCTGGCTTGAGCTCGCACCAGTGGACGCCGCCACAGTCTTGGTAGGATCTTATGTCTCATCGATAATAGAGGCATCCACAGTGCGGGGTACTTTCCCCAGAACCTGCTTCAAGGTCGCCTGTCGGGTCTTAGCTTGCTCATCAGCGAGCCTCTGCCTTTGAGCTCTACGTTCAGTAGCGTCCATACCTACAAAAAGGGTTCGTTAAAAATGGATCCAAAAGAAAGAGTAAAACGACAACTTATGAAATAAGCAAATAAAAAGCAAGGAAAGTTACAATGTGGTATTCTACTCGGGTCGCCTCCACATACAGGATACTCGGACGGAAAACATTTGCCTAAGTGACAATCTCCTATCCAATCGGGATCGCTCTCCTCGGGGACCATGGCAACTAACGGCTCCGCTTTACCCGGACCCGCGACGCCAGCAACTAACGGCTCCGCTTTACCCGGACCCGCGACGCCAGCCATGCACGCTAAAGGAAGGGCCAAGTCGAGGAGATCGACCCAAGCCACGTTTCTCAAGGAGGCCTCGACCCCGTCAGATTGAATAAGCACCATGAGTCTTTTGACAAAGCGCTGCTCCGTAACTAGAGGCTCGCCAATTGAAAGGGTGGACTTTCCCATGCGCTTTGGGGCCTTAGGAAACGGCCAGCCAACCTTGGACTCCACCTTAAGGATCCGCTCCTGCCATCTATGAATCTTATTTGGTAGCAAAAACAGCAAGCGAGGCGTCTTAGTCCTCAAGGATATTTGTTCCGTAAGGCCCGTCCCGCAGAATAGGTGGAATAGACCCAGCAAAGTTAGGGAGGGCTCTATCTTCATTGTCCGACACATCACAATGAATGCCATAATTTGAATGACGGCCCCAATAGCAAAATCAGAGGGCAGAGCTCCCATCAGCTCGCAAATCCTAACGAAGAACGGATCGAATGGAGGCCTGAGTCCCGCATAGAAATGATCGAAGTGCAGAATTAGGGTATCATCCGGGTGGCGAGCACAAACGTAATCCTCACGGTCTCCAGGTTTAAACTTATCCTCCTCCTTCGAGTAGTCGAGCAGAGAAAACCTATATACACTTGTGTCGATTTTAAATCGGCGACGGATAAATTTGTTGAGATCGTCGCTGTCGCGAAGCTTCACCCACTTTTCCTCCAGCGCCTTCTCATATGCAGCCAGGAGAGCGAACTCTCTTAGCGCCTCTGGATTGTTGGGTGTTGGTTTTTTCGCTTTGGCAGCAGCCTCCCCGACAGTTGTTTTGGGATCCCTTTTCCTTTTTGGTTTCTTTGGGAGTTCCCAAACAGTCTTGCGAGGTAAATGGGCATTCTCATCCTCACTCGACCCTATCAGCTCGTGAAGAGCGGCGTCCTCAATATAAGCCTCGTCATGCTCGGCGGCGCCATTAGGACTGGGATCGGCAGCCTGTTCTTCAACATCGGACATCCCTCTTTCACCGGCCTCGCTAGTGCTTACCCCCTGGGTACGGGCCATTTCTTTGCGACTCTTCTTACGTCGCGGGATAGGGTCGGAAAGAAATTCCTCTAAATCAAACGGGTCGTCATCCACATAGACAGCGGCCCCCTCCGTGGTTATCTCATCTAGCAGGTCATCCCTGGCGGACACCTCGGGACTAGAAGGGTCGTCATCCTCTTCCTCCTGTGCGTAATCAAAGGCCTCCTGATCTTCGTCGGAGTCGTCCCTCAAAGAATATTCTCCGTCGGACATCCTGCAAAAACAAGAGGAAAAGGTGGAGCTTTCAGACCTGGGATAATAAGAATTAAGCCAGGAAGGTAATCGCACCCATCTCGATACCTTCCCCTCCGTTTTTACGGGAGAAATGGAAAGCAAGTTCCAAGTAAAGGGAAGTACAAATTCAACAAGCAAACATGGCAAAAGATAGAGGTTTTTGGGCTAAATCGCCAACCTCCCCCTTTTTTTTCCCAGAAAAACCACCCCCACAATAAGAACACCAACCCACAAGCCTCAAATTTTTCCTCGAAAAACATCTTACATACGAACACATTCCCATACAATGGATCAAAGCCACTAAAAAGCTCGAAATTCAGAAATAAAAATCAGGAAAAGGGGATAAGGGAGGAAGAATTTACCTGTTTCTGGGAGGAAGATAAATTGAGCAGCCACAAGAGCACGCCGGAACCTTCAAATCTTTGCCGGAAGCCTCGAATTCCCTTCAGCCACCACCAAATCCTCTGCGAACCTTCGCCGGAAAACCTTCGACAATCCCAGAAAAAAGAAGAGAGAAAACTAGAGGAAAAAGTAGCGGAAATTAAAAGAGTAAAAAGTATGGAGGACTGAATATGGCAAGCCTTATATAGGCAACGGGAGTTTGATCGTACGGGCGGGAATCAATCCATCCAACGGTTGAGGTTTGCGCGGTCGATTCGAATTTCGAAATTCGAAAACCGCAATCATGATGGAGGTTAATCAATGCCCACGTGCCTGCTCGGGTGGTTACCAAAGGCGTCAGTACCCACGTAGTTGCAGTTACCAAGGGAGCCAACGTCAGCCACGATCTGACTACTGAACTGCCCTGATAATCCTTGAACGAGCAGATAGCCTCGCAGCCGACGAGGTCGCAAATATAGACCCAAAGTTGCTTCGAAGGCCGCTTGTTTATAAAGCACGGTCCTTAGTGAACCAGTCGCATCAGACGACGAGGTCGTAAAAATAGACCCAAAGTTGCTTCGAAGGCCGCTTGTTTTTAAAAAAGCAGGTCCTTAGTGAACAAGTCGCATCAGACGACGAGGTCGCAAAAACAGACCCAAAGTTGCTTCGAAGGCCGCTTGTTTTTAAAAGCACGGTCCTTAGTGAACAAGTCGCATCAGACGACGAGGTCGCAAATATATTTTCCCTGAGCTCACTACTCCACGCTCGACATTTTCATGAAAAATGACCAAGACATGGAGTAGGGGGCCATTGATGATACAAATAATATCGCCACCATTTAGTCCCGGAAACAGCCTCTGACTCACCATACCTGAGGGAGGTCTGCGACTACATCATCGGCGACACCAATAATGTCAAGTCAAGGTCACTGTCACCGAGCCCTGCTAGGGGCGCCACCATAGCTAGGGGGCCGGATCGAGACCTCGGACAAAGGGCCCTTAAAAGGTCGCACAAGACTTAAGAGGAAGCAGGGAGCAAGGGCAAGACAAGGCAAGACAAGCGAAGCTGGTGGTCTATGCGACCCCCAAGAGGTCGCCGCCGAGATGTTTTATCCACTTGCAGCCCAGATATTTACTAGTTTACTTAGCGGTTAAGCAAGATTAGTGACTAAGCTGCTTCGCTACGCCTATCTTTTTACTTAGCTCCTAAGTATTCCCTTCCTATAAAAGGAAGGCTTGTGTAACCTAAATCATATATACATTCTAATACAAAAGCAGGCCAAAGCTCTGCGAAAACACTACCTCTCTCTTCCTCCTCCCATCGCCGCCGCACATCTCCGGCTAGCATACACTTAATCATCCCCAAATAAGCCAGATATCCACAGCACAAACACCACTAAAACAACCGTGATGATTTATGCGTCATCAGATATTATGTTTCGAGAAGGGTTTACGGAAATATCCTGAATCGAAGTGAACATTCTATGCAGGATTTATCCGTATGTAATGATTATATCAGTGGACGCTTTCGACTCATAAATTGAGTGTAAGTTATCTATATTCAATAGAGTTCAGTTTCGGGTTTATGGTGGTGTAATCCCGGAATTAATAGGTTGGATATAATTATTCTGTCTGATGAATAATTTTATTCGATTTATTGTAGCTACTGAATATGGGTCCATGGTCCCCGGCGCGGCTCCCAAAATAGCATAATTAGTTTTCTCGTTGTTTCACCTCAATCATAATTAAATAGTGCATTGGGCTATTTAATTTGATATGTGGATTAATTGTTTAGTTGGACTAAATAATTAAATACATGAAAAAGAAATTTTTCGTGGACTCGGCCCAAGGTGTGGAAAAATGCTTGTGGCATTATTGAATAAGGGTGGGGCACATTTTTTGTGTCATTTAATTATTAAGGAATTAGTTTTCTTGGATAATTATTTGACATGTGATTTATCTTTTATTTGTTAATTGACAATTCATGGAATATTAGATAATAATATGATTTATCCTAATTTGTTTGGGATAATCATTTTATTTATCTTTTATTTGGAAAAAGGATTAATCTAATAATTATCTCTTAATTATTAAATCCTTGGAGGACAATGATTACTCTCCTATATAAAGAGAATTCTCCCAAGCCTTTTGACAATACAACATAACACGCCATATATTGGAAGAAAATAGCTTAAAATTTTCAGGTATTTTTTTTCGGGTTTCGAGTTGGGATAATCTTCAGGATTATTCCGGTAGCATATCAAGGAGGTCCGGCGGCGGGCAACACCATCCACCTGGTGTTGCTGGGAGACACACGTTGGAAGGCTGTGGCTTCTCAACTTGCGTGTATACTACTTTTGATCTTGGAGTTAAGCACCATAAAAAGGTAAAATCCAAACCCCCTTGTAGTTGATCTTTAATTTATGTTCTTTGTTTCGTTTAGATCTAGATCTGATGCATTCCGCTGCGTAATAGGGTCAATCTATGATTGATCCGACGATATTACATCTAACAACTACTTGAATGCGATCATAGGTTGTGATGTCAAATTTTTACGTGAAAAGTGTCCAATCGGAGAGTTTTGGTTATAACTAAGAGCTCTTCAAAACTCTGGATTACACAACATCGAAGCTTTTCTGCCTTAAATCATTTAGACGGGCCATGGGCGTGTATTGTTGCATTGTTGTTCGACTTTTGAATTGTTGAGTTATTATGTTGTAAAATTTCTGTTATATCATGTCTGAGTCAATTGCAATTTATTGTGTATGATACATCATGTGATAGTCTTTTGTTGTTTAGGAAGCGATCTTCAACTTCGAGCCCATCACCCCAACACGACAGTGGAGCATTTAGACTGAATGAAATTAGGTCAAATGCTGCACTTTTTCTTGAAGATATTAAACAAGATGTAGGGAGCCTTGACAATGATCATGGAGGGACATCTACTAACTCACAAAGTTCCTCCAAAAAGAGATCATCAATCGATGGTCACGAGTCTGAGTTTAGGGGACATTCAGTCCCTCGATTTGGTCCTCATTTGGTGAAAGCTTGCAAGCAGCAAGAGGACATCCTTTTATTTGTGTATCTATGAATATTTTGTATGTTTTAAAGTCTAACTCCCCTTTGTCTTTGGCATAATAGTTGATAACCATTACATAATTTGTTATAATAAATCGTTTTCATCTTTTATAACTTTTTGCTTTTTTGCATTATTTTATACATTCTTGAATCTCTGTGCATTGCACGAGTTTCCTACTAATATATATATATACTAGTGGGCATACGCCGTGCAAGGCACGGGTGTTGTCCACTGCAGCATTTTTACCGTCTTTATGTATACAAATTGACATGTTTAGTATGAATAGGCGTAAGTATAAAAAAAAACCAAAAAAAACACCCCTCCTCAGAAATCCTATGTCCTGTGCTGTAAGTTGGGCTATCGCTCAATAAGCATAAATGGGGGGTTCCAATTCATCGGGTTCATATTGAGTCGGAGGACATCTTTCGGATCGGAGGATCTCGTTCGGATCGGACAAAAAAAAATGGGAGGCGGTTGAGGAGTTCGTTCAGACACACAAACATATCGTAGATGATATATGGTATGATATATATATATATATATATATGATTTCGAGAAAGGAAAAAAAAAAAAAGAAGAAAAAAAACCCCTCCTCAGAAAATCCTATATCTAGTGCTGCAAGTTAGGTTATCGCTCAATAAGCCTATAGGGGGGTTCCAGTTCATATTGAGTCGGAGGACGTCGTTCGGATCGGAGGACGTCGTTGGGACACACGGAGGACGGGCTCGTTCGGATCGGAGGACATCGTTCGGACACACGGAGGACGGCCTCGTTCGGATTGGAAGACGTTCGGACAAACGGAGGACGTCCTTGTTCGGATCGGAGGACAACGTTCGGACATACGGAAGTCGTCCTTCGGACATACGGAGGACGTCCTCTTTCGGATCGGAGGACATCGTTCGGACACACGGAGGACGGCCTCGTTCGGATTGGAAGACGTTCGGACAAACGGAGGACGTCCTTGTTCGGATCGGAGGACAACGTTCGGACATACGGAGGACGTCCTCTTTCGGATCGGAGGACATCGTTCGGACACACGGAGGACGTCCTCGTTCGGAGATCGGAGGATGCCTTCGTTCGGATCGGTGGATGGCCCCTTTCGGACACACGGAGCACGTCCTCGTTCGCATCGGAGGACATCGATCGTTCGGATCGCAGGCGGAGGACGTCCTCGTTTGGATCGGTGGACGTCCTCGTTCGGATCGGAGGACATCGGTATCGTTCGGACACACGGAAGACGTCCTTGTTCAGATCTGAGGACATGGTTCGGACACACGGAGGATGAGCAAGTTCAGATCGGAGGACATCGTTCGGACACACGGAGGACGTGCTCGTTCGGATCGGAGGTTGTCATCTTTCGGATCGGAGGACGTTCGGACACACGGAGGACGTTCTCGTTCGGATCGGAGGACATCGATCGTTCGGACACACGGAGGACGGCCTCTTTCGGACACACGGAGAACGTCCTCGTTCGCATCGGAGGACATCGATCGTTCGGACCCACGGAGGACGTCCTCGTTTGGATCGGAGGACATCGTTCGGATCGGAGGACATCGGTATCGTTCGGACACACGGAGGACGTCCTTTTTCAGATAGGAGGATATGGTTCGGACACACAGAGGACGTCCTCGTTCGGATCGGAGGACGTCGTATATAGGGGGGTTCCAAATCATCGGGTTCATATTCAGTCGGAGGTCCTCGTTCGGACACACGGATGACGTCCTCGTGCGGACACACGGAGGACATCGTTCGGACACAGTTGGGTTATTGCTCAATAAGCATATAGGGGGGTTCCAAATTATCGGGTTCATATTGAGTCGGAGGTCCTCGTTCGGACATACGGAGGACGTCCTCGTTTGGATCGGAGGGCATCGTTCGGACACACGTTCGGATCGGTGGACGTCCTCGTTCGGATCGGAGGACATCGTTCGGACACATGGAGGACGTCCTCGTTCAGACACACAGAGGACGTCCTCGTTTGGATTGGAGGACATCGTTTGGACACACGGAGGGCGTCCTCTTTCGGATCGGTGGATGTTCGGACATACGTAGGGGGTCCTAGTTCGGATCGGAGGACATTGTTCAAATCAGAGGACATCATTCGGACACACGGAGGACGTCCTCGTTCGGAGATCGGAGGACGTCTTCGTTCGGATCGGAGGACGGCCTCTTTCGGACACACGGAGAAACGTCCTTGTTCGCATCGGAGGACATCGATCGTTCGGACCCACGGAGGACGTCCTCGTTCGGATCGCAGGCGGATGACGTCCTCGTTTGGATCGGAAGACATCGCTCGGATCGGTGGACATTGTTCGAATCGGATCGGAGGACATCGGTATCGTTCGGACACACGGAGGACGTCCTTGTTCAGATCGGAGGACATGGTTCGGACACACGGAGTACGAGCAAGTTCAGATCGGAGGACATCGTTCGGACACATGGAAGACGTCCTCGTTCGGATCGGAGGACGTCCTCGGACACATAGAGGACGTCCTCGTTCGGATCGGAGGACGTCGCATATAGGGGGTTCCAAATCATCGGGTTCATATTCAGTCAGAGGTCCTCGTTCGGACACACGGATGACGTCCTCGTGCGGACACACGGAGGACGTCCTCGGACACAGTTGGGTTATTGCTCAATAAGCATCTAGGGGGGGTTCCAAATCATCGGGTTCATATTGAGTCGGAGGTCCTCGTTCGGACACACGTTCGGCTCGGTGGACGTCCTCGTTCGGATCGTTCGGACATCGTTCGGACACATGGATGACGTCCTCGTGCGGACCGGATCGTTCGGACACACGGAGGACGTCCACGTTCAGATCGGAAGCGGAGGACGTCCTCGTTTGGATTGGAGGACATCGTTCGGACACACGGAGGGCGTCCTCTTCCGGATCGGTGGACGTTCGAACACACGGAGGACGCCCTCGTTCGGATCGGAGGACATCGTTCGGACACATGGATGACGTCCTCGTACGGACACACGGAGGACGTCGATCGGAGGCGGAGAACATCATTCGGACACACGGAGGGTGTCCTCGTTCGGATCGGAAGGCATCCTCGTTCGGATCGGAGGGCATCGTTCAGACACACGGAGGACGTCCTCGTTTGGATCGGAGGACGTTTGGACACACGGAGGATGTTCATGTTAGGATCGGAGGACGTTCGGGCACACGGAGGAACGTCCTCGTTCGCATCGGAGGACATCGATCGTTCAGACATACGGATGACGTCCATGTTCGGATCGGAGGACATCGTTCGGACACACATAGGGCGTCCTCGTTCGGATCGCAGGACGTTCGGACACACGGAGGAACGTCCTCGTTCGCATCGGAGGACATCGATCGTTCGGACACACGGAGCACGTCCATGTTCGGATTGGAGGACATCCTCATTCAGATTAGAAGACATCTTTGGGATCGGAGGACATCGTTCGACCTCGTTCGGATCGGAGGACGGCCTCGTTCGGACACACGGAGGACGTCTTCGTTCGGAGATCGGATGACGTCCTCTTTCGGATCGGAGGACATCGTTCTGATATTTGTTATCTACAGGGGAAAAAAAAAAAAAAAACCCCTCCTTAGAACATCCTATGTCTAGTGCTGCAAGTTGGGTTATCGCTCAATAAGCCTATATGGGGGGTGCCAATTCATCAGGTTCATAATGAGTCGGGGGACGTCTTTCGGATCGGAGGACATCTTTCGTGCACACGGAGGACGTCCCGGTTCGGGCACACGGGGACGGCTTTGTTCGGAGGAACTAAGTCGGAGGACGCCGTTCGGACACACCAACATATCGGAGGAAAGCGTGCCAATTCATCAGGTTCATAATGAGTCGGGGGCCGTCTTTCGGATCGGAGGACATCTTTCGGGCACACGGAGGACGTCCCGGTTCAGGCACACGGAGGATGGATTTGTTCGGAGGAACTAAGGACATCTTTCGGGCACACGGAGGACGTCCCGGTTCGGGCACACGGAGGACGGATTTGTTCGGAGGAACTAAGTCGGAGGACGTCGTTCGGACACACAAACATATCGTAGAGGAAATATGGTAGGATATATATTTGTGATTTATTAAAAAAAAAATGTGATAAAAAAAATAAAAATATAAGATATTTAGGTATTAGGAAATTGTTAAAAAAAAAGAAATGTATTACGAAATTCTTTATAAAAAAAAATCAAATAAAATGCCACGTGTCAGCACACGGGCAAGTGCCCATTGTCTTTGTATAAGTAAGGTATATATATATATATATATATATATATATATATATATATATATATATATATATATGCAAGGCTAAACTTTCTTTTTGTCTCCATATTATATACAATTTATAGACAAATGGACTTAATGGAAATGTCATCTTCTTCGAACCGGAAGACTCAGATTCATATGTATGTATATACGTAGAGGTGGCCAAACAAAACCGGACCGGCGGTTGGCAACCTGAACCGACAGTTTGTGAACCGGCGGCTTGGTCAACCGCCGGTTGGTGGAACCGTAGGTTGGGAGGTTGGGGGCCGGTTGGGGGTTTTTCGGAACCGGAACCGGTTAAAACCGGCCGGAACCGGAACCGGCGGTTGAACCGGCCCAACGGTTTTTTTTTCTTTTCCAAACACCTCAAAAAAATTCTATAAATACTACCTCATTCCATTTCCAATTTCCTACACTAATCTTACATCTTCTTCCCTCATTTCTTTGATTATCAAGTTGGTTTAGTTGTTAAAACAACAATCAAATTTACTTTACAATACCGATTTTTGAAGTTGTTCTGATTTAATCGTTACTTTAATACGGTTTTAGTTATAAGTAAATTTGGTTTGTATTTTATTCAACTAATTTGGTTTCTACTTATTACCATTATAATTATCCATAATTCATCTAAGGCTCAACAGAATATGAATTGAAGTTGTTCTGATTTATTCGTGTATTTCTTATAGTCTGAAGAGATAGTTGGATAATTATTTTTTAATATTTAACAATGGATAATCCACATGCCCCTATAATTACCGATGAGGATGACGGTGGTGTGCCATGGGACGAACATCCTTACGAGACAATCGATTCACATCATACGATCAATTTATCGATTACCGTGAAAACTGGATGGGTAGAGCTACTGTTGGTGAACGGAGATTGGCATGGGAAAGTCTACCTTTTGAGATTACGGAATTGGTGGAAAGTGTAGGGTGGTATGGGTTCGTCACTGACCCCCACCCCAGTTATGAGATGAATCGCTCAATTGTTCGTGAGTTCTACGCAATTGTTGCTACAACAGGAAATGTAACAAGAGAATTCACATGGCGCGGTGTACGCGTCCAATTCACACCGCGTTGGATCAACCAATATTATTTACTTGAAGCTATCCCTCGTCATGTTGATTTTTTCAGACCATTCCATTGGACTGAAAGATTGTATGCTAACATGGTACGACATTTTGGTGAGACTCACCTCTGGGCACCTATGGTTAGAAGGAGCGGTCAACATTACCCTCGTAGATGGACCCCTGAAGTCATTCGGATGGTGATTTTGTTTCTTGCCTATCACCTTCATGGTACTGTAAACCACACTGAACCGACCATTGAGATGTACATCCTTGCGTACGCTTTTCTCATGAATGAGCTAATAGATGTAGGCCAATACATCGTGGAAAGAATTGGCTAGATAGCTATTGCCAATGCAGGCGATGGTTATATTTTCTTTCCATTTCTTATCACCGCTTTTGCCAGAGAATTCAGGGTACCACAATATGATACGGACAACATTTCTGGACCCAATGAACCTATTTTATACGAATAAAAGAGTATGGTGTAGTTTATTTGTTATTCAAGTTTATTTGTTATTCAATGAACCTATTTTATTTGTTATTCAAGTTTTATGTGTTTTATATAATTTATTTTATAATTTCATAAATCTAAAAATAATTTATTTTATAATCACATTTACATTTTTTAAACTATAATATAACATAGATCATGAGACATGGTACGATGTACATGTTCTTATTACTATGTAATTTGATAATAATAAAACAATATATTTTTTTGAAAAGATTAAAAACAACATTTTATGGTATATTTTACACATTAATTAACAACACCATTTACTAAATAAAAGAATTGCTAAGAAAATAAAGAAAAAGAACATTGATTAACTTTTAACATTCATTATAACGACCATTTTCGATTACATTAATTTATTACAATACAATAAATGATGGATGTCGATTATTCTACGTAACGGTTACATTGATAAAATTAAATAGACTAAAAAAAAACCAATAAGAACTACGTCGTTTTGATTTTTTTTATATGTATTGTGCCTCCGACACGATTACATATAAAAGATACGTAGGTAACCGAATTTCCTGTACAAGTGTTGAAAAAATAACATAACATTTAAAAATAACATAATTTACATATAAATAAAATAACACAATATTAATATTATATTTAAAACCGAATAAAAAACTATTTATAAAAAAATATATATTACATTCGCTTTAGTAATTATAGTAAAAAGAATAATAATTTGTTATTGTAGTGAAAATAATAAGTATTATATGAAAATGAAAAGAAACAAAATTATGAAATTTTATAAACGTGGCATGAACCGTGACTGAACCGGGAGCAAACCGGGCGAACCGTGAACTGGCATCAACCTTCAACCGCCGGTTTTGAACCGCCAACCGCGGTTTTTCAACCGGCGGTTCACTCCAACCGCCGGTTCGCCAAACCGGCCAGAACCAAAACCGCCGGTTCCGGTTCCGGTCCGGTTGCACCATTTGGCCAGGTCTAATATACGTCTATATAAATATATAATTAAAATAAGGGAAAAATGCAATTTACCCTCTTCAATCATGCAAAATTTACGAACTCAAACTACTAATTGCTCGATTTACAACACTAAACTATATTGTGTGAGCAATTTACAACCTTAAACTATTAATCAGTCAATTTTACACCTTAAACGATTATATTATTCAATTTGCACCCTTTATTTATATTTAATATATTATTTAAATATACAATGAAGGGTAAATCCGTCCATTCATATATTCTCCTGTCCCATTCTTCTTCCTCAACAACGAGAAAATATACATTCAGGTCACTGTAGACACCCATATTTCAAGTCAGGTCTGTTCAGGCCTGACATTTTTTTAAGTAGTCCGTGCCTGTTCCACGGGATCGTGCCAATTTTCCACCAGATGGCGTGGAATTCGAATGGTTCACGTGGAAATTCAAATGGTGCCAAAAATTGAATTTCCACGTGACCTGGGGGAAATTTTAATTAGGGCCACGTGGAAAAGGGAACGCAACGTGGAAAATATCCACGGGCCCATGGAAATACTAAAACATATACATGGCACTTTATCTTCTTCTTCCTCACTTTTTATCTGAAAAAAATCGCCCCCACAGATGAAAAAAAAAATACGCACAGCCCCACATCCCCATCCCACATCTATTGATTAATTTCACGTGGAAGGATTTACATCTCACGGGCAAGAAGGTGTTTCACACGGGTTACTTTACATTGCGTGGAATTGGAACGGGAAGTGGATTGAAGCTTCATACAACAATGGCCGTTATTAATTTAGAAGAATATCCTCTAGTAAGTTATTTACAGTTTATTAGGTTTAATTTTGACGAATTTGCCCCCAAATTTTAATGAACTGCAACTTTTTATTTCAAATTGTGATATTGTAATGTTATCGATATTGTGATATAATAATGTAATCAAAATTTTGGTTTGGAAATTGTGATATAGTATGTTTATGTATTGACCCAAAAAAATTCGAAATTGTGAGTTAATTTTATAAATTTTGTAGTAATAATATTGTAAATTTTTTGATATTGTAGAATTTTTGATATTGTAGAAATTATGATTATAAGATATTGGAAATTGTAGTAATGATATTGTACAATTTTTGATATTGTAGAAATTATGGTTATAAGATATTGGACATTTCGAATTATGTATATTGGGAAATTTGTAGAAATGTTGATGTTGTAGAAATCTTGACGTTGTAGAAATTTTGATATTGTAATTATTTTGATTATTTGATTGGAAAATTTGCATTGGAAAATTTGTAGAAATGTTGATGTTGTACAAATAATGACGTTGTAGAAATTTTGATATTGTAATTATTTTGAATATATGATTGGAAAATTTGTATTGGAAAATTTGTAGAAATCTTGATGTTGTACAAATAATGACGTTGTAGAAATTTTTATATTGTATTTATGTTGAATATTTGATAATTTAGAATTTTTTTAGAATGATATGCATTAATGTAATTATAGTGACAATGTTATTATTAGAAACGATAATGTAGAAATGATAATGTAGAAGTTTTGATATTGTACATAGTTCGATTATATGATATTGTATGTATGTTATAAGTTGTTTCGAAATTTAGTAGTATAATTTCCTTTCATGGCCTTAGTTCATTTTGAAATATGCAGTTTGATACCACTTTAGTTTTCAAATAACACTCGAATAATTTAATTGTTACGGGCAATCACAATGAAAATGCCCTAATTTAATAAAAAAAAATTGAATTTAAAAACGAGTAACAAACGACAAATAAATGTTGTTTGAAAAATTTCCAAAACAACAAAATTCTTGACCTATTCTATGGTGTTACGCCTCGACCTGATGAGGTTCTTAGAAATGCATGCATCCCTAGGGTGTTTTCGAATCCTTCTGATCCGCTGTGTCATGCCTAATCTCCAGGCTTTGTATTCGGGCTCCTGGTAGGTAGCTCATAGAATTTTCATTAGGTCTGCTCAATAGAGCATCTTTTCTGTTCTCAGCAGCTTGGTAAAGCCTCCGCCGGAAGTGAGGCATCCGTTAGATCGAAAGTATAAGATCTGTTCTGTTGGCTCTGTCAGCATCTGATCTCCCTCGTCATCATCAAATATTCTATGACGCTGGTTGATTGAGCTTTTTTTTACCCCAACAAAAACAATTTATAAAGGACTCGAAACCGTGGGCAAACTAACTCTCGAACCGGCAGTGTACCGGGTCGATTGCTAGAATAGCTACAGGAGTACGAGGTCGAACCCAAAGGAATCGTGCTTGCAAGTACCAAAGTGAACGTAATGCTTAGTCTAGGTGATCAATATTTCAAAGTATTTATAACTACAACGACACTAACATGATTCCTACTAATGAGTTTAAAAACAAGAAAAAGAGAAGATTAAACTACTAGGTTCTTAAGATAGATTAAGGGACATAGCCGAACCATGATCAAAATAGCTAGTCTCACCCCAAGGAATGACAAAACCGGGAGTGTGCATTAAACAAACGAACTCTTGCATTCAATCTCACGGGTGCGAACTCCTAATCCCGGTGCCAAGGTCTGAACAACTCTCTCTTAACACCTTATGCCAAGCAAACTAACCTTCCCTAAGGAAGATTCACTCACAAGGCATGTTATGCACTAGAGCCGCTTAAACGTCAAAACGAGTAACCTCACTCTAAGAAGTGATCTTAGAACCCTTTTCCCACACCCCTCCATCTGAACAACTCTCAAGAGTGATGTGTGTGATTTTGACCTAGGTGATCAATCTAGCCCAAATCGTTATAACAAGTTCTAAGACGCGAAACATGCAAGATACAACAATAAAAAGCACTACCCACTCCCAATCTCATCACCCAAAGGGTGATTTCACTAAATTTCACATGATTCGACTATGAAAAGGGTTTAGCTACTCATTTTACTAGTTAAAACATACACAAGACAGTAAATAAAAGCCATAACAAGTAAAAGAAAGGAGGAAATTACCATTAAATTGCAGAAATTCGAGATTGGATCCAAAAAGTACAAAATAAAGAAATAATTAAAAGGTGGTCTCTTAGTGTTTGGAATGGAAATCTAAGATAAGAAATGGAAAGATTAAGCTAAGATAATGTTGATGTACACTAAGAGAGAGTATTCTAAGCTATTACAAAAATCGAGCTAAGAAAGGGGTAGAGTTTTGCCAAGAAAGTAATTGATATCTCAAATAGTCTAAGGGGGGTATTTATAGTTGGGGATAAAATCGTAGAAAAGCGGCCCAAACGCACGTTTGGAGGCCGGAACGGCGTTTGGCTTCTTCAAACGCACGTTTGGATGGGTCCGAACGTGCGTTCGCTCGTTTCGGGCGGGGACTTGAATGTTCTTCATCTTGAACGCACGTTTATGATGGGTTGAACGTGCGTTTGGTGGACTTTGAACGCACGTTCATGATGGTTTTGAACGTGTGTTTGGAGGGGTTCAACTCGTATCAACTTTTGCCTCGTTGAACGCACGTTTGAAGGGTTCAAACGTGTGTTTGGACTCCGTTGCCCCAAAACTCCACTTTTTCCTCCTTTGATCTCTTCTCTTGCCTCGGTTATGCTCTCTTCTCTTGCCTCGGTTATGCTTTTTACCATAAATCATCGCCTCCGGGTCCTCGAGACACCGATACCTTATAACATCACACATGACCAAAACATACAAACAATTCCGGAGGGTAAAAGTGCTCGGGAATGGGATCAATATCAACTAAAAAGGGGTAACAATCCAACAAAGTAACGGATTCATTCCCCGTGCCATGAGCTCACGATATCACCCCGAAAATGGTCTAAGTCACCCAAAAATGTGCTGAAAATGTGATAATCGGGGATAAATAATGCACCGGAGTCACGTAAAGTTGACTCCCATCAACCACCCCACACTTAGCCTTTGCTCGCCCTCGAGTAAATTAGGCGTTTTAAAACCAACCAAAGGATTCAACTTTGTGATGTAGGTGCTACTACTCACACTCTCGAGGTAACCACGAAGTAAGACATACGAACATATACACACCGGTATAACATTATCAAGAAAATGGAGTGTGTGTGGTGCCAAGCTACAACCAAGTATTCAAAAAGATCGTCGGGGCTTGAATCCCGACCAAAAGTCTACCAACCGTTTCATACCAACCACCCTCTCCGCTAATCGAGGTCACTAAGTTTGGACACAATCGGGTAGGACTTGAAGGGTTATAACGTTAGGCTCGGGGTAATTCCAGTTAATCGAAAATGATATTTTGGGAACTGGAGAAAAAGACGTACAAGTGAACCTAATCAACAAGTGTACCACTTCATCTCTACCATACAAACCATCCAAACTCCTTTTTGATTAATTTAAACACTTTGGGAACCATAGGATACTAACATACCCGAACTCATTGCCACAATCAACTATGTTTCAAGTGTCATGAGGCGAGATCGAGTACATTAGCACCTATCTCACTATCCCAACTCCAACATCATAAAAATCACTTTTGAGCTCATCACTTTGATTCCAACCCTTTATTTTATAAACTCCAAACTCTTATTCATCGAGAGCTAATTTATTTTGAACTTTGATTGATCTCTTTTTTTTTTCTTTTTTTTTTGAAAGAAAGAAGAAATATCACAGATTTTTCTTTTATTTTTGGGCCAAAACCAAACACTAGGCCCAACCGAGCTCCTCTTCTCCTTATAGCTCCAAACCGATTAAACACCAACCCATCAAAACCTCATTTCCCCCACCCCACACTTGCCTTAGCAAGTATGGCCTAACAACAGACTAAGTCCACTCGTAGGGTATAAAGGAAGGAAATGTGACCAAAATTACGGCTCAAGGTAGGTTTCTGACTAAGTAACAAAACGGCTATAAAATGAATGGTGTTCAGACCATTCTATCAAGGCTGAGAGGGGCTACGAAGGTTTAATGTTGGGATAAGGCTTATTTGGCTTTGGTAGGGTCAAAGAGACGCCAGGACCGTCATCCCATATCCTACTTAGGTGAACCTTTCTATTTCGCCTCGAGGCTAGTGGTATGTGAGGTGGTAGCAATCAAATTGTGCACAAAGTGTAGCTTACGTGAAATTAATAAACTCCATTCTCAAGATAATATCAAACCGCAGTGTACACATTCAGGGTCTTACTAAGGTGATCACCACTCAAATGTGAGAATAACACATACAACACGGTGTTAAAAACCCTTGAAATTTTTTGAAAATTACCCAAAAATCGACTCGAGCCCGGTCATAGGCTAAGCATACCACATATCAAGCACATTTAATCAATAAAAACAAGAAAACGGCTAAGTCCCCCACCCCACACTTAAACGAAACAATGTCCTCAGTGTGTGAGAGATAAAAAGAGTAAAAGACTTAGATGTTTGACCAAAAAGACCCGGCAGAAAGGCGCACTCGTGACTCGAAACTCGTGTCAGCCTCGTATAAATCCATCCCGTAACCTAAAGCGAGATTAATAGAAACAAAGAAAGCGCATGCACGGGACTAAATCCACGTGCTAAAAAGCAAGCAATAGGGTAAGCGGGTGCGTAAAATAATGAGTCAATGTCACAGTGACGAGATCAAAGCATAATGAGGGAGAATACGGGATATGCAATGGAAGGATACAATAGAATCAATAGAAACAGAACATCCATTCAACAGATATAAACCAATAATAATATCCACGTCATCCCAAAGTATAAGTCAACAAAAAAGGAAAACATACACGGTCAAGCGAGGCCTCAAGGGCTCAAAAATAAGTGCACGTGTATGTAAGTGAAGTGTGTCCAAAAATGATGAAAGAAAGAATGTCGAAACATCAAAGAATCGACTAGTAGATAAATAAGAATATAAAATGCATGACAAAACATGCTAGTCTGCTCCATGCCCCTGTATGTCATTAGTGGAGTCAGGTGTGCCCGATGATGGCGCAACCAGAGCAGCTGCACTCTCAGTCTGTGTAGGGCCTGCAGCATCTGTCCTATCTGCCTCTGCCTCAGCTCCATCTGTGCCAACCAGATCATCACAAGAAATGTCATCAAACCCCTCCTCTGGCTTGTCAACAAACATGTCCTCTGAGACCCTCTACAAGTCTGCCTCTATCTCCGGGGTATACTGGAATGGTGCCTCATCTAAGTCCAACTGAGGAAGGTCTATCTGTCTGGCCCGAGCAAAAACCATATGATTCTCTACTATGCCGTTAAGAGTCAGCCGCAGACTATCCATGCAATCCCGCTGCTTGTGGGCAATGAGAAGCCCTTGCCGCTCACTGAGCCACGGCCCCCCGGCTGTAAGTGTAAAAGGTGGAGGAGGGGGTGTAGTTGTAGTGGAAGGTCCAGTAGTAAAAGGAGGAGGTGGGGGTATCGTAGTGGTGGTAGTGGAGGAGATGACAGGTGGAGGTATAGGGAGTGTGGTGGAAGTAGTCGAGGTGGTAGGGCGAGGAACGGTGTGAATAAGGCGTGAGGAGAGCCTAGGAGGTCGTGGAGTGGTGCGAGCATTGAACGGCTTGGGAGCTACGGGTTGAATCTTCTTTCTCAAAATCTGATCGTCCGGGTATTCTTCAACCGGTACTCCTTTGCATAAGCCATGAATGAGGTAGGGGCACATGATCATACGACGCTTGACCTTCTGATTCTCTCTACACTCATCGAAGATAGTCTTCCCGACATCAACCTTAAGATCATAGTGTAAGGCATACAACAATTGCAAATCCTTGACGTGGAAATGCGTAGTGTTGTCCTTCGGTAGTAGGCGATTCTGGGAAAACTTTGCTTTGACTTTCCATTCATCCGGCCAAGTTGTCGTCAACAGCTGATTCCTTGTACTACTATTTCCTCTAGCCACCCACTGTAAAGCTGGATTGATAGCCTTCCTCAGTTTTTCCAACGGATCCTCAGTAGTCTCAGTATTATCCCAATGCAATATCTCCGCAAACCAACTGATATAATCCTGTCCCTCGAAAGCCGGTACCCGGTAGTAATCATTAATCGCTTTGACGGACCACGGGACATTTACCCCTCTAACCTTGATGAACCCCGACTCTAAGTTGGCGACACTGAAATTCGCGTACCATTCCCGAACGAGTGTGAGATTGAGGTCCCCTTCTGGCTCAAGAATCAAGTTGTTCCATCCCCTCTTCACCAAACTGTCTATGAAGGGTTTAGGAACCAGCTTAAGATCTAACCCCTTCTCGTAACACATGTTCTTTGTAGCGATATATTCGTTGTAATTGGTCATCGCCACTGGTGAGTTGAAACGCTGGTCGAAAGGTAAAGGGTCACGAGGGAGAGGAGCTATTGGGGGATCTTGCCCGGGAGCACTTTGAAGGGGAAGTGAAACAGGTGTTTGTGTAGGTTTAGTTCGCATTCGTGCCAAAGCCACATCACTCTCAACTTCTGTTTCCTCCTCACTGTCACTACTGGTGTTTCTCCCCTCAATATCCGGCTCAAAGTCCTCGTCTGAAGTTTCATCTCTCAACTGTCCCACAGGCCTAAGGGCTCGAGGGTTCCTACTCTCGGCACGGCCCGTATCACAAATCCGAATACCACCCTTAGGTATCCGAGGATAAACTAGGGTTTTCTGCTTCTTGGGCATGTGCTTCTCTACCGGTTTCTTTCCTTTCCCCTTACCCTCGGTTTCTTTTCGCTTAGTTTCCCTCATTATCTCTAAACTCACCAATAACAAGCACCAAACAACCAATCAAACAATCAAAACCAACCCGGTTATCGTCCAACCGGGATTTCAAAACAGACCAACCCAAACAACAATCACCCCACGAGAGCCACACCATTCACCATCAACCATAAGACAAGAAAAACAAAGCACAAAACAAGATACAAAATCAATAACAATAAATAACGGGATAAGGGCGTTAAACCCAAAAAGGCTAAAAACTAACCCTAACCGAAACTTAGACGTAAAACCAAATTGTACATGTACTATGCTTAAACGAGAAGAGGTGAATGATTTGGAGCGAAAAACGAGTCCCGAAACGTCAATGGAGGTCAAGTTCGACCTAGGCAAAAAGTTGCCAAAAGTGAAGATCGAATCGAGAATTTGGGTGATTTGTTGTTGGAATGGATTAGCGGAATCAAAAGAAAAGATTGAGAGGTGTTGTTTGGAGTTTAAATCGCCAAAAACGGAGTAGAATTGAGTGATTTCGAGTGAAAAGGGTGAGGGAAAGCGGCTGTCGGCGTTTAGGTTTTGGAGGAGTTGAGAACTGAAACGCGCGTTTGCAACGGGTTATATGAAGAAGATGACCTTGAACGCACGTTTGGAAAAGTGAAACGTGCGTTTCACAAGTCCAAACGCACGTTTAGAGTCTTGAACGTGCGTTCACAAGGGAAATTAAGAACAGAGAGTTGGGGTCTCAAACGCACGTTTGGAATGAGTCCAAACGCACGTTTGGAATGGGACAGACTGAAACGCACGTTTGACTGGTTCTGAACATGCGTTTGGACCAAAAACAGGGCAAACACAAGATTTCTACCCCACACTTGATTTAAACCGCCCCGAGACCACTAGAAACACCAAACTTACTCAACAAAAACTACGAAATGGTGGGTTGCCTCCCCCAAGCGCCTTTGTTTTACGTCGTTGGCTCGACAAGATGGATTATACGGTGCCAAATTTTTCAAGTTACACCGTTGGCACAAGGCGAGAAAGGGTAGAAAGAGAGATGAAATGATGGATTAAAAATTATACGTGTCAAGATTTATAGTCCATGACAAGACTCACAACATTCATTGCACGGTACGGGGTCCTCAAGACTCACTATTTCTAGTGCTTCATCGTAAGGCAACCTCTCATACCTTTTTAACCGGAGACCATTGGTGGTGAATGTGCCAACTTAGGATGGGTGATTTCAATGGCACCGGACGGATAGACTTTAGATACCACATAAGGACCGGACCATCTAGACTTCAACTTCCCTTGAAAAAGATGCAAACGAGTATTGTAGAATAAGACCTCATCACCCTCATTGAAAACACGAGATTTGATCAACTTATCGTGAAGCAACTTGGTCTTTTCCTTATACTTAGTCGAAAGATCGTAAGCACAAAGGCGGAACTCATCTAGTTCATTTAATTGGGCCATACGCTTTTCACCAATTAAGGTGTCATCGAGGTTTAGCATTTTGACAGCCCAATAAGCCTTGTGTTCGATTTCTACGGGGAGATGACAAGATTTACCATAGACTATCATGTAGGGTGACATGCCTAGGGGTGTCTTGAAGGCTGTCCTATGGGCCCACAAAGCATCATCTAACTTCAACGACCAACTCTTGACATTAGTATCTACCGTCCTCTCTAAGATACGCTTAATACCCCTATTCGTAACCTCAACTTGACCACTCGTTTGGGGATGATAAGCGGTACCTAACTTGTGTTTCACCCCATACTTCTCTAAAAGTTTGTCAAACGGCTTGTTGGCAAAGTGGCTTCCATTATCACTGATTATGGCACGAGGTACCCCAAACCGACTAAAGATATTTCTTTTAAGAAAGCGGATAACAACATTCCTATCGTTGGTGGGTGATGCCAAGGCCTCAACCCATTTCGACACATAATCACAGGCTACTTGGATATATTTGTTACCGCATGAGGAGGGATAGGGGCCCATGAAATCAATGCCCCAAACATCAAAAACTTCACAAACTATGATCGGCTTTTGAGGCATTTCATTTCACCTAGAAATACGCCCGGACCTTTGACAAGCATCACAAGATTTCACATAAGCATGTGCGTCTCGGAATAAAGTGGGCCAATATAGCCCACTTTGCAATACTTTCAAAGCGGTCCGTTGCCCCGAGAAGTGGCCTCCGGCCTCCTTATCATGACAAAACGAAAGCGCGCTCAAAATCTCACTTTCAGGGATGCATCTCCTCAAGATGCCATCCGAACACAACCTATATAGGGAAGGGTCCTCCCACACATACTTACCTACCTCACTTAGAAATTTACGCCTTTGATTCGAGTCATAGTCAGGGTCTACGAAGCCGCACTCGTGATAGTTGACAAAAGGAGCGAACCATGGACCACCTTCTTTGCCGACTTTTAGAAAGTTACCTTTCTTAGCCGGAAGAAGGGTGTCGAGTGCATAAAGTTGCTCGTGCGGAAAGTAGTCATTTATCTCAATTTGTGATTTAACCAACTCTTCACTCAGCTCCATACGACTTAAGTGGTCGGCAACGACATTCTCACAACCTTTCCTATCACGGATCTCTAGATCGAACTCTTGCAAGAGCAAGATCCACCTCAAGAGGCGGGGCTTGGCATCTTGCTTGGCAAAGAGATAACGCAAAGCAGCGTGATCTGTGTGCACAACTACCCTTGAGCCAACAAGATGAGACCGAAACTTATCGAATGCAAAGACTACTGCTAGAAGTTCTTTTTCAGTGGTGGTATAGTTTTGTTGGGCCGGATTCAAGGTATGGCTAGCATAGGCAATAGGCTTGAAGATTTTATCGATCTTTTGACCGAGGACCGCACCAACCGCGGTGTCACTCGCATCACACATTAACTCAAACTCTTGGTCCCAATTCGGAGCAACTAAGACAGGAGCGGATACAAGCAATTGCTTGAGCAACATAAATGCCTCAATGCAAGCTTGGTCGAAATCAAACGGGACGTCTTTTCCAAGAAGAAGGGTAAGAGGACGGGCTATTTTCGAGAAATCCTTAATGAACCTACGATAGAATCCCACATGGCCTAGAAAATCCCTAAGAGTCTTTAGGTTGGTGGGCATCGGAAGCTTAGCTATCGTTTCTACCTTAGCCTTGTCTACTTCTATACCCTTACTAGATATCTTATGCCCTAAGACTATCCTTTAAGTGACCATCAAATGACACTTCTCCCAATTTAGCACTAAGTTCGTCTCCTCACATCTACTCAACACTTTTTCTAGATTGTCTAGACACTCCTCAAAGGAATCACCAAATACGCTAAAATCATCCATAAAGACCTCTAAGAATTTTTCAATCATATCCGCAAATATGGCAACCATACATCGTTGGAATGTCGCGGGTGCATTACACAACCCAAAAGGCATTCTACGGAAGGCAAAGGTACCATAGGGACAAGTGTATGTAGTCTTTTCTTGGTCCTCTAAAGCCACATGTATTTGGTAATAACCACTAAACCCATCAAGAAAACAATAAAAAGCATGGCCACTTAATCTTTCCAACATTTGATCAATAAAAGGGAGGGGGAAATGATCTTTACGGGTTTGGTCATTTAGCTTACGATAATCAATGCAAATTCTATGACCACTTACCAAACGCTTAGGCACCTCCTCACCTTTGTCATTGATTTCAACGGTCATACCTCCCTTCTTCGGCACCACTTGGGTGGGACTCACCCACTTGCTATCCGAGATGGCATAAATGATCCCAAGCTTTAACATCGTGACCACATCCTTCTCACAACCTCTTGGAGGTGTGGATTGAGCCTTCTTTGAGGTTGCCTCACCGGCTTTGCTCCATCTTCTAGAATAATCTTGTGTTGACAAATGGTGGGACTTATACCCTTGAGGTCACACATCTTCCACCCAAATGCACGCTTGTGCCTTTTAAGCATTGTTACCAACTCCTCTTCCTGCAAGGCCGTTAGTGTAGCAGAAATAATCAAAGGAAGTAAATCATCATTTTCAAGAAAAACATACTTTAAATGGGGTGGAAGCGGCTTCATTTTCAAATCTTTCGGTGGGTCTTCAATTGATGGTTTCTCTAGTTCCCCTTCAAGACCAAGATCAATCTTCTCGGTCCATTTTTCACCCACGAAAGCCGTCTCTTCAAGTTCTATTGCTTCCTCTTCCAACTCTTCTTCTTCATCAAGTTCCGTGCCCACTTTTACCATGCATTCATCGGGCTTATCTTTATATACCTGCATGTCAACATGTTCCGAAATGCAAGAATATATAGCATCAACAGAAAAACAGTCCATCGGTGCTCTCCTTAGGATGTTTCATGGCCTTATAAACATTGACCGCGACTCTTTCCTCACCAACTCTCAAAATAATCTCACCGCTTGCGACATCTATCAAGGTCCTTCCAGTGTTTAAAAGGGACGTCCTAACAACAAAGGTGTTTTGGAGTCCATCTTCATATCTAATACCACGAAATATACCGGGAAGGCAAATTTATCCACTTTGACAATGACATCCTCTATCACTCCCATAGGCTCCCTAATAGACCTATCCGCCATTTGAAGGGTCATCCCCGTTGGCTCTAACTCTCCTAGGTCTAGGCTTTCATATAAGGCACGGGGCATTAAGCTTACACTAGCTCCCAAATCACATAAGACGCTAGGAAAATGAGTTGTACCAATAGTAACCGGAATTCTAGATTTATAAAACTACCCTTGTCTCTAACCTTCGGGGGAATTCTAGATTTAGCATCAAAAATAACGGAACGCACTTCATTTAAACAAACAACCTCTTGAATTTTACCCTTTTTAGTTAGCAACTCTTTTAAGAACTTACAATAAGAGGACATGTTTGCAAGTGCTTCAAGAAAAGGAATATTCAAGTCAATTTTTCGCAAAATCTCAATAAATCGGGTTTGTGCTTTATTCAAGCAACTTTGTCTATGATTCTTAGGGGGATAAGGGAGAGTACTCAAATCAAAATTTTAGAAGGAGGAGGGATCATACCTTTCTTACCTTTGGTGCGTGGGGAAGACGGCTCTTTCATTGGCTTTTCCCTTCTCTTCTAGTTGGTTCCTCCTCTTTCACATCAATAACCACATAATCTCCCCTAGCTTGAGCTTCTTTCCTCTCAACTTCCTTCTTCTTGACATATTCCTCATGATCTTCATCATCTTCGATCCCATCAATATCACCATCCATGGCCCCCGCTTCGGTCTCAATAGGAGCTTTTCTAGCTTTGTCCTCCCATAGGATCTTCTTTTCACCACTTGTTCTCAACACTTTACCACTTCTAGTTAAAATGGCGCTTACATTTCTTGGATTCTTTTCGGTGTTACTCGGTAAGCCGCCTTTCAACTTTACATGTTCCACCACTTGACCAAATTGAGTTTCAAGATTTTTGATGGCGGAACCATGTTTGTAGTTCATCTCAACCATGTACTTCTTTATCTCCGCAAAATTTTTGTTCATTTGCTCCAATATGACATCGGTTGAACTCTTTTGAGGTATAGAGCCAAAGGAGGAGGGTTTTGATAAGTGTTAGATCATTGTTGGTTGTACCCTCCTTGTTGTTGCCTTTGGTGTGGAGGTTGATAGAATTGCCCTTGTGAAGATTGGCCTTGATTTTGGCCTTGTCTATAACCTTGGTTTTGGCCTTGGTTTTGATTTTGGTTCCAACCTTGATTGTTGTTATTCCTCCAAGAACCATCACCTTGATTTCCATAATTCCCTCATTGACCTTGTCCCACAAAGTTTACATCTTGGGATTCTTCATACGGTTGCCCACTTTGTTGCTCCCCCATGTATTGGCCTTGATAGGGGCTTTGCAATTGATTTTGATATTGGGGCACCGCATTCCATTGCTCCATCGAACAAATATTCATCATCCGCTTAGCTAACTCATTCATGTTATCTTGAGATAGAGTACTAGGTTGACCATGAGTTGAGGATTGAGGATAAGCCATATTTTGAGCTTTGGTCGTCATCCTACAATCCTTTGCCAAGTGTGGTCCACTACAAATTTGGCAGAGTTTAGCACTCTCATTCTCTTTTTGCAATCTCCCCAATTGTTGCTCCATATTTTGTACTTGAGCATGATATTGATCATTTGCCTCAACTTCTTTCACTTCAACCAAACCGGGTTTCTTACTTCTTGTCCCCTTTCGACTTGACGATATATATTGCCTCGAGGTCTCAGAAATCTTCTCTATTTGGTTCATAGTCACTTCGGGTACCATACTCATAATATCTCCATTACATGAAGCATGCAAGGTACTTTGATGCACTTGGTCCAAACCCCGGAAGAAAGCATGAACTACCTCATAAGATCTCAACCCGTGCCCCGGGCACTCTCTCAACAAAGCCTTAAACCGATCCCATGACTCATGTAGCTCTTCTCCTTCATAAGCATTGAACGACATAATAGCCTCTTTCATTTCCATGGTCTTCGATGGGGGATAATACTTGAGTAGAAAAGTCTTAATCACTTCCTCCCATGTGTGCAAAGAATCATTAGGCAATGAATCATACCACCGCTTAGCTTGCTCTTTCAAGGCGAACGGGAAAAGCATAAGTTTGAGCGCCTCATCACTCACTCCATTGATCTTAGTCGAGTTTACTATTTGGAGAAAGTGATCAATGAACAAGTGAGGATTTTCTAAAGCGGTTCCCTTGAATATAGCATTGTCTCCCAACAAATGTATGATGTTTCTGTTCAATTCCAAATTGTTGGCGGCCACCGGTGGCATTCGAATTGGACTATGCCCCATGGTTTCCGTGAGAGCTAACACAAAGTCTCTACAATTCAATCCAACTTGATTTTGCTTTTGTAGACCATTAAACCAATTAGGCATTGCATTTGCACCTTGATTGTGAGCTTGATTTTGGTTCTGTTGAAATTGATTCAACATCCATGTATTGAACTGTTGCAAAACAATGGGATCCATTTGATTACCTTGGGCCTCGTGTTGAACATTTTGTGGTATAGGCCCATTCGCATTCACAAAGTTGTTTCCTTGTCCATTCCCACCTCCTTGTGCATTGTTATTGACAAGAGGCGGGTTTTGATTCGGGATTCCATTGTTGTTCCCCAAATTTCCTTCCACGCCTTGTTCACCGTTTTGTGCCATATCGGATCCTTCTCCCAACTCACCCAAACTATTCTCTTCAAAGACCGGATTCGACTCCTCTACTTGATGACCTCTTCTTCTTTGACTATTTATACGCCTTGCGTAAGCCTCAATCCCGTCTATGTATGGTTCGAGTGGTGTTTGAGATCTCCGGGCCATGCACTACAAAAAGCAAACAACAAGAAAACAGTAAAATAAAACCTAGGCCCAAGCCTTCGGTTCACTTGTAAGATATCACAAATAGCACACAATTCCCCGGCAACGGCACCATTTTGATTGAGGCTTTTTCACCCTTCAAAAACAATTTATAAAGACTCGAAACCGTGGGCAAACTAACTCTCTAACCGGCGTGTACCGGGTCGATTGCTAGAATAGCTACGGGAGTACGAGGTCGAACCCAAAGGAATCGTGCTTGCAAGTACCAAAGTGAACGTGGAACTTAGTCTAGGTGATCAATATTTCAAAGTATTTATAACTACAACGACACTAACGTGATTCCTACTAATGTGTTTAAAGAAAAGAAAGAGAGAAGATTAAACTACTAGGTTTTTAAGATAGATTAAGGGACATAGCCGAACCATGATCAAAATAGCTAATTTCACCCCAAGGAATGACAAAACCGGGAGTGTGCATTATAACAAACGAACTCTTGCATTCAATTTCACGGGTGCAACTCCTAATCCCGGTGCTAAGGTCTGAACAACTCTCTCTTAACACCTTATGCCAAGCAAACTAACCTTCCCTAAGGAAGATTCACTCACAAGGCATGTTATCTAGAGCCGCTTAAACGTCAAAACAAGTAACCTATCTAAGAAGTGATCTTAGAACCCTTTCCCACACCCCTCCATCCGAACAACTCTTTAGATCGATGTGTGTGATTTTGACCTAGGTGATCAATCTAGCCCAAATAAGTTAAAATAAGTTCTAAGACATGAAATATGCAAGATACAACAATAAAAAACACTACCCACTCCCTATTTCATCACCCAATGGGTGATTTCACCAAATTTCACATGATTCGACTATGAAAATGGATTAGCTACTCATTATACTAGTTAAAACATGCACAAAACAAGTAAATGAAAGCCATAACAGGTAAAAGAAAGGAGAAATTTACCATTAAATTGCGAAATTCGAGATTAGATCCAAAAAGTACAAAATAAAGAAGTAATTAAAAGGTGGTCTCTTAGTGTTTGGAATGGAAATCTAAGCTAAGAAATGGAAAGATTAAGCTAATATTATGTTGATGTAAGCTAAGAGAAAGTATTCTAAGCTATTACAAAAATCGAGCTAAGAAAGGGGTAGAGTTTTGCTAAGAGAACAATCTCCCCTAGAAATAGTCTAAGGGGGGGTATTTATAGGTGGGAGAAAAATCTGCAGAAAACTGGTCCAAACGCACGTTTGGAGGCCGGCGGCGTTTGGCTTCTTCAAACGCACGTTTGGATTGGTACAAACGTGCGTTTTGCTTCGTTTACGGGCGGGGACTTGAATGTTCTTCATCTTGAACGCACGTTTAGGTGGGTCAAAACGTGCGTTTGAATATGTGGACTTTGAACGCGCGTTTCGGGATGGTTTTGAACGTGTGTTTGGAGGGTTCAACTCGTATCAACTTTTGCCCTTTTGAACGCACGTTTGGGGGGTTCAAACGTGCGTTTGAACCCCTGTTGCCCCAAAACTCCACTTTTTCCTCCTTTGATCTCTTATCTTGCCTCGGTTATGCTTTTTACCATAAATCATCACCTTCGGGTCCTCGAGACACCGATACCCTATAACATCACACATGACCAAAAACATCCAAACAATTCCGGAGGGTAAAAGTGCTCGGGAACGGGATCAATATCAACTAAAAAGGGGTAACAATCCAACAAAGTAATGGATTCATTCCCCGTGTCATGAGCTCACGATATCACCCCGAAAATGGTCTATGTCACCCAAAAATGTGCTGAAAATGTGATAATCGGGGATAAATAATGCACCGGAGTCACGTGAAGTTGACTCCCATCAACGGTGATTTTGTAGTAATAATATTGTAAATTTTTTGATATTGTAGAATTTTTGATATTGTAGAAATTATGATTATAAGATATTGGAAATTGTAGTAATGATATTGTACAATTTTTGATATTGTAGAAATTATGGTTATAAGATATTGGACATTTCGAATTATGTATATTGGGAAATTTGTAGAAATGTTGATGTTGTAGAAATCTTGACGTTGTAGAAATTTTGATATTGTAATTATTTTGATTATTTGATTGGAAAATTTGCATTGGAAAATTTGTAGAAATGTTGATGTTGTACAAATAATGACGTTGTAGAAATTTTGATATTGTAATTATTTTGAATATATGATTGGAAAATTTGTATTGGAAAATTTGTAGAAATCTTGATGTTGTACAAATAATGACGTTGTAGAAATTTTTATATTGTATTTATGTTGAATATTTGATAATTTAGAATTTTTTTAGAATGATATGCATTAATGTAATTATAGTGACAATGTTATTATTAGAAACGATAATGTAGAAATGATAATGTAGAAGTTTTGATATTGTACATAGTTCGATTATATGATATTGTATGTATGTTATAAGTTGTTTCGAAATTTAGTAGTATAATTTCCTTTCATGGCCTTAGTTCATTTTGAAATATGCAGTTTGATACCACTTTAGTTTTCAAATAACACTCGAATAATTTAATTGTTACGGGCAATCACAATGAAAATGCCCTAATTTAATAAAAAAAATTGAATTTAAAAACGAGAAACAAACGACAAATAAATGTTGTTTGAAAAATTTCCAAAACAACAAAATTCTTGACCTATTCTATGGTGTTACGCCTCGACCTGATGAGGTTCTTAGAAATGCATGCATCCCTAGGGTGTTTTCGAATCCTTCTGATCCGCTGTGTCATGCCTAATCTCCAGGCTTTGTATTCGGGCTCCTGGTAGGTAGCTCATAGAATTTTCATTAGGTCGCTCAATAGAGCATCTTCTCGTTCTCGGCGACTTGGTAAAGCCTCCGCCGGAAGTGAGGCATCCGTTAGATCGAAAGTATAAGATGCGTTCCGTTGGCTCTGTCGCATCGATCTCCCTCGTCATCATCAAATATTCTATGACGCGGTTGATTGAGCTTTTTTTTACCCCAACAAAAACAATTTATAAAGGACTCGAAACCGTGGGCAAACTAACTCTCGAACCGGCAGTGTACCGGGTCGATTGCTAGAATAGCTACAGGAGTACGAGGTCGAACCCAAAGGAATCGTGCTTGCAAGTACCAAAGTGAACGTAATGCTTAGTCTAGGTGATCAATATTTCAAAGTATTTATAACTACAACGACACTAACGTGATTCCTACTAATGAGTTTAAAAACAAGAAAAAGAGAAGATTAAACTACTAGGTTCTTAAGATAGATTAAGGGACATAGCCGAACCATGATCAAAATAGCTAGTCTCACCCCAAGGAATGACAAAACCGGGAGTGTGCATTAAACAAACGAACTCTTGCATTCAATCTCACGGGTGCGAACTCCTAATCCCGGTGCCAAGGTCTGAACAACTCTCTCTTAACACCTTATGCCAAGCAAACTAACCTTCCCTAAGGAAGATTCACTCACAAGGCATGTTATGCACTAGAGCCGCTTAAACGTCAAAACGAGTAACCTCACTCTAAGAAGTGATCTTAGAACCCTTTTCCCACACCCCTCCATCTGAACAACTCTCAAGAGTGATGTGTGTGATTTTGACCTAGGTGATCAATCTAGCCCAAATCTGTTATAACAAGTTCTAAGACGCGAAACATGCAAGATACAACAATAAAAAGCACTACCCACTCCCAATCTCATCACCCAAAGGGTGATTTCACTAAATTTCACATGATTCGACTATGAAAAGGGTTTAGCTACTCATTTTACTAGTTAAAACATACACAAGACAGTAAATAAAAGCCATAACAAGTAAAAGAAAGGAGGAAATTACCATTAAATTGCAGAAATTCGAGATTAGATCCAAAAAGTACAAAATAAAGAAATAATTAAAAGGTGGTCTCTTAGTGTTTGGAATGGAAATCTAAGATAAGAAATGGAAAGATTAAGCTAAGATAATGTTGATGTACACTAAGAGAGAGTATTCTAAGCTATTACAAAAATCGAGCTAAGAAAGGGGTAGAGTTTTGCCAAGAAAGTAATTGATATCTCAAATAGTCTAAGGGGGGGTATTTATAGTTGGGGATAAAATCTGTAGAAAACTGGCCCAAACGCACGTTTGGAGGCTGGAACTGGCGTTTGGCTTCTTCAAACGCACGTTTGGATGGGTCTGAACGTGCGTTCTGCTTCGTTTCTGGGCAGGGACTTGAATGTTCTTCATCTTGAACGCACGTTTATGATGGGTTGAACGTGCGTTTGGTGGACTTTGAACGCACGTTCATGATGGTTTTGAACGTGTGTTTGGAGGGGTTCAACTCTGTATCAACTTTTGCCTCGTTGAACGCACGTTTGAAGGGTTCAAACGTGTGTTTGGACTCCTGTTGCCCCAAAACTCCACTTTTTCCTCCTTTGATCTCTTCTCTTGCCTCGGTTATGCTCTCTTCTCTTGCCTCGGTTATGCTTTTTACCATAAATCATCGCCTCCGGGTCCTCGAGACACTGATACCTTATAACATCACACATGACCAAAACATACAAACAATTCCGGAGGGTAAAAGTGCTCGGGAATGGGATCAATATCAACTAAAAAGGGGTAACAATCCAACAAAGTAACGGATTCATTCCCCGTGCCATGAGCTCACGATATCACCCCGAAAATGGTCTAAGTCACCCAAAAATGTGCTGAAAATGTGATAATCGGGGATAAATAATGCACCGGAGTCACGTAAAGTTGACTCCCATCACTGGTGAAAATAATCTTCTCTTCTATTACCCCCGTCTTCTGTCACAACACAACACAACACAACACAACGAAACGAAAAATTTCTCTTCTAGTTTGTATATTGGTTTTTCAGTTATATACACATATATTTACATATATTTACTTGTATATAACTGAATATTGCTAGACATCAAAAAACACAACAATATTCCTAAAAATGTAACCATTTATATATATAAAGAGACAAATGGTTAGTATTTTTGTCGAATATTGTTTTTTTGCGTTGCGGTGGTTAAAATAAACACACCAAGAAAAATGATTGTTTAAGCGATAACAACACGGGTGCCCGTTACAAATATAAAATATATATATATATATATATATATATATATATATATATATATTAAGAGTATATTTTCTCGTTTGTGTGTGTGTGTATATATTCCGGTACATTTATGTATAAAGTTATATATACACTTATTTTATCACATATTCGAATTATCGCATATATATTTATTATCAAGTGAAAGAAATTATACACACAGATAATTTTAAATTTACACACATTTTAAGCACACACACAGACATATACACATACACGGTATATATATATATATATATATATATATATATATATATATATATATATATATATATATATATATATATATATATATATATATATATATACACATTGTGATTATATATAAAGATATATATACACTTATTTTCTTAAGTTTATATATATATATATATATAGTCTTCTTAACACATTTTTAATCACTCGCAGCTTACAAGTTATCCAACACCACGTGGGACATTGATTCATCCGCCTGAAAATTTATTTAATGCCGAATTGCGGTTCCATGCGGAAAGTGCTACTCTTACAAGACTACAAGAGTTATTGCACAATGCTACACCAAACAGAGCGTTGTGGAATAGATTGGAGGGATCAGTGTTTGGTCCGTTTCTTGGTTTTATAAGTAACAATTGGGAATTCAAGGGGCGGCTAATAGCATACCTGTATTTCAGTATGGTTTATCCAGACCGATACGACGAGCTTCATTTTAAGATTGGCGATAATAGAGTGAAGTTCGGAAGACGAGAGTTTGCATTCATCATGGGGTACAGTTTTGGATATTTGGATGTTGAATTGTCTGATCAGTCAAGGTGTTTCGATGTTAGTTGTACTCTCCATAAGTACATCAAGAATGTGACATTGCAAAAAATCGAATCAGCGATTATGGCATCGAATGACGTTGAAACTATATACCGGATGGCTTTAGTGTATGTTATTTATGGGTTAATAATCGGAAACGACCCTGGAGTCGTAATACCGACCCTGGAGTAGAATACGTCAAAATTCTGTTGTTTTGGAAATTTCAAACAACATTTATTTGTTGTTTGTTTCTCGTTTTTAAATTCAATTTTTTTATTATTAAATTAGGGCATTTTCATTGTGATTGCCATTAACAATTAAATCATTTCAAAATGAACTAAGGCATGGAACATGAAAGGAATTTATACTACTAAATTTCGAAACAACTTATAACATACCTACAATATCATATAATCGAAATATGTACAATATCAAAACTTCTACATTATCATTTCTAATATTAACATTGCCACTATAATTACACTAATGCATTTCATTCTAAATAATTTCTAAACTATCAAATAATCAAAATAAATACAATATCAAAATTTCTACAACGAATGACAATTTTATTATCGAACGATCTCATTATAATTAATCATTTCAATATCTTAATAATCAAAATTTTATCCTTTCACTACCCTAAAACTATAAGCTTTTTACCTTTTCACCATACGAAAAATCGAAAATTTATATCTTTATAAGGTTATTTACCTCAAACATATCATCAAATTAACAAATACAATTTTTATAATAAATCAAAGTGCTATACGAAATGCTTACCCATTTGTTTAAAGGAGTAAGACCGGTGTAGATTGATATCCCGTAGATTGATAATTTTTGTCTGAAAGTTTTGTGAAGATAAATTCGAGTGAAAAAGATTGATGATTTTGGGTGAAGAAGATGATGGTATTGCCTAAAATGTAGGAAAAAACGACAGTTGGAGCATTTATTAATTCAATTTCCTTATTCCACGGGACCGTGTCAATGTTCCACGTTGCGTTTCACATTCCACGTGGCGTCCAATTAAATTTCCCCCAGGTCACGTGGAATTACAACTTTTGGCACAATTTGAATTTCCACGTGAACCTTTCCAATTCCACGCCATCTGGTGGAAAATTTCCACGGTCCCGTTGAAATAGGCACGGGCTACTTAAAAAAAAATGTCAGGCCTGAACAGACCTGACTTGAAATATGGGTGTCTACAGTGACCTGAATGTATATTTTCTCACCCCTGCCGTCTACACTCCTCCCTCCCCACCAAACCTCAAATCTTGCTTCAAATGTATCATGCAAAAAATGGTAGAGTTTACCATTTTTTTGCTTCAAATGTATCATGTAAAAAATTCTTCCTATTGGCCACCGGTGGTTGATGCAAATATCACCAATTTCTACCGACCATTGAGGCAATTGCGGATGCCTTTTCACCAAATGATCAGTAAAAGGTCAAGCGACATCGGAGATTTTTGGTTCATCTTTCTTCAGCCACCGACTAAGCGACGCCGGAGATTTTCGCTTCCATCTTCCGCACCACAGTTAAAATTATTGCGTCCTCTCTTTCCAGCCCTTCCCGGCTTGACGGTCTGCTGTATAATATAATCTGCTTATTTTTTTCATAAATCAAATCCACTGCTATTGTTGTTGTATATTGTAATATTCCGATTTTTGAGAAAGGACAGACGTGTCATTTTACGAAAACGAAATATTGAGTTCATTTCTTTTTATTCGGAGTTTAAGTATTTACTTAAATATTGTATGTATGCCGAAATATCTTATTATATATTTTCAAAGGAAAAAACTGTCAATTGATCCGGAATTGGCCAATTGACCCGACCCAAACCCGATAAGAAAACAAAAAAATATTAATAAAAAAACAAAAAAACCCTAAAAAAACAGCCGCATTATTTATTAAAATTGGGTTATATGGTTAGATAAGCTTCATCACAAAAATTGTTGCACATATAAGCTTCTTTAACAAATGTTTGTGCATATAAGCTTTGAATCATAAACTACCCTAAAATACCCCCACCTTCTTCCCTTACCCTTGAAACTTAAAACCTAAACCCGCCGGAGAACCCACCGGAAATCCCGCCGGAAAACCCACCTAAACCCCCAAATACCCATGAACCCCCCCTGAAACCCTGAACCCCTAAAACCTTGAACCCCCGAACCCCTAAAACCCCAGCCCCCTGAACCCTTAATTTCACGATTTCCGGCCCTTAAATTGCGATTCCGGCGAGGTCGCGATTTTTTTATTTTTTATTTTTAAATCGTGAAGCAAGAAGAAGAAGATGATAGGAAGGAAGAAGAAGAAGAAAGAAGAAGAAGGTGGCAGTTCCGGCGAGCAACTCGCCATATTTTCCAGCGAGAAAGGAAGAAGAGATAGAGAAGGAAGAAGAAGAAGATGATGAGGGCATGCTTGTCATTTAACATGTTTTAAAATAGGAAGTCTATTTAACCAAGATTTTGTTGAAATAATGCTATCCAGCATCATACTTGCCGACCATCTATGAACTGATCGAATTAACCAACCAAAATTAGCTTCGGTCATTATGTATTGAACGAAGCAAAAGCCTCGGTAACCGTCGGACGGTAGTAAAAAGTCATAGCAAATCCTGTAGCGACTTGTACTAAAAAACAAGTAAGCGTAATTCCCCCTAAACAATAAAATATATTGACATGTGAACTTTCTCCCCGAGCTGCGGAACTAACGACCAACTCAGCACCTTTCTTTTTGAGTGAGATTTTGAGAAGAGTTGCTCTTTGGAGAGCACAGTACGATGAAAGTTGTAAGCTGTGTTCGGGGGGAGTTATTGTCCCGTCCTGCTTCATTAATTAAGAGATCTTTTTCACGAGATTAATAAATAATAAAAAAGATATTTCTAGACTCTTCTAATTTCTATGTATACTAAATTACATTGCTTTACCCCTAGATGTCCAGTCAACTGCTGCGCCTCAACGCATTTCGGGGAGAACCAGCTAGCTCTGGGTTCGAGTGGCATTTCACCCCAGACTAATACCAATCCAAGCCATTTCATGAAAAAAATGTGAACAATTAACCAACCAACAAAACTACTTGTTACAAATAAGATCTTGTTGTTGCATCGAAACATATAAATGTTGACTAATCTGGAATCTAGGTCCTTCTACTTCATTTTTTGGAATATTTTTCCTCTCTTTTGCTTATATCATTCCTTAAGTTAAGTCCCATAGGTTTGATCCTGTAGAATTTGACCCATTCCAGCAGATTCCTTCTAATCTACTTCTTTTGTGATCTCATTGTAAATCATAAAAAAACAATTCCTGTTTGATATGGCTATTTGTGCAAATATTTTTCAAATTGTTTCTGATTATTGAGAAAGGGTAACAAAGATAAAATAAGAGCTTGTTTTATAGCACCATCAGTTACGGGGCCGATTATTCGCTTCTTTTTCCCCGATTCTACTTTCTTCTTCCCTAAAATCTCGGATCTTCAATTATAGCCTTTGAGTTTCAACTTTCAAATTCTTTATTCATTCCACACTTTTCTTCCCTAAAATCTGGATCTTCGGTTACCAACAGAACAATTGAAAATCAGATTTTGTTCCAACCAGATTTATTTTCTTTCATTATCGGATGAAATCGAAGAAGAAAAGCAACGGTTCCACTCTGAATTTGCTCGGTTCTACACCGTTATCGAGAATCTAACCTCAATTGCAGCTTGATTGCACTCTGTAACCCAGATTTTCGGTACAAAATCCTAAGTTGAGTTTTTCTTTTAATGCCGTAATTGTTTCTCTTTGCATTAATCCAGACTATATTTCATTCTCAATATTTATTTTGGTTCTCAAGATGCACCGCAACACTGGTATGGTGAGGTGACTGAGTGAGAAACTAACGAATCTGACGGCGGTGGATTAGTGGTTTCCAAAGCCTGGAGAATTGTTTTTGAAAACACGTACACCTTTAACCTTTGTGAGTATACAGTATGACTGTCAAGAATCTTTTTCTATGGAATGCAGATTCTTCATCCTAATAGTGAGCGACTGATTTGCTTTGCTTCCCTTTTATCTCTTAAGGTTTCTTTTTCATTCATTTCTTTTATTTTACATTGATATATTAATTTGTTAAATTTTTTTGTTCTTCTGCCTTCAGTCTCTGTGTGTAGAAAAAGGAACGAGGCAGTATTACTATTAAGATGTTAATTAGTACATTGATCTATTAATCTGGGGGGTTTTGGTATTCATTTTGAACAATGTCTTGCCAATTTTCATGGATGAGAGCTATGGTATGACGTTAAGGTACATTTTATGCTATTTGGTTATTTATGTTTTCAACGAAAAAAAAGGTACCGACAACCAGATTGTAGTAATATGTTGGGTTTTAGTATGCTTTTTAGAACTTATGCAGTGACTAAAACTAAAACTTTTTTCTCACCGATTTTTTTCGCAACATGGAAATCAATATCACCCTTAGTGAGAAAACAATTGAGTTGGCAGATGTTGCATAGTTTTACCCGGAATTTTTGGGAATTCAGTAATTGCAGCAGGAAAATCACTACAAAAAAGTTGATTTTTAGCGGCGACTGCGGTTGGAGGTTTGATGAGGTGATTTTATCAAAGGCTCTATGTAGTATATACATTTTCATGCTCAAGAGAATTTCACAGACTCTGTATATTCAAATCTTACACCAGATCTAGCTAGCCATGTAAATGTTTCAAGCTACTCCATTGTTTTTCTTGATCCATGTATAGATTGTGTATGAAATGTTCTAGATGATGGTCTCTGCAATAATGTGTTGTACTAGATGATGTACTAGATGTATGTATAGATTGGGTTCAATTTCCTTGAATGTGTTGTGCTTTGCATTTGAAATATATGTATTAAGCGTCTTGGGTGGGAGTTTGAGTTGACACAGATATCAAAGGACATCCCATCACTTCGCTTCTGCAAATGTACTTCCCATATCTAAAGCACACAAACGAATATCAATTGTTTTTTTTTTTGATATATAGCCTGTGCTTAAATGTATTTAGTTTTGAGTTTTGAACATATCTGGATCTACATTAATTGTTTCTGTTTTATCTCACTAATTCGATGAATATTTCAGTTTTTATGGATGTGTAGGTAGGCTCGAGGCTTTGCAACGGATAAGCTCAAAACTCTGCTATATTCGAATAAGGTCCGTAATATAGTGTGCTACTCAAACTCTCCATGATATTCAAAATTATTTGTTTTTGTGGTACAATTGTCCATCTGTTTATCCACCCTCATATGTTTTTTTTAATTACTTATGGATTATGCATTTACTAACTCATTAATCATGAAGATCTTTTGTTGTTGTTAGTTATGCTTTTGGTTTAATGGTTTTTCTACGAATAAGACAGGTAGTTAAAAATTTGCACCAAATGTCTTGACAATCTTACCTGATGAAATTCCCTAAACGGGGTAAGGATACTCGAAGGTAAAAAATACTCGGTAGACAAACCGATGCTTCTAAAGCAAGTGTAAAAAATAACATCAAATCCCACATCTTTCTATCATCTATGTAATTGTCATAGTGAGTTTAGCAGCTGACTCAATGTTTGCCAATTTGAAGCACATAATGCGGTGAGTAACTGTAGCAAACAGATGTTGCAGTGTTGCAATGGCTGCTGCATAAATGTCGAGCAGCTACAGAGGCTTGGAAAAGGCTGATTCATGAACAAATGTAGCAGCTCAATGATCAAGTATTGAAGGTGGTTGCATTAATCAAGTATTGGAGGTAAGTATACGATTAGTTTGAACATTTAATAGGTTATGATTCTGATTTCTCAGGGGAGCATTAGGTCGAACATTTGATTGATTTAGTTAGTTAATTGTTCATTTATAACTATTTCTTCAGCCATGTGTTTTTTTTTCCAAGTATTATAAGGTATAAGTCATTGGGAAAAAAACTTAAAATTGCATCTTAAGTTGGGAGAAAATATAGGATACAATCATTTGGAATTTCATGAGTTTAGTTGCAAAGAATGAGTTGTTTAAAATAAATATTTCGGATCTTAAGTTGATCAGCATATCAAACTAGAGGATGTTGAAACAATTTGTAATAAGTAGTAAAAAAAAGTCTTACTTCAATGATTAAGGTGTTATGTTGCAGATATAGTTGGTCTTGGACTTAAAACTTCAAGCTATATTACTGAATGATTAAGGTGTTTGGCACATGTCTGTTTATTGTATCTAGAGTCTTTTTGTAGTACTTTGTTGGTTGAGAACTGCCGTTTTGGTTGATAACGGCTAAATTGATGTTTTAATAAAATGTTTGTAGAAATTGCCGGCATTCCTCTTCTGTGTATTCAATCAACTTTTGCTCTTCACTCTTCTTTCTTTATGTTGTTCTACAGCTTGAAGGGACTTTCTGGAAAGAAAAAAGAATCGTTGCATATAGATATACACTACTTTTCGGATTGAATCGACACATTTCATTTCGTGGAGCTCTGGTCGTTGATCAATAGTGTATGATTAGCAATTTAGTTTTCTTTTGGTTTCCTCCCTTTCGATTTATTTCAGATTGTCAATTAACCCGATTTGTTTTAGCGACTTTCTGATTTTTCTTGGAGTAATTGAGATGAACAGGAGGTTAGAGCACACATGAAGAGCTATTAGTTCTCAATTTATGCTGGGAGGTGAAGTCCATCTTCAAGGAACTGTGATTAACAACATGCCTTGAAAACTCTTTGTCCTAAAGCTGGAAGAATCGTTGAGCCTCATACCGTTAAACTTTCAAATATGTAAATATTTGTTTTTTTTGGGATCATCTGATAATATTTTAACGTTTGCATTTTTATTGTTTATTATTTTATTTTATTTTTGGTTCCTAATGATATGGGTTTTTACGGATCTATAGTTTTTGTTGATGGGTTTCTATAGTCAATTCTCAGTGGAGACACCGAGGTTTGTAAAATATATGTTTTTCTATCATTTTTTCCTTTTGAGTTTTACGCTGATGGGTGTTGATTGTACGATGAATAATTTGATTATAAACCTTCTTAAGCGATTAACTATACTGAAATTTCAGTATGGATTGAAGAATGCATTACACCAAAATAGGTCGATCATAATGTAAAGTAGATATATAAGCTTGAATGTTTTCTTCTTGAGTTGATTTTAACACATGTGCATAATGCTACCCATGGTAGTTTCTCTATCCTTTTCAATTAATTGTATCTTAAAAATTTGATGTGTTGCGGCTTATATTTTGTTTGCTGATAAAATGATTGTCTTCTATTTTGGCTATGCTTAGATTTGCGATTGACACTCTGTTGTGCTCTCAGTATTCCGACAGGTCATTGTTCCATAACCAGGTGCCGGTGTTGGTGCAACGAGGCTTTGAAATCTTATTAGTGATCCTTTATCAAGTGACAAGTTTCGACCATACCCGTGCGAATATCCAATATAAACATAATTTAGCCGTGCGAAGTATTTTTGTACTACAAATAGCCGTATGATTGATTAAAAAAAAATCATGTATGAATTATATCTTTCATTCTTATGTTAATTGTGTATACTTAATCACGTATTAACATTTCACAGTGTATACTTTATTTCTTATTTTCACTTACATAACTCTTCAATTACTAAAATATATACAAATTTCTACATACACATATATCATTGTAAATATTTCATTCATGCCATTTTATTTTATTTTTGGTTTCACTTAAATATTTCTTCAATTACTACAGTATCTACAAATTTCTACATACCAGATCGACTTTTAAATATAACGTTCTCCGTGCATCGCACGGGTTTCCTACTAGTATATGTATATTTTAAGGGAAATTCATATTTCTTTTCCTTAATTAAAAAGGGTAATTAGGGAAAAAGGTAATTAGGTTATAATTTGGAAATTTTCTATTTAAGAAAATTAAATCCCCTTAACCTAATTACAATTCAGAAATTTGCTTTTACGTAAAAGAAGAAAAGTTCTGAAGCATTAGAAAGAGGCCTAGAGACTTTCTTCAATTTCTTAGTCGTTCGTTATCGGATTTCAGTTTCGAGAGATGGATCGGAATCGTCGTAAGGAGAGCATCGTTTCAACCCAAGAAAGTTGAAGCTTTGGCTAAGGTATGAATTTCGCCCTAAGGGCTGTTTTGATCGTTTATGGTGATCTTTTGTTTGTAGAATCGTAGTTTGATCGTTTTAGGAGCCTTTGACCGATTCTAATTCGTTTTGGGATTGGTCATCTAGGTGGTTGTGTAAAATGCTCTGTTTTGCTGCAGAATTTCAGAGTTGAAGATTTGAAATTTTGCTTGCTAAGGTAAGATGATCTTCCTACAAGTTAATTTATGGTTTATTAGGTTTTATGTTAAGGTTTGATATGATTTTATGTTAGAAATCATACCTTCGTGTTGCCTAAGGATTTAGGATTGTTATGGTAGATAAAAGTCATATTTTTCTGCTATTTTTCTGAGTATTTTGATGTTGAACATGTTTGGATTTGAGTAGAGATCGAAAAAATGCATAAAAACATGTTTAGAGAGTTTTGTGCGCTTAGTGTGCGCACATGGACTAGCTGTGTGCGCACATTTTTAAGGCTGAATGTGGACATGTTCTGGAGTGTGTGCACGGCTGAATGTAAATTCCACCCAATATGCACACATTCCCCTGGAATGTGCGCACATTGCCTCTGTTTTGATAAATAAGCTATTTTAAGCTATGTTTGGGATTTTAAACGTTGTTTCATGATCTAATAACATTAATTAAATGTAAACAAGCATCGATTGAGTTTCTGATGCGTTTGGTTCCGGCACCGGACGTACTCTTAAAGGGAGTTGAAGTTCGGGACCGTCGGAAAGGCATGAAAGGGTTTGTGCTTTGATGAACTAGAGTTCATCAATGTCTATATATGTATTTGTTAGGATGTGATGTCTAGCTGTCTAAGTGAGGGAGTAGAGTTGTTAAGGTGAGTTTTACTTTTAAAACACTTAGGCGGCTAGTTAATTCACAATAATAATTACATAAGTGTAGTAAAAGATGAAACGTCACTTATTCTCGGTTAGGCACTGATTCATATCGGCGATGTGATACGTTCAGTAAAAGAGAACAACGCTGCTGGCCTATAAATGGCTGAACGGCAGTGGAGGAAATTCACCGAACATATACGCATACCGGGGAGATCCCGGGACTATCGGTGCTAGGCTTTGTGAGGCAGAATCCTTCACCTCATCCGAGCCCCACTCCACCCCCTTATACTGCGACCCCCACACCGCAATCTCAGCGGAGCCTGTCACCACGACCACATCGGCATCCTACGCCACGACCTCAACCAAGGTACAACTACATCTATGGAGAACCTGGGGAAGCCCCTATCCGTGTCACTGTATTAGGAGACATTCCACCAGTCAGCGTGCCCCCTCCAGTAAGTGTATACCCTCCACCGGTCAATGTTTATCCTTCACCGGTAAGCCACCCCTCTCCACTAGTCTTCCACCATCAGCAGCACCAGAATTTTTATCCACCACAGTAGGTCATACTCCTCGGCCTATTATACCCTTTTCACCCCGTTTTGACCATCAACAAGGCATTGGTTACCCACCCTACGGTTTCTATCAAGCACCACCATACCAGCAACAGTTTTACCAGCAAGAGATACCTTATGGATACCAACCAGTTCCACCAGTTAGAACGGTTTCCGAGCAAGCACCACCAGTTGATTGGTATACGAGACTAAGGAGGAACAAAGTTCAAGACTTCTTTGGGAATGTGGAACATTCAAAGGCTGAGGAATGGTTAAGAAGTTTTGAGAAAGCTTCCAGGAAGGTTTAAGAATCACTATCGTTTGATAAGCCTTTTGTATATATACTTTTGTACAGCCTTGTGACTTATCTATCAACCTATTTGATAAGCCTTTGCTATACGCAAAGGTGTTTTTCTATCATGCTATGTTGTGGAATATATGTTTAGCTGCTAGTGTTCTGCAAATGCTTGCATTAGACTAAAGTTGTTGTGCATGTATCCGTTTAAATCTGTTGTTTATACGTTGTATTGTAGCTATTTATATGGGTGTTTGTTGTTGTTTGTTGTATTCCAGCTTCTGCTTTGTTTAAGACTAATAATTCATGTTAAGCATTTACATTTCTATCAAATAAATGAAACAAACTGAAATGCTTTATTAGACTCGTTTGACTATCTGTGAGGCAGACGATGTCCAGGGGCTATCTGATGGAGATGTTCTTATTTTCCCTGACATGGTGAAGTACGGTGAGCTGAAGGAATCAAACGTGGATGAATTTGTGGATGATGTCCTGGTGAAGGGCAATCCCTGGTCAGGTGGTAAGGCAGAGGCCTTGGCTGGTTCCTACATCTTTGTTTGTGCTCACAACAAGCAAGACCGAAGATGTGGCGTCTGATTGAGTCTAAGAGTCTGAAAAACCAGGTGTTTAAGAGTCTAAGAGTCTGAAAAACCAGGTGTTTGTGATAGCTTGTTCTCATGTTGGAGGACACAAGTATGCTGGAAATGCAATCATTTTCAGTGCCGATGCTGAAGGAAAGACTGCTGGTTATTGGTATGGTTATGTTGCCCCGGAAGATGTGCCTGAATTGCTTGATCAACATATAGGGAAAAGCCAAATCATTGACAGATTATAGAGGGGGCAAATGGGTATTGTTGAGCTTATTGCTGAAGCTGAGGAGGAGAAAGAGAAACCCAAGCCTGCTAACGAAACCAAATAGAGCAACGGTGAAGCCAAGGAGCATGAGATAAAAGAAACCACATTCAGCTGTTGTCAAAGTGACATGGGAGTATCATGTTTCCAAGATGGTACTTCTGTTGTGAAGAAAAATGAGAGAAGCAAGAAGTCGTCTGTAGTCCAGAAGTGGGTTGGAAAATGGGATCAGAAGTGGGTTTAAATTGTTAGGTGTAGTGCCCGAAAGACAATTTGTGTAATTGTTTTTTATAACAGAATTTATCTCACCTTATTACTTGCTTTGTGCTTGTAAGTAATACAATCGCTAACGCAAACCCTAAGTATATCGGTATGTAACCGCTTAACTCGGTGTATGGCATGCACGTGAGGATTGAGTTAGTGGTGATATACTTAAATCGTTAGTACGTGGTGAACTTAATCGAGTTTAGGGTCTCTTGATTAAAACACCAATAATGCGCCCAGAACACCTTAGGGTGTGATAGTCTTATCCGGACTATCGGTAGAGGGTACCTACGTGGGGCATTTATATATGATAGCATTCATATAGATTTGGACCGATTTAATCGAATTTCTCGATATAATTCCGTAATCGAGGAATCTTATTAAATCATTAGATGATCATATATGGATCAACCTTAATCCTGAGGTGATCACAGGGTGCTGCTTGTCTCGGGGTAGTGTTTGATGTGTTAGTTACGGTTCACTTGAATATGTGTTCCAAGTCACTTCTCATTGGCACTATCTCCTGATGAGTGAGTAGTTCTGATTTTCACAGACATGGAATCCATTCCTTCCTGCGGGAAGTAGAGAGACAGTCCCCTTACTTGTTAGCCCTAAGAAAGTGGTCGATCGGCCGATTTCATATTTAGACTAATTAGCTACTAGTCAAATATGTGAACTAATTGATCACTAGGGGTTAATGGTAAATAAGGATAAGATATTCGAGTCGGGTTCACTTCCCACTCGAATGGACGATCATGGAGGGTTAGTCCGTATGTAATGATTATATCGGTGGACGCTTATTTACTCTATGGGTTGAGTATAAGTATACATCTATAATCGGTAGAGTTCAGTTTCGGGTTTATGGTGGCGTAATCCCAGAATTAATAATTAATGTACTTATTCTGTTTGATGAATATTTAATTATTGGAGCTACTGGTTATAGGTTCATGGTCCCTAATGAGGCTTCTATAATTCGGGCTGATATTCTTGTTTATTTGGGCCTCAATGATATTTAATTGGCTGGGCTAATTAATTGATATGCATGGATATTATTTAGTTGGGCTAAATAATACAATACACATAAAAGACATTTTATGTGGGCTTCTAAACCCTAATGTGGCGCCTAAGGTCTTCTAATTAGCACAAGAATTAATTTTCTTGTGTTATGGAAATGAAAGATATTCTTGTTATATGATTGGTTGGATGACTTGTTATTTGATTTCCTATTGGTCAATACTTGTCACAATTAGTCATTAAGGAAAATATCCTTTTATTTTATTTAATTAATTATTTATTTAATTAATTAAAACTTGGAGACCAAGGATTTACTCTCCTATAAAAGGAGAGTTATTCCAAGTGTAAATGGCATGGCAAATTTCGACCTCACCACCAAATAAAGAGAGAAAAAATTGTTTTTCTTCTCTTGGGTTTTTGAAGAAGAAAAACTACAAGTTTTTCTTGGTGTTGCATATCAAGGAGGTTCTCATATCAAGAAGGGTGTCCACCAACCACCGTTTGGAGAACACATTGGAAGATCAAGGCTTCTCATCCTAAGATCTTGGCTTCTCTTCTTTCTATTGGTATGATTTTCTTAACCCACTTGTAGTTGTTAAATCCTTTATTTATGTATTGTAATATATAAATCGTGATCCATCCGCTACGCATAGATCTAATTCGTTTAGATGCGAGCTCATACATCCTTCATATTTGACTTTAGGGAGATAAATTGAGAAATTAAAAGTTAGAGGTCGTAAATTGCTCATTTTATATACTTGAAGGTTGTAAATTGATCAAATAAAAGTTTGAGATTGTAAATTTTGCAAAATATGTAGTTTAAGGGGGTAATTTGCAATTTTCCCTTCAAATAAATAATAGAAAGTAGATATATAAATAGAATGTTATGTTAGTCAGGAAAAAATGGTACGGTCCTAGTCACTACGATCAATTTATAGCAGTGAATCATCGAAGGTCCCAGGCACTAGCTCCTACTCATGGGTAGTAGATGTGAGGTTATTTGCCGGAGCCAGTTAGTCCCCGTCCATGGGCAAGAATAATGGATATCCGGTCTGCGCTAGTTCAGTTATTATAAATTTAGTCTCAGTGACCGGTATCATTAATCAGATTAGCATACAAGCCTTCTCTAATTCAATAGTAAATCTATTTTTTTGGTCAATTACTATGGTAATCTTATTTCAAGGAATTATTATTAAGTAATTATTTGTAACGCCCCGCACCCAGATTACCGAGTTCTTATCCGGAAAAGAAACGCTCGGCACGTATAATATTAAATAAATTCAATATCATACATAAGCCTCTACTACATCGTATCGAGTTTTGGAAACAGAAGCTAAAAAGACTCGGCAAAGCATCGTAAATGCTGCTAAGAATAGATTACAACATACTAAAGATAGAAAGCTTAACTTACAACAACGAAGTAACTTATAACATACGATGTCCAAAGCAAAAGTACAACAACTAAACTTACAAAGGTCTTAAAGAAAGTACAACACTTGTCTTGAAAATTAAGTACAACATAGTTTAGTACATCATAGATAGCAAAGGAAAGAAAACATCTAACAAGTCATTATCTCAAACGTCATCCTCAAAGTCGTCGTCCAACACTTGTTCAACCTGTTCGTCTTCTCACCCCAAAAGCACAAAAAAACAACATATGCAATTGAGGTGAGTACAAAGTACTTAGCAAGAGGAAGAAGCTAATGTATAATTAAGTCTTACAACGAAAGGTTCATTAGTTATTATTAAATTATCTTTATGAGACCGACTCGATTTTAGGGTTCACTTCATGCTCATCAACATGTCGTGACTAACTGTTCCTAGCTTAGCTTATCTTTGTTACATCATCATTCAAGGACACTACACATGGTGAAAATCCACCACGAGATATACTGTGCAACATATTGGCGGATCACACCAATATCCACGGGGGAAAGCCCGATAGTGTACACGCTCGGCGGAGTCCCTCCGTACGCAGGGTCTCGGACTTACGGGGTGGTGTTCCTCCGTACGTAGGGTCCAAAGACTTACAAAGTTATCCACTTTATCTGAACACCCACAAATCGTGATATAGACTTGTGCCTTACCAAGAATAACATGATGTTTAGTCTTTTAACTACACAAGTACGTTTATTATTAATTGTTAACCAGCCACCTAAGTATTTTCAAGTAAGCTCCCTCACATATACTACTCTCTTTCCTAGACCACTAGACACAGACAAGGCCTAGCACATATACAGACATTGATGAATACTAAATCATCAAAGCACAATCCATTCATACCCTTCCGACGGTCCCGAACTTCAACTCTATGGAAGAGTACATCCGGTGCCGGAACTAAACGCATAAGAAACTTAGTCAAGGCTTGTTCATGTTCATTTAGTGTTATTAGATCAAAAGATAACATTTAGAACTCATCTTGTAGCTTAAAGCACTCAAAATAACATTTAGACAGTGTTGGGGGGCGACAACACTTTTGGCGTGCGCCAAAGTGCATCAGAGAGTTCACTGAACTCTTTATTCAGGTTAGGGGGCGCCAAAGGCTTCGGGGCGTGCCAAAATGACAGCAGAAACTTCTGATTGGCCTCTGATTCACTTAGAGGGGTGCCAAAATGTTAGGGGCGCGCCAAAAAGGGACAAAACTGTTCTACATACAATTTTCTGCACTCTATCGATTTCCTTTCAAAACCAACCAAGTTTAACATCAAAATATACATCCAAATAGTATCAAAACAGGTTTCAAACATGCTATAACACCTTGTAATACAACAACAACAACAACAACAACAACAACAACAACAACAACTAGCATGATTTCTAACCACAAATCATACCCAAAACACAACCTTAACACCATAAAACCTTAATTAAACATTAGGAAGAGCCTCTTACCTTTCAGCAAGGAAAACCACAAGAAGATCTGTAGCACCTTCTAAGACATCAACTGGAAACCTATTTGATCATAATTAACTTGGATTAATTGATGATCAAAATTTCTAAACTCAAGAACTACGAATCAAACCAATCAAAGCCTTGAAGATTGATCAATCCTTGACAAAACCATACTTATGGCTGAAATCATACCTTTACAAAACTCTAAACTTTTGTTATCAAAACGACCTTCTCTTCCCGCTGATTCTAAATCTTCAATCGGTTCTGAAATACATCAACTATCCGGTGAGAAACTAAAGAAAGTCTTCTTCTTTTTCTTTTCTGTTTCTTCTCTCCTCTCAAAGTTCAAACAAGGCTCAGCCAATTTGGGATTCTGACAACTTCCTTATTAGTGTGAGGTTTTATTTGTAGAAAAACCCCCAATGAGTTATTTGCTTATTAAATCCCTTAACTCCAAGTAAATCCCATAATTTTCTTTAATTCCCATTAAATCGTTTTTCTTTTAAACTTTAAATCCATAAATAATAAATATAATATTCCGTGTTTCGTAAAAAGACACGTCCGCCCTTTCTCGAAAAGTCAGGATATTACACTCCTTCCCCCTTAAGAGGAGTTTCATCCTTGAAACTCAAACGTGCTCAAACTGTTTGACCTTCCTTAGCAACTCTTTCTTCAACACAACCCAAACTGAAGCTTCACTTGTTTCCCACGGATAACACTAACCGATTCTGATCATGCTAACCGCTGAACCAAAACTACACTGATCCCCAAACTCTTCAAACCCTTGTACACAGAACCCAAAACTGATCAACCCCGTCTTGAACCTTGGAAAACTGACTTAGCCAAACTTCTACTCGGTGCATCCATCACCGGAATATACTTTCTTAAGTTTATAATCCAAATAGTCAAAATTCTTGGGTAGCCGACCTATACCAAGAATTACACCATGATCCGTAGAATCCAAAACTATAACTTTACTCTCGCAACGGTAGTTCCCAACACAACCGACCAGTTGTAGTAACATCCTAGCAACCTTGATTACTCTATCCAAAAGGTGTTGTCTTAACCAAGGGATCCTTGAGGTTGTTCTTACTAAAACTGAGGTGAGGATAACTGATTGTGAAACCGATCACAATTTCCAACTGACTCACCATTGCCTGACCCTTTCTTGAACCGAACCACTCGCTTCTTACGGAGCCCTAAAACTTCAAGTTCCAAACTCACCAACACAAGCACCTCTTGTTGAATAGGTGTCCTAAACCCAACCGGGTTGGACCGGATCCTACCGGGTCGGTCATTTACAGTATATTTTAGTTCATGTAATAACTTTATTATGATTAATAAAAGCACTTTTGTTATTATATATGTTGTTTATCTTCATATTATTGGTTGTGTATATATAGTAACGTCCCTAGTGTCAAACTGTGATAGAGAAACCATGATAGTGATTGTGGTTGATGAGATCTCTAATCACTTTAATAAGTTTGATACTTAAATGTCTCTAGTCGTATGTACTGTCAAATGGGACATTGATAGTATGATTAGACTAGCACGTATTGGATGTCTTCTATCTTATAGAAGGTAGGGATAGATCTCGTCTATCGAAGTGTAGAGACACTTGGACTATACGTAGACGTGTATTAGAGAATGCGTACGTTAGACTGACCCACTTAAATTAATTGTCACACTATGTTGCGGTTGTGTAATTATCCTTTAGACCGGAGTCTTCATGGCATCACGGCGTGGATTGTCATGCTTTGGCACTATTGAGATTTCCCCTATCCACGGGGTGATCATGCGGTAGTGATGGTGTGATATTAAAGCATGCGGAGTATACATGATTGGTCGTCCGGGAATCGCGTATCCTATGATTGGGATTGAATATCCGAAATGGCCTTCTTATAAGGAATGTCTAGCTCTTAAGAATCTTGGCAAAGTGGGAGTAAAAGTGTTATTCCGAGAAAGCATGATATCCAGATTATAAGATACGATCGTTAATGTATTGACACTCGAGATGCGATCGTATGGATATTATTACAGCGGTAGGATTGTAAGTTACACGGTAACTGCTTCACATGAAATGTAGTAGTCATTGCTTTTATCCCCTGGATATGGCCTAGTGATGAGGAGCGGGGTGTTATAATGACAGCCGGACCCTAAGCTGGAGGTCAGCGGTTCGATTCCTGTAAAAGGGGTTGATTTCCGATTGATAACACCCTTCAGGGATGGGGAACCAGCAAAGCCCCTGACTCTAAGCTCTAGGTTACCTGATTAACCTCTCCCCATATTCCTATGGGATCAGGGGTGGGGGGACCTCACGGTTAGGGTTTAACCGTTTTTTAGTAGTCATTGCTTTTGACTCTTCCGATGATTGAGGGTCATGGTGTGTTGCTAGACGCTATCCCGTGATCGTTAGGCATTAAGGGCATTTTCGTAATTTGCACTTTGTGTCTACGGCCAACATATTCGGAAGCCTATCGGGTCACACACATATGAACATCGAGTCGGATTAAAATGCGGTATATTTGATAACCAGATAAGGAAAGTTTATCTCTAGACTATAAAGTTTATAGTGGTAAATTAATATAGTGGTATTTATTTATTATGAATAAATAAAATACAAGATATTAATTATACATAAATTATATTAATTAAAGAATATTCCGGAAGCCAATAATTGGCAATATGGGGCGCCACATCTAGGTGTATAAGATACACTTGGATTGTACACTTTAATTGATAAGATTACCATAATATTAATATTGGATATTAATTGATTTTGGAAAAATAGATTATGAGATATTATAATAAAAGAGATAAATTAATCTAAGAGATTTTCTTTATTTTGTTGGGAAAATGTTTTCTTCTCCTTCACCCTAGTTGGGGCGCCCCTCTCACTATAAATAAGAGGTGAGTGTCAAGCTCTTTTATACATCACAATTCTAAGAGCTAATAGTTCTTGAGTAAAATAGAGAGCTTCCAATAGAGAGTTTGAGAGAGAGGAAAAAGGCCGGTCTAGCAGCCGGAGTTTTTCTGATAGCAATCTAAGGAGGATTCCGGTGAGGAGTTCATGTGGATATCGATAGAGGCCGGACGCGTGGACGGCTTGCGCACTGTACTATTCTCCGTTGACTGTCAAAGCGACGATCTTATAGATCATCCAAGGTATATTCCGTCAAACTACTTAACGTGTTTATTGCATTAAACGAAGACGATCTAGAAAAAGGAAATCAAAATTTTAAATTTCGATGCGTTACTCTGATTTCCTAACAGTTGTATCAGAGACGGACTTCGAGCTTAAGCAATAAGCACAATTTAATTGCGTAGGAATTAATCGATAGATTCAAGATCTAGATTCACGAAACGTTTGAAACAAACAAAAAAAAGGAATCGATGGGGGCTCGGCCGACCGGCGGCGGCCCCCTCCACGGCGGCGGCTCTCTGAGCTTTCGGCGTCGTCCGGATTTTCCAAAAAAGAGGATCGATTCGTTTTTCATTTTGTGATATTTATTGTGCATTGATATCTCTTTTGTTTAGTTGTGTCATGTGGCCAACCAATGGTTCAAATAGTTTGGGCCATTGGGAAACCATAGTGGCATATCAACCAAAATATTAGTCTTTCCAAATTTTGATTTGGAATAGGCCTAGGCCCTTTTTAAATATTTGATTTGTAAAAGGCCTAGGCATAGGCCACTTTCAAATTTTTGATTTTAAAAAGTGGCCAAGCCTAAACCAAATTTGGTTTAGGAAGATCCTTTTGGTTAATTTAGGAAACCAAAGACATCCATTTTGGTTAAGAACCAAAAAGGAAAGGAAACAAAAAGGAGACCTTATAATTTTAATTTTAATTTGAATAGTTCAGATTTAATTTAATTGAAATTAGAATCGATTTAAAATTAAATGTTAATTTTATTTTCGATTAAATCATTTAATTAATTAAAAGTTATTTAATTATTTGATGTGATAAAATAAGACGCATATTTAGTAAAATTATAATTTGATCTTTTTCATACGATAAAATTGTATAGATTATATGTGTAGATATAATGTGATTATATGGACCCCGATTGATCATGGACTCAACCAATAGGATAGATGGGAATGTTTTCTTTATGTTGGTTTTTGAAATTGTCCTAGGCCGTTATGAAGAACGTGACCTAGTTTACTTTTTTCATTTGTGTATCCCATTCCTGTTAGCTTCACCCCGTGTGCGGCTGGTGTAATTATTTATTAGATAGATTATTATGTAACAAGAATGGAGCAAAAAGATGAAGACCAAAGAGAGATAAAGAACCCATTGGCGTACAACAATAAAGATCCTATTGGCGGTTAAAGCTACCCTTAGATTGTGACTAGCGGTTTCGTCAGTTTGTATTCGAAACCGCACCTAGGAAAAGTACATGATCATACCGGTTATTTTGTGCGCGGAATGTTGTGTATGTTTTACTTTATAAGATATCGTAGTAATATGCACATATTAGATGAGACCATAATTAAATGAAATTAATTAAGTGAATTAATTTAAAATTATTCCCACGATAAAAATCGAGCCAAAATTGTCTCTCAATATTATAATGACGGTGAAGAGCCTTTGTTCAGATCCAACTGATCGGCCCTCGTTGGGAGTTGACCTACCTCGAGTATATCGTTATTATCGAGATATGATCGCTACAAGATCTCATGAATATTTGGGTTACGACTCGACTAGAATCTTGCGGTGATTGGCCCTCGTCAGGACTGTCTGATTTTAGAGACAAAGGGTTGACTATCACATAGAGATGTGAAACGTCAAAGAGTTGACTAGTCAGCCATTAGGAGCGGCATACGATGCGACTGGTAGGAGTATTTACCTTTCAAAATTATCTCGGTTGATCGGCCCTCGTCGGGAATCAAAATAACTAGATGGGATCCCAGCCACTAAAGAATTAATTAAATTCTTGAAAGCCAATTGGGAATAGTTGGTTAGTGAGAGTAAAACCTTATAAAATTTTAAGTGCAAATTTAGGGTTTTAAATACATGATCTTTTACTTATTCTATCTTTATTTATTGTTGTAGAAAATGTCAAACAAATTGAACCTTCGTTTTATCATCGACAATAAGCTTGACGAAACCAATTTTCTCGATTGGGAAAGAAACCTCAAAATCGTTTTGAGGCGCGAGAAGATTGGCTATGTCTTGGACGAAGCCCTACCGGAAAAGCCCACAGAGGGCTCGGCTGCAGATGCTGTCGAGAAGTATAACAAGCACTGTTCTGACAGTACTGATGCTACATGTATCATGCTTGCTTTAATGATACCTGAACTGCAGAAACAGCATGAGTCTATGGACGCCTACTCAATTATGGTCCACCTAAAGGAACTCTATGCTTCTCAGTCTCACACTGAGAGGTACGAGGTCTCGAAGGCCCTGTTTGGTTGTAAGATGGCATCCGGGATTGTTGTGGGGTCACACGTGCTTAAAATGATCGGGTACATAGAGAGGCTTGGGAAGCTGGGCCACAAGTTGGAACGAGAATTGAGTATTGATTTGATTCTGCAATCTCTACCTGATTCATACTCATTGTTCATGATGAATTATTACATGAACAAGATAGATTTCTCCCTTGCGGAGTTATTAAACATGTTGAAAACTGCTGAGGGCACTGTGGGAAAGGGAAAGCAAGTGTTGCTAGTCACTTCTAGCAAGGGCAAGCCAAAAGCCCAAAAGAAGTCCAAGAAGGCAAAGTCTGCACCTAAGCCAACGCCTAAGATAGCCAAAGACAAATCCAAGGATGCTTGCTTCTATTGCGGTGAGACAGCACATTGGAGGAGAAACTGCAAAGGCTTCTTGAGTACCAAGAAGAAGCATTCTGATGCTTCGACTTCAGGTATGTTTATGATTGAGATCAATATTGCTTCTTCTAAGTCTAACCACTGGGTATTAGATATTGGTTGTGGTTCTCATATTTGTACGAATATGCAGGCACTAAGAAGAACTGAGGAAAAGAGAGGTGGACCTACGCGTTGGGAATGGAGCAAGTGTTGCTTGCACTAGCCGTAGGAGTTTATTTTCTTTCATTGCCCAGTGGGCTAGTACTAGAACTTAATAACTGTTATTTTGTTCCTGCTCTTACGAAGAGCATTATTTCTATTTCTGCATTGGATGTTGATGGATTTTCTTTTACGTTTGAGAATAAATGTTGTTCTTTTTCACGTGATGGAATTTTTTATGGTACTGGCATACTTAGCAATGGTCTCTACATATTAGATGTGAATGTTGGCGTACTTAATATAAACAACAAGAAAGCCAAAATGAATGACTTGAATGAATCCTACTTATGGCATTGTAGACTTGGCCATATAAATAAGAATCGCATTTCCAAACTCCATAAAGATGGATTGTTGGATCAATTCGATTACGAATCGTTTGATACATGCGAAGCTTGTTTGCTTGGAAAGATGACAAAGTCACCTTTTAGTGGCAAAGGGATAAGATCCAATGAATTGCTTGAGCTCATACATACTGATGTGTGCGGCCCAATGTCAATTCAAGCCAAAGGAGGATACTCTTATTTTATCACTTTCACTGATGACCATTCACGCTATGGTTATATATACTTAATGAAGTATAAGTCTGAGGCCTTTGAAAAGTTCAAAGAATTTAGAAGTGAAGTGGAGAAACAACTAGGTAAAGAAATCAAAACACTTCGATCCGATCGAGGTGGAGAATACCTAGATGGAGAGTTTCAAATTATTTAAAGGAGAATGGGATTCTACCGAATGGACCCCTCCGGGACGCCTCGGATGAATGGCGTATCGAGAGAGGAGGAACCGCACCTTGTTGGACATGGTGCGATCCATGATGAGCTACGCAGTTCTCCCAAAATCATTTTGGGGGTATGATCTAGAAACTGCATCCTATATACTTAAACCGAGTTCCATCAAAGACGGTTGACTCCACACCATACGAGGTATGGCATGAAACTGAGTCTAGCATATCTTAAACCTTGGGGTTGTCCGACTTATGTGAAGCGGATGATGCCTGACAAATTAGAGGCTAGATCGACAAATGTCTATTTGTGGGTTATCCTAGAGAAACTAGAGGATACCAATTTTACCACCCTGAGGAACAAAAGGTGTTTGTTTCCAGGACTGGCCACTTTTTGGAGAAAGAGTTTATTCTGGATAGGGTCAGTGGGAGTAAGATTGATCTTGAAGAAATTCGAGAACCACTTACGGATAACAGTCAGTTGATGGAAGTAGAGGAGACGCCACACACTGATGTGATGCCAACCTCTACCGTAGACACACTAGCACCTCGAAGATCCACCAGGGAACGCCGTGAACCCGAAAGGTACATTGGCGTGTATCTCATAGAAGATGAGGACCTTAAAACTTATGAGAAAATGCTATTAAGGCATGACAAAGAGAAATGGCTAGAAGCCATGAATTCTGAAATGGAATCCATGAAAGACAACCAAGTTTGGAACTTAGTTGATCCAACTGAAGGAATAGTTCCTATAGGGTGCAAATGGGTCTTTAAGAGAAAGACCGACATGGACGGCAACATGACTACCTACAAGGCTAGGTTAGTGGCAAAAGGTTATAAGCAAAGACAAGGAGTTGACTATGACGAAACCTTTTCACCTGTTGCCATGTTAAAATCCATTAGAATTCTGCTCGCTATTGTAGCATACCATGATTACGAAATCTGGCAGATGGATGTGAAAATAGCTTTCCTTAACGGGAACCTGTCTGAGGAGGTGTATATGACACAGCCTGAGGGTTTCACAACCAATGACGCCGGGATGGTGTGTAAAGCGCAAAGATCCATTTATGGATTAAAGCAAGCTTCTCGGAGTTGGAATCTTCGCTTTGATGAGATAATCAAACAATTTGATTTCATCAAGAACGAAGATGAGACCCTGTGTTTACAAGAAGGTTAGTGGGAGTGCCATTGTGTTCTTAGTGCTTTATGTAGACGACATATTGCTCATAGGGAATGATGTGCCTATGTTACAATCAGTCAAAGCTTGGTTATCCAAGAACTTCTCAATGAAGGACTTGGGTGAAGCAGCCTATATTCTAGGAATCAAGATCTATAGAGATAGATCTAAGAGGTTTGCTTGGTATGTCGCAATCCACCTATATAGACAAGATGCTGAAGAGATTCAGCATGGAGCGGTCCAAGAAAGGATTGTTGCCCATGTCACATGGGGTCTATCTGTCAAAGGGAATGAGTCCTAAGACAGAGGAGGAAAGGGCACAAATGAGTAAGATCCCTTATGCTTCGGCAATCGGGTCCATCATGTATGCCATGTTGTGCACTAGACCAGATGTCTCGTACCCTCTTAGTACGACTAGTAGGTACCAGTCCAACCCCGGTGATGGTCACTGGGTTGCAGTCAAGAATATCCTCAAGTACATGAGACGTACTAGGGATATGTTCCTGGTTTTCGGAATGATGATTTAGTATTATGAGGTTACACATATGCTCGTTTCCAAACTGACAAGGATGACTTTAAGTCATAGTCTGGATTTGTTTTCACGCTTAACGGCGGAGCGGTGGTGGAAGAGTTCCAAGCGGGGAGACTATTGCGGACTCTACAACGGAAGCCGAATACATAGCAGCCTCGGAGGCGGCAAAGGAAGCAGTTTGGGATGAAGAAGTTCATTCCGAACTTGGTGTGGTTCCCTCCATTGAAGGTCCAGTGCCGATGTACTGTGATAACAATGGGGCGATATCTCAGTCAAAGGAACCAAGGTCTCATCAGAAGTCCAAACATGTGCTACGGCGCTATCACTTGATTAGAGAGATAGTAGATAGAGGAGATGTAAAGATAGAGAAAGTCCACACGGATGATAACATAGATGATCCGTTAACCAAGGCATTGTCACAAGCAAAGCATGAGAAACATGTTCACATGCAAGGGCTTAGGCATATGGGTGATTGGCTTTAGGCCAAGTGGGAGATTGTTGAATAGGTGTCCTAAACCCAACCGGGTTGGACCGGATCCGACCGGGTCGGGTCGTTTACAGTCTATTTTAGTTCATGTAATAACTTTATTATGATTAATAAAAGCACTTTTGTTATTATATATTGTTTATCTTCATGTTATTGGTTGTATATATATAGTAACGTCCCTAGTGTCAAACTGTGATAGAGAAACCATGATAGTGATTATGGTTGATGAGATCTCTAATCACTTTAACAAGTTTGATACTTAAATGTCTCTAGTCGTATGTATTGTCAAATGGGACATTGATAGTATGATTAGACTAGCACGTATTGGATGTCTTCTATCTTATTGAAGGTAGGGATAGATCTCGTCTATCGAAGTGTAAAGACACTTGGACTGTATGTGGACGTGTATTAGAGAATGCGTACGTTAGACTGACCCACTTACATTAAGTGTCACACTATGTGGCGGTTGTGTAATTATCCTTTAGACCGGAGTCTTCATGGCATCACGGTGTGGATTGTCATGCTTTGACACTATTGAGATTTCCCCTATCCACGGGGCGATCATGCGGTAGTGATTGGGTGTGATATTGAAGCATGCGGAGTATACATGTTTGGTCGTCCGGGAATCGCGTATCCTATGATTGGGATTGAATATCCGAAATGGCCTTCTTATAAGAATGTCTAGCTCTCGAGAATCTTTGCAAAGTGGGAGTAAATGTGTTATTCCGAGAGAGCATGATATCCAGATTATAAGATACGATCGTTAATGTATTGACACTCGAGATACGATCGTATGGATATTATTACAACGAAAGGATTGTAAGTTACACGGTAACTGCTTCACATGAAAGGTAGTAGTCATTGCTTTTGACTCTTCCGATGATTGGGGGTCACGGTGTGTTGCTGGACGCTATCCCGTGATCGTTAGGCATGAAGGGCATTTTCGTAATTTGCACTTTGTGTCTACGGCCAACATATTCGGAAGCCTATCGGGTCACACACATATGAACATCGAGTCGGATTAAAATGCGGTTATAATTGATAACCAAATAAGGAAAGTTTATCTCTAGACTATAAAGGTTATAGTGGTAAATTAATATGGTGGTATTTATTTATTATGAATAAATAAAATACAAGATATTAATTATACATAAATTATATTAATTAAAGAATATTCCGGAAGCCAATAATTGGCAATATGGGGCGCCACATCTGAAGTGTATAAGATACACTTGGATTGTACACTTTAATTGATAAGATTACCATAATATTAATATTGGATATTAATTGATTTTGGAAAAATAGATTTATGGTAATAAGATAAATATAATCAATATAAGATATTGGCAATAATTAGATTTTATTTAATATGAGATATTATAATAAAAGAGATAAATCAATCTAAGAGATTTTCCTTATTTTATTGGGAAAATGATTTCTTCTCCTCCACTCTATTTGGGCGCCCCTCTCACTATAAATAAGAGGTGGGTGTCAAGCACTTTTGTACATCACAATTCTAAGAGCTAATAGTTCTTGAGTAAAATAGAGAGCTTCCAATAGAGAGTTTGAGAGAGAGGAAAAATACCGGTCTAGCAGCCGGAGTTTTTCCGATAGCAATCCAAGGAGGATTCCGGTGAGGAGTTCGTGTGGATATCGATAGAGGCCGGACACGTGGACAGTCAAAGCGACGATCTTATAGATCATCCAAGGTATATTCCGTCAAACTACTTAACGTGTTTATTGCATTAAACGAAGACGATCTAGAAAAAAGAAATCAAAATTTTAAATTCCGTTGCGTTAAACTAGTGATTTCCTAACATAAATGTTCGGCACGTTTAATATTAAATAAATTTAATATTATACGTAAGCCTCTACTACGTCGTATCGAGTTTTGGAAACGGAAGCTAAAAAGACTCGGCAAAGCATCGTAAATGCTGCTAAGAATAGATTACAACATACTAAAGATAGAAAGCTTAACTTACAACAACGAAGTAACTTATAACATACGATGTCCAAAGCAAAAGTACAACAACTAAACTGACAAAGGTCTTAAAGAAAGTACAACACGTGTCTTGAAAATTAAAATACAACATAGTTTAGTTCATCATAGATAGCAAAGGAAAGAAAACATCTAACACGGCATCATCTCAAACGTCATCCTCAAAGTCGTCGTCCAACACTTGTTCAACCTGTTCGTCTTCTCACCCCAAAAGCACACAAAACAACATATGCAATTGAGGTAAGTTCAAAGTACTTAGCAAGAGGAAGAAGCTAATGTATAATTAAGTTTTACAACGAAAGGTTCATTAGTTATTATTAAATTATCTTTATGAGAGTGACTCAATTTTAGGGTTCACTTCATGCTCATCAACATGTCGTGACTAACTGTTCCTAGCTTAGCTTAGCTTTGTTACATCATCATTCAAGGGCACTACGCATGGTGAAAATCCACCACGAGATATATTGTGCAACATATTGGTGGATCACACCAATATCCACGGGGGAAAGCCTGATAATATACACGCTCGACAGAGTCCCTCCGTACGTAGGGTCTCGGACTTACGGGGTGGTGTTCCTCCGTACGTAGGGCCCAAAGACTTACGAAGTTATCCACTTTATCTGAACGCCCACACATCACGATATAGACTTGTGCTTTACCAAGAATAACATGATGTTTAGTCTTGTAACTACACAAAGACGTTTATTATTAATTGTTAACTAGCCACCTAAGTATTTTCAAGTAAGCTCCCTCACATATACTACTCTCTTTCCTAGACCACTAGACATGGACAAGGTCTAGCACATACACATACATTGATGAATACTAAACCATCAAAGCACAAGCCATTCATACCCTTTCGACGGTCCCGAACTTCAACTCTATGGAAGAGTACATCCAGTGCCGGAACTAAACGCATCAGAAGCTTAATCAAGGCTTGTTCATTTTTCATTTAGTGTTATTAGATCAAGAGATAACATTTAGAACTCATCTCGTAGCTTAAAACACTCAAAATAACATTTAAATAGTGTTAGGGGGCCAACACTTTTGGCGTGCGCCAAAGTGCATCAGAGAGTTCACTGAACTCTCTGTTCGGGTTAGGGGGCGCCAAAGGCTTCGGGGCGTGCAAAAATGATAGCAGAAACTTCTGATTGGCCTCTGATGCACTTAGGAGGGGCGCCAAAATGTTAGGGGCACGCCAAAAAGAGGCAAAACTGCTCTACATACAATTTTATGCACTCTATCGATTTCCTTTCAAAACCAACCAAGTTTAACATCAAAATATACATCCAAATAGTATCAAAACATGTTCTAAACATGCTATAACACCTCATAGTACAACAACAACAACTAGCATGATTTCTAACCACAAATCATACCCAAAACACAACCTTAACACCATAAAACCTTAATTAAACATTAGGAAGAGCCTCTTACCTTTCAAGCAAGCAAAACCACAAAAAGATCTGCAAACTACAAGAACTACGAATCAAACCAATCAAAGCCTTGAAGATTGATCAATCCTTGACAAAACCATACTTAGGGCTAAAAAAATACCTTTAACAAACTCTAAACTTTTGCTATCAAAACGATCCTCTCTTCCTGCTGATTCTGAATCTTCAATCGGTTCTGAAATACGTCAACTATCCGGTGAGAAACTAAAGAAAGTCTCATTCTCTTTCTTTTCTGTTTCTTCTGTCCTCTCAAAGTTCGAACAAGGCTCAGCCAATTTGGGATTCTGACAACTTCCTTATTAGTGGGAGGTTTTATTTGTAGAAAATAACTCTCAATGAGTTATTGCTTATTAAATCCCTTAACTCCAAGTAAATCCCATAATTTCCTTTAATTCCCATTAAATCCTTTTTCTTTTAAACCTTAAATCCATAAATAATAAATATAATATTCCGTGTTTCGTAAAAAGATACGTTTGTCCTTTCTCGAAAAGTCGGGATATTACATTATTTGCTTTTTAATTTTATTATTACTAGTGTAATTAAAGTAAGGAACTCCGGATTGCCTGCCCAGTGGCGTCCCTAGTTCCCTTTTGATATTTTATTCTTTACGGGGGCTTTCGATCTCACCCTTTATTTTATGGTCAATTTCTTTTAGATGATCAAGTTAGTCCCGACCAAGGAAACAATAATATCCTCTCACACTACTTTAGTTCATTTCATGTCTGTTTCTGAGGAGGTCAGGCAAGGGAGCTTGTGGAGACATTATAAATTGAGGACGAATAATTATTTGGGACTTAGACTTATTTTGTTGTGTTTTGTAATAAATCGGATTGACCCCGTAGACCACTTCGCTTTGTTATGCAATGCATTTTAAGTTCCGAAATTATTTTATTTTAGTTTACAACTACGAGGCTTCGTGTTATGAATTTTTCTTTCGTAACATGGCCGAACGGTTCATTTCCCACGAAGATTGCACATTTTGGGAATGGCCGTTACAGTTATTGTTAGATATTTACATTATGTTATAATAAACATGACACAATATTGATGAACTATGTGAATAGTTTATTCACAATAATAATAATAATATGAAGAATATGCACCGAATGAACATAATAGAATGATCATGCATGAACAGTTTTCAAAGATTATTTTATGATTCCATGTTTTAAATAGTGTTTTACAATATGTCTTATTGAGTGTAACATGTTGTGAAAAGAGAAATATGGGCTTTGTTGTATTTTCTAGTAATATGTCGTGCTTACCTTGATCTAACTTTTTCTGACCAAATATGAGTGTTCACCCTATTTATTTATGTTTTTTAAACCAACTAGTTTGGCTTGATTGGTAAGTGACTTTAAAGAGCTCTTAGTCAGGTTTTATCACTGAATAAGGGTCGGACTCTACATGCACGTCTTGGACCAAACTCCGAATTAGTCGGATCAGTAATTTCGGGGGCTTTAAAAAGGAAAAAAAAAAATGGTTTATTTTTATTGGTATCGTTTAGATGATTCAATATACTTGTGATATAAGAAAATGTATAGACCTTGTACCTTTTAAATAAAGTATTGTAAACTTTCTGGATAGTGATTTCTAGGTAGGTAGTTGTACCTTTTTGTTTGAGTCAATTGTATTTTATTCTAAATATATGTACTTTATCTTTTAATTTTTTACGTGCTTTTATTTTATTTTTTATTTTTTTTTCAAAGGGACGAAAGCTTTTTTTCTAATCTACGGGGGAGGGGGATCGAACCCAGGTCTTCCCACTCGGGAGCCCGACACTAGGGTATGGGACCTTACCCTTTTACGTGCTTTTAAAAAAGGTTTATTCCAAACTTCCACTTTTTATGACCGATGGATCTTATTAGGTTGTTCTACTTTTTCCTTTTTTTTTTTTTTTTTTTTTTGTTGAAAGGAGGTTGTTCTACTTTTAAGAAACATATATGCTTGGAATCATGGGATGATAAAATGTAAAGAGTATTTTATATGGATTATGGGTCCAAGTTTTATATATATAAGCAGAATTATATTTTGCTTGTAACATTATTTATTTAATAAAACAAAAAATCTTCACACGACTTTAGAATGCCTCCAAGCTCATAAAGGTCCTCCGTCCGTTGGCGATTTGGGAGAGAAAAAAAAAAGGTTGTGAATGTTTCCACATTTAAATAGATCCTTCATTCTTTTAAAGACTGGACACTCGGCTTATTGCTTGCGCGGGCGACGCCGCTTAATAAAAAAACACTATTCAGCCCACGAAAAAAAAAATGATTGTCAAATAAATGACAATTTTCGCATCGTTGGACAGACTTTGTTACAACATACAATATGGGAAAATTCTGCATTCCCTTCGCTATTAGAAGGGAACGAGTTGTTGGATGACTGTCACATGTATAAAGAGACAAAATTGTTTTGTCTTTTTTGTATACGTCGCAGCCTTCCGACGACCCGGTCTAATAGGGACTTTCCTGTAGCAAGATTATATGATGTAAACTAAAGAAACATTGAAAAGAAGTTGCTCAAATCAACCAAGGACAAAATCAATCACCCTATCCTGTCTATGACAATGTGCACAACAAACAAAACACTTGAAGTTAACTACATAAAACACGTAAAAAAAGGCCGTGAGAGGTGGTGTATGGGGGAGCCTTCTGCCTATACATAAATTCAATGTAAGAGGAAGCTGTTTCTACGGTTCAAACTCAGTCTCTTAATCACATAGCGATAGTTTTTACTGTTGAAGTGAAAACTCCCCTTGCACTAAATAGAAAAACGTATGAAAAATTACTGATCTTTTTTAAAATTGAAGGCAAAGAAACTAGAACCCGTCTGATTTCTGAGGGAGAGAAAGCTTGTCGTCCAGCATGAAAGAAAGATCATGCATCTTTGATATCAACTCTTCAACATCTTTGCTTTTTCCATTGCTTTGACTTTTGGGGTCTCTTCCAGCTGCTGCTGGTTTATCGGCTCCATTAGCAGCAGCTTCACTTCCAGAAGCAACCACCCTGAGTGTACAGAGTTACATTTATCTTCTTTTTCCTTCTTTTTTTACTTAAGAATAAATAGTAGTACAAAGAAAACAATGAATGAACAGCGCTATACACAAAATTTAGGATACCAAGCAACGACACTCAAGTCTTAATCTTTCTAGATGGGGTCGGCTGTATGGTTCACATGTCTCAATTGCGACTCTCTATCATAAGTCATAACACATTCTCTTTACAGGACAATGGTTTACATCCACTACCTAAGTCCACAATATCTTCTACTACGGTGACATGGCAGTAGGCAAACAGTCCAATTTCAAATTTTTACAGCAAGTGAATAACTGAAATTGGAGTGTCATCAGGTAGTGGAAGATGTTGTAGACATAGATGATAAATGGATTGTTTCCCAAATGATGCACGTATAAGGCATATCATTGTTAATTGTCTACTTCCACTTCTTTGCTCTTCCTCTTCTGTATTTAACAAATGTTTGCTCTTATATCTCACAATGTCTACTAGGTGCTTTCACAAGACGCTTCACGTATGGCCATCTCATCTCAACCACGACACCTTGACTTTCTCAACAATGGATTTTTCTTCTTCTTCTTTCTAGTGTCTACTATCTAACCATTTTAGTATGCCCACAGTTCCATCTCAACTATGCCTAATGGAGTCTCTAGAACTAACATTACCATTTCGAAATAAAGGAAGGCTATTATATAAAAGTACCAATTTGATATAAAGGATGGCCAAACATAAAACCGTGTCACTAAACATGAAAATAGATCAAAAAATGAGATTACCAAAACAAAGACTAAAGCAAAAGAAGAACAAATACACAGAAGCAAGTGACTAGTGTGGCATGCAAAGCTAAGGGGGTGAAATAGTCTTGAATCCAGCTAAATTAAACAATAGATGGAAAGAAATTTCAACAGGAAAAAACCAGTTCATAAGATGCATTAAAGGCACCACGTACCTAGCTTCTATTACTCTTCTCCGACCGAAGTGACCCCATTTAATTTTTGGAATGTAGAAGGTTCAAATAGAAATATGATAAGTCAAACTGCTATCAAATTTATCTTCCAAAATTATGTGTAACAAAGCTTCCCAAGGGACAATCGTTATCGTTTAGAGGAATCAAGAAGGGCAAACCTTATGTGGAACTTACATATCTATCGAAAAATCTACCTTCAACATCATCTAAGTAACAAACATTGACCAAACTATTAAAATTCATAGGACATACTTATGAACTTACCACCACACCAGAACCCAAATTCTCCAATTTTGAACATAAGAATCCAGCAAGATACCTTCACGTCAAGCCTATCTACCTTCACGTCATGTTTAGAGTAGATAGGGAAGCCTGCCTAACACATAAAACCACCCTAGATGAGCAAAGACAAAGAAATGGCAGGGCCACTTTGGAGTTAGGACTAACATGCACTGCCACTGCCAAGCCTATCTACCTTCATGTCACGTTTAGTGTAGAAAGGGAAGCCTAAGACATAAAACCACCCTAGATGAACAAGGACAAAGAAATGGCTGGGCCACTTTGGAGCTAGGACTAATATGCACTGCCGCTGCCAAGCCTATCTACCTTCACGTCGCGTTTAGTGTAGAAAGGAAAGCCTAAAAATAAAACCACACTAGATGAGCAAGGACAAAGAAATGGCTGGGTCACTTTGGAGTTAGGACTAATATGCACAGGTTTACCACATAATCGTTGTTTCGTCCAATGAATCATGGCCACAAGTCACATGACAGTTTATACCATTACGTCGAAGTTTCACATTGACGTCTATATTGACAATCAAGCAGGAAAGGAAATAAATGATATATTATATGGCAATCTGAAATCAGACACAAATACCTGTCCAGGAAAGACACATCTAATAAGGAGCTATCTGTTATTTGAATGGGTTGTTTGCTGGCAGAAGTAGAAACTGGTTCCACTTGCGCAAAGCTACTCAGATCCATTTCTTTGAAATCCTTGTCAAAGCTAAATATATTGGAATCTGATATTTCCCCCCAAAAAGGAGAAGACTGATAAGGATTCCAGTTGTACTATTTTGAGAAGTCGGTTGGATGACGGTTGAGCTAGTAAAATCATTCCAGTCGTCAAGCATGTCATCATCATTGTTTGCCCTGCTACTTAGGGCTGAGAAAAAAACCGAAAAACCAATCCGAACCGTAAACCAATCCGAATCGAACCGAAATAAAGCAAACCAAGAGAAAACCGATCAAATCGGTTTGGATTGAAACCGAACCGAATTTAAATGGTCTGGTTTCGGATTACCCTGATTAGAAACCACCCAAACCGAAACCGAACCGAATTCCCAACCATATATATATGTAATAACAACTAACTAGTAATTAGCCTTGATGTACATTTGCTATGCTATTAAGTGGCTTTTGAATATGTTGTGTGCACTAATGTTATTAAGTAATTAGCCCTGATGTACCTTTAATATGTTTTTACTTTATATTAGTTACTTTATATTTAAATACTTCAGGTGAAAATTGTGATTTATAATAATGTGTAGTTCAGACTTGTGAAACCGAAACCAAACCGGATCCAAACTGAAACCAACCCAAACCAAACCATTGGGTTCGATATAGTTTGGGTTTGGTTTGGGTGGTAAAATATGTCGACCAAACCGAATAACTATGTGTAAAATCCGAACCGAAACCGACTAAACCGAACCGTGCTCAGCCAGTGCTACTGGTTGGGGCATATGGATCATCAAGTGGGGACACATCTACCTCAAACAAATTAGGCCCGGTCGCAAGGTTGCTAAAGATATCTTCTGTTGTAGAATTTGTTGCTGGAACATTTTCATCAGACTGCAAAGTTTGTTGAGATGTAGTGGAATTCATATTAGCCCACAGATCTTCAGATATCCAATCACCGGATGAAGGCGAAGCTGCTGAATCAGTCTTTCTTTTTTCTTCTTTGAAGAATTCATTATCTGCAAATGCTAAGTTCACTTCAGAAGGCAACTCCTGTGCAGCTCTACTAACAGGGTCAAATAAATTTGAAGGCTCCTGATGATACTCAGAATGATCCAACGGCACAACTTGATCTATAGCACTAGCAGCTTGAAAATCTGCCTCCCAACCAGTAATTCAGTAAAGGAGTTGCCACCCTTTTCATCAGAAGAGGGGATAACTGATTCAGAAGGCTGAACATTCTCAAAGAAGCTCACGTTATGATGAGGAACATCAACTTGGAATTCCGTAGCTTCCACATTTTTACGCGCAAGTGAGCTTTCTTCAGGTGTACTAGAAAGATCTTCAAATTTTGATTTTGAGAAGAAGTTGTCCAGGTCAACTCCAGCAAAATTCATAGAAGTTCTCTTCTCATTATCTTCATCTGATGAACCGTAATCTTTCAGGTCCGCCTCAGCTGGCCATTGTATTTTAAAATCTAAGAGATCAGATAACGGAATCTCCTCTTTTGATGCAGTGGGCCCTAGGTTCGACTCACTTCTCTCCGTATATGGTGTGACCAGTTCCTGTTTATTACAGATTCAAACTAGAATAATGAAATACTGTTTCCCAAGCAAAAGAAGCTTTCTAAACCTTTTGAAGAAATGAAATTGTAGTATTAAAGGTATAAAAAGACTCAAGAAAGTATAGTTTCCCAAATTGATCTAAGAATCAAGAGAACCTAACTGACAAGTTGCCCATTGTTCAAGGAATGTGCATTCATTCATACTATAACATAAACAATGGTCAAAAGCCAGAAAATTAATCACTTAATGATGGAATAACCCAACAAAATGTACAAATCAAATAAATCGCTGCTCTATCTGAACTCTACATAAAGTGATCCTCTTTATCATGATTATCATGTTGGAGCATAAAGAAAGAGTACAAAAATACGGCATTCATCATTAGATTAGAAAATATATAACTTCAGAAACATGAATACATAAATGTAGATTCAAAGAGCCAGATTTGGGGAGCTGAAAATAACCTCTGTACACATTCAATAAGATCCCAAAAAAGAAATGAGGAGGGAAAAATGACCCACCGATCCATCAAGGTCAAGTGACTCGAGCAGCCAGCGATAAGCAATGCTATCCTTGAAAGAAATGGGTGGATGATCAAAGTCTGTCGCACGACCACAGTAGATGCAGAACAAGGATTCGACACCTCTAAGAAGTCTCCCATGGCAGTTTTTGCAGCGGAGGTACGGTGGTGAGGGGTCGAAGGCGGCTACAACTTCGGAAAGTGAAGGTAAAGGTGGGAGATGGTTGTCATTAGCAGCGAAAACGTCTTCGGATAACCCTGCTTCAGCTCGTGTTGCCTATTTCAGTCTATTTATCAGACCGGTGGGAAGCTCCATAGCCATTGTTTTTGCGTCTTCTTCGATGAGACTGGAGTCTGCTTAATGGAGAGTTTAATGATTTGTAGTTGATCCCTGTATTCCGATAAAATACCGAATCTTCCCTTTATAGATTTGTCCACCTACAAATAGCTCCTTCAAGTCCAATACAACTATATCACTTTGGAGATCGGATCCTCTGCTGTAGGGTTTTCACCGCAGCTGCTGCTGTGACGCTAAAACGGCGTCGTTTCGATGCAACGCGACGCCGTTTGATCCGAGCTTAAATTTAGGGCAAGGACGGATACACTTGGGCGGCGGCGTGTGGAGGCAAAACGACATAGTTTCACCTCAAGGCAGACACGGCAGAGGATCATTCACGGCAGAGGATCCTAATTCCATCACTTTGGTGCTGGGTTCGTCTAAACGGATATCGAAAATAAATATTTTGTTTTAATTAAATCGAATATTGAGTTTATATTTGATTTTTTAAAAGTCAAATATCGATGCGGTGTCTGTCTGAGAGTGGATTCGAAATTGTGTCAATAACAAAGGGTCCATTATTTAAAAGGACTGATTTTCAACTTATTAGGGGTAATATGACACTCCGAAATCTTATTTAGTTATAAGGACATTCTAATTTTAAGAAGGAAACATATTTAGTTATAAGGACATTCTAATTTCAAGTGGATAAAGAAGAAGAAGGAAGGGAAAAAAAAAAAAGCGCTCAAAGAAGCGGCAGTTTTTTTTATTTTAATTTTTTTATTTATTTTAAATTTTAATTCACCATATTTCTAAATGTCATATATTTTGATCTAAAACTCAGATCATCATAATTTTTTCACTAAAATTCATATTTTTTCGTCTTCTTTATTCTAAAATCAAATTTGATATTTTTCCAAATAAATTTCATAAATCAATTTTTTCTTCATAAAAATCGACGTGGCGTATTGATCACCGTTATACGTTGACCACCTACCCCGATGCATTGACCACCGGGATCCATTAACCACCCCGATGCATTGACCGCCGCGATTCATTGACTACCATAATGTATTGACCGCCGCGATCCATTGACAATCTTGATCAGTGACATCTCATTGTATCGATTTATGCAATGATGTCTCATTGTAGCGATTTATGCAGTGACTTCGTATTGTAGCGATTTATGAAGTGATGTCTTATTGTATCGAATTATACAATGATGTGTTATTGTAACGATTTATGTAGTGACGTGTTATTGTAACGATTTATTCATACCTTTGGTTGTAAAAATCTGCCTTTAAACCAAAAAAAACAAAAGAAATACAGTTATTTTACAAAGTTATCGAATATTTAAACCAAGATCAATCAAATATTTAAAGATAACAAAGAAATAAAGTTACTTTACAAAGTTATCAAATGTGTGTATCAAGTTGTATATGCGGTGACATCAATATCATTACATCAGTTATATAATTGTAAATACAGTCATCAATGTCACTGCATAAGTCATCAACGTCACTGCATCAGACATCAATGTCACTACATAAGTCATCAATGTCACAACATAAGTCATCAATGTCACTGCATCAGACATCAATGTCGCTGCATAAGTCATCAATGTCAATGTCACTGCATCAGACATCAATGTCACAGCATAAGTCATCAATGTCACTGCATCAGACATCAATGTCACTGCATAAGTCAGCAATGTCAATGTCATTGCATCAGACATCAATGTCACTGCATAAGTCAGCAATGTCACTGCATAAGCCCAGACCACCAAGATGATCATAGAGGGCACTCTTGTCGATCTCTTGATGATGGTAACTCTTGCACACATAGTAAAACACACTATGCACTATTAGGCCAGCCAGATTAACTATCACCAGCAACCCAACCAAGAATCCACCAACCATAATTCTTGTAAGCACACCATGATTATCCCCACCAGTAACCACAACCGATGAGAATATAATGTGTTCGGTCCACAAATAGCCATATACCCAAAAACAAGGTTGAAAGCTATCATGGTCCCGCCTTTAACAATCGATAGCCTTTTTCATAGTTGCAAGCCCATAAACCGGCTCCAATACAGAAACCACGCTAGCCAAATGCCAAACTATGAGTATCCACAGCTATTATAAGCAACACCAGAAACCCAAAAAAGACTTAATTGTAAGCCACCATGGTGAGTGAAACCCATAAGAAGGTAATAAAGAGCCTCATGGATCGTACTTGTGCTGCGAAAGCAAAAGGGACTATATCATCTATTATAAGCACCCAAATACACTATCAACTAATTAGTAAAACACAATCTATGAATGCTCTGAATGTTTCTCCTAGACGTGTTATTGTGTTACTGCTTCAGACATCAATGTCACTGCATAAGTCATCAGTGTCCCTGCATCAGACATCAATGTCACTGCATAAGTCATCAATGTCACTCCATCAAGTAGCATGTAAATCAGAAAAATAATTCTTACTTCGGTAGTTCTTGAGCTTACACTTCTTTGTCAAAATGCATATAAACACAAGGGAGACCGTAAGTAAACATCGAAAAGCTATTGACTGCATCAAACATCAATGTCACTGTATAATTAATCAATGTCCCTGCATCAGACATCAATGTCACTGCATAAGTCAGTAATGTCACTGCATAAGCCCAGACCACCAAGATGATCATAGAGGGCACTATTGTCAATCTCTTGATGATGGTAACTCTTGCACACATAGTAAAACACACTCTGCACTAATAGGCCCGCCAGATTAACTATCACCAGCAACACAACCAAGAATCCACCAACCATAATTCTTGTAAGCACACCATGATTATCCCCACCATTAACCACAACTGATGAGAATATATTGTGATCAGTCCACAAATAGCCAAATACCCAAAAACAAGGCCGAAAGCTATCATGGTCCTGCCCTTTAACAACTGATAGCTCTTTTTCATAGCTGCAAGCCCATAAACCGGCTCCAATACAGAAATCACGCTATCCAAATGCCACAAAGCACTTATATCGACCTGCACCCCAAGAAACAAGACAAAGACAACCATAAGAGAAAAAGAAAAACAACACCAAACTATGAGTATCCACAGCTATTATAATCAGCACCGGAAACCCAAAAAAGACTTAATTGTAAGCCACCATGGTGAGTGAAACCCATAAGAAGGTAATAAATATGGCCTCCCATTGAGGGACCAGATCATCAATTTCTAAAAGGACCTAAATAAACAATAAAATTTTTGTAGTTAATATTCCAATCACAACTTAAAGAGCAGAATATAAACTCATAACTATAAAGTACTAACAAACACACTTTACAACTAGAAACATTCAATGACGATACCCTGCAGCACGTCCTGCATCACATTATGGATGAAAATGTAGACTAATTATACAAAACATATCTAAGTATCTCATATCAACCTTTTTATATTTTTTTACAGAAACGGCAAGAAGAAGCTAAAATTTGAAAAGAAGGAAGGAAAATGGTATACATTTCTGGACATCAAAGAATTTCAAGGCAATTTTGAAGGCATCGGCGTATTTTTTGTTAATGGCACCGGGAGGCCCGAGGAACAGGGCGCCCTCGCTTTAGCATCCTCTTGTTTCTTTTTCACGACAAAGATATATACCAAATGACGCCGTCGCTAATACCATTAGGACAAGAAACCAACCACAACAACCCCTTTTGATCTCTTCTTTCCCATTCCAAAATATCAAAAGACCCCTATGACAAGAGATTTCCCCGGCTTCAATTTTTTTTTTTTTTTTTTTTTTTTGGTTTAAAATCGATGAAGAAAAAAACCGAAACCCGGGAAACCCAAGTTCGAAACCGGGCAAAAAAAAAAGATTTGAAGCCTCTAAAGTTCAATTAATCTTGAAAAACATGGCATTCATTGATAAGAGAAAAGAAAAACAACCCCAAACTATGAGTATCCACAGCACCACAGCTATTTGAATTTCGATGTAATCGCCTCTCTCACTTCCCTCCGCCTCCGCCGCCGCCACAGCCTTCCTCTTCTCCCCTTTGCTTGAATCCTCCGTTCGATCTGGATCCTCTGCTTGATTTCGATGAGGTTGCAGAGACGAGAGAACAAATTGGAAATTGAAGAAGCGCTTGGTATCGTACAATGCCTTTGGAAATCTAGAGAACGTAAAAAATAAATTAGAACGTCTTTATAACCGAATAAGTTTTTTGAGTGTCCTAAATGATCATTAAGTCTCTAGCGACGGCCTTATAACTAATAACCATCCTTCAAAAAAAAAAAACTAATAACCACAATAACAAATTCCTTATTTTATTTAAGGTTAAAGGTTGTGAAGGACTGTTTTTTATCTAAAATGAGGAAAAATGACAAGAAAAAAAGATAGTGGTTGAGAAGGACAAAAACGCGCATGTTACTACATGTGTTACTACATGTTGCTACAATCACATGTAGTAACAGGTGTGTTTTTGTCCTTCTCAACCATATTTTTTTTTCTTGTCCTTTTTTCCCATTTTGTATCTTATTTTGTCCTTCTGGCCTCTGGCCCCTTTTATTTATCTTTGGTTTTTGTTATAGCCACCGCATAGAATCTAGCATGTCACGATATTATGGGCAAAGTTCGACTTTGATATACATACAACTTTTTTTTCTTTTTTTTTCACTTTGATATACATTCGACTTTGAATGTCGATTTAGTGTACTGAAAATAGATTGATTGTGGTATCAAAAATGTTAATCTAAAATACAATGATATCAATTGTTTTTTTTTTTTAGAAAGAATATCAATTGTTATTGAGACGACAACAAATATATTCTCATTGCACTGCACCGATATGCGAATTATGAAAAATGAAATGTAAAGCTTAATATTTGACTCTGTAGATATCGAACGTCTATTTTTGACTCCACTAAAGTCAAACATGACGCACGGTAAATTGAATACGGTGGTGCCATAAAATAAATGGAGAATTAGGGTTAATGACAACTTTTGAAATATTTTTGAGTAACATGACAGCTACACATTTTTTATAAGGAGAATGACAACTTTTATATTTTTATAGCCTAAAGGACAAAACCCAAAACAAACAAAAAAATCCGGCGCGCGCCTGTTACTTCTTTTTTTCCTGAGAATTTTTTTTTCTCTTTCCTCCGAATTTTCAAACGATCATATCTTTTGATCTAGATATCCAAATGCGATAAAAATTTCACAGAAATTTTTTTGTTGATGCTCTTCGTTTTGAGACTTGATTCGATATAATTACATCGTTTTTCATAAGATTTACTATCGAAATTCACTCGGTGAATCTCCCCAGTGAATCCCAAAAATCAGTGAATATCGACAGTGAATTTCAAACAATAATGAATTTCGACAGCGGATTTTCTGAAATCACGTCGGAATATGTTGAATGTGGTTTCAAAATAAAGAGCATTAAAAAAATAAAAAAAATTGGTGAAAGAATTTTCAAACTTGGAGTTCTAGATTGAGAGATACGAAGGTTTAAAAAAGATAAATGAGAGAGAAAGTGTGTTGATATTTTTTTTTCTTTTCTGGAAAAAGACGTTAAATTTAAAACAAAATTTAAAATAGTTTTGTCCATTATGCAAAAGTTTAAAAACCATGTCCTTATATTTAATTGATGAAATATTGATGCCAGTCTCCCTCATTCCTCCTAAAATAAAACAAAAAAGGGAAAATTTGTATAAAGGGTATGGGACATTTACAATTTATTAAAAGGGGTATAAATATTCTATAATTTATAAAAATGGTGCAATGAGGTTTAAAAATTATTATGAAGGACATAACATACATTATAATAATTTTTAGACTTCCTTACACCATTTTTACAAACTTTATGGTTGGTGTATCTGACATGTTGTATAAGTTGAGTCAGACAAGTATTGTACTAGTTGGTAGGATGGCAAAGTAAAACCGATATTTGGCAGAGTGAAGCCAGTCAAGTACCAGCAGAGAAGCATGAAGACATTATGGTCTGACTTATAAGCAAGGAAGTCTGTGATGACCTTGGATAAGTCTAAGTTATAATTCAAATGATGAAATACATTGTCAAATATGGTGTACACTGATCTCACCCAAATCAAGGATCAGTGAAGTACAAAAAGTACGTGAAAGATCAAAGAAAAGAACAATACAGTACACCGGCAGAGTAAACCGGCTATCGGCTGAGTAAAGACAGAGCAGTGAAGGAAGAACCAAACGGCCAAGTCAGAAGAATCACTTAACCGTTCAGGGAACGGCCAAGTAAACTTTACTTGTTCAGATTTCAAGTGATGAAGATCAAGCATTAAATGCACAATCAATTAAGGATCAATCAAGGACGGATTTTCTGATAGACGTTTGAAGAAATCTAATCACTAAAATCAAGGAGAATATAATTAAGGGGGAATCAAGAATTAAATCAAGGATCATTCTCCATATTAAATAGCCAACGGACGGAAATTCAATCAAGGATTATCAAGGCTATAAATAGAAGGCATTGACAGAAACGAAAGACAATGATTTGAATCTAACAAGATACAAGCAGAAACTCTGTCAAAGTAAAAAGCCTTCTATCTGTACTTAAAGGAAACATCTAGAGATCAACTCAGAATTAGAACTTCAATTCCATATCAAGCTTTGAGATTGATCAACAAATCTGTGAATTCAATTCACATCAACTGAGGCAATTGAATCAGAGGAATCTAAGAAGGAGTTGCAACCTTTGTGACAGCTGCTGAAAGATTTGTTCTCAAAAAGCAGTGATAGAGGCTGAATCACTGAAGCTTTTGAAGCCAGGGAGTGATAGTCTTGCAGATTGTGAAGCTTGTGTAGCCAATGACAATCGTGATATTGTATCTATGAAAACAATAGTGAATTCCTCCAATCATCACATGAGATGAGTGGATTAAGGGATTACACCACCCTGAACCACTATAAACCTTTGTGTCTATTTACTTTCAGCTATTTACTTTACAGCACTCTATTTCATTGCATACTCTATATTTGTGATTGCCTAATCTACTTTGAACCAACATTTAGAAGGGACTTATCTGCTGCCCAAAAACTTTTAAATATAAAAAAAGTTTTCGAAACTCCATTATAGTATTCATCCCCCCCCCCCTTCTGACTATAGTTTCACCTTTCTCTGGGACCAACAATTGGTATCAAAGCAGTGTTCCTAGTATCAGAACATGTTCATATATAATTTCTGGTAACAAGGAGATCACATACTTTCAAAATAGTTTTCAAATTTGTGCTTTCTATATATATCTCCTATTTGTACTTATGGATTCCTCAAATTTTATGTCAAAGGTACATGTATTCAATGTTAATAATTTAGATGAATACAAAATAAGGATGTTGTCTCATCTTGCAGCAACTCATGAAGAAATGCTGGATGTAATTAATGATGGCTCAATCAAGATCACAACTATGATAGCCACAGGAGCAGATCAAGGAAAGGAGATTGACAAACTCAAGAAGGATTGGACCAAGGATAACACAAGAAGAGCAAACCTAGATTTTGTTGCAAAATATATGATTTTGAAGACTCTGGACATCAACATGTTCATGAGGATCAAAGATTGCAAAACAGCAAAGGAGATGTGGGACAAGTTAGTACTGATCGATGAAAGATCAGAAGCAGTTAAAGAGAATAAATTATCTGTTGCAAAACAGAAATTTGAGAACTTTAAAATGAAGACTGGAGAATCCATTGATCAAATGGATAACAGATTCTCTAGCGTCATCAGTGAACTGCAACAACTTGGACACACATATCCTCAGAAAGAAGTGTGCCTGAAAATCTTGAGAGGCCTACCTGAAAGATGGAAGATCATCACATCAGTGCTTAGAGGAACAACAAATCTTGCAAACACTGACACCTTGACTCTGATGTCTCAATTAAAGGCTCAATTAAAGGCTTATGAATTTGAGTTGAACGGTGAAAACAGTGCACTAGCTGAGGCACACAAGATCAGTGCACTGGTTGCACCCCAAACAAAGCAAAAAACGGTCGACTCAAGCAAAGAAAGAGGCACAAAGAGCGAAAGAACAGGTAGCCTTACTGATCAAATGTTTTGACATGTTTAGCAAGAAGAAGCAATTTAAAGGAGGATCATCATCAAACAAGAAGTCAAGCTCAAGGAAAGACATGAAGAAAAAGGATGATGAGTACAGATGCTTCAACTGTAAGAAGAAATGTCACTTCAAGGTTGATTGTCCTGAAGAAAAAGACAAAGATGAGGATAAGAAGAAGTACAAGACAACTGAAAAGAGAAAGAGCAAGAAGGCACTCAAAGCTGAATCTAGCAGTGAAAAGAATGAAGAATCATCTGAAAATGCTTCTGATGATGATGAAGCTGACAACTCAGACAATGAAAAGGCATACTTGTGCCTTATGGCTAAAGAATCAAATGAAACTGAGGTAACATCTAGCTCATACTCATCATCTAGTGCATCCACATCTGACACTGCACAATCTTCTATTCTCCCTTTAGATTTGGCAAATCTAATTCAAAATCTCAAAAGCAAATTTGAAGAAATTCAAGTAAATCATGAAATTCTGGAACAAGAATGTGAGAATCTAAAAAAGGAAAATAAAAGATTAAAGAAAGAACTGGATGAAATGAAAGCTGAACAAACTAGTAAGGAGATTCACTCAACTGATCAACAAGCAGCAGATGATCACTCATCTAATGTTGAAAGACCAGCTGAGAAAATATCCATACCAGTTAAAAACACCACTGCACCACTTAATGCACCAGCTTACAAACCTCCAAAAAGGTTTGGATCTAGATCTGGTCTTGGCTACAACAGTCTGGATGAAAATAGAAACAATGGACAACACAATTCTGAATCAAGGACCAAGCCTGGACCAAAATTCAGAAAAAAGACAGACCATAGTTTCAACCACTCATCCTGCACCGGTGAAGTCAAAACCTAGTGTAGTGAAACAACAGAATAAATCATCAATCCAGCCAAATAAAGGCAAAGGAGTTCAGAAAGGTAAGGGAATACTTTACCCTTCTGAGGATGATTGGAATATTACACCCCCAAAATACAAGAAGAAACCACTTCATAATATGCATCATGTGTTTAGGAAAAGCCAACCAAGGCATATTCCTGGACACAAGAAGCAGCATGGAAATAAGTTTCCTCCTGCATATTGCAGAGTGAAAAATGATACAAATGCACCAAAAAGTAGAGAATGGTATCAAAATACCACTAGTAGAAACATTAGAAGTTATTCTGCCATGCCTTATACATATAAAGTTGATGACTTTAATTATCCAAAATGAAGATCATTTGGATACACACTAGGAGTAGGAGGCATGACTGCTAATAGGTACGGACCCAAACAGTGTTGGGTACCTAAACATAATTATTTTGTGTTGTAGGATGTCTGGTACATAGACAGTGGATGTTCCAGACACATGACAGGGAACAAGGGATGGCTCACTGACTTTAAAGCTTTTGATGGACCTAAAGTTACTTTTGGAGGCAAAGAAAACCCCGGTAAAATTAAGGGGAAGGCATAATGCTCAAAAACAGTCTGAAGATTCAAAATGTAGCTTATGTTAAAGGACTGAATTTCAAACTGCTGAGTATCAGTCAATTTTGTGTCAAAGGCTATAATGTGCACTTAAACCAGGAAGGATGCAATGTGATTCATAGTCAAACCAGCACAGTTGTACTTGCAGGAAGAAGAGAAGACAACATGTATGTGGTAGATTGGAAAACAACATAAGCAGAAACATGTTTGCTTGTCAAAAATAAGCAATCAACCAGCTGGATTTGGCATAGAAGAATGAATTATCTAAATTTCAAAACCATCAACACAATGTCAAAGAATAAGTTAGTTGAAGGCTTACCATAGATCACATTCAAGAAAAAAAGTCTCTGTGATGCATGTCAAAAGGGGAAACAAATCAAAAGCTCTTTCAAATCAAAACCCTATCAATCAACAACAAGAGTTTTACATCGGTTACATATGGATCTTTTTGGACCAGCCACACAGTCAGTGTAAGTGGAAAGAAATACACTCTAGTAATGGTGGATGACTTTTCCAAATTCACTTGGACCATATTCATGAACAAGAAAGAGAGACACTCAAAAAGTTGCCAGATTTGCTAAGAAGAATTCAAAATGAGAAGGAACTGAAAATCATCAAGATCAGATCAGATAGAGGCACACAGAGTTTCTAAATGAAATTATCAGAACCTACTGTGAAGAAAATGGAGTACTGCATCAACTATCGCAAGCGGGGACTCCACAACAAAATGGTGTAGCAGAAAGAAGAAACATGACACTCAAAGAAGCAGTCAGAACAATGATTGCAGAAGCATGCTTACCAAAGAGATTTTAGGCTGAAGCAGCAAATACAACATGCTATACTCAAAACAGATCAATTATCAACAAACAACATGGAAAAACTCCATATGAAATATGGAATGGAAGAAAACCTAACATCTCACATTTGCATATGTTTGGATCTAAATGTTTTGTTTTGAACAGGAATCAGTTACATACTTTTGATGAAAAAGCTGATGAAGCAATCTTTATAGGATAATCAGACACTAGCAAAGCCTTCAGAGTACTCAACAAAAGAACCTTGGTGATTGAAGAATCAATTCATGTAGTCGTTGATGAGTCAAACACAAATGGTGAAAGCTTTCAAGAACTTGAAGAAGAAGCAGGACAAAGACAATTCTGAATCATAATTTTGGAAATCAAGATGAGCCACCAGTCAATACAATAGAAGAGGCACTAGCACAAGAACATGAAGCTGATGCACAAACTGAAGTTGTGGAAGCACCAAGTCAAGAGCAACTTCAACCTGACCTCAACTGGCTAAGAGACCATCCTGAAGATCAAGTCATTGGAGACATTCACACAAGAGTCAGAACCAGAAGACAACTGGAGAATATACTAACATGTTTTCTATCACAAGTGGAACCCAAAACAATAGATAATGCAATCCGAGATGCTGATTGGATTACAGCTATGTAAGAAGAACTAAATGAATTTGAAAGAAATGAGGTCTGGAACTTGTTGACAGACCAGACATAGCAATATCATTGGAACAAAATGGGTATTCAGAAACAAGATGGATGAACAAGGGACAGTTGTCAGAAACAAAGCAAGGCTAGTTGCTAAAGGCTACTCTCAAACAGAAGGAATAGATTATGATGAACCCTTTGCCCCAGTAGCAAGATTGGAAGCAATCAGACTCTTTCTAGCCTTTGCAGCCCACAAAGACTTCAAAGTTTACCAAATGGATGTCAAGAGTGCATTTCTGAATGGACTTTTAGAAGAAGTATATGTGGAACAACCTCCTGGTTTTCAACTCAAAAGGAAAGAAGATGAAGTGTATAAGCTCAAAAAGAC